>CM055127.1:301703319-302903319 GCA_029206835.1 Rana muscosa
TTATTGTAAATCCTGTTCAGATAACTGCAATGGACTCTTGAGGCGTAAAAACCAATGTTATAGGGAATGTCTAGTTTTTAAAAAAATGTTTTAGATGTACATTAAAACTGATTAGCTTGATATTACTAATCTTACCAAAGCATGGTAATATTAAATAAAAAAATTAAAATAAAACTTTGTTCATTATTATTATGTACACAAGGGTAACATATTTGCATATTTAGGCTCTGCTTCCTGCTTTGCAGTCCTACACAGTAGCTGTGCTGCACTGCTCTTTCCCACAATGGAAGTCTACAGAGCGCATTTTAAAAACATTTTCAGAGCTATTCATACTGTGAAACACTGCATGTGCATACATTCTGGACAAATGGGCAAATGTTATTACACAAATTTTCTCCAGATTGATTGTTATTCTTCATACATAATAGAGTGAATCAGTAAAATACCAGGTTATGGTCAACAGATGATACCGATGATCACAGCAAATAAGTATTATTTATTTTGATCATCAGCTCCATCTAGTGGCCATATTGCAGTATTTTCCTGATTCACTATATTCTGTATGAAGAATAACATTTGACCTGGAGAGATAGCCGAACACATTAGCTTTTGCCCCCATACAAAACAAATGTACATGCAGCTTCACGGAATGAATAGCTCTGATAGTTTTTTATGTATACACCCTATGAGTCAATGGATTCATTAAAGCGGAGATCCACCCAAAAATGGAACTTCCGCTTTTTGGAATCCTCCCCCCCCCCCTCTGGTGTGAGATTTGGCACATTTCAGGGGGGAGAAGGGAGCAGATACCTGTGTAATACTGGTATTTGCTCCCACTTCCGGGCATAGATCATCCCGCGCCTACTCTGTTCCCCCTTGCTGTCTTCTGGGAGACACACAGGTCCCAGAAGACAGCAGGGACCAGTGGAATTACGCAGCACGACTCGCGCATGCACAGTAGGGAACCAGGAAGTGAAGCCGCTGATTCCCTTACAGAAGATGGGGGCGGCAGCACTCGAGAGCCGAGGGAGAGATAGGTTTGGGGTGCCGACATCGTGGGCGCCCAGGACAGGTAAGTGTCCATATATTAAAAGTCAGCAGCTGTCGTATTTGTAGCTGCTGACTTTTAATAAAAATTTTTTCGGTGGAACTCCGCTTTAAGAACAATTCCCTCTGCTGCATGCCCCATATTTTAAGATATTGTATATAAAGCAGTTTAGCAAAGTCAATGTAACAGCTAATCTACATCAACTATAGTAACTGGTCAACAAATTCCTAGATTTAAAGATGAAAAATAAAGAAGAGCAAGCATGTAAAATTCACATAAAAAAACCTCAGTGTATATATAGCCAATTTGTTTGTTTTTATTGTTTTGTATAGAGTAGGGAAAGGTTAATACACCTGTCAGTTTATTTTGTGAGGTTTGTGTACCATAAGGGAAATTCCCCTTCACTTCCTGTCCCAGAGACACAACAGGACATTAGAGGACATCTCCCAAAGTGAGGGGAATTTCACTCTTAAGACTGCCATGCATTAGTAATCTTTTTAAATTAACATTCTTTTGAAAAATTGTATAAACATTTGTTTGAAAATGCTTAGTACATTCGATGACTTGACAAATGTCATTCAAAAGTATTTCAAAATGTTGTTTACTTTTACATTCGATTTTGGAATTAATGGACTTTCCTAAATCAAAACCACATGCACTGTTAGAAATTTGTTTGTTCGAGAAAGATTTTCCACCCTGCTCGTTTGAGTTCCCTTATCACTGTGATCAAAAATGAATGTCAAATTGGCCCAATGATGATTAGAAAATGAAACAAACTTTCTTAAAACAAATAATTTTGAACAAAATTATACTAGTGTATTGCCAGTTTAAGATAGTTTTCCAAAGAATAAATGTTCCCATTGGAAGATTTGAACCTACTTCTTGTTCTGGAGACAACTGTAAAATTTTGGATTTCCTTTCACTGGCTCAGTGATCGTGGTTACCAGTACAATTAGAGAGGCAACCCATCCCCCATGGGGACACAGACAGCAAAAAAACTTGACAGAGGTTGTAACCCTTCCTTACTCTATGAAAAACGAAAAAAAGCAATTTAATCTAACTACAAATTACTAATGAGGTGGTATATTATCCCCCAACATCTTTTTTTTTTTCTCCACTTCAGACTCAACCACAACAAGAGACTTGCTCATGATTTTATTCATTAATGTCGTCTCTGCTTCAGTTTCACATCGTTTGTGGTTTTCCGGGTACTGGTTTAATTTACCTATTAATTTACTGCTTTTATTTATTTTTTAATTTTGCTAAATATTTTTACCTGTTAATATTAGTTTTAAACCCTACCCTCCCCCCTCCCTTTCTCCCTCCCCCTAATGGTTTGTTCTCTCCTTTCCATCTTATTTCATTCTCTGTTGTCTTCTGAAACCTTTAGTTTTGAATAGGTTCTCCCGTCCTCTCCCTACCTTGGCTCCAGTCTCTGAAGATGATCAGGAGTACGAGGTTAGTCAAATTTTGGATTCTCGCTTCTGTAAAGGTGTTCTTCAATATCTCGTGGATTGGAAGGGTTTCGGTCCTGAGGAGAGATCTTGAATTTCTGCATCTGAAGTCTTCGCACCTCGTCTTCTGAGGAAGTTCCATTTGAAGTTCCCCTCCAAGCCTGGTCCCAAGCGGGGGAGGGGGAGGCCTGGTAAGAGGGGGGGTACGGTCATGACCTTGCAGTAATACTTTCATGACCTGTCTGTTTCTTACCTGGTCTGTGTATCAGCCTTAGGGCTTGCTCTCTCACACCTGCATGGTTAAGAAATCTTCTCTCAGTGTGGCTCCCCCCTAGCCTCAACAGGAACCACTATTTAACACTGTGTTCTCCAAGCCTGCCTTGCCATGCAATATTGTGTGTTTGGTTTCCTGTTTCCTGCTTGCCGTGTGCTCTACGTTTGTCTCTGTTACCGATCTTGGCGTGTTTCTGACCATCCCCGCCTGCTTGTGATCCTGACCTTTGGCGCGTTTCTCGACCATCCCTGCCTGCTTGTGACCCTTGACCTTTGGCTTGTTCTCCGTTTATCCTTGTCTGCTAGTCGCCCCGACCTGTAGCTTCTTCCTATAGCCTACCGTGAGTGTGAGCTGGGAGACCCTGGGGCCGCGACCTGGAGTTAGCTGCAGCGTAGTCCATCCTCACCACTAGAGGCTCTGGTGAACACCTGCTGGCTCTTAGACTCCGCACCCTGGGAAATCTTATGTTCTAGCTCCCTGTGGGATCCGTGTTGGTGCCCCAGTGGACCTGCCTTCCTGTACCACCCAGGGTTCCATCTGCAGCAGTCAGCCGTAGGGTACACTATCATAGCGGTGCACTCCTGACCCCAACGGTGTGCATCTGTCACCTGGCCTCAGGGGAACTGACAATCTATTTATGTCTGGTGCAGATAAGCCTCCGTGTTTTTTTTCCCTTGTTAAAATTGCATATTTCAATCTCGCCTTTTTGTTTTGCCATATGTATTTTATCAACATTGTTTTTCTAGTCTTAAAAAAGCTCTGTGGTATATCTATAGGTAACATCTGAAATTTGTATGTTATTTTTGGGAGTATAGCCATCTTAAAGAGATTTATTCTTCCTAGCCATGAAAGCGATCTCGTTGTATTCTTCTTTATTTCTATTTTGATCTCGTTCAATAACGGGATATAATTTGCCAGGTACAGGCTCTCCACTGTAGGTGTCAGTTTAACTCCCAGATAGGGCAGCTCTCCTCTTACCCACTTGAATGGGAATTCTTTTTGCAACACAAGTTCTTCTTTTTTCCCCACTCCTATGTTTAAAATTTCTGTTTTTATAGGGTTTATTTTAAAGTTTGAAAGTTCTCCGTACTTTTTTATTTCCTTAATTACATTTGGCAAGGTCACCCTTGGATTAGTTATATACATTAAAATATCGTCGGCATATGCCGCTACCTTGTGTTCTTCTTTACCCACTCTGGCCCCCCCTATACTCTGGTTATTCTGCATAGTCGCAAGGAAAGGCTCCAGCGTTCGTACGTGTAGAAGTGGCAAAAGCGGGCACCCCTACCTTGTTCCATTATGCATTTCAAAGGGCAGTGACATCCTGCCATTGACCTTCACCATTGCCGTAGGTCTACTATACAGAAATTGTATCCATTGTCTAATTTTGGGTCCCAGTCCCAGATGATAGAGCGTATCCGTCATGAATCCCCAGTCTACCCTGTCAAATGCTTTCTCGGCATCTATTGACAGGAGTAAGACTGGGGATTTTTCACTCTTATTCTTACGCAGCAATAGTATAGTTTTCAAGCTATTGTCTCTGCCCTCTCTCCAGGGTATAAACCTTGTCTGATCTGGGTCTACCCAATCTGGCATTAGATTCTTTAATCGGGTAGCAAGGATTTTTGCATATATCTTTGTATCTGCATTTAGTAGTGCAATTGGCCTATAGCTGGAACATAACGTCTTGTCTTTTCCTGGTTTTGGTATTGTTGTGATGTAGGCCATTAAAGATTCACGTCTTTTTTCCTCATCTTCCCCTCAACATCTGATGAAGTTTAGGCCTGCAACCTCTGATTGCTGCTTTAGGGGATGTCAAATGGCAGAATTTTTTGATTATTTGAAGGGAATTCCCTGTAATGAAAAGGTTTTGGACCAATATCTACCAATCAGTATGTACTTGATTAGGGAAGGGCATTCGTAAAATACCAAAGGAAGCATTGCTCAACCTAAAACCACCTTCCTGTACCAAAAACTAACAGCACCTTCTGACATTTCTCTTTACTGTAGCAAAACGGGTGTCAGGGCTGGGCTCAGCCCTTCCTTCTCTGAGCTGGTCGCTCAGCTGTCGGCTAATTGCCAGCTCCTTTCTCTCCACAGTGATTTACTGTACCTGTTGATGATCTGCTCGTCAGTCCTGCCTACTGTGAGGGGGTTAGCTCGGCAGCGGGTGTGTGTGACCCCCGGGATGGGCTCCCCACACAAAAACAGGCCCAGCAGACGGAGCTTGTGGTTTTCAAAATCAAAAAGGTGCGGTTTATTTTCTATTTACAGTGACAAAAACACAGCAAAGCAAAAGAAACATAAACAAAATAAATCCTGGTCAAGTTGACCTCTGACTAAACATACAGGTTTCCTAACTAACAACTGGGATCAGCCTAGTGCTGTCCTAGTCCCTAAGTCCCTGGGTTTAAATGTCCAAGCAAATAGCCACACAGGCTTTGTCTCACCGCACAAGGGTTCACTCTCTCCAGGAAGTCCACACAGGTCTGCTTCCAGGCATGAGCTAACATCTAATGAAGCTGGGAGTTCTTATAGAGGCCTAAATGAGCTGACAAGCTTCAGCTGGTCTCATCAACTCCCTGTCTGTACGGCGCCCCACACTCTCCCTAGAGGTATGAGTCATCCATGAGCCCACTAGCCTTATACAACTCTCCACCTAGTTGTATAAGTCGGCGTAAAGCCTGAATCTGGGCGAAATATATCTACCCCCCTGGATGCAACCAGGTGACTTTACCTTCCTGCTGTCACATACCCCCCCCCTCTTGTTTTAACCTCGGGGTTGGAACACCAGCAATCAGGCATTCATGTACTCGAGACAAAGCATCCACATTCCCCATTTGAACGCCAGGGCGATGCTTTACTGTGAAGTTGAATTCCTGGAGGGCCAGGAACCACCTATTCACTCTTCTATTTGTTTCTTTGTTTTGAGCCATCCACTTTAACGGAGCGTGATCCGTAACCATGTCAAAGTGCCTACCTAGCAGGTAGTACCGAAGGGAATCTAGAGCCCACTTCACCGCTAAACACTCCTTTTCAACGGTGGCGTAATTTACCTCATGGGACTTCAACTTCCTGCTGAGGTAAATGACTGGGTGCTCTTCCCCGTTCCAGACCTGGGACAATACTGCTCCTAACCCCACATCTGACGCATCACTTTGTACGACAAAGTCTTTAGAGAAGTTGGGTGAGTACAACACTGGCTGGCTACATAAGGCTTGTTTCAAGAATTGGAATGCTGCCTCAGCCTCGGGGGTCCATTTAATCATGACCGACCCTTTCCCCTTCGTCAGGTTGGTTAGGGGCACAGCCTTAGAAGCAAAGTGGGGAATGAATCGCCGATAATACCCAGCGATTCCCAGAAAGGCTCGTACCTGCTTCTTGCTGTTGGGACGTGGCCAACTCTGGATGGCCTCGACTTTGTTGAGTTGGGGTTTTATTACTCCCCTCCCAATGGTGTACCCAAGATATTTGGCCTCCTCCTGCCCAATGGTACACTTCTTGGGGTTAGCCGTAAACCCCGCTTCCCGAACAGAGTCCAGGACTGCTTGCACTTTTGGCAGATGTGAGGCCCAATCTGTGCTATGGACAATTACGTCATCCAGGTAAGCCGCAGCATACTTCCGATGGGGCCTCAGCATCTGGTCCATTTTCCGCTGGAATGTGGCCGGCGCATTCTGTAACCCGAACGGCATTCTTTTATATTGGAACGCCCCGTCTGGGGTTACAAATGCGGTTTTCTCTTTGGCCGACTTGGCCAGGGGGATTTGCCAATACCCTTTTGTGAGGTCAAGAGTCGTCATGTATCGGGCTGTTCCCAGCCGGTCGATCAACTCATCTATACGTGGCATGGGGTAGGTGTCAAATTTTGTAACTTTGTTCAACTGACGAAAATCGTTACAAAATCGCCAGCTCCCATCCGGTTTAGGCACCAACACAATGGGACTAGACCAATCACTTTGGGACTCCTCTATCACCCCTAAGTTCAGCATTTTCTGTACTTCCTCCCGTATTGCCTCCCGTCGGGCCTCTGGGATCCGATAGGGTTTTAACTTCACCCTTTCACCGGGCGGGGTAATAATGTCATGCTCTACCCCAGATGTTTGTCCCGGCAGCTCAGAGAATACCTCCTTGTTGCGAAGCACAAACTCCTTAACCTCCTGTTGTTGGGGTTGTGACAAGGTGGCTGCGATTCCAACCTCAGGAATCACGCAACCAGTTTGAGCTGGTGACCAAGTGTCTGCGACTAGGGACTCTCTATCCCTCCAGGCTTTCAACAGATTAACGTGATAGATCTGTTCGGGCTTTCGCCTTCCTGGTTGTCTGACCTTGTAATTCACTTCGCTCACTTTTTCCATTATCTCGTAGGGGCCTTGCCATTTGGCAAGGAATTTACTTTCAACCGTAGGGACAAGTACCAGTATCCTATCCCCCGGGGAAAAGGTACGGGTCTTGGCTCCACGGTTGTACACTCTCTGCTGTGCTAACTGCGCTTGGGCCAAATGTTCCTTCACGATGGGCATTACCTGTGCAATTCGGTCTTGCATCAGGGCGACATGCTCAATCACACTCCTGTGGGGAGAACTCTCACTTTCCCAAGTTTCCTTGGCAATATCCAACAGCCCTCTTGGGTGTCTCCCATACAGTAACTCAAAGGGGGAGAATCCCGTAGAGGATTGGGGCACCTCCCTAATAGCAAACATCAGATAAGGAAGTAGACAGTCCCAATCCTTTCCATCTCTATCCACCACTTTCTTCAACATTTGTTTTAGGGTTTTGTTGAATCTTTCAACCAGCCCATCGGTTTGGGGGTGATACACAGATGTACGTAATTGCGTCACTTTGAACAATTTACATAGCTCCTTCATAACCCGGGACATAAAGGGTGTACCTTGGTCCGTAAGCAGTTCTTTACAAATACCCACCCGGCTAAACACAAGAGATAGCTCTTTGGCTATGGTTTTGGCCGAGGTATTTCGGAGAGGGATCGCTTCTGGATAACGGGTGGCATAGTCCATTATAACTAATATGTACTGGTGCCCCCTAGCGGACTTGATTATAGGACCTACCAAATCCATGGCGATCCTCTCAAACGGGACCTCAATGATGGGTAGAGGGACCAGCGGGCTACGGAAATGTGGCATCGGGGCCGACCTCTGACACACAGGGCAGGAGGAACAATAATTTTCTATGTCCTTCATCACCCCCGGCCAATAGAATCTCTGTAATACCCTCTCTCGGGTTTTCTCTGTCCCCAGATGACCTCCAAGAATGTGCCCATGGGCCAACTCCAACACCAACTTCCTGTAAGGTTTGGGCACCACAAGCTGCTCAACGGTTTCTTCTGCCCTTTTTGCCACCCGATACAGTAGGTCCTTCTCTACGCTGAAGTATGGGTAAGTGCAGGTATTATCTGGGTTCACTAACTCGCCATCTATTTTCACTACGTTTTCCCGTGCCTTTATTAGGGCGGGGTCTTTCAACTGTTCTGTGGCAAAGTTTTCCCTGTGAACCTCAAGATCAGAAAACTCCACAGACGGTAGGTTTTCGTCTGAGGAGGTGGGCTCCTCTCCAGTTTCTTGAGTCTCCCCTGCCAATACTGACAAGGGAAATTCCGGAGAGTCCTCACCACTCTCAGGGGAGTTCTGGCCATCACATTCCTGGTACATAGGGGCACCAGTGGGGGGCTCAGGATCATCCCACAGTTCCCAGAACTTCGGAAAATCCCTTCCCACAATGGCGTCATGCGGTAACTGAGATACTAAGCCCACTGGATGAGAGAGGGTACCTTTGGGGGTCTCGAAACACACTGTAGTCACTGGATACTCTCGGGTGTCCCCATGCACACAAATAACAGCTACCTTGCTATTCCCAGAGACCTCTGTTTTAACTAATTCAGCCTTTATCAGGGTCACAAGGCTACCTGAATCCAGCAATACCACAACATTTCTACCATTAATACACATTTTGCATAAATGTTTCTCAGTTCCCCGAATGGCAGTGCATGCGACTGTCGCACACAGCGACTGACGTCTGCCCGTCAGAAAGTCACACTGCATGGGTTCCTCCACAACCGGGCAATTTGCTGCAATATGTCCCGCTTGCCGGCAGCGGTAGCAAACGATCCTTCTTGCCACCTCTTGAGCCGCTGATTTCCCAGGCTGTTCTCGCCAAACTTGGGGTAGAGCTCCCACCCTCTCACTCTCTCCACCCTTACCCCTTGGAATCATCTTATCTGCCCCTGGGGATGGTCTGGTCTTAGGGTGGAAAGTCCGAGTGTCTCTGGAAGAGGCCGTCAGGTTCTCTGTAGCCAAGTATTTCTCCACACGATCCACAAGACCATCGGCCATCTCTGGGTCTCCATGGCTTACCCACTTTTGGATGGCAGTAGGAAGAGCTCTCAAAAACCGATCCATTACAACACGTTCCACAATCTTTGGTGCGGACAAAGTCTCTGGCTGTAGCCACTTTCTGCTCAGGTGAATGAGATCATACATTTGAGACCTGGGGGGTTTTCCAAGCTGGAAAGTCCAGTTATGCACACGCTGAGCCCGGACAGCCAGGGTGACACCCAGCCTTGCCAATATTTCAGCTTTTAGCATCACATAGTCTTTTGCTTGGTCATGCTCTAGGTCATAGTAAGCCTTCTGCGATTCACCAGTTAACAGAGGAGCCACCAGTCCAGCCCACTGCTCCTCAGGCCACTTTTCTCTTTCAGCAGTCCTTTCAAATGTGGTCAAAAATACCTCTGGATCATCCTCTCCAGTCATTTTTGTCAATAAACGACTCACCCCAAAGGACGCGGTATTAGTGGGACGGCTTCCCTCACTGGTCTGCGGACGTTGCTGCACTACTGCTTCCATTTGTTGTAGTCTCTGCTCTTGCTTCTGTAACAGGTCTATGAAGCGGGCCTCAGATTGCTGCAGGGCTTGTTGCTGAGCTTCCAGACTCTGTTGGTGAGCTTGCTGCTGGGCTGCAAGGCTCCTTTGCAAACCTGCATTTGTCTGCTGTTGATTGGCATTTGCTAGAGCCAGCTGTTTCAGTATCTCCTCCATGCTGGCTTAAAAAAAACTGCCCGCATTCTCCACCAACTGTGAGGGGGTTAGCTCGGCAGCGGGTGTGTGTGACCCCCGGGATGGGCTCCCCACACAAAAACAGGCCCAGCAGACGGAGCTTGTGGTTTTCAAAATCAAAAAGGTGCGGTTTATTTTCTATTTACAGTGACAAAAACACAGCAAAGCAAAAGAAACATAAACAAAATAAATCCTGGTCAAGTTGACCTCTGACTAAACATACAGGTTTCCTAACTAACAACTGGGATCAGCCTAGTGCTGTCCTAGTCCCTAAGTCCCTGGGTTTAAATGTCCAAGCAAATAGCCACACAGGCTTTGTCTCACCGCACAAGGGTTCACTCTCTCCAGGAAGTCCACACAGGTCTGCTTCCAGGCATGAGCTAACATCTAATGAAGCTGGGAGTTCTTATAGAGGCCTAAATGAGCTGACAAGCTTCAGCTGGTCTCATCAACTCCCTGTCTGTACGACGCCCCACACTCTCCCTAGAGGTATGAGTCATCCATGAGCCCACTAGCCTTATACAACTCTCCACCTAGTTGTATAAGTCGGCGTAAAGCCTGAATCTGGGCGAAATATATCTACCCCCCTGGATGCAACCAGGTGACTTTACCTTCCTGCTGTCACACTACTTAAAGCCGTCCAGCTCACTACATCTCTGCCTTCGCCTTGATCAACATCACAGAGACTTTCTCCTGCGTTCCTGTTGAAGACTTGCTCGGCTGATGTTCCTTCTGGCTCCTGATCCTGCTTGCTGTACTATTACGTTTATCTCTGGCTCTCTGACATCGGCTTGGCTGACTACCCGATCCGGTTACTGAACTCTGGCTATGTTTTGACTACGCTTACTCTGTTTACCTTTTATTATTATTATTAAACAAGTGTGATTTAACTGTACTTCTGTCTCGGTATGATTCATGGTTTCTGACAACGGGGCTTGGTGGTCTTCTATCCCAACAATAGCATATGTTAAACAAAAGATGTTGTGGTACCTAATTAATAAAACAATGGAAGCCAAACTAAATGACAGAACACACACATTTGAACAAGTATGGTACCCATGAATAGAATACCATCTCCCTAGAGATTTTGAAAGATCTTTACAACTCTTGCAAGTTGGTACACAGCTATTGTTAGTGTTGGGAGGTATCGGTGATTGACTTCCTATGTTGCCACATCCTAATACTTAAGACAGAGAACAAAATTCCCCTTGTGTTGGACTTAATAGGCACTTGACTTGTATCAAAATAGTAACAGTAAAATAATAATTTTATTCATTTTATTCATAACAAATTAATTAAAAACAGTGACATGGAATGTACATGACTAGAAGCAACAAAAGTTAAACTGTGACATGATTAGCAGTGCAAAAGAAATATCCTTCAGCCGACGCGTTTCAGAGTCTATTAAACCTCCTTCATCAGGGTAGAGAAGATATCAATTCTCTATATTGTAAATATAAAGGTCAATAACAGTTCATACATATAAAGTACATGAGTATGATCAATCTTATATCTCAGACTTACAATCAGTTTAGTAGTGTATATGTACACATTCCATGTAGAGTAAAAACAAAAACACTGCCTCAGAGAATTCCTGTTTCTTTCATCTCCATTAAGTGTATATCATATTGTGTGGTGGGCTAGATAAGAGAAAGTATATCAAAGGAATGCCCCCTTGAAAAATGGGGAATCCAGACAAACTGAGGCCTAGGAGACAGAGTCCTATAATTAAAGCATAATATTGAAGAACATTTATATTGGAAGGGGTATCCACTGTATATGTAAAGTGTATCATATTAAGGCACCTTATAGCTTTTGTTAGCTAGCATTAATAAGCACTAGGGATGAGCTTCGTGTTCGAGTCGAACATACGTTCGACTCGAACATCGGCTGTTCGATCATTCGACGAAGATCAAACGATTTGGGCCGTTCGCGCCAAATTCGAGTGACGCGAACGGCCCACAATGCACTACGCCATCGCAGTGTCATCCAGGCGCTGTGATTGGCCAAGCATGCACTGTGACCCCGCATGCTTGGTCAATCACAGCGCCGGCAGCGAGGAGAGCAATGATTGGCCACAGGCAGGATGCCTGTGGCCAATTATTGCTGATGGGGTTTAGTACACGCCCCACACTATAAAAGGCCGCCAGCGCGGCGGCCTTGTGTAGTGTGTTCCGGAGCAGGGAAAGAGAAGCATAGGCAGGGACAGTGTAATTTTTTTTTCCTTTACTAATCCTGGATTCCTTGTGTTTAGGGACAAATAAGGATAGGTAGGGAGAGTGTCAGTGACAGTGTGCTATTCTGTGCTAATCCTTGTTTGTAGGGACAGAGAGGTACAGTGAGGGAAACTGACAGTGTGCTATTCTGTTCTAAAACTATTTTGCTGAACCATATTTTCAATCCTTGAGTTGAGGGACAGAGAGGTACAGTGAGGGAAAGTGTCAGTGTGCTATTGTGTTCTAAAACTATTTTGCTGAACCATATTTTCAATCCTTGAGTTGAGGGACAGAGAGGTACAGTGAGGGAAAGTGTCAGTGTGCTATTCTGTTCTAAACCAATTTTGCTGTTCCATATTTTCAATCCTTGAGTTGAGGGACAGAGAGGTACAGTGAGGGAAACTGACAGTGTGCTATTCTGTTCTAAAACTATTTTGCTGAACCATATTTTCAATCCTTGAGTTGAGGGACAGAGAGGTACAGTGAGTGAAACTGACAGTGTGCTATTCTGTTCTAAACCAATTTTGCTGTTCCATATTTGCAATCCTTGAGTTGAGGGACAGAGAGGTACAGTGAGGGAAAGTGTCAGTGTGCTATTGTGTTCTAAAACTATTTTGCTGAACCATATTTTCAATCCTTGAGTTGAGGGACAGAGAGGTACAGTGAGGGAAAGTGTCAGTGTGCTATTGTGTTCTAAAACTATTTTGCTGAACCATATTTTCAATCCTTGAGTTGAGGGACAGAGAGGTACAGTGAGTGAAACTGACAGTGTGCTATTCTGTTCTAAACCAATTTTGCTGTTCCATATTTTCAATCCTTGAGTTGAGGGACAGAGAGGTACAGTGAGGGAAAGTGTCAGTGTGCTATTGTGTTCTAAAACTATTTTGCTGAACCATATTTTCAATCCTTGAGTTGAGGGACAGAGAGGTACAGTGAGTGAAACTGACAGTGTGCTATTCTGTTCTAAACCAATTTTGCTGTTCCATATTTTCAATCCTTGAGTTGAGGGACAGAGAGGTACAGTGAGGGAAAGTGTCAGTGTGCTATTGTGTTCTAAAACTATTTTGCTGAACCATATTTTCAATCCTTGAGTTGAGGGACAGAGAGGTACAGTGAGGGAAAGTGTCAGTGTGCTATTGTGTTCTAAAACTATTTTGCTGAACCATATTTTCAATCCTTGAGTTGAGGGACAGAGAGGTACAGTGAGTGAAACTGACAGTGTGCTATTCTGTTCTAAATCAATTTTGCTGTTCCATATTTTCAATCCTTGAGTTCAGGGACAGGGAGGTACAGTGAGGGAAACTGACAGTGTGCTATTCTGTTCTAAAACTATTTTGCTGAACCATATTTTCAATCCTTGAGTTGAGGGACAGAGAGGTACAGTGAGGGAAAGTGTCAGTGTGCTATTGTGTTCTAAAACTATTTTGCTGAACCATATTTTCAATCCTTGAGTTGAGGGACAGAGAGGTACAGTGAGTGAAACTGACAGTGTGCTATTCTGTTCTAAATCAATTTTGCTGTTCCATATTTTCAATCCTTGAGTTGAGGGACAGAGAGGTACAGTGAGGGAAACTGACAGTGTGCTATTCTGTTCTAAAACTATTTTGCTGAACCATATTTTCAATCCTTGAGTTGAGGGACAGAGAGGTACAGTGAGTGAAACTGACAGTGTGCTATTCTGTTCTAAACCAATTTTGCTGTTCCATATTTTCAATCCTTGAGTTGAGGGACAGAGAAGGACACTCGTAGAAATTATCAGTGTGCTATTCTGTGCTAAATCTTGTTTGTAGGGAGGGACAGAGTAGGACAGTGAGTGAAACTGACAGTGTGCTATTCTGTTCTAAACCAATTTTGCTGTTCCATATTTTCAATCCTTGAGTTGAGGGACAGAGAAGGACACTCTTAGAAATTATCAGTGTGCTATTCTGTGCTAAATCTTGTTTGTAGGGAGGGACAGAGTAGGACAGTGAGGGAAAGTGTCAGTGTGCTATTCTGTTCTAAAACTTTTTTGCTGAACCATATTTTCAATCCTTGTGTTTAGGGACAGAGAAGGATAGGCAGGGGACAGTGTCAGTGTCATTGTTGCTAAGCCTCCTGCACAATATACACCTGAAGGTAGCCCTTATTGCTGTTTTTCCCATCTCCCTGCAGGCCATCCATTAAAATGTCTGGAAGGCAACCAAGGAGAGGCAGACAGTCAGGAGGCAAAAAAAGAGGGCAAGCAGGCTCTGTGTCTGGGGGCAACAGTGCTGGTCGTGTACGCGGTGCATTGTCATCAGCACATGGCCATGGGACATGCTTGTCCTTGTTTTTGGCAGCTGGACATGTTGAGCCACATCATGCCGAAGACTTGGTAGAGTGGATGACCAAGCCCACCTCATCCTCCTCATCCTCTCTCACCCAGGCTCAGGGTACTGGCAAAGCAGCTGCCAAAGCGTCCTCTTCTCTGGTATCATTATCTTCATTAGTCAATCCTTCCCTAGACCCACCATGCCCTCCTCCTGAGGAGTCCCCCGAACTGTTTGAGCACAGTGTTGGGTACATGCTCCAGGAGGATGCCCAGCGTTTGGAAGGATCTGATGATGATACCCAGCTAGAGGAAGGCAGCAGCGTGAGAGCAGAGAGAGGGGATGCTCAAGAAGGACACCAATCTGGCAGTCATGTTACAGCAGCTGCAGCATACTGCCAGATTGGCTCCAGTGATGAGGAGGGAGGGGGTGATGAGGTCACTGACTCCACGTGGGTGCCTAATAGGAGAGAGGAGGAGGAGGAGGATGAGGAGGAGGCACATCTCCAACGAGGCAGGATGCCCTTGAGTGGCCAGCGTATGGGCAGCACACCGACGGAATCACACCGCAGAGCTCCGCCTGTGCAGGGCGCTGCCTCTGCCCGTCATTCGAAAAGTTCTTTGGTGTGGGCCTTTTTTGAGGCGAGTGCATCAGATCGCACAGCTGCTGTTTGCAACATATGTCTCAAGCGTATATCGCGTGGCCAAAACATCAGCCGCTTGGGTACCACATGCTTGATCAGACATATGTTGACCTGCCATGCAGCTCGTTGGCAAGCCTACCTTAAAGACCCACACCAAAGAACAAAGCTGACCTCTTCTTGCACCGCATCAGCTGGGATCTCCAACCCCACTATACCTTCACTCCTCTCTGAAACCTGCTCTGAGAGGAATGAAGGTGTAGAATTAGGTGTGTCACAGGCAAGTACTTGCGGGCACTCTGCTAGCAGTACACCAACGTCCGATTCTATCAGGCAAATTTCCCTGCCCCAGCTGCTGGACCGTCAAAAGAAGTTCACTCCCAGCCATCCACATGCCCAGCGGTTGAATGCTAGCTTGGCTAAATTGCTAGCGCTTCAACTGCTGCCTTTTCAGTTGGTAGACTCGGCCCCCTTCCGTGAGTTTGTGCAATGTGCGGTTCCTCAGTGGCAGGTTCCCAAACGACACTTTTTCGCACGGAAGGCTATTCCGGCTCTCTACAGGCATGTGGAAGGCAATGTCTTGGCCTCCCTGGACAGGGCGGTCAGCGGTAAGGTGCATATTACCGCTGACTCATGGTCCAGCAGGCATGGGCAGGGACGTTACCTTTCTTTCACGGCCCATTGGGTCACTCTTTTGGCAGCTGGGAAGGATGCAGGACAAGGTGCAGTAGTGTTGGAGGTTGTTCCACCGCCACGCCTCCAAAATGCTACTACTGGTTGTGACACACCTCTCTCCTCCACCCCCTCCTCTTCTTCTTCCTCCATGGCCTCTTCCTGTGGTTTGTCCTCGGAACCAGCGGTGCTCCGTAGGCGTTCAAGGGGCTACGCAAGTACGCAGGCAAAAAGATGCCATGCCGTGCTTGCGCTGGTGTGTTTGGGGGACAGGAGCCACACTGGGGCAGAGGTCCTGTCTGCTCTGCAGGGGCAGGCCGAGAGGTGGTTGACGCCACACCAGCTTAAGCCAGGAATGGTGGTTTGCGACAATGGCACCAACCTCCTCTCCGCCCTCCGACAGGGACAACTGACCCATGTGCCCTGTATGGCTCACGTCCTTAACCTGGTGGTGCAGCGGTTCTTGGGCAGGTACCCGGGCTTACAGGATGTCCTGAGGCAGGCCAGGAAAGTCTGTGTGCATTTCCGCAGATCTTATAATGCCAGTGCTCGCCTGGCTGAGCTTCAAAAGGAGTTGAACCTGCCCAAGAACCGCCTTATATGTGACATGCCCACCAGGTGGAACTCAACGTTGGCCATGCTGCAGCGGCTGCACACGCAGCAGAGGGCCATCAATGAGTACCTGTGCGACTACGGCACCAGGACAGGGTCAGGGGAGCTCAGGTTTTTTTCACCACGCCAGTGGGGCATGATCAGGGATGCATGCACTGTCCTGGCACCATTTGAGGAGGCCACGAGGATGGTGAGCAGTGACAGTGCATGCATCAGTGACACTGTACCTCTTGTCCACCTGTTGGAGCACACGCAGCGTGGAATAATGGACAGGGCACTTGAGGCAGAACAGAGGCAGGAAGAGGAGGACTTCCTTGCCTCTCAAGGCCCCCTTTACCCAGACAGTGTTCCTTCTGTCCCACCCATCGCACAGGAAGAGGAGGAGGAGGAGGAGGATTGTGTCAGCATGGAGGTGGAGGCTGGCACTCAGCATCATCAGCAGCAGTCTTTTAGGGATGATTTACAGTCCCAAGAAACCAGTGGACTTGTACGTGGCTGGGAGGAGGTGGCTGCGGATCATGTCGTCCTTAGTGACCCAGAGGACTCCGGACTGAATGCCTCAGCTAACCTACGCTGCATGGCCTCCCTGATCCTGCAAAGTCTGCGGAAGGATCCTCGTATTCTTCGGATCAAGGAGAGGGACCATTACTGGCTGGCCACTCTCCTTGATCCACGGTACAAGGGTAAGGTTGCGGACCTTATCGTACCGTCGCAGAGGGAGCAGAGGATGAGACAACTCCGGGAGGCCTTGCAAAAAAGGTCTGTGCAACGCGTTCCCAGAGACTGGGAGGTTACAAACTCCTGGTCCTGGACAACGAGTTGCTGAGGCTTCGGCCAGTCAAAGAAGGAGCGGTGGGGAAGGTGGCCGTCTGACCGATGCGTTCAGACAATTCTTTAGTCCGCAGCCCCAAAGTATGATCGGTTCGAGCAACCATCGCCAGCGTCTGATATACATGGTGCAGGAATACCTAGGGGCAAGGTCAGACTTGGACACCTTCCCCACCGAAAATCCTCTGGCTTACTGGGTCTTGAGGATGGATCACTGGCCAGAGCTTGCACAGTATGCAATTGAGCTACTGGCCTGTCCTGCATCCAGCGTTCTTTCAGAACGCACATTCAGTGCTGCTGGAGGATTTGTCACGGATCACAGGGTGCGCCTGTCCACCGACTCGGTTGATCGACTGACTTTCATCAAGATGAACCAGTCTTGGATCACCACCAGCTACCACACACCAGATGCTGATATAACAGACTAATTGATTTTAAAATGTCACATCCCTTCAAGACTGATGCTGATGCTGAGTGCCTGTGCTGTTATGTTGACTGGCTATCCTCCTCCTCCTCCTCAATGATACGATTAACGATGATAGCTTGGAAGATCATTTTGGTTTATGGGTGACGCCACCAGTGGCTAAGGCCCAATTTTTCAGCCCCTGTTTAACAGGGGCGTGTAATTAAAATTTTTGATGCAATACTTTGCAACAGGCCTCATTGCTGTGCTCCAAGTACAGTATCTGTGAGGGGTTGCAGTGTTGTGCCACCAGTGCCTAAGGCCCAATTTTTCAGCCCCTGTTCAACAGGGGCATGCAATTATAATTATTGATCTAATAATTCACAGCAGGGAGCATTGCTGCGCCCACCAAGAGTAACTGTCAGGCCTTACAGTGTTGTGGCACCAGCACCACCATCACCACCACCACCACCACCAAAGGCCCAATTTTTCAGCCCCTGTTCAACACGGGCATGCAATTATAATTATTGATCTAATAATTCACAGCAGGGAGCATTGCTGCGCCCACCAAGAGTAACTGTCAGGCCTTACAGTGTTGTGGCACAAGCACCACTATCACCACCACCACCACCACCAAAGGCCCAATTTTTCAGCCCCTGTTCAACAGGGGCATGCAATTATAATTATTGATCTAATAATTCACAGCAGGGACCATTGCTGCGCCCACCAAGAGTAACTGTCAGGCCTTACAGTGTTGTGGCACCAGCACCACCATCACCACCACCACCACCACCAAAGGCCCAATTTTTCAGCCCCTGTTCAACAGGGGCATGCAATTATAATTATTGATCTAATAATTCACAGCAGGGAGCATTGCTGCGCCCACCAAGAGTAACTGTCAGGCCTTACAGTGTTGTGGCACCGGCACCACTATCACCACCACCACCACCAACAAAGGCCCAATTTTTCAGCCCCTGTTCAACAGGGGCATGCAATTATAATTATTTATCTAATAATTCACAGCAGGGACCATTGCTGCGCCCACCAAGAGTAACTGTCAGGCCTTACAGTGTTGGGGCACCAGCACCACCATCAAAGGGCCAATTTTTACTACCACTGATCAACAATTATATGTTATTACAATTCCTGATATTATACTTGACAGAAGGGCGTTCCAGCACCCACCAAGAATAACTGTGAGTGCTTTCAGTGTTGTGCCAACACCAACACCTAAGGGGCCAATTTCTGCAGAGTATATACGGCAGGCCCCTACTTTCAAACATCCAACTTACAAACTACTACTACTTGCAAACGGAAGAAGACAACAGGAAGTGAGAGGAAATCTACCCCTTGGAAGGAAAATTCTCTCCTGTAAGAATTAATATGGGAGAAAGGTGTCTCCTCTCTACTGATGCTTTATCACCAATCCTTGTTTCAATAAAAACACCACATTTCAAAAACAGTTGTCATTGGGACGCAAAGTGAGGTGAAATGTTCTGAACAGGGGCACAGACAGCAAAAAAAATGTGACAGGGGTGATAACCGTTCCCTATGTTTTACAAAAAACTAAAAAAAAGGAATTTGCCATGGAGCTCCACTTAAACAATGCAGCTGTTCAAAATTATAAACAGATTCTACATAAGAACAAACCTACAGTCCCTGTCTTGTATGCACCGCCTGTATACGGCTGTTCAGAGTATATAGGTCCTTTTTTATTTTGTGTGCGGGGTTCCCCTTAATATCCATACAAGACCCAAAGGGGCTGGTAATGGGCTGGGGTAGGGGGGGGGGGGTTGATGGGGTAGCTATGCCATTTTTCCTAAAGATTTTCATCCATATTACCGGGACCAGACATTGCATTAAAGCCGCAAGCATTTCCCTTTAGAAATGTTATTTTGTGCAGGGACAGTTCTAAACACGGGAAACACGTGGCACTTCACAGGCATACTTTAGACACCCCCCAGGTACAATATTTAAAGGAATATTTGACTTTTTTTTTTTTCACTTTATGCATCATTAAAATGACTGCTCCCGGAAAACGTCCGTTTTTAAAACTTCTTTTTGCATTGATACATGTCCCCTGGTGCAGAAGCCGGGTTCCCAAACTCTGTTTCGGACAATAACATGGATAATAGTCATTATAATTAGCACTTTAGAATCCGAACGTTCGCATCCATTGTATTTAATAGGGTTCTAATGTTCGCGCGAACTTTCGGTCCGTTCGCGGGTTCTGGTGCGAACCGAACCCGGGGGTGTTCGGCTCATCACTAATAAGCACTAGCTTTTTACCTGAGAATAAAAATATTTTTCTAATGGTACACAAATTAAACCTTTTCTATTGCAGTTTACATGTGATAGACAAGTTCAGTGATGTAACTCTTTATAATTTACTTCCAAGAGAAAACATCCTGAACTTGAGAATCAATATCTGATACTCTACTCCTTACGGTTTTGGTTGTAAAAATATGGATTTATTTAAGTTACCGAACCACCAGTGGCGGCTGGTGCTCAATACTTGGGGGGGGGGGACAGACGGGAAGACGGCAATCACCCCCCTCCCACGTGGGAGACGGACATATGGGGATGCGGTGATCAGAGGCCTCCTTACCTTAGGAGGCAGATGACAAGTCCCGGGATAACACTCCTCCCTCCACTGTCCGAGCCGGGGAGTGCTGGATGTGGCTGGATGTGGCTGCGGGTGAGCCGTCCCTAGAAGAGGGAGCCGAGTCCTGGCTGGAGAGGACCACTGTCTTAGCTGCTCCCTGACTCTTCCAAGCTCCTAGGCCATTGCTTCTCCTCCCGGCCGAACAGGAAGTGGGTCTTAAGACTCCCTGGCCAATTGGGACTCAGGACCCACTTCCTAATTGGCTGGGAGGAGAATCAGGAAAACAATAGCGAATATTAATTCACTATTATTACACAACTGGATGGGCTCCAGGCACAGTGCCCTGCGCCCCAAGCCCACCCTTTTTTAAGCCAATTAGAACCTCAGGCTCTAATCATGTGCTTAAAAAAACAAAAACCCATTGGAATCCATGCGTCTGGCACCCTGCACGTAGTTTAGGGGCCGGACGCATGGATTGGGGGGGGGGGGCACCCATGCATCCTTAAGGAATGGGCCACCACTTACCTTAGCAGAAATTCAATTACATTTTTTTTCAATAGATTTAAGACTCAGTTGATCAAACCTTGAAATTTAATAGGGGACATTTTATTCTATTGTAAAGCTGGCCGTACAGGGACTGGTTGAATTTAGATCCATTTATGGGCACCCTGATTGTACAAAAGTCGATCTAATATTCGACTTCTGTAAAACCAGCCTGCAGGTTACAGCCAGCAGCACTGATCATTGTATTCTCATGGCAAGAAAGGCTCTCTACCATCAGAACACATCGACACAGCGGGAGGATTCCTCCATTCACATCAAATGTGTGGATGGGGGAATCTGCTGGTTTAACAAAACAAAATGATGACTATATGGGCCACCTGACCATTGAACCATATTTACCATTGTAAAAGTAAAAAGAAAATGATAAAATGTACACAAGCTGTTTAATAAAAAATTATTGATACAGAAAAACTAAAAAAAACGTTATTTTTTTTTTAAGACTATTGAAATTACTTTAACTGCAGAAAATACATGTAAATTCATGTACTGTAAACTGATGTAGACCTATGCTGATGCATGTAATAGCACATAAAGTATGAAAACTCACAAACTCCTATTCCACCACTGCTTCCACATGCTAGTAGAAAACTACCAACGTGTGAAACAAGACAGACCACATACACTCTCTCATTTAAAAGGCCAGTAATTGGTGCTAATCTCTGTAATAGGAATTTTCTGGAAGGACTGCATTTTGCAATAACGTACAGCTAATAATAAACTCTATTGGCTTAATCCCAAAATGTTTATCATTAACAGTAATGTTGGAGAGCCTACAGAAAAATAGGACAAAAACACGGTACGATAAAAGATGCAGACAAACAGGTCCAAGGACATACTCGAGTGTCATGTTGCACTGTTATTAGTTTAAATATTGGAAGAGTCTGCCTCTGTTGTAGATTATCTTTGTGGACTGTTTTTTACAGGATTGTGATTCTACATGCACCTGAAGTACCCATTCACCCTGAAGGACAATTTCCATTCCTCTGGATTTTAATGAGTATTCCCTTAGGGCCTTTGCTCCAAGTTAAGGTGCAATAGAAAGTCTAGTGTATTTTTGCAAAGCTGATTTACACATGGCTGATGTGACTCCACTGAGCACTGCTTTTTTAATCTAGACGGTTAAACTAATGTGTTATTACAGCATTTAAGGGCTTGGCTTTGAGTTTTCTTCATGCTTTTAAACATACGTCAATCCTGGGATTTCTCACTTCAAAAATCTATTTCAAAGGCAAATGTGAGAGTTGCAAACACCTGTAGGACAGTGGAAAAAAAATGTCAGATTTAAAGAGTAATGCCGCGTACACACGGTTGGAATTTCCGACAGAAAAAGTCCAATGGGAGATTTTCGTCGGATATTCCGGCCGTGTGTATGCCCCATCGGACTTTTTCTGTCAGAATTTCCGACGGACTTAGATAGAGAGCAGGTTCTCAATTTTTCCGACGGAACAAATTCCTATCGGAAAATCCATTCATCTGTGTGAAATTCCGACGGGTAAAAAAACACGCATGCTCGGAAGCATTGAACTTATTTTTCTCGCCTCGTCGTAGTGTTGTATGTCACCGCGTTCTTAACCCTCGAAAGTTCAGAGAACTTTTGTGTGACCGTGTGTATGCAAGCCAACTTGAGTGGAATTCCGTAGGAAAAACCCTCCAACTTTTTTCTGACGGAAAATCCGCTCGTGTGTTCAGGGCATAACTCCCGTCTGGGTGATCTAAGGACTAGTAAGGGGTGTGTGTGTGTGTGTGTGTGGGGGGGGGGGGGGGGGGTAAGGGGGTCCTTTTCAATGGTGCACATTTAGACTTTACAACAATAAATTGTCTCTCTACATAGTAATTCTGTAACCGATTCATAGAGGTCAGTGATTTATGTAAACAACGGCAGGGAAAGGCAATAGTCAAAGTGATCACTTTTCTGCAAGAGAATATGTTACTGAGCGTATATGGATGCTAGACTTCTATAACATAATATGTGTGGTGTTTTTATTTCTATTTGATATTTTCACATTTTTACTGACCAATTATTTTGTTTTATTGATTAAAATTATTTAATTACACAGTTTACTTAAAGTGGAAGTAAACCCTCCTATCGTTTTCAGGCAAGGAAGCTGCCATTTTGGCCTCTGTTTAATCTTCAACTGACATGATGCTGCACATGTGATCAGTTATGACACCAGCCATTGGATGGTTTGACAGTTTGGTTGAGAGCACAACCAATGTGACAGTTGGCATTCCCGGCATGCCGTTAATGTAACTGCTTTTTGAAACTGTCAAATCGATGGGTTTACTTCCGCTTTAATTTTCTGCATAGACAAAAAATGTCTGTGAGTAATAATGTGCATTTCAATTACTCGAAGTCGGTGTTATATTCATCAATGAAAATATTTTATTCTACTAAATTAGGACTATTTTAGTCAACTAAAATACAACTAAAACAATTCAGATGACTAAAATACGACTAAAACTAAAATGGCATTTTACTCAAAAGACTATGGTGTCCGTTTATGAAACTGTGAACAGCAGTGATCCCGAGGATCGCCACTGATATCAGCTCATAAACGGTTTATGAAACAGAGATGATCAGGAGAGAACATGTCTCCGATGATTATCTCAGCACACTGAGAATCCGTCATTGTCTGACACATAGACGGACAGTTTATAAAGCTGCGATCTCAGCAGTTCACTGGCGATCTGTTTTAGAATTCTCACTCCCGGATTCATCAGCTCAGAGGTGGAGAATCGGGGAGTGACGAGAGAATCCCGGGGGAACTGAGGAGGAAGGAGGAAGATTATTGTCTTTCTTCATCCTTGATCAGACCCCCCAAGACAGTAACCATGTCCCCCCGTCATATGTATGTGTGTATGTATGTATGTATGTGTGTATATATATATATATATATATATATATATATATATATATATATATACACACACAGTATCTCACAAAACAAAAGTGAGTACACCCCTAAGTGAAAATGTCGAAATTGGGCCCAAAGTGACAATATTTTGTGTGGCCACCCTTATTATCCAGCACTGATTTAACTCTCTTGGGCATGAAGTTCATCAGAGCTTCACAGGTTGCCACTGGAGTCCTTTTCCACTCCTCCATGACGACATTACGGAGCTGGTGAATGTTAGAGACCTTGCGCTCCTCCACCTTGAGGATGCCATACAGGTCTGGAGACATGCTTGGCCAGTCCATCACCTTTACCATCAGCTTCTTTAGCAAGGAAGTGGTCATCTTGGAGGTGTGTTTGGGGTCATTACCATGTTGGGATACTGCCCTGCGGCCCAGTCTCCGAAGGTAGGGGATCATGCTCTGCTTCATTATGTCACATTCATGGTTCCCTCAATTAACTGTAGCTCCCCAGTGCCGGAAGCACTCATGAAGCCCCAGACCATGACACTCCCACCACCATGCTTGATTGTAGGCAAGACCCACTTGTCTTTGTACTCCTCACCTGGTTGCCGCCACACACGCTTGACACCATCTAACCAAAATAGTTGATCTTGGTCTCATCAAACCACAGACATGGTTCCAGTAATCCATGTCCTTAGCTTGCTTGTCTTCAGCAAACTGTTTGCAGGCTTTCTTGTGCATCATCTTTAGAAGAGGCTTCCTTCTGGGATGACAGTGTGCGGCGTATGGTCTGAGCACTGACAGGCTCACCCCCCCACCCCTTCAACCTCAGAAATGCTGGCAGAACTCATACATCTATTTCCCAAAGACAACCTCTGGATATGCTAAAAGAGCATGTGCACTCAACTTCTATGGTCGACCATGGCAAGGCCTGTTCCGAGTGGAAACTGTCCTGTTAAAATGCTGTATGGTCTTGGCCACTGTGCTGCAGCTCAGTTTCAGGGTCTTGACAATTTTCTTGTAGCCTAGGCCATCTTTATGCAGCGCAACAATTCTTTTTTAGAACCTTTAGAGAGTTCTTTGACATGAGGTGCCATGTTGAACTTCCAGTGACCAGTATGAGAGAGTGAGAGCGATAACACCAAATTTAACACACCTGCTCCCCATTCACACCTGAGACCTTGTAACGCTAACGAGTCACATGACATGGGGAGAAAAATGGCTAATTAGGCCCAGTTTAGACATTTGGACACTTTTGTTGCCAGCAGTTTAGACATTAATGGCTGTGTGTTCAGTTATTTTGAGGGGGCAGCAAATTTACACAGTTATACAAGCTGTACACTCACTACTATACATTGTAGCAAAGTGTATTTTCTTCAGTGTTGTCACATGAAAAGATTTAATAAAATATTTACAAAAATGTGAGGGCTGTACTCACTTTTGTGAGATACTGTATATACAGTGGGTACGGAAATTATTCAGACCGCCTTAAATTTTTCATTCTTTGTTATATTGCAGCCATTTGCTAAACTCATTTAAGTTTATTTTTTTTCCTCATTAATGTGCACACAGCACCCCATATTGACAAAAAAACACAGAATTGTTGTCATTTTTGCAGATTTATTAAAAAAGAAAAACTGAAATATCACATGGTCCTAAGCATTCAGACCCTTTGCTCAGTATTTAGTAGAAGCACTCTTTTGAACTAATACAGCCATGAGTCTTTTTGGGAAAGATGCAACAAGTTTTTCACACCTGGATTTGGGAATCCTCTGCCATTCCTCCTTGCAGATCCTCTCCAGTTCTGTCAGGTTGGATGGTAAACGTTGGTGGACAGCCATTTTTAGGTCTCTCCAGAGATGCTCAATTGGGTTTAAGTCAGGGCTCTGGCTGGGCCATTCAAGAACAGTCACGGAGTTGTTGTGAAGCCAATCCTTCGTTATTTTAGCTGTGTGCTTAGGGTCATTGTCTTGTTGGAAGGTAAACCTTCGGCCCAGTCTGAGGTCCTGAGCACTCTGGAGAAGGTTTTCGTCCAAGATATCCCTGTACTTGGCCGCATTCATCTTTCCCTTGATTGCAACTAGTTGTCCTGTCCCTGCAGCTGAAAAACACCCCCACAGCATGATGCTGCCACCACCATGCTTCACTGTTGGGACTGTATTGGACAGGTGATGAGCAGTGCCTGGTTTTCTCCACACATACCACTTAGAATTAAGGCCAAAAAGTTCTATCTTGGTCTCATCAGACCAGAGAATCTTATTTCTCACCATCTTGGAGTCCTTCAGGTGTTTTTTAGCAAACTCCATGCGGGCTTTCATGTGTCTTGCACTGAGGAGAGGCTTCCGTCGGGCCACTCTGCCATAAAGCCCTGACTGGTGGAGGGCTGCAGTGATGGTTGACTTTCTACAACTTTCTCCCATCTCCCGACCGCATCTCTGGAGCTCAGCCACAATGATCTTTGGGTTCTTCTTTACCTCTCTCACCAAGGCTCTTCTCCCCCGATAGCTCAGTTTGGCCGGACGGTCAGCTCTAGGAAGGGTTCTGGTCGTCCCAAAAGTCTTTCATTTAAGGATTATGAAGGCCACTGTGCTCTTAGGGACCTTAAGTGCAGCAGATTTTTTTTGTAACCTTGGCCAGATCTGTGCCTTGCCACAATTCTATCTCTGAGCTCTTCAGGCAGTTCCTTTGACCTCATGATTCTCATTTGCTCTGACATGCATTGTGAGCTGTAAGGTCTTATATAGACAGGTGTATGGCTTTTCTAATCAAGTCCAACCAGTATAATCAAGCACAGCTGGACTCAAATGAAGGTGTAGAACCATCTCAAGGATGATCAGAATAAATGGACAGCACCTGAGTTAAATATATGAGTGTCACAGCAAAGGGTCTGAATACTTAGGACCATGTGATATTTCAGTTTTTCTTTTTTAATGAATCTGCAAAAATTTCAACAATTCTGTGTTTTTCTGTCAATATGTAGTGCTGTGTGTACATTAATGAGGAAAAAAATGAACTTAAATGATTTTAGCAAATGGCTGCAATATAACAAAGAGTGAAAAATGTAAGGGGGTCTGAATACTTTCCATACCCACTGTGTATGTGTGTGTATATATATATATATATATATATATATATATATTTATTTTATGTAGGGGGACTATTTATTTTATTAACATGAGGTGGGCCAGCTGTCCTCGTACTGAGCAGTGTTAATTTATCACTGCTTAATAAACGGACACCTCGTGTGTTTCAGTGAATTTCTGCAATCTCATTAGGTCTCATGAGATTCCATTATTAGGGGGCGTTCTTTGAAGCGTTTGTAGATTGGTCCAAATCATTTGGTGGAGGGGGGGTTATGGTGTGGGGTTGTTTTTTAGAGGTTGGGCTTGGCCCCTTAATTCCATTATAGGGAACTCTTTTTTTTTACTCTTTTTATTAGAAGTTTTTCACATAAAAGTTACAAACATAAAAAAAAACGTATTAAACATTCAGCACTACCATTCAACAGCACTAGTGTACAACGTAGCTCCCAGATAAATGAAAGCAGCAATCTTCCCAGAGCAAATAATAAAGAATGAAGAATAATAGAAAAAAAAAGATATACTGTGTAGCGGGGTCTCCTTTAGGGCCCTATGGACTACGTTACCCAGAACCCCGTTTGGCACCCAGGGTGCATTTGGCCACCGCAGAGACTCATGGGTGGGGCTATAAAGGGAAGGGGCGAGGCTAGTCTCGGCGGCTTTGGACACTGCGCTGCAATCAATAGGACTCCCTGTGCGGATCTGCTGCAGTGCAAGGCCTGGGCCTTGCGCACCTTCCAAAGAGCCTTCCACCCCACTGCTGAGCCTGGGTGGCACCTGATTTCTTTCGAGTTTGCTGACATCAGTTGGACCGGGGACCCGGCCGTTGCAGACCCTGTGTGCGGAGACACAGTGGTGGAAGCCCGGACTGGGATCGCGTCCGGAGGGGTGAGCGAGCACATGCTCACGTCATTAACTTGTACTTTGATTAGGCCTAGTGACTGCCTTGGCCCACCGTGCTATATTTACTGTCCCGCCGGAGACTAGTGGCAGAACTGAGTTGTGTAGTCTCCGGTCAAGTGTTCTTTCTTTATTAACCCTAATTGGATTACAAATACTGTTCCTGAATGTGCACCACCATTCATCTTGCATGCAAAGAATTGTTCTCATAGAGACTGAAATAGATTGATTGCAATGGCCCTCAGGTGGCAATCGACACCTATTGGTAAGAAATGTGCCACATCCTAATAGAGCTGAACAAGGGATTGTGGAAAAAATTGACTTTATAGGCACACGAGAATATTTAGAAAAATAATAAAATTTTAATATAACATGTACACAATATATATACGGTACATATACAAAAACATATATATAGTACAACACAATAAATGTGGACCCTTCCAAGGTAATACTGCGATGATTCTTTGGATTGAGGTCCACAATGTGTTGATAAATTGTTAAAACTTGGAGCTCGACATGTTTCGCGATCTGATTGCTTCCTCAGGAGCTTCTAAATGTACACAAAAGAAGATTCAATGATTTTGATACAGAAAAACATTTATCTTAATATTACATTTATTATTGATATTCATAAAATGAATCTACGAAACACTCACCACTAAACGTATTTTTGGAGGTGAGTGTAATTGGATTATTGCGACCCTCTATATTCTGCGGAACCTACACATAGATTCGGGGGTGACCCCAGATGAACTGGCCAACTCCCAAAATTGGAACACTGTAACAACACGATCAACTACATACCGACATGTGGGCAAGCATGGAGGTGCTCACGATAACTGTAGAATAATAATTATATATATTGAAGAGCAATGAAAGACTGTTCCTTATGGTATACATAGGTATAGAAGTAACTATGCCTAGAGGTAAAACCATTCCATACAAATAAACAAGGTGGAAAGAATATAATGTGAGGCGACCTACTTTTCAAAAGGATACCTGAAGAGCAAAAGATACCGAACCGGACCTGGACGAGATGTTTAGAACTTGAAGGAGGAACTGGGATGGCCACTATAAGGATTTTTTTTTAAATGATGATATTGATATTATACTAGCCCATGATAATAGAGCCAATAATTTGAACTATAAAACGAACTTGTTTGTCAAAAAGAGTTGACTGAATAAATACCAGTAAATAGGTGGAATCGAAAAAAACAGACAATAGGCAAATGAGAACTCCTAACACTAATTGATACAAACACCTCAAATGTAATGAGGAATATATGTAACCAATGCTGAAAAACCGCCCCAACATATCCTAAATATACCCTAATACACATGCGTAATAAATACCTGAGGATAGGGCACTTGGAGGGAAATAGCCAGACCACTGTCCTAAAGATGGAGGAACAGGTACTTAGCGGGTGTAGACAAATCCCTCACACCCAAGTGTGAGAGGGCACTAAAAAACGCAAAAGAAGAGAATGTATAAAAAAGTACTTGACAAGTACCAACATAACAAAAGACGGTATCATAAGCCCCAAGAAACATACCCATCTAATGCTCCAAGACCTACTCGCCTCCAGTCCGTTCGGATCCGCCTCGCTGCACAGGCTGCCACACACTTCAACAGCTTGTTGTCGAGTGGTGGTGTATTTCCTCATATATGAGCACCTCGCTCATGATGACGCTGAGCGACGCACAGCGTCATCAAGGCCGGCCAATAAGCATGCACTAGCGCCGTCGTGAGGACGCGCATGCGTAATGAATAGAAGTCGGAAGTACAACTAAGCGCAGACGTACTGCTCTGCGTATTGACGTAGTCTTGCCGATCAACGTTGATAGGCAGATATTTCTACATGACGCATGCGTGCCAGGATGAAGACAGCCCGGCCATTGAGGGCGGAATTGCTGCTATGAGACTCCAAGGATTTTGGAGTCTCGTTTGCCATTGATCATAGCGCTGCTCAGCATGGTTGCCAATACAGCACTCGCAATGGCTTGGGTGGCCACATACTCGCCACATCGCCAGAATACAGGAGTGCAGTTGCCGCAGTGTCCCTACACCATGTGTCATCAACAGAAATTGAGAGTGTAACCAGCCGCAATCATACAAAAGGCTAAGGCTATCTGGTGAAACCGACAGCCATGGCCAAATAGATATTAGTACTTAGCAACGCTATCCAGAAACCAGTCGCATAGGACTGTTAAGTGAAATCATTTATAAAAAACAAAAAGGGTGAAAAAGCAACCAATACTATAAAACATAAAACATAGTGCCTTGGTAAGTATATAATAGCCATATACCCTAGCCCATAATGATCCTGGAGTGAACATCCACACAGGTACCACAAAGGTGACACAATGTGTAGAGTCAACTCCTGATGGTGGAAATAGGAGAATAAAACTGGAAGGAATAGGGGGGGGGGTGGGAAGAGGAAGGGAAAGAAAAAAGGAAGAGAGGGGAAGGAAAATAAGGGGAGGGAAATGATTGGGGAAGGGATTTGGAAAAGGGGAGGGAAAGAAGGGGAAGGGAGGAGGGGAAAGGGAAAGTGGGGGTGGGCCCTAAGGACAGGACAGGAGCAAAAACCAAGAAAAACCTTAACGATTAGCAACGGGGACGAGCGATGGGGGATACTCCGGGGCCACAAGGCATCTCCACCCGTCCCATATAAAAAGGGCGGTAGGAAGGAACCTCGTTGATCCCGGGAGGGTGTGTAGCCCCCAAACGTTCGATCCATAGTGTCTTCTTTTGGAGAATACGCTTGTCCCAATTGCCTCCCCGAGGATCTCGAGGGACTACTTCCAACACCATGGAAGTAGTGGACGTGTCGAATTTATGATATAGGCCTAAGTGACGGCTCACCGGAGTGAGCATTTTGGCGTACTGTGAATAATATATGGGGTCATATATCCTTTTCTTAAAAGGACGAAAAGTCTTTCCAACGTAAAACGCTTTACATATACAGGTCATTAAATAAATGACTCCCTCAGTTTCACATGATGCATGAAAGCGGGGAGAAAATTTCTCCCCATTGGGTAGTAAAAATTTCGTACCTGTACTAACCCATGGGCAATAAGAACATTGGCCACATATATAGATACCGCGAGCCAAGGTCTGATTGTCCAATTGTGGTCTATAGTTACTGGCTGTCAATTGGTTTCCTATTGAGGTACTTCTACGGAAAACTATTTCTGGTGAATCTCTGACATATCTGGACAAGATTGGATCTTCACTGATGAGATGCCAATGTTTTTGCATCCCCGCACGAAGCATACCATGTTGAGCGGAATATCTAGTGATAAATTTGGTAGTCATTTGAGTAAGGTCTTGTTTTGGCTTGGTATAAAGCAGATTTGTTCGTTCCTTTCCTATTGCTTTGTTATACGCTTTTCTAAGGAGGCTTTTTGTATAGCCCCGTTGACGTAAGCGTTCACGTAGTTCATTTGCTTGTACTTTGAACTCGGCTTCATATGTACAATTCCTACGAAGCCTAACGTATTGAGCATAGGGAATGCTATGTACTAATGCTTTTGGGTGTCCACTATTCGCATGTAGAAGCGTGTTGCCTGACGTGCTCTTACAAAAAAGTTTGGTGGCTATGTTGTTATCAGAGTCACGATAAATGGAAAGGTCCAGAAAAGAAACAGATTCTTGATACCACTCAAATGTGAATACAAGATTAAATTGGTTGATATTTAACTTGGCAATAAATTCATTAAGGGACGCAACTGTCCCCGTCCAGATCACGAAAATATCGTCAATGTACCTGAACCAGCACAACATCTGGTCCAGGTACTGACGAAGTTCTATACTGGAAAAAATCTCTCGCTCCCACCCCCCCAGGTACAAGTTGGCATGGCAACGCCCTGTACCTGGAGGTAGTGGGAGCTGAGAAAAGTAAAGCAATTGTGTTCAAGAATAAATGATAACTGCAAAATAAGACCTTGAAATTTCCATTCACGGTGATCATGTTCCATAAGGAACCGTTTTACCACTTGTAGACCAAGTTTATGTGGAATACTGGAATACAGTGCTTCAACGTCATTGGTGACAAACAACGCTCCCAGAGGAATACCCGTAGATTAATTTTATGAATATCAATATTATATGTAATATTAAGATAAATGTTTTTCTGTATCAAAATCATTAAAACTTCTTTTGTGTACATTTAGAAGCTCCTGAGGAAGCGATCAGATCACGAAACATGTCGGGCTCCAAGTTTTAACAATTTATCAACACATTGTGAACCTCAATCCAAGGAATCATCGCAGTATTGTAGGGTATTACCTTGGAAGTGTCCACATTTATTGTGTTGTACTATATATATGTTTTTGTATATGTATATATATTGTGTACATGTTATATTAAAATTTTAGTATTTTTCTAAATATTCTCGTGTGCCTATAAAGTAAATTTTTTCCACAATCCCTTGTTCAGCTCACAGAGACTGAGTTTATCTGAGTCAGGCCTGACCAGGGATTAGGATTTTGTTGGTGCGCCACGTTGCGCATAGAGAAGAAAGCTGCACGTGGCGTGTGATCATTCTGCACTATCACTGATTAGTATGTGTATTATTGCAGGGCTCTGCATGTATGTTATGTGACAAGTTATCATTTACCACAGTAAATACCACAGTAAATCATTTACGGTTAATCACTCCGGTATCAGTGTTCATTATTGCATATATTGATTGCTCATATTACTGCTAGACTGTGCATAACCAGGTATAGAGAGCTATATTATTAGAACATCCCCTAGACTAACTGTGCCAGAGGAGGGTCGAGTAGATTGCCGGGGGTTGGCGGTGCTGTGTACAGGGCCCGAAACAGAACCGGCGGCTCTCTTAACTGGGGGTATCGCTACAACTGTATATACAAAGGGTACATACAGCATAAGTACAGCAACCAACACTATATCCCCCTTGCGATAACAAGAGATATCAAAGCGCCCTTTAAGACCCACATAGACCCAGCATCTCGCCACAAAAAAATAAGGAAAGGGGGACCCCTAACCAGGGGGCAATCAAACGCTGTGGAGCTTATTTCTATCCAACCACCCCATACCTTTTTAAACTTATCAGGTACCCCTCTGTTTAGATATGTGGCTTCATACAATGGCAAAGCCTTATTTATCAATGCCTTACAGGCCATTATGGTGGGGGCCGTCGGCTTCTTCCTAGGACAAAATAATAATTTTGCGTGCATAATACAGGAGCAGAGTGAGCAATGTGCAAATTATCTACTTGGGTAACAACATATCTACCAGGCCTAACAGACAGCCAACTATAGATCGTCTTATAGCGATCGTCGTGACCGACCCGGCACAGTCCAACACCTCCACCCAGAACTACGGATGTGCGGCAATGCCAAAAAAATTGCAGAAAATCTGCTCTAGGGACATCGCACCTCCAACAGTTTGAAGGATGGGCAAGGAAAATCCTTGCTAGTTTAGCAGGAGTGTAGTATATCCTATGGAGGAACTTAAACTGTATCAAGTGATCACGTGATCACGTGGCGTTCCATACATCATCCCAATCATCATTGTCCAGTTGCGGGGAATGCAGCATAACAGAAGGCCAAAACCGTGGTATTATGCATTAATAATTCCTTATAAATAATGGACAGAGCTTTAGGTAGATCTTTAGCTCTGAGCAGCGACTCCAGGTCCCCAACCCTTACCTCCAGACTGGAAGACCCAAATCGGGCAAAAAAAGCCTAAACTGGAGAAAATGGAACAAGTGCGAGTTGGGGAGCCCGTATCTACTTTTAAGCTCATCAAATGTCAACAACATCCCATTTCCTACCACTGCGCCTACTGTTTAAATCCTATATCTGGTCCAAGTGATTGGATCTGAATATGAGAAAAAATGAGACAGCTGAGGATTTCGCCAGAGGGGAGTATGTGGAGACACCTCCAGCCAAACCACACTCTCACAGGACTGACCGCATGGACCCCGTAAGGGGATAGGGAGCCCTATTCCCCCGGTGTGGCAAAGAAGACAATGCTTCGGAAGATCCTACCACTGCAGCTTCTAGAGTTACTGCGGCATCATCCTTTGGTTGAGACAACCACCTATGTGCAAATACTAACTGCCCCGCTAAGAAATACCTGGCAAAATTGGAAATCGCCATTCGCCAACCCCCCTTCTTTCTAGGGCTGTTGCAACACTTGTAATTTAATATGCGGTGTCCCCCCCACCCCAGAGGAAATCCGAAAATACTCTATCAATGGTCTGGAAAATATGCCTGGGTATCCAAGCTGGAGAATTCCTGAAGATATACAAAAAAGAAAGGGGAGAAATTAAATTTTTAGCAGATTAATTCTACCGATCAGGGATAACGGTAGGTTGTGCCAGGCTTGTGTGCGGTTATTAAGAGTTTGTACAATGGGAGTAACATTAAGAGGGATAAAATCCGAAACCTTATCAACCCACTGCAGTGGGCAGGCTATTGGGGCCCTCAGGGTTGGAGATGAGACCTGGAATGGTAAAATTTGTGACTTACCCCAGCTTACCTTAAACCGGAGGTCCAGCGAAAAACAAAATATTAAAAGCCAGCAGCTACAAATACTGCAGCTGCTGACTTTTAAAAATGGACACTTACCTGTTCTGGGCGCCCGCGATGTCGGCAGCCGAAGCTGAGCAACCGCTCGTCTCTCGGTTGCGTCCGCCGACATCCTGTGAGGGAATCAGGAAGTGAATTGTTGCGGCTTCACTGCCCGGTTCCCTACTGCACCTTCTCACTTGTCTCCGCTGTCTCCTGGGACCAGTGTGTTTCCCAGAAGACAGCGGGGGGTAACGCAAAGGGGCGTGACCAGAGGCGGCTCTAGGCTTTGTGAGGCCTTAGGCAAAACTTAGACATGAAGCCCCACTCACGCCCATAATGGGAAAAATAATTCAAACAAGAAAAATGGCTGCAGAAAATGCACGGATCTAGCACACAGGTGATCAGCACCACTTCCAGGGCACCCTCCTCACCCATCAGACATATTCAGCCAATGCAAGAGGGGGGAGAGAGGACAAGGTGAAAAAGAGAGAGGGGTAATAGAGAGATTCGATGATGCCGACATTAGAATTGTTTACAGGCAAATTAGGCGGCAGCGAGGCCCCTGTGAGTGCGAGGCCTTAGGCGACGGCCTAACTTGCCTAATTAGAGAGCTGCCTCTGGGCGTGACTCCCGCAATAGTCTATTCCCGGAAGTGGGTGCAAATACCTTTATTAGACAGGTATCTGCACCCCCCTGAAAGGTGCCAAATGTGACACCGGAAGCGGGGAGGGTTCCGAAAAGCGGAGGTTTCATTTTTGTGTGTGACCAGAAAACTGAGAGAAGGTATCTAAGATGGATAAAGCTGAGGCTAATAAGTGGTCCTGATCTTCCAGGAATAGTACCTTATCATCGGCATATAACGCAGTTTTTTCCTCCAACACTCCCACCTGGATCCCCTTCACCCCGGAGGACACACGTAAGGCTACAGCCAGGCGTTCTATAAGTAGGGCAAATAAACCAGGGGACAGAGGACATCCCTGGCATGTCCCCTTAGCTCCCGGGAAGAAATCCAAAATTATCCCATTAGGTTTAACCGCCGCAACTGGGCAATTATATAATAGCGTAATCCATTAATCCATTTCCAAATCCAAAAAGACTAAGATTCCCCCCTTAGTAATCTCAGGGCCCAACTGTAGATGAGTGTAACCCAGGGATATGCAATTAGCGGACCTCCAGCTGTTGCCAAACTACAAATCCCATGAGGCATAGCGAGACTCTGACAGCATCAAGCATGACACCCGGAGGCAGAGGCATGATGGGACTTGTAGTTTGGCAACAGCTGGAGGTCCGCTAATTGCAAATCCCTGGTGTAACCCCTTCTCAAATTAATATCAGTGGCCTTCCCTGGAATAAATTAATTTTATTGTTGTTAATAAATAAATAAAATAAAATAAAATTATATCCCAAACAAACTGTTCTCCCTAGGTTTACATGCTCATCAGTCCTGCTTCAAGGGTTGACAGGATCAACCCCATTTTTTTTACTCTGTCTGGAAATGCAGAAATCACCAATGGTTTACCAAATATCCTGCCACCAGAAACATGCCTTCTGGGCCTTTTGAGGACATCTCCTTAGAAAAAGCTTTTGTCAGGTTAAAAAATTAATAAAAATCAGCAGCTGCAAATACTGTTGCTGCTGACTTTAAATGAAAAAAACTCTTACCAGACCAGGGATCCAGCACTGTCATCATCCGGGCTGGTTCTTCCCTGGTTTTCCAATCCTTGGCACCGCCATGTTGACTGTGGAAATCTGACTGTGATTGCGACTTTACAGCCAGCTCCCCACTGCTTTTAAACAAGCCCAGGAGGGCAGGAAGGGGTGGCAAAACGTCTCCTCTGATTGCCTAGGCAAACCGAATAGTGGGAGCGGATACCTTTCTAAATAAGGTACCCGCTCCCAAAAGAAAAAAAGAAAAGAAAAGGAGAGAGGAGATGGGAGAAGGAGGATAATTGGAACTTCCCTTTTTTAGAAGTTCTGCTTTAGCATTGTATAAAAATTTTTTTTACAGACTTTGTACTTTTATGCTAAAATGTGTGTTTTACTTAACTGGAAGGCTGTGTACCTTCCATCAGTCCTGATGTGAATATGTCAGATTATGTCTGTTCTCCCACTCTACAAGTTAACATATGCAAATAGGGGCCACCCGGCTCTGTTTGATAAATTTTGGCAATTGTGGACCTTCTCTCCTCCTCAGTCCTCATGCTGTAGCTTAATGTCCTTTGTAGCCTGTTTCATTGTAACCTGAATTAGTGTACTTTGGTCTCTCTACTTTCACAATAATTTTACCCCCATAACACCAGTAAGATCCTCTCTGTGCCAGAGATTATGTTCTTACAATATCAACCCTTCATGTCCTATACTATTTTGGTACCTGTGTCTGCCTTTCCCCCATTGTTGTCTTTTTGTACTTACTTCATTTAAAATCATCTTTAAAAAAACATGCAAGCTTATATTGTCCAAGTTTGCATAATTATGCAGTGAAAGAGACTTTGTAGGCATGACCCAAACATGATCAGTGCAGGGGGGCTAGGTCAGACATAGTAAACAGTGTAGAAAGAAAAACCAAAGACAAAGACTGTTGCCTGATTTATTTTTTTATTTGCAAATTCTATATGTAGCGGGGTCTTCAAAGTTAGTGGGATACACCTGGGGGTAGAGAGACCCAGGTGTGTAATTATGTCAGGGTTCAGACCCCTTTTTCTTATTCGTGGAGGATTGGGTGGTGTAATATTCTCTTTGACCAGTGGGTGTCAGTGTACCTACTGGCTCGAGGTAGAATCACTACCAGAGGGCTACCCTTCTTTGTCCCTTCCTGGAGATGGTACGGCCGGGGCGGGGAACCCGCCGTGGTGTCGAGGGGAGGATATAAAAGGGGGAGACGCCCTCGTCACGAGGTCTGTCTTTGGGGAGGATCATCTCTTCACGCACCCAGGCACCTTAGGCCTGGGTGCGGGCGGTTCAAGGTTCCGGCCTAGGCGCCCAAGGCCTGGCCGGAACGAAGATGGAGTCCATCCCGGGCACCTTCAGCCTGGGGTGAGGTACTATTAAGGAGGCCTGGGACCCGGTGACTCCGGCTGGGTCCCGCGAGGGTGAAGTTGCTCCAGGGCGCCCCTTGCGAGGGGACCCGCATCTGAGGTGAGGAGGCTGGGGAGGTCACCCGTCCGAAGACCCGGTACAGTGTCAACCCGGTGACGGATGGGCCTTCGGTAACTCCCTCGGAGGACATCTTCCCCTGATATGGGCTACAGCACAGCGGAGGAGCTTTCATCAAGACTCCTGCAACCCCTGGTCATAGCACAGGGAGTGTAGGGACTAGGAACCTGTACAGTGCCTCGACCTGCTTCCCCATCGTATCATGCCGTTGCATTTGACTGTATGTGGAGATACGCAATAAACCTGAGTTTGGACTTTGATGGGTGTATGGACTCTGTTGATGGGAACAAAGGGAGATTCCGGCACGGAAGGACTGACCCTCATAACCAGCACACATTTGGCCCGAGGAAAAAGATTGATACTGGCCTTCACCTCACCCACAGCCATGGGGAGGACATGGGCCTTGGCGCACCTCACTCTGTCGCTCGACATACCCCTAGCTAAAGAGGTCGGGGTGAGGCCGCTACACGTGGGGGCTCGTGAGTCCGGGATGAAATGTGTGTTGACCCTGAGGTTTGGAACGGCTGTGTTTGGACTTTGCTGCCCGGAGGAGGTCCGAGCAGGTCGGCCATGTGATTGGCCAAAGTGCATCCCTGTGCTCGAAGTCGTGGAAATTTCCCTGAAAAACCGGGAGAGGCCCATGCAGAAAGAGCGGGAAGAGGGAGGAGTCCAGCCGTGTGACGAACTACATGTGGGGACTTTTGCTGCACTGCGCCACGAGGCACCCCATGACTGCGCAATTCGTGGGAGGAGACTGAAGGAAGCCCGCGAAAACGTGCAAGTCGTGGGAGGAGTCTGGCCACGTGTGGAGAGACACGTGGAGACTCCGGCGCGAGGTCAGCGCGTGATGGAGCAGCAAGTGGTCGGAGCGAACTCAGGCTCCCCGTGGATGCCGGTACCTTATCCTTTCAAGATGACTGCATTTTCTGCACCCATTACAGACACGGGGATAAGGCTCAGGCCCCGAGGACAGTTGGTTCTGTATTCATGCAGAGACACGGAGGCCCTCGGTGTGATCTGTCCCGGATGCTCGGGACTGGTGGTCCAACTAAAGCCATTCGGGCGATGCGAAGCATGCAAGGAGTTTCTTTTTGAGGTTGAACCACACACGGAAGGGCCCCGGGCCCTACGCCTCAACTGCATCACAGGAACCGCCACTCCGGAGGGAGAGATCAAAACCTTTGCGGAGTTTCCCGTGCGCGCTGACCAGGGCGAATTGACTGCCCAACCAGAGACTGAGAGAGAAAAATCCGAGGACACTGCTTCGGTCACTACAGACTCCCTGCTGCCACCCCCGAAGAGGAAGATAGGCCTGGTGCAGGCATCCTATGGTCGTGGTCGAGCTTCACCCCGCCGCTTGCCTGGCCTGGATGGCGCCGGTAGAGAAGAGAGTCCCGGACATCCCAGTTCTTCAGAAGGTCCAGGTGAGCCAGGGGCTGGGACTGTGGTGTTGGTTGGAGGTGTCGGGGGTCCACAGTCGGTGGAGCCCGCAAGGGAGGGTAGCCTTCCGTCTACTAGAGACTACCTTCCCGCCGAGATGTATGACACCTCCGACTTAGAGTCATTGTCAGACTGTGGGGATGACGGAGAGATAGACGAACTGTTTCACCGGAAGGGCTGGGACAGACGCCCACTACCTGTGCTGAGTAAACCGCAGGATTCCCCCATGTCCATAGAAGACAGTATGCTCTGGGTGAAGGCCCCGGAGTTCTCGAGGAAATCTAGTCCTCCGACCGACTTTCCGCATTCAACTACATCACCCGCTCTGATGTTGGGGATGCAGCGTGCTTCGTTGCGGGCACCAAAGACAAAGAAACCCGAGATGGTGAAGGTACCTCGGCACCCGGAGGCCATCGTACAGCCAGGAGAAGGTGAGCGAGATGTGATGCCACCTCTAGCCAGGTTGCAGAGACTTTTCTCCCAGAGAGTCGCCCGTGAATATGGGTGGGAGTACCCCTACTTGCCTCGGGACTTATTGTATGAAGTCGAGGTCCTGCGACCAAGGTGGTATGATGAGTTTGTATGGGAAAAACTTAAAGTACCCCATGCCAGGCGATACCTGTCATGTTCGCTGCCTGTGTCTAAAAAGTTCAAGGACTGCAGAGCTGATTGGAGACTTGGGCGCCATATTCATGCCGATAAGGTGCTCATCTGCCGGAAAGAAGGAGAGGATGTCGAGTATTCAGTGGAAGTGTTTGACGGGCACCTGAAGCCCCTGTTTCTGCCGGATCCAAGGTTCTATTTATAGGAGAAGTGAGCTCCTATCTTGTTGCTGTTGAAACTTTCTGGAAGAGACATTCCCAGACGCCTAGAACTGTGCCCTACTTTTGTTTTGATTTGGGCTTTTCTTTTACTCACTGGAGATTTGGGAGCTGTTGTTTTTTTCTCCCTTTTCTTCATGTGCCAAAGGCAGAGACTTTTGGGGTAGAGTTAGAGTAGGAGAGCAGGAAGAATGAAGATCTCACCAAGTGTCATTACCGCAGCGCTGTCACCAGGTGGCAGTGTTGTGCAACGAATGTTTGAAAATGTTACACATGCATTACTTACTTATTGGAGTGAGTGGGTCTCTCGGCTGACGGACCCACTCATGCCAAGTTAACACAGAGTGTTAGGATGTGTTTTTTTTTTTGTTTGTTTCCCTTCTGCAGGAGATTCGTCGGTCAAGACTACTGAGTATGGGGTGGTTCTTAGACAGTGACGGGAGGGATTGTATATGTGTACATGACAGATGTTTTATACAAAAGTTTTAATGTTCTATAGTTTCCCTGTCTGTTGAGCAGGTCTTGGCACATACAGTATCCAAAATTTGAGGGATAGCCTCTGGGGCCCACTTCATGTCACCACTCCTTGGGAGACATGGGTGTGCACCTGACGCTGGGGACCAGCGTCAAATCACCAGGGGGAGTGTGTAGCGGGGTCTTCAAAGTTAGTGGGATACACCTGGGGGTAGAGAGACCCAGGTGTGTAATTATGTCAGGGTTCAGACCCCTTTTTCTTATTCGTGGAGGATTGGGTGGTGTAATATTCTCTTTGACCAGTGGGTGTCAGTGTACCTACTGGCTCGAGGTAGAATCACTACCAGAGGGCTACCCTTCTTTGTCCCTTCCTGGAGATGGTACGGCCGGGGCGGGGAACCCGCCGTGGTGTCGAGGGGAGGATATAAAAGGGGGAGACGCCCTCGCCACGAGGTCTGTCTTTGGGGAGGATCATCTCTTCACGCACCCAGGCACCTTAGGCCTGGGTGCGGGCGGTTCAAGGTTCCGGCCTAGGCGCCCAAGGCCTGGCCGGAACGAAGATGGAGTCCATCCCGGGCACCTTCAGCCTGGGGTGAGGTACTATTAAGGAGGCCTGGGACCCGGTGACTCCGGCTGGGTCCCGCGAGGGTGAAGTTGCTCCAGGGCGCCCCTTGCGAGGGGACCCGCATCTGAGGTGAGGAGGCTGGGGAGGTCACCCGTCCGAAGACCCAGTACAGTGTCAACCCGGTGACGGATGGGCCTTCGGTAACTCCCTCGGAGGACATCTTCCCCTGATATGGGCTACAGCGCAGCGGAGGAGCTTTCATCAAGACTCCTGCAACCCCTGGTCATAGCACAGGGAGTGTAGGGACTAGGAACCTGTACAGTGCCTCGACCTGCTTCCCCATCGTATCATGCCGTTGCATTTGACTGTATGTGGAGATACGCAATAAACCTGAGTTTGGACTTTGATGGGTGTATGGACTCTGTTGATGGGAACAAAGGGAGATTCCGGCACGGAAGGACTGACCCTCATAACCAGCACACATTTGGCCCGAGGAAAAAGATTGATACTGGCCTTCACCTCACCCACAGCCATGGGGAGGACATGGGCCGTGGCGCACCTCACTCTGTCGCTCGACATACCCCTAGCTAAAGAGGTCGGGGTGAGGCCGCTACATATATTTATCCCCAAAGCCAAGATTTTATTAAAGGTTTTCACGCAAAATTACAATAAATGACTCCACGAACATTACGTCATGTAGGCGGATGCATACAAATACAAAGCAAAATACAACAAAAATTTTAACAACTCCACCTGAAGCACATATTGTTATTAAGATGAAAGGGAGTTATCCTAAGCATGAAACACGTGGTTAACTATTCCCTATAGTATTCTACCAATTTGAATTAGTTGTAATAAATAATTATGAAATACCTAGCTAATAAGAACAGGAAAAATATGAGCACAATTAGTTAGATCACCTGATATATCCGAAAGGGTGTGGGAGCCGAACCAGTGGACACCTTCAGTCTCAAATCCCACTAGCCCCTTCCATTGCTGCTAAGCTAACAAGGGCGGGAGAAAAGGGAGGGAATAATACACATTTTTTTAATCACGTCTGTCTTGATGTTTTGTAAAGTATACACAACTGTCAGACATCACCAGACATTGCAGTATCATAAATAGTTGTTCTAAGCAAACAGTCAAATAAGTTCTTTAAGTGCAATCAGTGGAGTGGCCAGAGCCAGGCAATATATACTATGAACTATTTTTTTGGCTTTTAAGTTGGCCATATATTATAGAATATTCTTTCCTTAAACCACAGATTGAAGGAAAGGAAATCGCTTGATTCACCTATCAACACATTCAGTGTTGATGGGGAATTTCCTCCCACTACACCCTTGTATTCTGATAGTGGGAGGTTTCCCTACTAAGGATAAGCTCCGGCGTGTTCGCACAGCCCACGTGCAGAGCTCGCCAGGAAGTCGGCACTGCGCTGCGCTAATCACAGGCAGTGAGACATTGTCCCGTTGCACGGCTGCAGAGATCGGAAAATGTCTCACTGCCTGTGATTAGCGTAGTGCCGACTTCTTGGCGGGCTGTGCACGTGGGCTGTGCGAACACGCCAGAGCTCATCCTTGTTCTCCACCATCAGAATACAATGATCACTGCTGCCAGCTATAGCCAGTGGCAGTGATTGTTCCAAGAAAAAAAAAATAGGCTGGTTGTACTGAAGTCAATCTATCGATCAACTTCAATACAACCAGCCTATTGTATTTTTTTTCAGTACAACCAGCCTGCCCATAGATGGATAGCATTTGCCCGAATTCTGATCTGTCTATGGTCGGCTTTAGATATGTAGCAGTATAAGAGAAGCTGATGACATCAGTATAAATATAGGCATTATCAGAGTAAAACTGTAAAAGTACAGAAGCAAGAAGAGAAACACATTGAAAAACAAACAGTAAACAAATGGCCCTATGTGCTATGGCCGAAGAGGTCGTGGGACCTAACAAATAGACAAAGAGGTATACATTCTGGTGTGTTCAAAGACTAGTTTACATTATTTGCTAAAATAGGGGCCCAAGAGGGGAGATGGGGTAAAAAGATAAGTCTGGCACTCTACCAACAGAAAAAGCAGCTGTACCAAACAAGGAATAATGGTGACAATCAAATAGATTCAATACTAACTCCTAAAAAGTTAGATGTTGTCAGTAGATTCCACCATCAAAACAGATAGTATTGATGTGGGAATCCTTCCTGCCGGACCATTGTCTTCTCCTGGTGGGGGAGGGCGACAGAAGCTTTCCCTGCCAGGAGAAGACAGTGATTATCGCTAGTGGATATAGCAACCACCAGCGATAATAGGAAGATAATCCGGCAGGCTGGTTGTACCAAACTTGGAACATTCAGCCTACCAATTAATGGTTCAAATTTCGGCCTGTTCCTGCTGAACTGGCCGAGATTTGAACCATGTATGGCCGGCCTTAGCCATATACAAAGTAACTTTAAGCAGCTGTAAACAAAAAAATACCACAATGAACTATTATGTCTGACTATATATTAAGCAGGGCCTGCATCCTCTGACTGGGAACCCTGTGACTGCAAACAGAAAGAAGAGGGGAAAGGGGGGTGCCAGGCAGACCATAGTGTTGTAATAAAATGTATTGAAAAACAAGTGTAAGTTTCACTCACAAGCAGAGAGTTGTAAAAGCATGTCTCAATAATGTCAGCTGGGGGGAACGGAGGAGGTGGATGACCGGACCTGCATTTCCTTCGCCACTGAAGCTGATATAAGGAGGTACTATGTGGCTCTCAAAAGCCGCCGGAGGAATCGATGATGAAGGATGGCCAATCGTCAGGAGCCTTGCTCCTTTCTCCTCTAAAGCTGCTATGAGAGGGTGCTGTGTCAGTGGCAGAAGCAGCGGAAAAGATCAGTGAAGCCGCTGGGAGAAGACCATGTGTACAGTGCAGAGACAGCTTTCAACTTGCTAGGGCTGTCGGGAAATGCATTTCAGAGGTTAAGAACTGCCTTCTTCCTCAGTCGGACTATTGCCCTAGCCTCCAGACTTACGGTAAATACTAGTTTCCCAGCTGTCCCAGGTAACTCATTAAAAGGATAGTTCACTTTTACAAAAAACTGCTTGTGCAGGTAAGGGATGTTTGTAGATAAAAAATAAACTGTGCAGCTCTGACTAAAAAAGAATAATACCCTTGCTATAGGTGTAGGTCATTTACATACTCCCAGGACTTTGCTTAGTGAGGCCTAGTCATTACTGCTCACCACCTACACAGGAGTGAGCTCTTTCTCTGATTCAAACTCCCTCACATACTCTTTCTCTCCCCTGATGCAGTAGCTCTTAGCTCAGCATTTAAGAGCTCACTCCTGGGAGGGTGGAGGTGAGCAGTGATGACTAGGCAATGTCCTGGGAGTATTCCAGTCAGGCTTCGTATGTAAATAGGCTACACCTATAGCAAGGGCTTTATTCAACTTTAGTCAGAGCTCCACAGTTTGTTTTTATCTACAGATGCCCCTTATCTGCATAGGCAGTTTTGTGGTAAAGTTGAACTATCCCTTTAAGCATAGGATGTAAAAGATAGGCTAAAGTTGAGAAGGTTAAAAATATCAGGTAGCTAGCTACAGTGGCGTCACTAGGGTTGGTGTCACCCCGTGCGAAAGAAAATGGTGTCACCCCCCAACAACTATAGTCCCCCCTCAGTACAGACCCCCCTCCACTAACTACAGACCCCACTCCCACAGTATAGATCCCCTCCCTCAGTACAAACCCGCTCCACTAAGTACAGACTCCCCGCCATCAATATAGACCCGCCTCCCTCAGTATGAACCTCCCCCTCAGTACAGACACCCCCACCTCAGTGCAGACCGCTCCATCAGTACAGACACCCCCACCTCAGTGCAGACCCCCTCAGTTACAGACACCCCCTCAGTTACAGACACCCCTCAGTTACAGACACCCCCTCAGTTACAGACACCCCCTCAGTTACAGATCCCCCCTCAGTTACAGATCCCCCCTCAGTTACAGATCCCCCCTCAGTAACAGACACCCCCTCAGTTACAGACCCCCCTCAGTTACAGATCCCCCCTCAGTAACAGACACCCCCTCAGTTACAGATCCCCCTCAGTAACAGACACCCCCTCAGTTACAGATCCCCCCTCAGTTCCAGGCACCCCCCTCAGTACAGACACCCCCCTCAGTACAGACACCCCCCCCCTCAGTAACAGACACCCCATCAGTTACAGAACCCACCTCAGTTACAGATCCCCCCTCAGTTACAGATCCCCCCTCAGTAACAGACACCCCCTCAGTACAGACACCCCCCTCAGTACAGACACCCCCCTCAGTACCAGACACCTCCCTCAGTACCAGACACCCCCCTCAGTACCAGACACCCCCCTCAGTACAGACACCCCCCTCAGTTACAGACACCCCCTCCCCCATCAGTACAGATGCCCCCCTTACCTTACAGACCTCAGAACAGAGCGGCAGATACACACAGCGGTGTGTCTCTCGAGCGCGGGTTCCTCCTCCTCCTCTGTGGATGTAAACAGAGAGGAGGCAGAGGGGGCGGCGGCTTCCTTCCGCTCCGCTGAGGGACACAGCCGCAGCGTGAGCCTAAGGCACAGGGCACAGGGCAGACGGCGGGCGATGTCAGTGTGGTGCCGCTGCGCTACCCACGGGTGTCACCCCTCTGGTGGGTGTCACCCGGGTGCGGCCCGCCCCCCCCCCCCCGCACCTGGCTAGCAACGCTAGTGGCTAGCTATTGAGGCTTAAATGAGATGTCATGGGCAGCTGGAGAACCAGAGAAAAAACAAATATCTAAATTACTAAAAAAGTGTGTTACCCCAAAAAAAGGCTCTCACTCTAAATCTAAACATGAATATGGTTTGAATATAATTATGAATAAAATTAGGAATGAATAAAAAAAACATATTTTTTTAGTAGTTATAAGAATAAGAATAATAATGAGACAATAAAGAAGATTATTTGTAAGTAAAAAACATTTATAGTGAAAAAAAAAAAGCGAGCATCTATGTTCAGAGATGGTGCATCCGCCTAGATACATATTCACCTGAGACTGTATGAACGCTTCAATGAAAAGAATAGGGTTAAAATAAAAAAAAATTGACTACAATAAGTGAAAACTGCTTATAATACACCTAAATGTCTATACGCACAAATGCAGATAATGTGTATGAATGTATCAAAACTGTATAACAAGATTTTTTAAAAAGCGTTCAATTTGAATATGGAACAATGTTCGAAAACCCTCCCAAACTTCACAATGAGGCACCAAAAATTCGCTGGTAATTTGGAAAAAAAATATATTGTGATAATAATGATGATAATACAATTTATAAAACTAAAAGGGGATGTAAATTGAAATCTATGTAAATTTTCTAAAGGATTTACATACATTTTTGTGAACGATAGACTGGCAAGGGATGTAAAAATTGGTGAAGGAACCAAAATAGTGAAAGATGGCTGCTAACTGATGAATACCATATAGAGATTGCATGAGAATAATGAATGGAGAAGGTTGGACCCAGGGGGATGGGTTAGAGGATCGTGTGAACCTCCAACTCCTCATTCAAACCTTCAGGGTTCAGACTGTTGAGTTTGGGGTAATCATTTCTCCACAACACCAGGAGCTTAAGTATCTTCTAGGGCACTTGTTAATATATCCACCCTGACCATATATTGTATCTATAAACCTTTCCATTGTGTCTTTGGCAGTGTGAACCCATTGATCCACTTCCATAATTTGATCCACCTACTTTTTCCAGTCAGCAAGGGTGGGGCACGTGGGCTGTTTTCAAAATCTTGGAATCATGCTTTTAGCTGCATTAAGTAGATGTAATGTTACACTGTACTTGTATGACTTAAAGGAGGAGGGTATATCTTAAAAAAGATAATGAAGGGGTGTGGCCTTAATGGGTTTAAGGGTGGTTTTCTGAATAAAGGGGGGAATAGAATCCCGGAAGCTTTTAGGCCCCTTTCACACTTGTACGACTTGTCCCACGATTTGGGACTGCAAAGTAGCATGACAAGTCGTTCCCCATGATTTCCAATGACAACCATTCATATTAGTACATCTTCAAGTCATGCAGACTTCAAAGTAGACCCTGCACTACTTTGGTCCAACTTTGATGCGAGTTACACAGGAATTCCCTGAAATCACGGCAAAACCGTGGCCGCGAAATCGCGGTAAAATCGTGTGACTTTGAAGTCGGTCGCAGTAGTGTGAAAGGCGCCTCAAGCTTGGGTCATAACCACCATATGTATAAGAAAGTACCCTTTCAATTACAACCACTCCAACACCAAATCTGTACCTGGAAATATTTGTGCTAAGCGAACAGAAGTTTTGTACCACCTGAATAGAAATTTACAGCATGACTTCAGAGCCTATAGAGAATGCGTGTGGGGTCAAGTGCAAGTTCCTTTTCCCATTCTCTAATAAAGTATCTGGATTGTTGAGCAGGAGAGTAATTTATACAGCTGAGAGAGGAGGTGTCTAGTATCTTGATTTGTATTGCATAAGCACAGGCTCAAATATGGAAAGGTTGGCGTTTGCCCGGAGTTTAGGGTAACCTTATTAACAAAGTGAGAGAGCTGTTGATGTCTTCAGTAGTCCATTGGGAAAGACCCAAAAGGAACTTCTAAAAATTTCCAAGGGAAGTAGTTTACCAGTGGAGCTAGCTTGGCACAGATGATATTTTCCCTTGTGCCCCACGTGCGGAAAAAATGTATACCCCCCTGGGAACAAATCAGGGGATACCCCCTAACTGAACAATGGGAGAGGTCTTTGATGCCAGCTCTCCATTATCATTCAATCTATCCCACACTGTCAGAGTCGTGAGTGTAAGAGAGGATGTCCAGTCTGAGGGTTCTCTATGCAAGGCTGGGATTCATAGTGCTCCTGCAAGACTTCTACCCGCCATCGACTTTTCTAGGGGTACCCACAACTTGTCAGTAGTGATGAGCCGAACACCCCCGGGTTCGGTTCGCACCAGAACCCGCGAACGGACCGAAAGTTCGAACGAACATTAGAACCCTATTAAATACAATGGATGCGAACGTTCGAATTCTAAAGTGCTAATTATAACAACTATTATGCATGTTATTGTCCTAAAAAGGGTTTGGGAACCCGGGTTCTGCACCAGGGGACATGTATCAATGCAAAAAGAAGTTTTAAAAACGGTCGTTTTTCGGGAGCAGTCATTTTAATGATGCATAAAGTGAAAAAAAAAAAGTCAAATATTCCTTTAAATATCGTACCTGGGGGGTGTCTAAAGTATGCCTGTGAAGTGCCACGTGTTTCCCGTGTTTAGAACTGTCCCTGCACAAAATGACACTTCTAAAGGAAAAAAAAGCCATTTAAAACTGCTTGCGGCTTTAATGTAATGTCTGGTCCCGGTAATATGGATGAAATTCTTTAAGAAAAATGGCATAGCTACCCCATGACCCCCCCCCCTACCCCAGCCCATTACCAGCCCCTTTGGGTCTTGTATGGATATTAAGGGGAACCCCGCACATAAAATAAAAAAGGCCCTATATACTCTGAACAGCCCTATACAGGCGGTGCATACAAGACAGGGACTGTAGGTTTGTTCTTATGTAGAGTCTGTTTGTAATTTTGAACAGGTACATTGTTGAAGTGTAGCTCCAGACCAAAAATCTATTTTTAAACTTTTTGGAAAACATAGGTAAGGGTTATCACCCCTGTAACATTTGTTTTGCTGTCTGTGCCCCTGTTCAGAACATTTCACCTCACTTTCCGTCCCAATGACAACTGTTTTTGAAATGTGGTGTTTTTCTTGAAACAAGGATTGCTGATAAAGCATCAGTACAGAGGAGACACCTTTCTCCCATATTTATTCTTACAGGAGAGAATTTTCCTTCCTAGTGGTAGATTTCCTCTCACTTCCTGTTGTCTTCTTGCGTTTGCAAGTAGGAGTCGTTTGTAAGTTGGATGTTTGAAAGTAGGGACCTGCCGTATATACTCTGCAGAAATAGGCCCCTTAGTTGTTGGTGTTGGCACAACACTGTAAGCACTCACAGTTACTCTTGGTTGGTGCTGGAACGCCCTGCTGTCAACTATTATATCAGGAATTTTAATTACATATAATTGTTGAACAGTGGTAGTAAAAATTGGGCCTTTGATGGTGGTGCTGGTGCCACAACACTGTAAGCCCTGACAGTTACTCTTGGTGGGTGCAGCAATGGGCCCTGCTGTGAATTATTAGATCAAGAATTGTAATTACATGCCCCTGTTGAACAGGGGCTGAAAAATTGGGCCTTAGGCACTGGTGGCACAACACTGCAACCCCTCACAGCAACTGTACTTGGAGCACAGCAATGAGCCCTGTTGCAAAGTATTGCTTCAAAAATTGTAATGACACGCCCCTGTTAAACAGGGGCTGAAAAATTGGGCCTTAGGCACTGGTGGCACAACACTGCAACTCCTCACAGATACTGTACTTGGAGCACACCAATGAGCCCTGTTGCAAAGTATTGCTTCAAAAATTGTAATGACACGCCCCTGTTAAACAGGGGCTGAAAAATTGGGCCTTAGGCACTGGTGGCACAACACTGCAACTCCTCACAGATACTGTACTTGGAGCACAGCAATGAGCCCTGTTGCAAAGTATTGCTTCAAAAATTGTAATTACACGCCCCTGTTAAACAGGGGCTGAAAAATTGGGCGTTAGGCACTGGTGGCACAACACTGCAACTCCTCACAGATACTGTACTTGGAGCACAGCAATGAGCCCTGTTGCAAAGTATTGCTTCAAAAATTGTAATTACACGCCCCTGTTAAACAGGGGCTGAAAAATTGGGCGTTAGGCACTGGTGGCGGCACCCATAAACAAAAATGATCTTACAAGCTATCATCATCAATCGTATCATTGAGGACTCGGAGGAGGAGGATAGCCAGTCAACATAACAGCACAGGCACTCAGCATCAGCATCAGTCTTGAAGGGATGTGACATGTTAAAATCAATTAGTCTGTTATATCAGCATCAGGTGTGTGGTAGCTGGTGGTGATCCAAGACTGGTTCATCTTGATGAAAGTCAGTCGATCAACCGAGTCGGTGGACAGGCGCACCCTGTGATCCGTGACAAATCCTCCAGCAGCACTGAATGTGCGTTCCGAAAGAACGCTGGATGCAGGACAGGCCAGTAGCTCAATTGCATACTGTGCAAGCTCTGGCCAGTGATCCATCCTCAAGACCCAGTAAGCCAGAGGATTTTCGGTGGGGAAGGTGTCCAAGTCTGACCTTGCCCCTAGATATTCCTGCACCATGTTTATCAGACGCTGGCGATGGTTGCTGGAACCGATCATACTTTGGGGCTGCGGACTAAAGAATTGTCTGAACGCATCGGTCAGACGGCCACCTTCCCCACCGCTCCTTCTTTGACTGGCCGAAGCCTCAGCAACTCGTTGTCCAGGACCAGGAGTTTGCAACCTCCCAGTCTCTGGGAACGCGTTGCACAGACCTTTCTGCAAGGCCTCCCGGAGTTGTCTCATCCTCTGCTCCCTCTGCGACGGTAACATAAGGTCTGCAACCTTACCCTTGTACCGTGGATCAAGGAGAGTGGCCAGCCAGTAATGGTCCCTCTCCTTGATCCGAAGAATACGAGGATCCTTCCGCAGACTTTGCAGGATCAGGGAGGCCATGCAGCGTAGGTTTGCTGAGGCATTCGCTCCGGAGTCCTCTGGGTCACTAAGGACGACATGATCCGCAGCCACCTCCTCCCAGCCACGTACAAGTCCACTGGTTTCTTGGGACTGTAAATCATCCCTAAAAGACTGCTGCTGATGATGCTGAGTGCCAGCCTCCACCTCCATGCTGACACAATCCTCCTCCTCCTCCTCCTCCTCCTCCTCCTCTTCCTGTGCGATGGGTGGGACAGAAGGAACACTGCCTGGGTAAAGGGGGCCTTGAGAGGCAAGGAAGTCCTCCTCTTCCTGCCTCTGTTCTGCCTCAAGTGCCCTGTCCATTATTCCACGCAGCGTGTGCTCCAACAGGTGGACAAGAGGTACAGTGTCACTGATGCATGCACTGTCACTGCTCACCATCCTCGTGGCCTCCTCAAATGGTGCCAGGACAGTGCATGCATCCCTGATCATGCCCCACTGGCGTGGAGAAAAAAAACCAAGCTCCCCTGACCCTGTCCTGGTGCCGTAGTCGCACAGGTACTCATTGATGGCCCTCTGCTGCGTGTGCAGCCGCTGCAGCATGGCCAACGTTGAGTTCCACCTGGTGGGCATGTCACATATAAGGCGGTTCTTGGGCAGGTTCAACTCCTTTTGCAGCTCAGCCAGGCGAGCACTGGCATTATAAGATCTGCGGAAATGCACACAGACTTTCCTGGCCTGCCTCAGGACATCCTGTAAGCCCGGGTACCTGCCCAAGAAGCGCTGCACCACCAGGTTAAGGACGTGAGCCACACAGGGCACATGGGTCAGTTGTCCCTGTCGGAGGGCGGAGAGGAGGTTGGTGCCATTGTCGCAAACCACCATTCCTGGCTTAAGCTGGCGTGGCGTCAACCACCTCTCGGCCTGGCCCTGCAGAGCAGACAGGACCTCTGCCCCAGTGTGGCTTCTGTCCCCCAAACACACCAGCGCAAGCACGGCATGGCATCTTTTTGCCTGCGTACTTGCGTAGCCCCGTGAACGGCTACGGAGCACCGCTGGTTCATAGGACAAACCACAGGAAGAGGCCATGGAGGAAGAAGAAGAGGAGGGGGTGGAGGAGAGAGGTGTGTCACAACCAGTAGTAGCATTTTGGAGGCGTGGCGGTGGGACAACCTCCAACACTACTGCACCTTGTCCTGAATCCTTCCCAGCTGCCAAAAGAGTGACCCAATGGGCCGTGAAAGAAAGGTAACGTCCCTGTCCATGCCTGCTGGACCATGAGTCAGCGGTAATATGCACCTTACCGCTGACCGCCCTGTCCAGCGAGGCCAAGACATTGCCTTCCACATGCCGGTAGAGAGCCGGAATAGCCTTCCGTGAGAAAAAGTGGCGTTTGGGAACCTGCCACTGAGGAACTGCACATTGCACAAACTCACGGAAGGGGGCCGAGTCTACCAACTGAAAAGGCAGCAGTTGAAGCGCTAGCAATTTAGCCAAGCTAGCATTCAACCGCTGGGCATGTGGATGGCTGGGAGTGAACTTCTTTCGACGGTCCAGCAGCTGGGGCAGGGAAATTTGCCTGCTAGAATCGGACGTCGGTGTACTGCTAGCAGAGTGGGCGCAAGTACTTGGCTGTGACACACCTAATTCTACACCTTCATTCCTCTCAGTGCATGTTTCAGAGAGGACTGAAGTTATAGTGGGGTTGGAGATCCCAGCTGATGCGGTGCAAGGAGAGGTCCGCTTTGTTCTTTGGTGTGGGTCTTTGAGGTAGGCTTGCCAACGAGCTGCATGGCAGGTCAACATATGTCTGGTCAGGCATGTGGTACCCAAGCGGCTGATGTTTTGGCCACGCGATATACGCTTGAGACATATGTTGCAAACAGCAGCTGTGCGATCTGATGCACTAGCCTCAAAAAAGGCCCACACCAAAGAACTTTTTGAATGACGGGCAGAGGCAGCGCCCTGCACAGGCGGAGCTCTGCGGTGTGATTCCGTCGGTGTACTGCCCTTACGCTGGCCACCAAAGGGCATCCTGCCTCGTTGGAGATGTGCCTCCTCCTCATCCTCCTCCTCCTCCTCTCTCCTATTAGGCACCCACGTGGAGTCAGTGACCTCATCATCCCCTCCCTCCTCATCACTGGAGCCAATCTGGCAGTATGCTGCAGCTGCTGGAACATGACTGCCAGATTGGTGTCCTTCTTGAGCATCCCCTCTGTCTGCTCTCACGCTACTGCCTTCCTCTAGCTGGGTTTCATCATCAGACCCTTCGAAACGCTGGGCATCCTCCTGGAGCATGTACCCAACACTGTGCTGAAACAGTTCGGGGGACTCCTCAGGAGGAGGACATGGTGGGTCTAGGGAAGGAGTGACTGATGATTTGTCTGACATTGATACCAGGGAAGACGACGCTTTGGCAGCTGCTTTTCCAGTACCCTGAGCCTGGGTGAGAGAGGATGAGGAGGAGGAGGAGGGCTTGGTCATCCACTCTACCAAGTCTTCGGCATGATGTGGCTCAACATGTCCAGCTGCCGAAAAGAAGGACAAGCGTGTCCCATGGCCATGTGCTGATGACAATGCACCGCGTCCACGACCAGCACTGTTGCCCCCAGACACAGAGCCTGCTTGCCCTCTTTTATTGCCTCCTGACTGTCTGCCTCTCCTTGTTTGCCTTCCAGACATTCTAATAGATGGCCTGCAGGGAGATGGGAAAAAAGCAATAAGGGCTACCTTCAGGTGTCCTTCTCTGTCCCTTGAAACAAGGACTTGCAGAGTGAAATAAACTGACACTCTCCCTACCTACAGTTTTCTGTCCCTAGAATAAATGTTTTTTTTAATCACAATATAGCACAAGGACAATTCAGTCACTGTCCTTCCAGGTCCCTGGAAACAAGGACTTGCAGAGTGAAATAAACTGACACTCTCCCTACCTACAGTTTTCTGTCCCTAGAATAAATGTTTTTTTTAAGCACAATATAGCACAAGGACAATTCACTCACTGTCCTTACAGGTCCCTGGAAACAAGGACTTGCAGAGTGAAAGAAAAAAAACACTCTCCCTACCTACAGTTTTCTGTCCCTAGAAAAAATGTTTTTTTTAATCACAATATAACACAAGGACAATTCACTCACTGTCCTTCCAGGTCCCTGGAAACAAGGACTTGCAGAGTGAAATAAACTGACACTCTCCCTACCTACAGTTTTCTGTCCCTAGAATAAATGTTTTTTTTAAGCACAATATAGCACAAGGACAATTCACTCACTGTCCTTACAGGTCCCTGGAAACAAGGACTTGCAGAGTGAAATAAACTGACACTCTCCCTACCTACAGTTTTCTGACCCTAGAATAAATGTTTTTTTTAAGCACAATATAGCACAAGGACAATTCACTCACTGTCCTTACAGGTCCCTGGAAACAAGGACTTGCAGAGTGAAAGAAAAAAAACACTCTCCCTACCTACAGTTTTCTGTCCCTAGAATAAATGTTTTTTTTAATCACAATATAGCACAAGGACAATTCAGTCACTGTCCTTCCAGGTCCCTGGAAACAAGGACTTGCAGAGTGAAATAAACTGACACTCTCCCTACCTACAGTTTTCTGTCCCTAGAATAAATGTTTTTTTTAAGCACAATATAGCACAAGGACAATTCAGTCACTGTCCTTACAGGTCCCTGGAAACAAGGACTTGCAGAGTGAAATAAACTGACACTCTCCCTACCTACAGTTTTCTGTCCCTAGAATAAATGTTTTTTTTAAGCACAATATAGCACAAGGACAATTCACTCACTGTCCTTACAGGTCCCTGGAAACAAGGACTTGCAGAGTGAAAGAAAAAAAACACTCTCCCTACCTACAGTTTTCTGTCCCTAGAAAAAATGTTTTTTTTAATCACAATATAACACAAGGACAATTCACTCACTGTCCTTCCAGGTCCCTGGAAACAAGGACTTGCAGAGTGAAATAAACTGACACTCTCCCTACCTACAGTTTTCTGTCCCTAGAATAAATGTTTTTTTTAATCACAATATAGCACAAGGACAATTCAGTCACTGTCCTTCCAGGTCCCTGGAAACAAGGACTTGCAGAGTGAAATAAACTGACACTCTCCCTACCTACAGTTTTCTGTCCCTAGAATAAATGTTTTTTTTTTAATCACAATATAGCACAAGGACAATTCAGTCACTGTCCTTCCAGGTCCCTGGAAACAAGGACTTGCAGAGTGAAAGAAAAAAAAACACTCTCCCTACCTACAGTTTTCTGTCCCTAGAAAAAATGTTTTTTTTAATCACAATATAACACAAGGACAATTCACTCACTGTCCTTCCAGGTCCCTGGAAACAAGGACTTGCAGAGTGAAATAAACTGACACTCTCCCTACCTACAGTTTTCTGTCCCTAGAATAAATGTTATTTTTAATCACAATATAGCACAAGGACAATTCAGTCACTGTCCTTCCAGGTCCCTGGAAACAAGGACTTGCAGAGTGAAATAAACTGACACTCTCCCTACCTACAGTTTTCTGTCCCTAGAATAAATGTTTTTTTTAAGCACAATATAGCACAAGGACAATTCACTCACTGTCCTTACAGGTCCCTGGAAACAAGGACTTGCAGAGTGAAAGAAAAAAAACACTCTCCCTACCTACAGTTTTCTGTCCCTAGAAAAAATGTTTTTTTTAATCACAATATAACACAAGGACAATTCACTCACTGTCCTTCCAGGTCCCTGGAAACAAGGACTTGCAGAGTGAAATAAACTGACACTCTCCCTACCTACAGTTTTCTGTCCCTAGAATAAATGTTTTTTTTAAGCACAATATAGCACAAGGACAATTCAGTCACTGTCCTTCCAGGTCCCTGGAAACAAGGACTTGCAGAGTGAAATAAACTGACACTCTCCCTACCTACAGTTTTCTGTCCCTAGAATAAATGTTTTTTTTAATCACAATATAGCACAAGGACAATTCAGTCACTGTCCTTCCAGGTCCCTGGAAACAAGGACTTGCAGAGTGAAATAAACTGACACTCTCCCTACCTACAGTTTTCTGTCCCTAGAATAAATGTTTTTTTTAATCACAATATAGCACAAGGACAATTCAGTCACTGTCCTTCCAGGTCCCTGGAAACAAGGACTTGCAGAGTGAAATAAACTGACATTCTCCCTACCTACAGTTTTCTGTCCCTAGAATAAATGTTTTTTTTAATCACAATATAGCACAAGGACAATTCAGTCACTGTCCTTCCAGGTCCCTGGAAACAAGGACTTGCAGAGTGAAAGAAAAAAAACACTCTCCCTACCTACAGTTTTCTGTCCCTAGAAAAAATGTTTTTTTTAATCACAATATAACACAAGGACAATTCACTCACTGTCCTTCCAGGTCCCTGGAAACAAGGACTTGCAGAGTGAAATAAACTGACACTCTCCCTACCTACAGTTTTCTGTCCCTAGAATAAATGTTTTTTTTAATCACAATATAGCACAAGGACAATTCAGTCACTGTCCTTCCAGGTCCCTGGAAACAAGGACTTGCAGAGTGAAAGAAAAAAAACACTCTCCCTACCTACAGTTTTCTGTCCCTAGAAAAAATGTTTTTTTTAATCACAATATAACACAAGGACAATTCACTCACTGTCCTTCCAGGTCCCTGGAAACAAGGACTTGCAGAGTGAAATAAACTGACACTCTCCCTACCTACAGTTTTCTGTCCCTAGAATAAATGTTTTTTTAAGCACAATATAGCACAAGGACAATTCAGTCACTGTCCTTCCAGGTCCCTGGAAACAAGGACTTGCAGAGTGAAATAAACTGACACTCTCCCTACCTACAGTTTTCTGTCCCTAGAATAAATGTTTTTTTTAAGCACAATATAGCACAAGGAGAATTCACTCACTGTCCTTCCAGGTCCCTGGAAACAAGGACTTGCAGAGTGAAAGAAAAAAAACACTCTCCCTACCTACAGTTTTCTGTCCCTAGAAAAAATGTTTTTTTTAATCACAATATAACACAAGGACAATTCACTCACTGTCCTTCCAGGTCCCTGGAAACAAGGACTTGCAGAGTGAAATAAACTGACACTCTCCCTACCTACAGTTTTCTGTCCCTAGAATAAATGTTTTTTTTAATCACAATATAGCACAAGGACAATTCAGTCACTGTCCTTCCAGGTCCCTGGAAACAAGGACTTGCAGAGTGAAATAAACTGACACTCTCCCTACCTACAGTTTTCTGTCCCTAGAATAAATGTTTTTTTTAAGCACAATATAGCACAAGGACAATTCACTCACTGTCCTTACAGGTCCCTGGAAACAAGGACTTGCAGAGTGAAAGAAACTGACACTCTCCCTACCTACAGTTTTCTGTCCCTAGAATAAATGTTTTTTTAAGCACAATATAGCACAAGGACAATTCACTCACTGTCCTTCCAGGTCCCTGGAAACAAGGACTTGCAGAGTGAAAGAAACTGACACTGTCCCTACCTACAGTTTTCTGTCCCTAGAATAAATGTTTTTTTTAAGCACACTATAGCACAAGCACAAAACACACTGACACTCTCCCTACCTATCCTTCTCTTTCCCTAAACTAAAGGAATCCAGGTTAAGCAAGAAAGAAATAACAGTCACTGTCCCTGCCTATGCTGCTCTATCCCTGCTCCGGAACACACTACACTAGGCCGCCGTGCTGGCGGCCTTTTATAGTGTGGGGCGTGTACTAAACACCCTCAGCAATAACTGGCCACAGGCATCCTGCCTGTGGCCAATCATTGCTCTCCTCGCTGCCGGCGCTGTGATTGGCCAAGCATGCGGGGTCACAGTGCATGCTTGGCCAATCACAGCGCCTGGATGACACTGCGATGGCGTAGTGCATTGTGGGCCGTTCGCGTCACTCGAATTTGGCGCGAACGGCCCAAATCGTTCGATCTTCGTCGAACGATCGAACAGCCGATGTTCGAGTCGAACGTATGTTCGACTCGAACACGAAGCTCATCCCTACTTGTCAGTGGTGTGATATTGTCAATTCAAAATATAAACTAGGGCCATTGCTTTATAATGTACTTTCAAACTGCGAAAAAGCATATACATTAGTCTGGGTTAATTTCCATGCTACACAAAGATTGTGAAAAGTCTCCTCAGGCAAAATTTCCTATTTGGTATAATTAATCTTGAAGTTGGACTATTGGCCAAATCTATTTCTAACGGGAAGGCCCGGGGAACTCAGAATCGCTTGGAAAGTATGAGATACCCTTGCTTCAGCTCCCACAATGCCTCTTATGTGTCAACCACCCTGTGTCTCTATTAGGGGCACAGGGTGAATGAAAACCCCAATATGGTCTATGATAGCCATATTCAATGCTGCACATACATTGTATCTAGATTGGATGTGTACTGTGGGGGGGGGGGGGTTGTGTAATCATTGCTGTGAGGTGTTAAGGTGATTTGCATTCTATTGTCTATTATGAATTAAGTCTGCTACTGTGACGATGTGGATTGGAGCTGGTCGACCGTCTGACTGCATATTATGGGATGTTGAAGTGTCTTCTGTGAGGAGGGGGGGAATCACCCCTCCTGCTAAGACTGTTTACTGAAGGAGAAGTTTGAACACACCTGACCTGTATCACCATTGTCATTGGACAGTTTAACCCGCCCTGTTCCCCAAGGATGGGAGGGAAGGGTTTTGAAGAGAAATGTGTTACCATGTGTTTTGAAAATAAAGTGATTCCCTGTTTTGGAACTTGAATACAGAGCGTTGTCTCGTATCGGGGGGGGGGGGAGAATCATTCGTATGGGGTCTTATTCGGCTGGTTGGAGTGTCTGGTGGCTGTCGTGTGGTTGGAAAGGGAATATCCTAACGGTGTTAACCCCTTTCATACTTGGGGTGCCGTTACACTATTTAATTCTGACATCAGGGCTGCGAGAGTCCTAAGAGGCTGGGAGATATAAAAGAAGACAACGTCTGTGTAGGTGGAAAGCTTATATTCTCTGTAACTTATTTCAATGCCTTTTATGGCGCCGTTACTTCTGAGCATTCGTAAATATGGTTCTAGCACTAGAAAAAAGAGCAAAGGGGAAATGGGCACCCCTGTCGTGTCCCATTGCTGATGGAGAATGGGTCAGACAGCAAGTCATTCACCTGCACCCTCGCAGTGGGACCTTGATAAAGAGCTAGAATGCAGTCAAACACACATTCCCCCAGGCCTAACATCCATAATATTTCTTCCATGTACATCCAGTTCAGCTCTGTCAAAGGGCTTAACGGCATCAGATAACAAAAGTAGGTATGGGCCTTTTCAGTGCCATGCTTCGCTCACTGCATAACATTAGGAGCTCTGAATGTATTATCACAGGCCTCTCAACCTATTATAAAATCTGTTTGATCAAGGTGAACTATCCATGCAACATGGTCCTGGAGACGCGTAGCTAGAAGCTTAGAAAACATTTTGGTGTCCATATTTGGAAACAAAATAAGTCTATTGTTTGGACAGAAATCTGAGTCCTTTCCTGGCTTGGGGAAGACTGTGATATATGCCAACAATACCTCTTTCAGGAGGAGGTTAGAGGTGGTAATAGCATTAAAGTAATAACACACTGGTTTCACTATAGGATCGGTGACAGTTTTTTATAATATTGATTGGTGAAACTAACTGCTCTCAGGCTGTTGCCCGGCCAGAGATTATCATGCCCTCTCCTCAAATTGGGCATTTCAACCCCTCGATTATCCAGTCTCAGAGTTGGGGGAAAGCAGTATTTTTAGGCAGGTGGTCTCTCCGCTCAGAATCCATTAGGTGGGGAGTAGGGTTAGGAAGCCCATACAATGAGGCATAGAATTTCTGAATCTAGTATTGGTTTATCATGTACAATCAGTCTGTGAATATGATTAGATGACTGCTGTTTCCTCAAAGCTTTAGCTAACAAATATCCACATTTATTTTCATATTCATAAAACCAATGGGCATATGATCATTGTAATCTGATGTCAGGAAAGGCTCCCTGCTGTCAAAACACAATCGCACATCAAATATGTGGATGGGGAATAGGATCATTTTTTTTTCCTTCAACCCGTTGGTTGAAGGAAAAAAAAAAGATGAATGTTTGGACAGCCTTACACAGCACTGAGAGTGAGGTAAAGGTTAGGGTGGTTATCTAAGGATAGTTTGGAGGAGATGTAAACAGTGCCTAAAATGTAGCCATGAGACTAGAGGAAGTCAGGCCTGGCTTAAATTTAGACAGTGTTTTATATATCTTGGGTTCTCCTTGATGGGCTAGTATGAGTGGGGGAAAATTTAACCAGGGGTTCTGGCAGTCTAATAAGTAGAGAACAATCGTAGTAGAGAGCAAGAGAGAGTAAAGCTGGCAGTAGATGGATCAAAATCCAGCCGGTTCAGCAGGGAACGGACAAATTTGCGACTCTAAGGATCGACTTCTGTAGAATGGGAATGTTGAAAATGTTGTTGATCATCGTCTGCAGGCATGCCACTGCAGCCACTGATCAATGGATTATGACAGCGGATGAGTCCCACTGTCAGAATACAATGGCACAGTGGGGAGGATTCCTCCATCCACCTCACTTGTGTGTATGAGGGAATCTATTTATGGGCAGCTTAAAAGTGTAGAGAAATTGGAAGGAATGAGTTAAAAAAGCAGAAATAGACAAGAGGGATGGGAAGCTGGTTTGGATGAGAATGTGGCAGGGGGGACTTTTTCGATAAAGGGGGGATGGGGTCCTTCCAGGCCTATGAGGGCTGGGTCACACCAGAACACAATGCGGTTGAGGTGCATTCCGGGCCTGTTTCCCACACTGCATTTAAAACACACTGCCTTTGTGATCTGCTGTGGGTGTCAATACATTGGAAATGGCACCCCAAATGCAGATCGCAAATGTATTGCACTTGCAGGCACCAGATCGCATGGTACTCTAGTAACATGGGATTTGGTAAGGCACGTTTTTCAAAAGTAGTGCGCTCCAGTGCAATTTGCAGCCCATTCAAATGAATGGGTTGCAAAATTGCACTGCAGGGGAACACGCAGGAATCGCACAGGAACAGGAACTGTGGTGCTGTGTGATTCTGGTGTGAACTGGTCTCGATAGCCATGTTGTAACCTTTACATCAATAGGATGGTCCTAACATGGCCTTCTTCCAGTGGCAGCTGGTGTTTTTTTGTTTGGGGGGCAGCAAGCAACCACCCCCTGCTGCATTTGCTTTTCTAACACATCTGGGTGGACTCCGAGTGTAATGCTCTGTGCTCCGAGTCTACCTTTTTTGAAGCCTATTAGAGCCTATGGCTCTAATCGGGTGCTTCAAAAAAACACCCCCGCTGCTGGAATTCAGGTGCCCGCGGTCCGAAAAGGGTCCGGATGCCTGAATAGGGGGTGGCAGCAGCGGCCATGGATAGATTCATGCAATGCATGAATCTATCCATTATGCATATAGGGGGGGTGGCGAGGATAGAGGGGGCGGTGCCCGTGCACCCTTAATGCATGGGCTGCCCCTGCCTTCTTCTCTGAAAGACAGAAGTCCCTGTTGCCTGATTTAACCTGGATTGGGTTACTTTCATCTTGTCTATACATACTGTATGATACAGAATGGAAATATACCTTGGTTCCTGCTTTCCTTTGAGAAATAGAAATCAACGATTTCCCTAATTAACTGGTAATTAGACCACTTTGTATTTCTAGACATAATATTTAGGTGTGAGTTACCTTGGACACTGGCCACTCAGTCACCCCTGAGGGCACAACTTTTGCACTCTTGTCACCCTTACTATCTAATTGCTTCATCACCTTCTTTTGTATTCAAAAGTGCCTGATGTTTATCTCAAACAGCTTAGAATTCCCCTGTGACACTAGTGCAATATTTACCAATTCTGTTTAGAAGAACTTCAATGAAAATGTCTTATCTTGCCATAAGCTGTTTTTTCCTGTATCCTGTCATTGTTGTTGAAAAGAGAATTCACCTGAAGGTACACAGGCATGTTTCAAGGTGGTCAGATGTAAGCGAATAATCCAATATCTAAAGATTTTTCCTTCTTTAAAGCTTGACACCTATACATGTTTAATGCATATCCTAACATTTGAGTGTAGGCAGTGAACTGTTGTACAAACCTTATTATTCCACTCACAAAATTCCCACTGCTAAAATACAGTTGTCCATTATACTTAAAGTGTATCCAAACCCAAAAACAAAAACTAAACGTGAGACATTATGGGTTTAGACCCCTGATATTTCACCAAAGCCCCCCCCCCCAACAGGGTAGCTTAAAAAAAAGTAAAATAACTAAATAAAATTAAAGAAAGGAGTAAAAAAAAATTCCATTCTAAAAAATAAATGAAGAACTCGTTCACATGTGCTTTGCTATCTAGAATTTCTGCCATGGCTGCGAAGCATAACATCGAAGCCATGGCATGTGTACATCCCTAGCCACTGCCCCTGTTGCTAAAGAGGGTAGTGGTTGGTGGGACATAAAAGCACAGCTCAGCACAGCCCTGGGTTTTTTACCACCCCCCCAACCTCATGTGTGAATGAGCCCTATGGACTCCTGTGGCTCCCGGTGTCCTCCTGCGGCTCCCCGTGTCCTCCTGCGGCTCCCGGTGTCCTCCTCCAGCTCCCGGTGTCCTCCTCCAGCTCCCGGTGTCCTCCTCCAGCTCCCGGTGTCCTCCTCCAGCTCCCGGTGTCCTCCTCCAGCTCCCAGTGTCCTCCTCCAGCTCCCAGTGTCCTCCTCCAGCTCCCAGTGTCCTCCTCCAACTCCCAGTGTTCTCCTCCAGCTCCCGGTGTCCTCTGTGTGCTCCTCCGGCTCCCTGGGTCCTCCTAAGGCTCCCGGTGTGTTCTCCTATGCCCCCCCCTCTTCCCGGATCTGCCAGGATGGAGAGCAGAGGAAGGAGTCGGTAAATCTGTCATTTACTGGCTCCTTCCTTTTCTGAATGAGCAGAGTCAGTGATCACTGACTGTCTATTTATAACTGAGCATTGTAATGGACAGGGGCCTCTGTCTCCTATCCATTCATCTTCAGTGCAGCTGAGGCTGCAGAGAAATGGACTCTGTGTCCTCAGTGCCTGTCTCAAAGTGGAGATGTCAGGGGCCTGTTTAGACCCCTGATATCTCACCAAACCCCCCCCCCCCCCCGCCTTCAACAGTGCTGATAAAAAAAAGAAAGAAAGAATTGTAATAAATAAATATTTAACAATTAAATTGTAAAAATAATAAAAAAAAAAAAAAAAACACTGACACCGTCCACATCTCCACCCCCCCCCCCCCCACACACACACACACACAGAAAGAAAACATTGTTAAAAAAACATATAAATTGTAAAAATACAAAAAAATTAATTGTAAAAAATCTAATTGTCAAAAATAAATAAAACGACTGACACCGCCCACTTCTCTACTGACACCATCAACTGTTCTACTGATATGATCCACTGCCAACCTCCTCCCCCCCAAAGAAACAAATTGTTAAAAAAAAAAAAGAAGAAATTAAATTGTAAAAAATCTAATTGTCAAAAATAAATAAAACGACTGACACTGCCCACTTCTCTACTGACACCATCAACTGTTCTACTGATATGATCCACTGCCAACCTCCTCCCCCCAAAAAAAAAAAAATTGTGAAAAAAAAAGAAGAAGAAATTAAATTGTAAAAAAATAAATACATTTGTAAAAAAATGTATAAATGCAAATAATAACAAAACTACTGACAATGTCCACTGCTCTACTGACACCATTCATTTTTTCAAGGCAGGGTTGGGGATGGGCCAGGGGTGGGGTTGAGGGTGGGGCTGAAGGGGGCCCTGTCAAGTAGGCTATACGGGACCCCATCATTTCTATCAGAGGCCCTGGGAGAGGATAGTGCAAAATGAACTAGTAGATTTGAATGAACTTTACATAAGTGATTAACATATTAAAGCCTAACTCCAGTTAACATTTTTGAAGCAGTTACAGCAAAAGGTTAATTTCCTTTTGGGATAAAGGTTTTAAAGCAGAACTAAAATCACTATACTTATCTCCACCCTTACGTTCGAAGTCCATGAGGTGTCCCTCACCAGCACCAGCATCTTGTCCAGGATTGTCAGACTTTGGGCATTGCATGTTTTTTCTGCAATAAATAGCCTGTTAGTGTTTTTGATAATTTGTTTCAGCATTTATTAAGATAATACCTGGTGATCCTGCCACAAAGGTTCTTGGTTAGGCGCTGGTTTCAGCGTACAAGTGGCCTTGCTGACACATTACACAGGTATGGTCCACCGTTGTCATTATCATGAAACTGAACCAGGTCAATGGTCTGCAGCCAATGCTGGAACAAGTAATAGTAGACAAGAAATGTCTGAAAACGCTGTAGGAGATCAGCAGCGTTGAGATTTAGGAAAGGATGAAAATTAGATTAAAATGGAATTTTAATAAAAAATAAATAAAGCTAAATTCCAGAAAAGAGTTAAAATTCTCCTTTGCATTGGGGCTGCACCTGCACTGCGAGGGTTACCTGCTCGTTTGGGTCTAGGGTGAAAGGAAAAGTAGATTTATCTACCCGAGACTGTGCTCCTCTGCACTGCTAGACAGGTCTGAGGTATGAGGATGCTGAGGGATATTCCACCACTGGAGCATGGGGGAGTGCTATCTGCCAGGGGAGCAGAGGAAGTCCTTTTAGGCCGGCCATACACGGAGCAAATTTATTTGTGATTCAAGCAGGAAAGAAATTAGCTTGATTCCCCCATCAACACAGAAAGCGTTGATGCGGGAATCCCTTCTGCCGGGCCATTGTCTTCTCCCGGGGATCACCGTCCCCGCCGGGAGAAGACAGTGATTATCGCTATAGCAGCCTCTTGCGATATTAGCAAGCGAATACGGCAGGCTGGATGTACCCAAGTTGATCGATCGATCAACTTGGTACATTCAGCTTGCCCAATGATGGTTCAAATCTCGGGCGGTTCCTGCTGTATGGCCGGCCTTACTCTCTTATAGACTAAATGAGCAGTTAACCCTTGCAGTGTGGTTGCAGCCCCACTGTAAGAGAGAATTTTTGGATTTGGGGTTTATATTAGTATAGGACCTTCACACATCTTCGACATTATATACTGGAGGCAGTCTAAACAGTGCTGATGCTTTAGAGCAGTTCTGTTGTGGAGGAAACTTTAACACTTTTGGATACCATCTTGTCGATTTCCATCCTGATCCTCACCACTATATGCTTGTTTGATGTTACCATAAGTGGCTCAGCTGCGAAGGAGGAATTGCACCGCTTTTACTTGTGGATACCATTCCTGTGACCACCATCTTTATGTTTGATACTACACACTTGGTTTATGCTGCCGTCTGGTATTTAATCTTCTCCCCTGGGTGGTGGATGCACACATCATGGTGACCCCTGGATATCTTGCCACAAACATATGTGAACGAATTTGTGTTTTAAATCACTAATGGGACTATACAACCAATGTTGGTTTCATATATAGAAATCTCTTGCACAGTGCACTTTATTTAATTTATGTTAATAATCAGATGATGATGTTTTGGTCATTTGGTTGTACATGGAAGTCACAATCCACATTAATCATCGTAGTATGTTGTAGTATGTTGATGTGTCAATATTAAATATTTAATTTTGGCGCTGCACTTTTTCACATTTTTTTTTTACATTATTTACCTTTTTAGATCTACTTTATGAAACACTTAAAGCAGGGGTGCCCAACCTTTTGAAGAGCGAGGGCCACTTAAGCAACTTGGTAACCAATCGAGGGCCACAATGAGCAGAGCGGGCGTATTACAGGTCACGGCTACTCTATAGGCCCTCCGATCCGCCCAGATGAAAGGGGACAAGCTCCCTTCTGTTTGTTCGGATTGGAGGTAGGCGGGCATAAACAGACATCTGTCGCTCTATGGAAGTGAATTGAGGGTCCCATTTGGTCAGGCTGATCGTGTGAAAAGGGCCTTAGACTGCTTTCACACTGATGTTCTGTAGTTTACCCACACCGCAGGTGCAGCATAGTGCACCTGTGTCTATCCTGCGGGTTAGCTGAACTTTGCCATAGACTCTGCCTGTGGCAAGAGCCTGCGCTGTAGAGGAAGCATTGGCTTATGGGGCTCTACTCCACAGCCACTTTCTTCCTCTACCACCAGCTTCATTCACAACACTGATGCTGTGGTATGGCGGGCCGGCAACCTGTGATCTGGGCTTAACAACCCACCATTCCAGAGCAGGAGGTCGCGGGCCACATCAGAGGGCTCCGCGGGCCACATGTGGCCCCCGGGCCACTGGTTGGCCGCCTCTGACTTAAAGTGTCTCTTTAGCCAAAACATTTATTTTATAGTTTTGGATAAAGTGGGGGAGGATTAGGACTCTTGTCAGGTTTTTAATTGCTGTTAAAAAATGTTATTTGAGAGATTTACCCTTATTTCCTGTACTGAGGCCAACCTTTTTACCATATAGGAAGTGAAGGAATATCACAAACAGCAACACAGACAGAAATAAAATGTTTAAAAAAAATAATAAGTAAAATAGAGGAATGTCAAAACCCCTGTCAGATTTTTATTGTTGTCTTCTTCCCTGTTGCAAACTTTCCTTCACTTCTTGCAAAAGTGAGGGAAAACCTCTCTAACGGAGTGAAATATTACAGGGGCCCTAATTCCTCCCAACACGTTTTAAAGCTAAAAAAAAAAAAATAATCATTTTGGGTATAGATACACTTCAAATTTTCAAATTATCATCACTAATCTATCTATCTATCTATCTATCTATCTATCTATCTATCTATCTATCTATCTATCTATCTATCTATCTATCTATCTATCTATCGTTCAGTGGGCATTTCCTTATTAGTTTTCTCAAAACTGCCATTCCAGATGAAGATCAACAAAATCAATGTATGAAAATCAATATTATAATGTACTTGTAACTGGCTTCCTAAACAGTTGTGTAAGTACAATTCACAAGCTGTCACATTCACACTTGCGTCTAGTCTGAGTAGCAGGAGATAAATATAGGCCTGATGATCCTCACACCTAGCAAGCCAACAAGCTGATTGCTTTGGTGTCACTGAAGCAAACTGAACATATGTCCCAGATGGTGCAAAGATGTTGGGGCCTAGTGACATATTGAGTAGAATAATAAGGAGGATCACAGCTATGTACCAGTTCCTGGTTAGGTCTGCATGCATAATTTAAGGGAAGTGTGTTTTGAAGATAGGCAGTAGTATGGCAATGGGTTTAGAAGAAGTAGCAGTCACTATAGGGACCATGAACCTGGAGGGTGGGATAGCTCTAAATCTAGCCATATATTCATGGCAATTAGATACAGCTATAAAACTTTGGATCCCATTTTTGTTGAAAAAGCAAAGCAATCAAAAATAAGCAATGGTGGCTTTGATTCTGCAAGAAGATGGAATCAAAATTGAAACTCCGAGTTTAAAATTTGATAACTTTCTACAGAGAAAATTGAGTACTGTCCGTGATACTTTTTTTATTTGCACTAACATACAATTTTTCAGGACAAGCTTTCGGGGTATGTCCCCTTCTTCAAGGTCCAAGCAGTACTGATTCACAATTTTTTTAGCAGAATGTTAAAACAAAACAAGAAAAAAAATCTCAGAGGGAAAGGAAAAAAAACCACATACAAATCAATGGTAATAAAGATAGCAGCAGAGTTAGTGAGATAAGACAGAGTTGGTGAGATAAGACAGAAGGAGAGCTATAGACTTGAGGGGGGAGATGCTAGTTACAGAGGGGGTCATAAAACCTTAGTATAATGGGTAAGGAAACCAATATCAAAATTTAGGCCATTAGTTTTTGTGTCAAAAAGAATTATCATTCTTAGTTCAAATGTTTTCCTTTCCTGGATAGTTCTGAAATTCCCTTTAAGAACTAAAACATTGAGGTCTTCTATAGTGTGGTCCAGTTGTGAGAAGTGATGTCCCACAGGTGTGCAGAAACTGTCTTCTTTATGTTCCTTGATGGTATGTCTGTGCAAATTCATCCTCGCTTGCAACTTCTGTCCTGTTTCACCAACATAAGATCCTTTGCCACACCTGTTGCATTGGATGAGGTACACAACATTACTGGAGGTACAGTTGTAAGATCCCATGATAGTGAAGGTCCCATTTGTGTGTGTGACACTTTTGGATGAATTGATCTGGTTGCACAGTTTGCAGCGTTTTTTATTGCAGGGTTTGCTTCCATTATTTGTGACTTCATAATCAGAGTGAAGTTTCCTGCTGATTAGTTTGTGTCTGAGGTTGGGTGGTTTTCTGAAAGCCAATAATGGGGGTTGTTGGAATATTTCTTTCAGAGTTTCATCCTCTGTTATAATGGGCTGTAAATCTTTGATTATCTTTTTGATCCCTTCTAGTGTTGGGTTGTATGTGGTGACCAGAGGTACTCGGTTATTAGTTTTTTTCTCTTTGTATTGGAGGAGATTTTCTCTTCGGGTTTTCAAGGCTGTGTTTATGCTGTTGTTGATGGTTTTGTCTTTGTATCCTTTCTTATGGAAAGAGCCTGCCAGTGTTCTGAGATGTTTATCTCTGACTTCTGGGTCTGAACAAATTCGGTGGTATCTGATGGCCTGGCTGTGTATCTGATGGCTCGTTTAGTGTGTTGGGGATGAAAACTGGAACTATGAAGATAGCTGCATCGGTCAGTCGGTTTTCTGTATATGGAAGTGTGAAGCTTGTCATCCCTGATGTATACTGTAGTGTCTAGGAAGTTGACATGTGTGTTCGAATAATCCATTTTTAGTTTGATAGATGGGTGAAAAGTGTTGATCAATGAGAAGAATTGGTTTAGATTATCTTCACCTTCAGTCCATATCATGAAGATATCATCAATATAGCGATAATATCTGTATGGCTTTTGTTGTATGCTGTTCAGGAATTTGTCCTCCAGGTCAGCCATAAATAAGTTTGCATATTGGGGTGCCATTTTTCTTCCCATAGCAGTACCCATACATTGGAGATAAATGTCATTGTTGAAAGTGAAGTAGTTGTGTGTAAGAATGAATTCGATGAGCTGTGTAACATCCTCAGCAGTGTATTTGTGGTTTGGTGAGGATGATAAGAATCTGTGACATGCTGCCAACCCATCCTTGTGAGGGATGTTACTGTACAGAGATTCTACATCCATAGTGACTAGAAGTGTATTTGGTGGTAATTGTTGTATATTGTTAAGCTTGTTCAGAAAATCAGTGGTGTCTTGCAGGAAACTAGTAGTGTTCATGACTAACGGTTTTAACATGTTTTCTACAAGGCCTGAGATATGTTCGGTACCGTCAAGTATAACTTTCTAGGAAAGTGCCCATGTTGGCCACCAGGTTTGCACACATCTCAGGAGGGATATTGACCCACTCCTCTTTGGTTTCAAAGGCTGACGTTTGATAACTCGAACCTTCAGCTCCCTCCACATATTTTCGATGGGATTAAGGTCTGGAGACTGGCTAGGTCACTCCAGGCCCTTTAAAGGGCTTCTTCTTGTGCCACTTCTTTGTTGCCCTGGCTGTGTGTTTTGGGTCATTGTCATGCTGGAATACCCATCCACGACCCATTTTCAATGGCTGAGGGAAGAAGGTTCTAACCCAAGATTTGACGGTACATGATCCCGTCCATCGTCCCTTTGATGTGGTGAAGTTGTCCTGTCCCCTTACCAAAAAAGATAAATGTCCCCTTAGCTAAAGCATAATGTTTCCACCTCCATGTTTGACAGTGGGGATGGTGTTCTTGGGGTCATAGGCAGCATTCCTCCTCCTCCAAACACAGCGAGTTGAGTTGATAACAAAGAGCTCCATTTTGGTCTAATCTGACCACAACACTTTCACCCAGTTCTCCTCTGAATCATTCAGATGTTCATTAGCAAACTTCAGACGGGCTTGTACGTGTGCTTTCTTGAGCAGAGGGAACTTGCGGGTGCTGCAGGATTTCAGACCATCACGGCGTAGTGTGCTACCAATTGTTTTCTTGATGACTATGGTCCCAGCTGCCTTAAAATTATTGATAAGATTTTCCTGTGTAGTTCTGGGTTGATTCCCCACCGTTTTCATGATCATTGAAACTCCACGAGGTGAGATCTTGCATGGAGCCCCAGACCGAGGGAGATTGTCAGTTTTTTTGTGTTACCTACATTTTCGAATAATCACACCAACTGTTGTGTTACACTATGTGATTTTTCTTGCTCTGTGTCTTTAAGATCTGTCCCCTTCTTTCTAGCTGAACTCTCTCTCTCACCGTAGTTCTTTATATATCTCCTCCACTTCCTGATTCTGGTCATTACTCCTGTATATCTTCCATGCTAAACATCTTACATGTGGCTTACCACTGCAACGTTTTTCTACCTATGAATATCCATCATTAAACGGAACATTCGAAAGGATTCATCGTCTGTCGTCCTAACTGTGAGTTTATTCATTGAGTTAAACTGCCTGTATCGATGCAAGGGATAATAGCAAACCAGCTTGAGTAAGGCCTACTTAAACCTGGAGATGAACTTTATCATTTTGTAGTTGAGACAGAACAGTAGAAAAACGGCGTTTCACAGCCTAATTACAAGATTTCTGCATGTCAGTACTGAAACAGACAAGATTTACTGCCCTCATAGCAAGACAGAAGGGACAGAGCAGCACATGGCAGCCTTATAGCCTGAGACAATCTGCACAGTGTCATATTTCAGCACACAGATCCTGCCTGCTTTCACAGTCAGTCTGCTATCATGAGTGACCAAGCTTCTGCATGTGAACTCACATCTACTTCCTCACAAGTTCCTGAAGAAACTGAGTTACCCAAATGCTCAGTTAAACCCACTTGGAAAGTAATGGAGAATTATGAAGCTTCAAGGACTGAATTGTCAAATAGCTTGGAATTAGTCTGGGAGAAAATCCTTGCTGAAGCCAATACAGTGTCTGTTGAACGTGAACTACTGACACTAGAGGGCGCCATTAAACAACTTTCTGCCTCATATGAGCTTTATCAGCTTACCAGCAGCAAATTCACTAATGTCTTACAAAACATGAAGTCAGAAAATGCGATGAGGCAATTAAAGCGTGTCAACATTCTTAATATTGAAAGAGACAGTTTTATCCAGCAAACCAGATTAAAGGCAGAAGCAAAAATAAAGCTGTTACAGGACACTGCATCTCACAGATCTGTTTCCACCAGACGTTCTAAAAACTCGTCAAGATCCCATAGTTCAAGATACTCAACACTCAGTGAGCGACTTATTAATGCCCGCGCTGAAGTGGAAGCCAGCAAAGTGCAGGTGGCATATGCAGAAAAAAAGAGCAGAGTTGGAAGCGCTGTCAGCACGTCAAAGAGCAGAGTCGGAAGCGCAGTCAGCACGTCAAAGAGCAGAGTCGGAAGCTCAGTCAGCCCGTCAAAGAGCAACAATGGAAACCTTAAATGAACAGTGTAAACATGACGCAGCTATGGCAAAGCTAAGGGTCCTACAGCAAGCTATCAGTGCAGACGAAGGTGCAAGTGAGAAAGACAGCACTAACCTAAACATAGCAGATATGGAAGACCCCCTCAAACGCACTAAAGACTATGTCCTAAGCCACTGCAGTGCACACTCCATTGTCTCCAATGCTCCCGACTACATAGAGACTCCTTCACAGCTTCAAGTTAAAGAGGTTCCAGCAACTTCCTGCACTCAAAATCACTCCACTGCATTTCCTACCTGCCTACCTTGCCTGCCTTCATACGTCACAGAGCATCAGCGCAAGCTTCAGGCAAGTCATCAATCTCCAGTCATCGGTACAGCCTTGAATCAACGTACCATTGGAACAACTGACTTCAAGCAAGCAACTCACCTGGATGCATCTGCTGCACCATATTTCCCTGTGTCCTTTAACAACAATGTCAAAGATAACGCAATCAGCACCATACAGCCAACAGCATCTCACATAAAGGCGGAGACAACTGAGACAGAAGAGTTTGTGAGGTACATGCTTCGCAGAGAGCTCACAAAGACTGGTCTTACAAGTTTTGATGACCAACCTGAGAACTACAGAAGTTGGAAATGTGCCTTCAGAACTACAATCAGCAATATTGGCATTACAGCTTATCAAGAATTGAATCTGCTGATCAAATGGCTTGGTCCTCTATCTGCTGCACGTGTTAAGCCATTAAGATTGATTTTCATGGACAATCCTACTGCAGGCCTCACAGCTGCATGGGAGCGACTAGAGCAAAGTTATGGCAGTCCAGAAGCTATAGAAAATGCTTTGTTAATGCGTCTGGAAACTTTCCCAAAGATATCCGGTAAGGACAACAAGGAGTTCCAGAGACTGAGTGACCTTCTCCTTGAGCTTCAGCTAGCCAAGACAGACCCAAAACTACCTGGACTCAGTTACCTTGACACTCCAAGAGGGGTAAACCCAATTGTCTCCAAGCTCCCGTATGGTTTGCAAGAGAAATGGACTGCACTAGGGTCATCATACAAAAGAGAGAACAAGGTTTCCTTCCCTCCATTCTCTTTCTTCTGTGAATTCATCAGGAAAATTGCAGAGACCAAGACCGATCCAAGTTTTTCCTACGGTGAGTACAGCCTCTTCTCACCCTTTCCTAAGAGTACCAGTCTTCAGGGCAACTATAGAAACCATAGAGGCCCAGTGTCCGTGAAAAAGACTGACATCCTTCCCACTCCTACCACAGTTCTAGCCACGAACAAACAGAGTAGGAAGATTAAAAACCCTAACAGAGAGTGTCCCATACACAAGAAGCCACACCCCCTCAATAAATGTATCGGCTTTAGGAAAAAGCCTCTGGAAGAGCGCAAGGAGCTTTTAAAGACATTTAGGGTATGTTTCAGGTGCTGTGCTTCTACAGAACATTTTGCAAGGGACTGTAATGTGTCCATCAAGTGCATAGAGTGTGGCTCTGAAGAACATGTGCAAGCCCTCCATCCTCTTGAGCCCAGCTCTGCACAACCTGCCAACACTCCTCCCAGGTTAACGCATGGCGGGGAGAATACAGACCAAGTGCCTAATTCTACCATCATTTCTTCATCCTGCACTGAAGTTTGTGGAGAAGACCGCTGTGGTAAGTCCTGTGCTAAGATATGCTTGGTGAACATATACCACAAGGATCAACCAGAAAGGTCTCTAAAGGCATATGCTATCTTAGACGATCAGAGCAATCGATCACTTGCAAAATCGGAATTGTTCAATCTATTTGAAATAAAAGGCGAAGCTCATCCTTACACCTTGGGTACCTGTAGTGGAACTATAGAGGTTTCTGGAAGAAGGGCTCATGGACTCATGGTATCTTCTCTCAAAGGTAACTTGCAATTACCCTTACCTACACTTGTTGAGTGCAATCAGATACCTGCTAACAGGGAAGAAATCCCTACTCCAGCTGCTGCTTTCCATCACCCTCACCTCAAGGTAATAGCAAATGAGATACCGCCGCTTGACAAAGATGCTCAGATCCTTCTTCTGTTAGGAAGAGACATTCTAAGAGTTCACAAGGTACACAGACAAGTCAGTGGACCCCCAGATGCCCCATTTGCCCAGCGCACAGATCTAGGGTGGGTCATCATAGGCAATGTCTGCATAGGCAAAATGAAAAGACCTACCAACATTTCGTCATTCAAGACAAATGTTCTGCCAAATGGCCGAAACACTTACTTTGAGCCATGCCCACATCACTACTGGGTGAAAGAGAAGATAGCCAGCCACGAATGGCAACATGGTATCTCAGGTGACACAAGCCCTTTCTCCTGCCATGATGGCGACTTCGGCTCTACAGTGTTTAATGCAACCAGTGAAGATGACATACTGGCTCCTTCAATGGAAGACAAAGAATTCATCAAGGTAATGGACAATGAGTTCTTTCAAGATGACTCCAATAACTGGGTAGCACCCCTACCCTTTCGTCTCCCAAGAGAGAGATTGCCCAACAACTTACAGCAGGCCATCAGTAGATTCTCCTCCTTAAAGCGAAACTTAAGCAGGAAACCAGAGATGCAAAAGCACTTTGTGGACTTTATGCAAAATGTATTTGACAGAGATCATGCAGAGCCTGCTCCCCCACTAAAGGAGGGAGAAGAATGATGGTACCTTTCATCCTTTGGCGTGTATCACCCACGCAAACCAGACCAAATCAGAGTTGTCTTTGATTCCAGTGCTCAGCACGAAGGTGTTTCTCTTAACAACATGCTCCTTACTGGACCCAACTTGAACAACAGTCTAATAGGAGTCTTGATTCGTTTCAGACAAGAGCTTGTAGCAGTAATGGCCGACATTCAACAGATGTTTCACTGCTTCATCGTCAGAGAAGACAACAGAAACTACCTCAGGTTTCTATGGCACAAGGACAATGACCTCAACAAGGAAGTTATAGATTATCGCATGAAGGTACATGTCTTCGGTAACAGTCCTTCCCCAGCAGTGGCAACTTATGGGCTAAGGAGAACAGCTCAGACTGGAGAAGTTGAATATGGATCTGATGCCCGTCAATTTGTTGAAAGAAACTTCTACGTTGACGACGCACTTAAGTCCTTTCCAACTGCTAAAGAAGCAATTGATCTTCTCACCAGAACAAAGGAGATGCTGTCTGTAGCAAACCTTAGACTGCACAAGATTATATCCAACAGCCAGGAACTTATGAATGCCTTTCACTCTGAGGACTATGCCACTAGTCTAAAAAACCTTGACTTAGGTACAGATGTGCCTCCTGTACAGCGAAGTCTGGGTTTGTTGTGGAACATCAAGCAAGACAAATTCACCTTCCAAGTGTCAACTTGTGACAAACCCTTCACTAAGAGAGGAGTCCTGTCCGTGGTGAATAGCATCTATGACCCACTGGGTTTCCTTGCTCCAGTTACCATTCAAGGTAAGATTTTACTAAGACAGTTGTCTACTGAGAACATAGACTGGGATACTCCCTTGCCTAGTGAGAATCAACACAAGTGGGAAAGGTGGAGATATTCTTTGAAGTCACTAGAAAAACTTCAGATTCCCCGTTGCTATGTTCCAGGATCCACTTCAACTGCTAACCGGAGAGAGATTCATATTTTCTCTGATGCATCAGTTGAAGCTATTGCTGCAGTAGCCTATTTGAAGACCTCTGAACTGAATGGAGAATCACACTGTAGTTTTGTCCTAGGCAAGGCAAAACTCACACCCAAGCCTGCACATGCCATACCAAGACTTGAACTTTGTGCAGCCGTGCTAGCAGTAGAAATTGCCGAGGTCATACGAAGTGAAATGGATACTAGAATTGATTCTTTCACCTTCTATACAGACAGTAAGGTAGTACTTGGTTACATAAACAACCAAACAAAACAATTTTATGTGTACGTCAGCAACAGGGTTGAACGTATCAAGAGATTCTCTCTACCAAGTCAATGGCATCACGTTCCCACTGAACTCAACCCAGCTGACTGTGGGACCAGAGCCGTGTCACCTGCCGCTCTTCAGGACAGCTTATGGCTGTCACCTCCAAGGTTTCTGCGTGAGGACTCTTACTTACTCCCTATTGACACCACCTATGGGCTAGTAAACCCTGAAGATGATAAGAAAATAAGAACTGTGAACACCTCACTCCACACTTCTGTAAGTACAAAACAGAAGCTGCGGTCACACCATTACAGGCATCAATGGAAGCAGGTGCAGCATCTAGCCAATGTGTTCTGGCATCGCTGGAAGAAAAAGTATCTTCATCACCTTCAAGGTCGTAACAAATGGCAAGCATCTAAGCCGAATCTTAAGGTTGGAGACCTCATCCTTCTAAAAGACAAGGAAGTTTGTCGGAATGAGTGGCCTATGGGTCTTATTACTAAAGTTATGCCCAGCGACGATAACAAAGTCCGGAAGGTAGAAGTCAAGGTAACCAAGGGAGGATCGACACAAACCTTTAGTCGACCAATTACAGAGTTAATACTCCTTTTGCCAGGTGAGTGACTTGTGCAAGGACTAGCCATGCTGTTGGCACGGCGGGGAGTACATTGCTGCCATCTACAGGTTCTACTCAGAACTTTGGAATTATTTGAAGACATCATACTGTGACTTTATGTTCTTTATCCTGTTGAACTTACGTTTATTATTTGCTTGTTGCATGTTTTTCATTACAGGTTCCAGGACATTCATCAGTATTGGACTTTTTGAAAATATATATTTTAGTTTAAGGTTATGAAATCTAAAGATTTCAGACGGGGAGTGTTGTGTTACACTATGTGATTTTTCTTGCTCTGTGTCTTTAAGATCTGTCCCCTTCTTTCTAGCTGAACTCTCTCTCTCACCGTAGTTCTTTATATATCTCCTCCACTTCCTGATTCTGGTCATTACTCCTGTATATCTTCCATGCTAAACATCTTACATGTGGCTTACCACTGCAACGTTTTTCTACCTATGAATATCCATCATTAAACGGAACATTCGAAAGGATTCATCATCTGTCGTCCTAACTGTGAGTTTATTCATTGAGTTAAACTGCCTGTATCGATGCAAGGGATGAATATCAAACCAGCTTGAGTAAGGCCTACTTAAACCTGGAGATGAACTTTATCGCTTTGTAGTTGAGACAGAACACCAACTGTTGTCACCCTCTCACCAAGCTTCTTGGCGGTGGTCTTGTAGCCCATTCCAGCTTTGTGTAGGTCTACAATCTTGTCCCTGACATCCTTGAACAGCTCTTTGGTCTTGGCCATGGTGGAGAGATTGGAATCTGATTGATTTATTGCTTCTGTGGACAGGTGTCTTTAACACAGGTAACAAGCTGAGATTAGGAGCACTCCCTTTAACCACTTAAGCCCCGGACCATTTCGGGACATTAGGACCAGGCCTGTTTTTGGGATTCGGCACTGCGCTGTTTTAACTGTAAATTGTGCGGACATGCAATGTTGTACCCAAATGAAATTTGCGTCCTTTTCTTCCCACAAATAGAGCTTTCTTTTAATGGTATTTGATTGCCTCTGCGATTTTTATTTTTTGTGATATAAACAGAAAAAGACCGAAAATTTTGAAAAAAAATGATATTTTCTACTTTTTGTTATAAGAAAAATCGAATAAACTCAATTTTAGTCATACATTTAGGCCAAAATGTATTCAGCCACATGTCTTTAGTAAAAAAAATGTCAATAAGCGTATATTTATTGGTTTGCGCAAAAGTTATAGCGTTTACAAACTAGGGTACATTTTCTGAAATTTACACAGCTTTAAATTTATGACTGCCTATCTCATTTCTTGAGGTGCTAAAATGGCAGGGCAGTACAAAACCCCCCCAAATGACCCCATTTTGGAAAGTAGACACCCCAAGGAAATTGCTGAGAGGCATGTTGAGCCCATTGAATATTTTTTTTTTGTCCCAAGTGATTGAATAATGACAAAAAAAATAAAAATTACAAAAAGTTGTCACTAAATGATATATTGCTCACACATGCCATGGTTATATGTGGAATTGCACCCCAAAATACATTCTGCTGCTTCTCCTGAGTACGGGGATACCACATGTGTGGGACTTTTTAGGAGCCTAGCCACGTACGGGACCCCGGAAACCAAGCACCGCCTTCAGGATTTCTAAGGGCGCAAATTTTTGATTTCACTCCTCACTACCTATCACAGTTTCGAAGGCCATAAAATGCCAAAATAGCACAAAACCCCCCCCAAATGACCCCATTTTGGAAAGTAGACACCCCAAGCTATTTACTGAGAGGCATGTTCAGTCCATGGAATATTTTATATTTTGCCACAAGTTGCGGGAATATGACAAACTTTTTTTTTTTTGCACAAAGTTGTCACTAAATGATATATTGCTCACACATGCCATGGGCATATGTGAAATTACACCCCAAAATACATTCTGCTGCTTCTCCTGAGTACGGGGATACCACATGTGTGGGACTTTTTGGGAGCCTAGCCGCGTACGGGACCCCAAAAACCAAGCACCGCCTTCAAGGTTTCTAAGGGCATAAATTTTTGATTTCACTCCTCACTACCTATCACAGTTTTGAAGGCCATAAAATGCCAAGATGGCACAAAACCCCCCCAAATGACCCCATTTTGGAAAGTAGACACCCCAAGCTATTTGCTGAGAGGCATGTTGACCCCATTGAATATTTTTTTTTGTCCCAAATGATTGAATAATGACAAAAAGAAAAAAAAAATGTACAAAAAGTTGTCACTAAATGATATATTGCTCACACATGCCATGGTTATATGTGGAATTGCACCCCAAAATACATTCTGCTGCTTTTCCTGAGTACGGGGATACCACATGTGTGGGACTTTTTGGGAGCCTAGCCGCGTACAGGGCCCCAAAAACCAAGCACCGCCTTCAGGATTTCTAAGGGCGTAAATTTTTGATTTCACTCCTCACTACCTATCACAGTTTCGAAGGCCATAAAATGCCAAAATAGCACAAAACCCCCCCAAATTACCCTATTTTGGAAAGTAGACACCCCAAGCTATTTGCTGAGAGGCATGTTGAGTCCATGGAATATTTTATATTTTGCCACAGGTTGCGGGAATATAACAAACTTTTTTTTTTTGCACAAAGTTGTCACTAAATGATATATTGCTCACACATGCCATGGGCATATGTGAAATTACACCCCAAAATACATTCTGCTGCTTCTCCTGAGTACGGGGATACCACATGTGTGGGACTTTTTGGGAGCCTAGACGCGTACGGGACCCCAAAAACCAAGCACCGCCTTCAAGGTTTCTAAGGGCATAAATTTTTGATTTCGCTCCTCACTACCTATCACAGTTTTGAAGGCCATAAAATGCCAAGATGGCACAAAACCCCCCCAAATGACCCCATTTTGGAAAGTAGACACCCCAAGCTATTTGCTGAGAGGCATGTTGACCCCATTGAATATTTTTTTTTGTCCCAAATGATTGAATAATGACAAAAAGAAAAAAAAAATGTACAAAAAGTTGTCACTAAATGATATATTGCTCACACATGCCATGGTTATATGTGAAATTACACCCCAAAATACATTCTGCTGCTTCTCCTGAGTACGGGGATACCACATGTGTGGGACTTTTTGGGAGCCTAGCCGCGTACGGGACCCCAAAAACCAAGCACATTAAGACGGGCATCTACAAGCCGCTGGGGAAAGCCCCGGCGATTAGGTCGCACGGTGCCACATGCTCCAATCTGATGATCAAACAAGTGACTAAACAGTGGCACGCTCGTGTAATAATTGTCCACATACAAGTGGTACCCCTTTCCGAATAAGGGTGACACCAAGTTCCACACTATCTTGCCAGCGCTCCCTATGTAATCCGGGCAGTTGACCGACTCAATCTGACTATGTTTTCCCTCATAAACCGTAAAGTTCACTACATAGCCTGTTGCCCTGTCACAGAACTTGTAGAGCTTGACCCCGTATCTGGCACGCTTGCTGGGAAGGTACTGCTTGAAAGACAAGCGGCCAGAAAATTTAATCAGGGACTCATCAATGCAGACAACTTGATCGGGAGTAAACAAGGCTGCAAAACGTTCGTTGAAGTGGTTTATGAGGGGCCGAATTTTATAGAGCCGGTCGTATTCAGGGTCCCCACGTGGACGACAAAGTTCATTGTCGTTGAAGTGCATGAACCGCAAAATCTGCTCGTATCGTGCCCTGGACATGGAGGCAGAGAACACGGGCATGTGGTCAATTGGGTGTGTGGACCAATAAACACGCAATGACGGGAATTTATGTGTGCCCATGTTGAGGGAAAGGCCCAGAAAGGTCTTAAATTCGGAAACCGTAATTGGTTTCCAATTTCTGGCAATTTTAGGCAACTGGGGGTTAGCGGCGATAAATTGACCAGCATATAAATTACTCTGGTCCACAATAGATCTATAGAGATCTTCCGTGAAAAACAGCGGATAAAAATCAATTGGAATAAAATCAGCTGTTTCCACCTGAATACCGGGTTGGGCAGTGAATGGGGGAAGTACGGGTTCTGCAGAAGTGGTGGGGACCCAATCAGGATAGGCGAATTCTGCAGGAAGGGCAGTATGGGCACGACGGGCCTGCCTTTGTCTTCTTGGTGGCAGCGGGACACTACTTGTGCTTGCCACCTCGCCAGCTTGAACTGCACTTATGGGACTCGCCACGTCACCAAGTGTTACTGCAGTGCTGGATGTACGTCCAGGCTGTACTAGGCCGCTGGTGCTTGCCAGTTCACCAGAAGGAATAGCGGCGCTAGTACTACTCTGCTCCATGATACGAGAGACCTGCGGTTCTTGCTCCTCAACAACCTCAGAAGATCGGGATCGGGTACACCTGACCTTAGCAGGGACCTCAACTTCGTCGTCAGAGCTATCTGACGTGGGGCCGCTGACGTCACTGTCTTCTACAGGAAGATATTCTGAGCCTGAATCTGACAGATACGTGACCTCCTCTTCACTATCTGTCATGCTCAGAATCTCGTAGGCCTCTTTACTAGTGTACCTTCGTCTTGCCATTTTGGGCTCTAAATTTAGGGGTACACTAGTAAGATTCACAGGAAAAAAAGCACCTGACTGTCGTCAGCAAATATATCAAACGCTACAAAAAAACTGTTAGCGATCGCAGGGATCAGGCCTGTCTCTGCGAACGCTGCAGTTATGTGTGTTGTGTTTGGTAAGTGACAGTGATCGATCGATACTGCACTTGGGTGGGCTGGGCTGGGCTGGGCGGAGGGGCTAAACGCAGGCGCTAGCAGGTATCTGGGCTGATCCCGCTAACACTGCGTTTTTGGGAACCCTAAACCGCTGGGGATGCTAGTATAGATCTGATCAGATACTATACCACTAAGGGGGGTGTATGCTTTGCGCGTGGGTGTTAGCGTTACTGGCACTAACCTAACACTGCCTGGGGCGACGCAGACCCTCTCTGGCGCTAAAACCTAATTGATCTCACCCGCCGGGCGATCAGGGGGGTTAAACCTTTATTGGGTTATATACGGTGGGTGCCCTGATGCTATAAAAAGCAAACTAATTAACCAGCGTCACCCGTAACCTTTATATGGTGATCACTGGTGAAAGGGTTAACTAGGGGCAATCAGGGGGTTAAAACCTTTATTAGGTTAAATATGGGGGTACCTGACACTATATAAAAACCTGACGGGTAACCTAAATAACTAAATAACTTACTGGCTAACCAGTGACACCAGTGACGCTTATACGGCGATCACTGGTGAAAGGGTTAACTCTAGGGGCAATCAGGGGGTTAAAATAATATATGGGGGTACCTGACACTAATAAAAACCTGCGGCGAACCTAAAAAAAAATAACTGCCTATCTAAAACACCAGCGACACGAATACAGCGATCGGAAAAACAATCGCTTAGTGACGCTGAAGTTAGGGGGTGAAAGGGTTACCTGGGGGGTGATCAAGGGGTTAAACCTTTATTAGGGGGGGTTAGGGGGCTACCCTGGACCTAAAGGGGCCTAATCCTAACTGCCTTGCAACTTTTTACAATCACAGATGACACTAAATGCAGTGATCAGTAAAATAAATGATCACTGCAATCAGTTACACTGTGATTGGGGGCTTTGGGGTGACCTGGGGGGTGATCTGGGGGTGACTGGGGGGTGATTTGTGTGCCTATGTGTACCTACGTGTCAGTGGACTGTTGGTGCACTAACCTGCTTCTTCTCTCCTCGGCACCGGGAACGAAAAGACCGCGGCGAGGGAGATGACATCACTTCCTCCAGCCTGTGTTTACATTTCAGGCAGGAGGAAGCAATTTCATTCGCCGGGAGCGATCGCGAGGGGGGGGGGCGGAATCGAGCGGCCGCCCCCTCATGCCTGATCGCTCCCGAACACTTAACGGCCGCTCACTGCAGTGAAGGGGGGTCCGGATGGACCCCCCAACTGCACAAAGGCGATCACGTAGATCTACATGATTCTGCCTGTCGGTGCCATTCTGCCGACGTAAATCGGCGGTGGGCGGTCGTTAAGTGGTTAAGAGAGTGCTCCTAATCTCAGCTCATTACCTGTATATAAGAAACCTGGGAGAACAGAAATCTTGCTGATTGATAGTGGATCAAATACTTATTTTGCTCATTAAAATGCAAATCAATTTATAACTTTTTTTAAATGCATTTTTCTGGATATTTTGATGTATTTCTCTCTTTCTGTGGTAAAATAAACCTACCAATAAAATTAAAGACTGATCATTTCTTTGTCAGTGGACAAATGTACAAAATCAGCAGGGGATCAAATACTTTTTTTCACTCACTGTATGGGCAGGCTGATTGTACCCAAGTCGATCCATCTGCCCTCTGGCAGAATACAATAGCATTGCAGGAGGCATTCCCCAATCCATTCTGACTGTGTTGATAGGGGAATCCAGCAATTTTCTTTCCTTCCACCTGTTGTGGAAGGAAAGGAAATTGATTAATCCATGGCTTGCTAAAGCCACATATTGTGCATAGTTGTAAACATGATACAGTGTGTAGAGAATTTATGTGTATAATAGTTGATATTGTTTTCATTATCGGAAAGGTGATCTGGAGCAGTGGTGTTGCTTTTGTTGCAGGAGTGTGTTCATGTAGACACAAAGTGGTTAAAAATAGCCAGAGAATGATCCAAAAGATGAAAACGATTTTTTATGAAACATAAAGACATGCCATTTTTTTTTTTACAACACACACTGTTTAAATAAACCAAATGCCATCTAATTAGGGGTTATGTCTACTCTAATGATTTTACCCATTTTATAATATATTAACACCTTGACTGCCACCAAAAAAGATTTTTGCTTTAGGCCAATTAGAATATGCAAGATGTTCCAACTGTCACAAAGTATGGTGTATATAGTATACAGTGGGTACATAAAGTATTCAGATCACCTTAAAATTTTTACTCTTTGTTATATTGCAGCCATTTGCTAAAATCATTTAAGTTCATTTTTTTCCTCATTAATGTACACACAGCACCCCATATTGACAGAAAAACACAGAATTGTTGACATTTTTGCAGATTTATTAAAAAAGAAAAACTGAAATTTCACATGGTCCTAAGTATTCAGACCCATTGCTCAGTATTTAGTAGAAGCACCTGTAGCAGGGTCTCCGTTAAGGCCCCATGGACTACGTTACCCAGAACCCCGTTTGGCACCCAGGGTGCATTGGGCTGCCACAGAGACTCATGGGTGGGGTATAAAAGGGGAGGGCGAGGCTAAGCCCGCTCTCTTTGGACACCACGCGGCTGACAAGAGGACTTCCTGTGCGGACCTACTGCGAGTGCAAGGCCCGAGGCCTGGGCCTTGCGCACTTCCAGAGAGCCTTCCACCTCGCTGCGGAGCCTGTGCGGCATCTGACATCTACCTACTTCGCGGACGTCAGTTGGACCAGAGATCCTGTGTGTGGAGACACAGCGGTGGGAGTCCCGGACTAGGATCGAGTCCGGAGGGGTGAGAGAGCACCTGCTCACAGCTATAACCAAGTACTTTGTTAGGCCTATTGACTGCCTTGGTCCATCGTGTTATACTTGCTTTCCTGACAGGAGACTAGTTGCAGAACTGAGTTATATAGTCTCCGGGGAGTCGCTTCTATTGCCATAGACCACTATTGGATTACAAATTATTGTTCCTGTATGTGCACCACCGATCATCTTCCATGCGAAGATTCCTCACTTAAAGACTGAGCTTTAACTGAGTCAGGCCTGACTGGGAGTTTTTAGCATTGCTGAGCGCCATATTGCTCACAGGGAGAATAGCTATATGTCAGTGTGTGATAGAACTATATGTGCACTATAGTTGACTAGTGTTATTATTACTGCAGGGCTCTACATGTATGTGTTATGTGGTATTGATCGTTAACCTTTATATACAAGTAAATCTATTACAGTTAATCAATCTGGTATTGGCGTCCATTACTACATTTCACAACTGTTTTGATTATTGTGGGATTGTTCATGAACGGGTATAGAGCCATTCATATATACCACCCCTAGACTAGCTGTGCCAGAGAAGGGTCGAGTAGATTGCCGGGAGTTGGCTGTGCTGTGTACAGGGCCCGAAACAAAACCAGCGGCTCTCTTAGTTTGGGGGTATCGCTACATGTGGGGGCGTCGTCCGGGATGTGTGTTATACAGATAGAGCTGAGAATGTCTACATTTGAACTTTGTTGCCCGGAGGAGTTCCGAGTAGGTCGGCCATGTTGGCCAGCGCGCCACGAGGCACACCATAGCTGCGCAGTTCGTGGGCGGGGAGAAGAGAAAGCCCGCAAACAAGTGCAGAGTATGGGAGGAGTCTGGCCATGTGGAAGGACACACGTGGAGATTCGGGCGCAAATTGGTCAGTGCGCAATGGAGCAGCAGACAGTCGGGATGACCTCAAGTGCCCCGTGGATTCCGGTTCCTTCCACCACGAGAATGACTTTCTTTGCTGCTCCGATCACAGACACGGGAATAAGACTAAGGCCCCGGGGACGTTTGGCTCTGTACACATGCAGAGACATAGAGGCCCTCGTGTGATCTGTCCCGGCTGTTCGGGACTGGTGGTCTACTTAAAGCCGTTCGGGCGATGTGAGGCCTGCAAGGAGTTCCTTTTTGAGGTGGAGCCATCCACAGAAAGGCCTCGCGCCTTCCACCTCAACTGCCTCACAGGCACCACCACTCCGGAGGGAGAGATCAGAGCCTATGTGGACATTCCTGCGCGCACTGACCGGGGCGAGGAGAAGGCCCCAGCGGAGACTGAGAAAGAGAAATCCGAGGATGCTGCCTCGGTCACCACAAGCTCCCTGCTCCCACCGCCGAAGAGGAAAGTCGGCCTGATAAAGGCATCCTGTGGTCGTGGAAGAGCTTCGCCCGTCGCTTGCCTGGCCTGGATGGATCCGGAGGGAAGAGCCCTGGACATCTCTGTTCTGCTAAAGACCCAGGTGAGCCAGGGGTTGGGACTGTGTGTGTGGTTGGAGGTGTCGGGAGTCCACAGTCGGTGGAGCCCGTTGAGGGGGGTGATTCCGTGTCTACTGGGAATTAGCTGCCCGTGGAGTTCTATGACACCTCCGACCTAGAATCATTATCTGATGCCGGTGATGACGGGGAAATAGATGAGATTTTCCACAAGAAAGGTTGGGACAAGATGCGGCTGCCCTTGTCCCGTGCAACAAGGGACCCACCCATGTCTATTAGGGATAGTGCACCCCGGGTGGAGACCCCAGAGCCTGAGGAGGAGTCTGGTCCCCTGTCTGCCCTTTCACCCCTGGAATCACCTGTTGTTTCATCTGCTCCTGTCGCGGGAGTGCAACGTGCATCACTGCGGGCTCCTAAGCCCAAATCTACAGAGGTAGTTAAAGTACCTTGTCACCCTGAATCCATTGTTCTGCCTGGAGAAGGAGATCGTGCCACAATGCCACCTTTGGCCAGGCTACAGCGACTCTTTTGCCAGAAGGTTGCCCATGAATATGGGTGGGAATACCTGTATTGACCCCGAGAATTGCTCTATGAGGTGGAGGTCTTGCGGCAGGGGTGGTACGATGAATTCATCTGGACACAACTTAAAGTGCCCCACGCTTGCAGATACCTCTCGTGCTCACCTACAGCTTCTAAGAAGTTCAGAGACTGTAAGACGGAGTGGATGCTAGGGAGGCATATCCATGCGGACAGGGTGCTTATCTGTCGGAAGGATGGAGAGAATGTTGAGTATAATGTGGAGACCTTTGATAAGCACTTAAAGCCCCTGTTCCTGCCGCATCCAAAGTTTTACCTCTAGGATGAAGAGACTCCTTTTTTTTTTTTTCTCATTACTGGACTTTCCGGAGTGCCTTTTCCGGAACCCAGGAACTGTGCCCTCTTAGCATGGGTGTTTTACTCTTTGGAGAAGTGGGAGCTGTTGCTATTGTTTGTTCTCCCTCCTCTCCTCTCACCACAAGGAACATAGAGACTTTGGGGTGTAGCCAGCATAGGGCCACAACACAGAGAAATAAAAGTTTCGTCTGGATTTGACCAAGTGTCTTTACCGCGGCACTACCACCAGGTGGTGGTGTTGCGCAACGACTGTTTGTTTTTTTACATTTGCACCATACTTATTGGAGCGAATGGGTTTCTTTTCGGATAGATTCCAAGACACACACATTGTGATAGGATGTATGTTTTCTTTCCCCTCTGCAGGAGATTCATCTATCAAGGCTGCTGAGAATGGGGTGGTCCTTAGATAGCAGAGAGGGAGGGGATGTAAATGTGTAAAATATCTAGAGTATATTTGATAAGAGTTCATTGTTTTATATTCTTGTTTTTCCTTTCCCATTTTAGGTCCTGGCACAATTCATTGTTAGTTTGTAAGGTTTGGTCCTATGAGTAGTTTGGTCTCTGGGTTGAACTTATGTTACCTCTCTTTGGAGACATGGGTTTGCACCAGACACTGGGGACCAGTGTCAAATCACCAGGGGGAGAGTGTAGCGGGTATTTAAATTTAGGGGGAGCATCTGGGTGGTAGTATGACCCAGATGCACAGATTGTTAGGGAATTCAGGCCCTTTTTTTATTTGTGGAGGACTTCAGTGGTGTTCAGTTCCCTGCGACCCCTGGGTGGCACTGTCGCCTGGGGCCGGGGTTGAACCATCACTGCAGTGCTGTACCCTTTTTGTCCAGTCTTGGCAGCGGTGTCGGCGGGGAACCTGCTTGACCTGCGGAGACGAGGAGATAAAGGGGACAGACGCCTTCAACAGGGGTCAGTCGTCGGAGGAGAGAGCCGCGCCCAGGCACCTTCAGCCTGGGTGCTGGCGTTCCAGAGTTCCAGGCCCAGGCGCCCTTTGGCCTGGCCGGAGCGGGAGATGGAGTCCATCCTAGGAACCTTTAGCCTGGGGTGAGGTACTACAGAGGAGGCCCGGGGCCCAGTACCTTCGACTGGGTTCTGCAAGGGTGGAAGAGTCAGAGGGGCCCTAAGGTGTTGGGTGCCCGAATCTGAGACGAGGAGAACAGGGAGCAAAACCCCTCCGAACAGTCCGGTGCAGCATTACTGGTGACGGCGGGGCCTCTGGTAACTCTCTTGGAAGGATGTCTTCCCTCTGACAGGGGCTGCACTTAGCGAAGGTAATTCTGTTCCTGTTTTAAACAGTCAGTGGCAGCGGCTGTGTGTAATAACCATTGGTGACACTACAATGGTTAGTTCAAATTGAGGATTGTGCCTTGACCTACTTCCCACTTATGCTGAACTGTTCTTTGGGTCACAACCTGTCTGCTGTTAAAAGATGATTCATCAGACCAGAGAATCTTATTTCTCACCATCTTGGAGTCCTTCAGGTGTTTTTTAGCAAACTCCATGCAGGCTTTCATGTGTCTTGCACTGAGGAGAGGCTTCCATCGGGCCACTCTGCCATAAAGCCCCAACTGGTGGAGGGCTGCAGTGATGGTTGACTTTCTACAACTTTCTCCCATCTCCCGACTGCATCTCTGGAGCTCAGCCACAGTGATCTTTGGGTTCTTATTTTACCTCTCTCACCAAGGCTCTTCTCCCCCGATAGCTCAGTTTGGCCGGACAGCCAGCTCTAGGAAGGGTTCTGGTCGTCCCAAACATCTTCCATTTAAGGATTTAAGGAGGCCACTGTGCTCTTAGGAACCTTAAGTGCAGCAGAATTTTTTTTTTGTAACCTTGGCCAGATCTGTGCCTTGCCACAATTCTGTCTCTGAGCTCTTCAGGCAGTTCCTTTGACCTCATGATTCTCATTTGCTCTGACATGCACTGTGAGCTGTAAGGTCTTATATAGACAGGTGTGTGTCTTTCCTAATCAAGTCCAATCAGTATAATCAAACACAGCTGGACTCAAATGAAGGTGTAGAACCAGCTCAAGGATGATCAGAAGAAATGGACAGCACCTGAGTTAAATATATGAGTGCCACAGCAAAGGGTCTGAATACTTAAGACCATGTGATATTTCAGTTTTTCTTTTTTAATAAATCTGCAAAAATGTCAACAATTCTGTGTTTTCTGTCAATATGGGGTGCTGTGTGTACATTAATGAGGAAAAAAAATTACCTTAAATGATTTTAGCAAATGGCTGCAATGTAACAAAGAGTAAAAAATGTAAGGGGGTCTTAATACTTTATATACCCACTGTAGATTCAATATATGAGCTATGGATATGCAGCATTAACGTAAAAAGTCTAGTGCAATGTTAGAGACAGACAAATACAAAAAAAAAAAAACATTGGAGCTTGCTATTTGTAAATTGAATCACCATTCTGAGCCATGAAAAACAATGTTGCCTTAACCATATCTTAAACAAAGTAAAGTAATTTACGGACAGTAAATCACCATAAAACAACACTTTTTCAGCTTAAATAATATGTTTAAGGCTCTGCAAGGAGAAATATCAAATATTTTTGTACGACATTATATCAGTATGACACAACTGGAATAAATCCAAGAACAACAAAATTGCCTGTATCTCCCAGGCTGAACATATACACAAGGCTAATGCCTCTCACAATCTGCAAAGCTTTGTCTAGTGAGAGCATGCTGGCAATGTCTTGCTATGAATGTATTCAATGCAGGAAAAACAAAGATTGAAATTAAAGTAATTTGTCTCCAGGAATTAAACTGGGACCTTTTTGGGATCCCCCAGTGCAGAAGCTTGGATGGGTCTCCCAGCAGATATGAGCTCAGGTTTTAGATGCTGTGGTACTGTATAAGCACAATAATATTTGAAGCTGAAACATAAAACTGATGGGGCAGGTGGCTTTCTGATCCTTATTACTCTGAAGAAGTAATCTAAGTTGAAACTCATTGGAAAGAAACCGTGATGTCAGACACAATGTTATATTTGTGGATATGTACTGTATATGTTGTGAGGGGGTTAGCTCGGCAGCGGGTGTGTGTGACCCCCGGGATGGGCTCCCCACACAAAAACAGGCCCAGCAAACGGAGGTTGTGGTTTTCAAAATCAAAAAGGTGCGGTTTATTTTCTATTTACAGTGACAAAACACAGCAAAGCAAAAGAAACATAAATAAAATAAATCCTGGTCAACTTGACCTCTGACTAAACATACAGGTTTCCTAACTAACAACTGGGATCAGCCTAGTGCTGTCCTAGTCCCTAAGTCCCTGGTTTTAAATGTCCAAGCAAATAGCCACACAGGCTTTGTCTCACCGCACAGGGGTTCACTCTCCCTAGACAGTCCACACAGGTCTGGTTCCAGGCATGAGCTAACACCTAATGAATCTGGGAGTTCTTATAGAGGCCTAAATGAGCTGACAAGCTTCAGCTGGTCTCATCAACTCCCTGTCTGCACGACGCCCCACACTCTCCCTAGAGGTATGAGTCATCCATGAGCCCACTAGCCTCAGCTGGGCTTATACAACTCTCCACCTAGTTGTATAAGTTGGCGTAAAGCCTGAATCTGGGCGAAATATATCTACCCCCCTGGATGCAACCAGGTGACTTTACCTTCCTGCTGTCACATACCCCCCCCTCTTGTTTTAACCTCGGGGTTGGAACACCAGCAATCAGGCATTCATGTACTCGAGACAAAGCATCCACATTCCCCATTTGAACGCCAGGGCGATGCTTTACTGTGAAGTTGAATTCCTGGAGGGCCAGGAACCACCTATTCACTCTTCTATTTGTTTCCTTGTTTTGAGCCATCCACTTTAACGGAGCGTGATCCGTAACCATGTCAAAGTGCCTACCTAGCAGGTAGTACCGAAGGGAATCTAGAGCCCACTTCACCCCTAAACACTCCTTTTCAACGGTGGCGTAATTTACCTCATGGGACTTCAACTTCCTGCTGAGGTAAATGACTGGGTGCTCTTCCCCGTTCCAGACCTGGGACAATACTGCTCCTAACCCCACATCTGACGCATCACTTTGTACGACAAAGTCTTTAGAGAAGTCGGGTGAGTACAACACTGGCTGGCTACATAAGGCTTGTTTCAAGAATTGGAATGCTGCCTCAGCCTCGGGGGTCCATTTAATCATGACCGACCCTTTCCCCTTCGTCAGGTTGGTTAGGGGCACAGCCTTAGAAGCAAAGTGGGGAATGAATCGCCGATAATACCCAGCGATTCCCAGAAAGGCTCGTACCTGCTTCTTGCTGTTGGGACGTGGCCAACTCTGGATGGCCTCGATTTTGTTGAGTTGGGGTTTTATTACTCCCCTCCCAATGGTGTACCCAAGATATTTGGCCTCCTCCTGCCCAATGGTACACTTCTTGGGGTTAGCCGTAAACCCCGCTTCCCGAACAGAGTCCAGGACTGCTTGCACTTTTGGCAGATGTGAGGCCCAATCTGTGCTATGGACAATTACGTCATCCAGGTAAGCCGCAGCATACTTCCGATGGGGCCTCAGCATCTGGTCCATTTTCCGCTGGAATGTGGCCGGCGCATTCTGTAACCCGAACGGCATTCTTTTATATTGGAACGCCCCGTCTGGGGTTACAAATGCGGTTTTCTCTTTGGCCGACTTGGCCAGGGGGATTTGCCAATACCCTTTTGTGAGGTCAAGAGTCGTCATGTATCGGGCTGTTCCCAGCCGGTCGATCAACTCATCTATACGTGGCATGGGGTAGGTGTCAAATTTTGTAACTTTGTTCAACTGACGAAAATCGTTACAAAATCGCCAGCTCCCATCCGGTTTAGGCACCAACACAATGGGACTAGACCAATCACTTTGGGACTCCTCTATCACCCCTAAGTTCAGCATTTTCTGTACTTCCTCCCGTATTGCCTCCCGTCGGGCCTCTGGGATCCGATAGGGTTTTAACTTCACCCTTTCACCGGGCGGGGTAATGATGTCATGCTCTACCCCAGATGTTTGTCCCGGCAGCTCAGAGAATACCTCCTTGTTGCGAAGCACAAACTCCTTAACCTCCTGTTGTTGGGGTTGTGACAAGGTGGCTGCTATTCCAACCTCAGGAATCACGCAACCAGTTTGAGCTGGTGACCAAGTGTCTGCGACTAGGGACTCTCTATCCCTCCAGGCTTTCAACAGATTAACGTGATAGATCTGTTCGTGCTTTCGCCTTCCTGGTTGTCTGACCTTGTAATTCACTTCGCTCACTTTTTCCATTATCTCATAGGGGCCTTGCCATTTGGCAAGGAATTTACTTTCAACCGTAGGGACAAGTACCAGTATCCTATCCCCCGGGGAAAAGGTACGGGTCTTGGCTCCACGGTTGTACACTCTCTGCTGTGCTAACTGCGCTTGGGCCAAATGTTCCTTCACGATGGGCATTACCTGTGCAATTCGGTCTTGCATCAGGGCGACATGCTCAATCACACTCCTGTGGGGAGAACTCTCACTTTCCCAAGTTTCCTTGGCAATATCCAACAGCCCTCTTGGGTGTCTCCCATACAGTAACTCAAAGGGGGAGAATCTCGTAGAGGATTGGGGCACCTCCCTAATAGCAAACATCAGATAAGGAAGTAGACAGTCCCAATCCTTTCCATCTCTATCCACCACTTTCTTCAACATTTGTTTTAGGGTTTTGTTGAATCTTTCAACCAGCCCATCGGTTTGGGGGTGATACACAGATGTACGTAATTGCGTCACTTTGAACAATTTACACAGCTCCTTCATAACCCGGGACATAAAGGGTGTACCTTGGTCCGTAAGAAGTTCTTTACAAATACCCACCCGGCTAAACACAAGAGATAGCTCTTTGGCTTTGGTTTTGGCCGAGGTATTTCGGAGAGGGATCGCTTCTGGATAACGGGTGGCATAGTCCATTATAACTAATATGTACTGGTGCCCCCTAGCGGACTTGATTATAGGCCCTACCAAATCCATGGCGATCCTCTCAAACGGGACCTCAATGATGGGTAGAGGGACCAGCGGGCTACGGAAATGTGGCATCGGGGCCGACCTCTGACACACAGGGCAGGAGGAACAATAATTTTCTATGTCCTTCATCACCCCCGGCCAATAGAATCTCTGTAATACCCTCTCTCGGGTTTTATCTGTCCCCAGATGACCTCCAAGAATGTGCCCATGGGCCAACTCCAACACCAACATCCTGTAAGGTTTGGGCACCACAAGCTGCTCAACGGTTTCTTCTGCCCTTTTTGCCACCCGATACAGTAGGTCCTTCTCTACGCTGAAGTATGGGTAAGTGCAGGTATTATCTGGGTTCACTAACTCGCCATCTATTTTCACTACGTTTTCCCGTGCCTTTATTAGGGCGGGGTCTTTCAACTGTTCTGTGGCAAAGTTTTCCCTGTGAACCTCAAGATCAGAAAACTCCACAGACGGTAGGTTTTCGTCTGAGGAGGTGGGCTCCTCTCCAGTTTCTTGAGTCTCCCCTGCCAATACTGATAAGGGAAATTCCGGAGAGTCCTCACCACTCTCAGGGGAGTTCTGGCTATCACATTCCTGGTACATAGGGGCACCAGTGGGGGGCTCAGGATCATCCCACAGTTCCCAGAACTTCGGAAAATCCCTTCCCACAATGGCGTCATGCGGTAACTGAGATACTAAGCCCACTGGATGAGAGAGGGTACCTTTGGGGGTCTCGAAACACACTGTAGTCACTGGATACTCTCGGGTGTCCCCATGCACACAAATAACAGCTACCTTGCTATTCCCAAAGACCTCTGTTTTAACTAACTCAGCCTTTATCAGGGTCACAAGGCTACCTGAATCCAGCAATACCACAACATTTCTACCATTAACACACATTTTGCATAAATGTTTCTCAGTTCCTCGAATGGCAGTGCATGCGACTGTCGCACACAGCGACTGACGTCTGCCCGTCAGAAAGTCACACTGCATGGGTTCCTCCACAACCGGGCAATTGGCTGCAATATGTCCCGCTTGCCGGCAGCGGTAGCAAACGATCCTTCTTGCCGCCTCTTGAGCCGCTGATTTCCCAGGCTGTTCTCGCCAAACTTGGGGTAGAGCTCCCACCCTCTCACTCTCTCCACCCTCACCCCTTGGAATCCTCTTATCCGCCCCTGGGGATGGTCTGGTCTTAGGGTGGAAAGTCCGAGTGTCTCTGGAAGAGGCCGTCAGGTTCTCTGTAGCCAAGTATTTCTCCACACGATCCACAAGACCATCGGCCGTCTCTGGGTCTCCATGGCTTACCCACTTTTGGATGGCAGTAGGAAGAGCTCTCAAAAACCGATCCATTACAACACGTTCCACAATCTTTGGTGCGGACAAAGTCTCTGGCTGTAGCCACTTTCTGCTCAGGTGAATGAGATCATACATTTGAGACCTGGGGGGTTTTCCAAGCTGGAAAGTCCAGTTATGCACACGCTGAGCCCGGACAGCCTGGGTGACACCCAGCCTTGCCAAAATTTCAGCTTTTAGCATCACATAGTCTTTTGCTTGGTTAGGCTCTAGGTCATAGTAAGCTTTCTGCGATTCACCAGTTAACAGAGGAGCCACCAGTCCAGCCCACTGCTCCTCAGGCCACTTTTCTCTTTCAGCGGTCCTTTCAAATGTGGTCAAAAATACCTCTGGATCATCCTCTCCAGTCATTTTTGTCAATAAACGACTCACCCCAAAGGACGCGGTATTAGTGGGACGGCTTTCCTCACTGGTCTGCGGACGTTGCTGCATTACTGCTTCCATTTGTTGTAGTCTCTGCTCTTGCTTCTGTAACAGGTCTATGAAGCGGGCCTCAGATTGCTGCTGGGCTTGTTGCTGAGCTGCAAGGCTCCTTTGTAAACCTGCATTTGTCTGCTGTTGATTGGCATTTGCTAGAGCCAGCTGTTTCAGTATCTCCTCCATGCTGGCTTAAAAAAAACTGCCACTGGTTCTCCACCAACTGTGAGGGGGTTAGCTCGGCAGCGGGTGTGTGTGACCCCCGGCAGGGGCTCCCCACACAAAAACAGGCCCAGCAAACGGAGGTTGTGGTTTTCAAAATCAAAAAGGTGCGGTTTATTTTCTATTTACAGTGACAAAACACAGCAAAGCAAAAGAAACATAAATAAAATAAATCCTGGTCAACTTGACCTCTGACTAAACATACAGGTTTCCTAACTAACAACTGGGATCAGCCTAGTGCTGTCCTAGTCCCTAAGTCCCTGGTTTTAAATGTCCAAGCAAATAGCCACACAGGCTTTGTCTCACCGCACAGGGGTTCACTCTCCCTAGACAGTCCACACAGGTCTGGTTCCAGGCATGAGCTAACACCTAATGAATCTGGGAGTTCTTATAGAGGCCTAAATGAGCTGACAAGCTTCAGCTGGTCTCATCAACTCCCTGTCTGCACGACGCCCCACACTCTCCCTAGAGGTATGAGTCATCCATGAGCCCACTAGCCTCAGCTGGGCTTATACAACTCTCCACCTAGTTGTATAAGTCGGCGTAAAGCCTGAATCTGGGCGAAATATATCTACCCCCCTGGATGCAACCAGGTGACTTTACCTTCCTGCTGTCACAATGTATATACAGTATCTCAAAAAATTAAGTACACTCCTCACATTTTTGTAAATATTTTATTCTGTCTTTTCATGTGACAACACTGAAGAAATTACACTTTGCTACAATGTAAAGTAGTGATTGTACAGCTTGTATAACAGTGTACATTTGCTGTCTCCTCAAAATATCTCAACACACACCCATTAATGTCTAAACCGCTGGCAACAAAAGTGTAAGCCTCTCCCATCTTCTGGAATGCTCTACCCCAATCGGTCCAACTTTCTCCTACTTTGTTCACTTTCAGGCGATCCCTGAAAACTCGTCTCTTCAGGGAAGCCTATCTGGCCCCACCTAACAACTGTACATTTACTTTCTCCATCAGCACATCCCCCACAGTTACTACCTCTTGTATCTCTTGACCTTCCCTCTTAGATTGTAAGCTCTAAGGAGCAGCGCCCTCTGATTCCTACTGCATTAAAGTGTATTGTATTTGTACTGTCTACCCACAAGTTGTAAAGCGCTGCGTAAACTGTTGGTGCTATATAAATTCTGTATAATAATAATAAGTCAAAATGTCCAAATTGGGCCCAAAGTGACAATATTTTGTGTGGCCACCATTATTTTCCAGCACTGCCTTAACCCTCTTGGGCATGGAGTTCACCAGAGCTTCACAGGTTGCCACTGGAGTCCTCTTCCACTCCTCCATGATGACATCACGGAGCTGGTGGATGTTAGAGACCTTGCGCTTCTCCACCTTCCGTTTGAGGATGCCCCACAGATGCTCAATAGGGTTTAGGTCTGGAGACATGTTTGGTCAGTCCATCACCTTTACCTTCAGCTTCTTTAGCAAGGCAGTGGTCATCTTGGAGATGTGTTTGGGGTCGTTATTATGTTGGATTACTGCCCTGCCGCCCAGTCTCCGAAGGGAGGGGATCATGCTCTGCTTTAGTATGTCACAGTCCTTCTTGGCATTCATGGTTCCCTCAATGAACTGTAGCTCCGCAGTGCCGGCCGCACTCATGCAGCCCCAGACCATGACCTTCCCACCACCATGCTTGACTGCAGGCAAGACACACTTGCCTTTGTACTCCCCACCTGGTTGCCGCCACACACACCTGACACCATCTGAACTAAATAAGTTTATCTTGGTCTCATCAGACCACAGGACATGGTTTCAGTAATCCATGTTCTCACTCTGCTTGTCTTCAGCAAACTGTTTGCGGGCTTTCTTGTGCATCATCTTTAGAAGAGGCTTCCTTCTGGGACGACAGCCATGCAGACCAATTTAATGCAGTGTGCAGCATATGGTCTGAGCACTGACAGGCTGACCTCCCACCCTTTCAACCTCTGCAGCAATGCTGGCAGCACTCATACATCTATTTCCCAAAGACAACCTCTGGATATGATGCTGAGCATGTGCACTCAACTTCTTTGGTCGACCATGGTGAGGTTTGTTCTGAGTGGAACCTGACCTGTTAAACCACTGTATGGTCTTGGCCACCATGCTACAGCTTAGTTTTAGGGTCTTGGCAATCTTCTAATAGCCTAGGCCATCTTTATGTAGAGCAACAATTCTTTTTTTCAGATCCCCAGAGAGTTCTTCCAGTGACCAGTATGAGAGAGTAAGCGTGATAACACCAAATTTAACACACCTGCTCCCCAATCACAGATGAGACCTTGTAACACTATCGAGTCACATGACACCGGGGAGGAAAAATTGCTAATTGGATCCAATATGGACATTTTCACTTAGGGGTGTACTCACTTTTGTTGCCAACGGTCTAGACATTAATGGCTGTGTGTTGAGTTATTTTGAGGGGACAGCAAACGTACACTGTTATACAAGCTATACACTAACTACTTTACATTGTAGCAAAGTGTCATTTCTTCAGTGTTGTGAAAAGATATAATAAAATATTTACAAAAATGTGAGGGGTGTACTCACTTTTGTGAGATACTGTATATATGTATACGAAGGTAAAATTGTCAAATGTGCTCCTACATTGTGCCATCTGCACTTAGGATATTTAGGTGTGTTTTTCATTTTTTTTAAGATTTCGATAGTATTACTTTTTTAGGGTTGTTTTGGGCTCTGCATGACCTTTTAGAGTGAAACCTATTCAGAACACCTCCCAATTTTTAAGTATTTACATAAGAGACCCAAGAAAGTTTTGGAATATTCTGTTAGGATAGTCACTGACTTGTGAATGGCCTTTCTATATATATACAGTAAGCTGTCGTTTACAAGATAAAGTGTAGATCCTATAGAGTTGGTGGATCACTAGTTTGGATTGCAAAACACTTTGGAGTGTCTCCACGTGCATTTATCGTTTCTCCATGTGTTAAAGTGTTGACTGTGGATTTTATCAGATGAAGTATATGCACATGGAGATTTACTACTGATTATTTAGAATGTACTGCAACTGTTGTTTAGGCATGTTCTTATATTGTATAGAATGGTTATTTTTTATATATACGTATTTAATAGTCAGATTTTAGTTGTAAAGGTTTGGCTACATTATATATTTTATTATTGGTGTTAGTTGGGAGTCCTGGTTTTTCTCAGGTTTTATTTGCTGGGTCTTGCCTGATATAGCCGAAAAGGTTAGAACGGTAGACCTTTATGTAACTTCTATGGACACCTACTACACTCCACTGTGGATGTGTGATTGGGAGCCAAATGGAGCTTTAGAAGGTTACATATATCCTGCATGAATAACCAGAAACCCTTATGTAAGAAATCCTACTATAGACACATATTTCTTTTGAACAAAAGTTAAAGAAGTCACACTCTACTCTTGTTGCTAGGGATGAGCTTCGAGTTTGAGTCAAACTCATGTTCGACTCGAACATTGCCTGTTCGCCCGTTCGCCGAACAGCGAACAAATTGGGGTGTTCGCGGCAAGTTCGAAAAGTCTATGGGAGAAATCTAAAGTGCTAATTATAAAGGCTTATATGCAAGTTATTGTCATAAAAAGTGTTTGGGGACCCGGGTCCTGCCCCAGGGGACATGTATCAATGCAAAAAAAAAGTTTTAAAAACTGCAGTTTTTTTGGAAGCAGTGATTTTATTAATGCATAAAGTGAAACAATAAAAGTGAAATATTCCTTTAAATTCCGTACCTGGGGGGGGGGGGGGGGGGTGTGTAAAATATGCATGTGAAGTGGCGCTTGTTTCCCGTGCTTAGAACTGTCCCTGCACAAAGTGTCATTTCTGAAGGAAAAAAAGTCATTTAAAACTCACTCGTGGCTATTAATGAATTGTCGGCTCCCGGCAATACATAGAAAAGTCATTGATAAAAAAATAAAAATAAAAAGCGTGGGGGTCCCCCCAAATTTAATTACCAGGCCCTTCAGGTCTGGTATAGATATTAAGGGGAACCCCGCCGCAAATTTTAAAAAAAAATGCGTGCGGTTCCCCCCAAATATCCATACCAGGCCCTTCAGATCTGGCATGGATTTTAAGGGGAACTCCACCCCAAATTTAAAAAAAAATGGCGTGGAGTCCCCCCAAAAATCCATACCAGACCCTTATCCGAGCACGCAACCTGGCAGGCCGCAGGAAAAGAGGGGGGGACGAGAGAGCGCCCCCCCTCCTGAACCGTACCAGGCCACATTCCCTCAACATGGGGAGGATGTCCCCATGTTGATGGGGGACAAGGGCCTCATCCCCACAACCCTTGCCCGGTGGTTGTGGGGGTCTGCGGGCGGGGGGCTTATCGGAATCTGGAAGACCCCTTTAACAAAGGGGACCCCCAGATCCTGCCCCCCCCTATGTGAATTGGTAAGGGGTACATTGCACCCCTACCATTTCACGAAGAAAGTGTAAAAAAAATAAAAATAAAACACACAAACACGTTTTTTTTTTCTCAATGACTTTTCTATATATTGCCGGGAGCCGACAATTCATTAATAGCCGCGAGTGAGTTTTAAATGACTTTTCTTCCTTCAAAAATGACATTTTGTGCAGGGACAGTTCTAAGCATGGGAAACAAGCGCCACTTCACATGCATATTAAACACACCCCCCATGTACGAAATTTAAAGGAAAATTTCACTTTTATTTTTTCATTTTAAGCATTATTAAAATCACTGCTCCCATAAAAACGGCAATTTTTAAAACTTTTTTTTGCATTGATACATGTCCCCAGGGGCTGAACCCGGGTCCCCAAACACTTTTTAGGACAATAACTTGCATATAAGCCTTTATAATTAGCACTTTAGATTTCGAACGTTCGAGTCCATTGTATTTAATAGGGTTCTAAAGTTCACACGAACATTCTGTCTGTTCGCAGGTTCTGGTGCGAACCGAACAGGGGGGTGTTTGGCTCATCCCTGCTTGTTGCCAAAGATATCATACTATATTCTTGTTGCAGATGACAAACAATAATAATTTTTGTTGTAATGTGTTAATTAGAATCTGAAGCTTTGCTAACTCTTGTCTGATTGCCCCTATGTCCACCCCATGTTGATCCTCAGCATCTCAGCCATGGCATTGTATGCTTAGAATGCCTAGAAGGATGCATTTCAAAGGTCTTATCAGAGTGGCCACATTAAAGGGTGTTTATTTTCGCATATTCACAGCCTGACAGGGAATGAATTCATTTGAAATGCAGATCAGCTTAGTTTCATTCCAGACCTCCCCCTTCTTCCATCTGGATGGTATTAGTAATCAAATACTAAGTACCTCCCCCCAAGACTGGTAGAGCTTAAAACTATGACACCTTTAAAGTCACATTTTGCAGATTCTTATAAATGAGGATTTATGTCATATGTAAAAAAAAACAAATAAACATAGACTTAGGTTAACATACTGTATATGTATGAAGAAATCCTATGTGTCATCTAATGAACTACCGGCTATTGCCTCCAAGAGATCATTGAACCATTGCCTTCTGTTTTATAACCTGTGTCAGCATTCTCTTTTACTACAAAATACTGGAAAATACAGTGGTGAGAGGTAGACTTTTCTGATCATGTGACCACTGTGATTGGCTAAGCACATCACCGGAAAGCTCTTGAGTGCAAGTAGAGATCGGGAGCTATCCATTAGGCTTGCTCTCTCGGCACAGCTCTGTTCATCTTATGATTATGGCTGGCTGGAAGGGGTTAAGATCCAGGTTATGATTAGGGATGAGCTTAAAGTTTGGTCTGAACTGATTCCTTACTAAGACCCTAGTCTATAAGAACCAGTGATATTGACCTTTATCACCCGAGTATATAACCGCTTATCTAGGTATCCACATTCTTTCTTGGTGGTGGTGGGGAACGGGACTTTAATTTGCCGTACTCTCCGACAATGGATAGAACGTCCCTTTCTAAACAAATTACTCCCCTACGCCTCTACCGACAATCCCAACAGTTCAGACAGAGCACTCGCAAGTTTGCTTTGTTTGATGCTTGGCACGTCGCTCATCCAACGGAACCACAGTACTCTAACTACTCCCACCCATTTCATGCAAGGTTAGATTATTTTTTCATAAATGCTCCTTTCTTACAGGTGCTTAACACAATAGATATCCTCCCAATCTCAAAGTCGGACTATGCTTCGGTTCTCTTAAAGCTAAATTTAGATGCTTCTAGAGTTAAACGTTGTCATTGGCAACTTAACGTTTTTCTTCTGAAAAACGTCACCACTAAGACAGAGTTGGAGAAAGCTTTAAAACTATATTTTGTTGAGAACTGCACTCCAGAGGTTTCTACAAGGACTCTCTGGGATGCACATAAATCAGTAATCCATGGACAGTGCATAGCTATTTTCACCGCTTGGAAGAAAAATACCAAGCAACTACGATGGCAAACTGAAGAGAGGCTTCGGAATTTGGAGTCCAGACTTACCTCTACATCCGCGATTCACCTTTTAGGAGAAATAATACGCCTTTGTGCTGTTTTGTAAAGCATTGACATGGGTAAGGTTGAAAAAACCCTCCAAAGGATGTGCCAGATTTATTAGGCCCATACCTTGTTAGCGCAAGCAAACTCATGCGCCGGCCCCCCAGGCCTTACGGGGCACCAGTGGGGTTTTACACTTCCATCCCGACCGTATTGCCCTAATGTTTTGCAGATTATTTCTCGGATCTTTACAACAACCCGTTCATACCACATTTATCTGTTCAGGATAGCTTCTATGATCGTGTTCATACCTACCTTGCGAGTAGTGGAGTGACCACCCTGCCGACAACTGCTTTACAGTTTCTAAACTCCCCGATAACTGAAGAGGAGGTATCTGCAGTGGCGTAGCGTGGGTTGTCAGCACCCGGGGCAAGGCAAGTAATTTGCGCCCCCCTAACCTGCGGACTTTTCGCACTCTCCAAGTCCCTTCCCTTCCTTCAATAGTACAGACCTACCTGATTCCTATACTAACCTACCTGATTCCTACATCGCCCACTACACATTGACCTACCTGATTCCTATACTGACCACTACACTACACACCACACCAACCTACATCGACCACTACACTACACACTGACCTACCTGATTCCTATACTGACTACTACATAATACACTATACACGACCACTACACTACATACACTACATACTGACCGCTACACAATACACTACATACTGACCGCTACACAATACACTATTCAATACACTACATACTGACCGCTACACAATACTCTACCCACAGACCAATTCACTACATACTGACCGCTACACAATACACTACATACTGACCGCTACACAATACACTACATACTGACCGCTACACAATACACTACATACTGACCGCTACACAATACACTATTCAATACACTACATACTGACCGCTACACAATACTCTACCCACAGACCAATACACTACATACTGACCGCTACACAATACACTACATACTGACCGCTACACAATACACTATAATACACTACATACTGACCGCTACACAATACTCTACCCACAGACCAATACACTACATACTGACCGCTACACAATACACTATTCAATACACTACATGCTGACCGCTACACAATACTCTACCCACAGACCAATACACTACATACTGACCGCTACACAATACACTACATACTGACCGCTACACAATACACTATAATACACTACATACTGACCGCTACACAATACTCTACCCACAGACCAATACACTACATACTGACCGCTACACAATACACTACATACTGACCGCTACACAATATACTACATACTGACCGCTACACAATACACTATTCAATACACTACATACTGACCGCTACACAATACACTACATACTGACCGCTACACAATACACTACATACTGACCGCTACACAATACACTACATACTGACCGCTACACAATACACTATAATACACTACATACTGACCGCTACACAATACTCTACCCACAGACCAATACACTGCATACTGACCGCTACACAATACACTACATACTGACCGCTACACAATACACTATTCAATACACTACATACTGACCGCTACACAATACGCTACCCACAGACCAATACACTACATACTGACCGCTACACAATACACTACATACTGACCGCTACACTATACACTACATCAGTGTTTCTCAACTCCAGTCCTCAAGGCGCACCAACAGGTCATGTTTTCAGGATTTCCCTCAGATGAAACAGCTGTGGTAATTACTAAGGCAGTGAAACTGATTACATCCCCTGTGCAAAATAATGGAAAGCCTGAAAACATGACCTGTTGGGGCGCCTTGAGGACTGGAGTTGAGAAACCCTGCACTACATACTGACTGCTACACAATACATTATAACTATACACAATACATTATACACAATACACTATACACAATACAAAATACACAATACATTATACACAATACACAATACATTATACACAATACACTATACATTATACACAAACTTTCTGGCTGCTCCCTCTCCCCAGACCATATCTACTCCCCCCAGGCCGAGTGAGTCTCTTACCTTTTTTTTCTTCCATCTGCTCTGCCACCTGTCACACTGCTCGCTGGACTGCCTGTCCTGACGGGGACATGATCGGGAGACCCGGCCGGAGAGGAGGAGGAGCCGGAGGAGATGATGGCAGCCGCTTGGCCCTGCCGCTGCGCCGGGGACATGATCGGAGAGGGAGGAGGAGGAGATGATGATGGCGGCGGCTGGCCACAGACTACCTTGCCTGCCTGCCACCGCGCCGCGGACCTGGTGACCTTGGTCGGAGAGGAGGAGGAGGAGACAGCCCCGCTCCCCCGCGATTAAGGATAGGCCACATGACCCCTTTCGCCCAATCACAGGGCGCCAGGGGCCGGCCTGAGAATAAAGATGGCGGCCGGAGCGGCGCGGGGTCACAAAAAAAATTGATTTATGGAGCTAGGGTGACACCGGCGCGGGATTGCGCCCCCCCAAATGTTGCGCCCGGGGCCTAGGCCCCCCTCGCACCCCCCACGCTACGCCACTGGATATCTGAGACCCTGAAGCATTTGCCAAATTGCAAGGCCCCAGGGCCTGACGGCCTCCCATGTGAATATTATAAGACCTTTTTGACCACTCTACTCCCACACATGACCCGTTTGTTTAACAGGTTCATGCAGGGAGGCGAGATTCCAAGGGATATGCAGACCTCCCATCTAACTTTGATACCTAAACCGGATAAGGATCACACACTATGGGGGAATTATAGGCCTATAGCTTTATTGAACTCAGATCTGAAAATTTTCATGAAACTGCAATCCCTCCATTTAAATGAAGTTCACCTTCTATAATTCACAAAGATCAGGTGTGTTTTGTCCCCTGGCGACAGCCTGGTGACAACACCAGAAGGGTCATCAACTTAATAGACATAGCTAATAGGCAAAGTACGGCAGCGCTACTGCTCAGTCTAGATGCTGAAAAGGCCTTCGATAGGCTCAGCTGGCCTTTCATGTTTACAACCCTTGAGAATCTGGGCTTCCGGGACCAATCCTCAGGGCAAATAAACACTTGTATGCAGCTTCATCTGCCTCTATTAAAACCCTCTTTGTGGCCTCCTCTTCTTTTACCATCTCGAATGGAATGAGGCAGGGATGCCCGCTCTCTTCGTTACTCTTTCCCTTTGTATTGAGCCTCTGGTGGCCCAGATCTGAGAGGATCCTAACGTTAGTGGAGTACTGGGTAGGGGACGTGAGTTCAAAACTTCCCTGTTCGCAGATGATATACTCCTTACCCTGACACACCCGCTCGTGACTCTCCCCTATCCCCATAAATTACTGCAGGAATTTGGGTCTCTGTCCGGCTATAAGGGTAACCCTGCTAAATCGGAAGCCTTCCCACTCAATATGCCTTCCTCAGAGGTTCACCACCTCTAGGAAAACTTCCCTTATATGTGGAAAACACATGCCATCAAATATTTAGGGGTATACCTCACTACCCGATATGAATTCTTGTACTACACAAATTTTAAACCCCTCTTCGTGTCTATTAGATCCCTCCTGGCTAAATGGCAACATTACCCAATCTCATGGCTAGGACGCATAGCATTGGTCAAAATGGCAATTCTGCCCAAGATTTTGTTTTACTTTCTGACTTCACCAGTGCCCATCCCCTCTGTACAGATTAAGAAACTCCAAGTGGACCTCCTAAATTTCATATGGAATTATAAGCAACCTAGAATAGCCAGTTCATTTCTCTATGCCTCTCAAAATGAGGGGGTATGGCCTTTCCGAACCTCTTCCGCTATTGCTATGCTGCTCAATTGCCCCAATTTACCTGACCAATTTTTTATGGAACACTGATGCTGACATTTCCTCCTCCTCTGTTACATACCAAGAATTTACTGCACAATATTTGGCAACAGCTAAAACACACACACTCCCTACAATCTGAAGCCTCCTTATTGACAGCTTTCCTTTATAATCATAAACTACCAGATAGCCTTACCTATCATGTAATTTCTCCTTGGTTACAGAGGAACCTCTTTCATTATGGCCATCTAGTGAACATAGTGATGAGAGTATTACTATCTTTTGAGGATCTCAGGGAAAAACATGAGCTACATTGTAGTGCCTTTTTTGGCTACCTTCAAATTCGGTACTATGCTCTAACCCTCACGCCCATCCTTCAATTTTCTAAACTGTCCCCATTTGAGCGCCTAGTCTTGTCTGGCCCTTCACAGAAAGGCTTAACTTCAGATATGTGTAAGGCTGGGCGGAGGCTAGCCTGTGTTTGTGGGAGGAGTCTGAGAGGGCTACTTAAGCCTCCTCCCCTGTCGGGTTTGGGCTGTCGCTTTCTGGGTTCCATCAGTCCTGCCATTGATAGGGCAAGTTGTTTGGTGCAGATGTCGTATCGCCACTGGGCTCAACCTTGGGTCGGACGCAGTCATAATTTTTCTTCAGTTGACGTCCGGTTGGATTGAGGCCCTGGTTACCGCCCAGGGATTCATAGTGTCTCTCAGGGTGTGTGCTGAGCCATGCCCCCTTGACGGTCCTTAAGTGGTGGGTTTGGGCAAACGTCGTCATGATTCCGGGTTCCACTCTCGGCTCTGATCTCTTGTCTAGCATGTTGCCTGGGGAACTGCTCAGGGACGTCAGTCAGCACTTAAACTCCTGCCAGTTGTCCTTTTGCACTCACCCTCTCACTTCCCTATACCAAGTATGGGTAGGCCAGGGGTTGGGGGCATTACACTGAGCTACTTCACTGGTGTCCGTTTGAAGTATTTTGTTCTTCTCAGCCATCGTTTGCAGGGGCTCCTTGTGCCTGCCCTTGCTCCCTTTCCCCCACGTATCCTCTCGTTCACAGCAGTTCATTCTCGTATCTGGGTTGTCTCGGGCATCAGGCTCAATCCAATCTTTCATGGGACGTTTAGTTGGGTTCTGGGTAGCTTCACAGGTTCTATAGGGGGTTCCTACTCATCACTAAGACATGAGTCGGGAGGTTTCTCCTGTCATAGCGAATACTTACCGGATACATATACTGTTGCCATCTGGGCGATTGCTACTCCACTTGTCGCATTGTTACCTTCCCTTCTTCACCTAAATTTGTGTCTTTTTGCCCTCTTTTCAGGCATATTGACCAGCTAGGCCAAGGCACACCTCAGGCCTTGGTTGTTAGGGTTATCGCATTTCTCACTTGAAGACTCTGACTACAAGTGTAAGGCTGGGCGGCGGCTAGCCTGTGTTTGTGGGAGGAGTCTGAGAGGGCTACTTAAGCCACCTCCCCTGTCGGGTCTGGGCTGTTGCTTTCTGGGTTCCCACCAGAGGCGGCTCTAGGCTTTGTGAGGCCTTAGGCAAACCTTAGACATGAGGCCCCACTCACACCCATAATGGGAAAAAGAATTCAAGCGATAGAAATTAACTGTATAAAAATTGCATATATAAAGAGCCTTAAATCCTATGAGCTATGAATTTGCTGTTTCTAGAATTTTCTCTAACCAATTTCTCTTTAATCAAATATCATTAAACAAAGGTACTATATATATATTTTTACACGCACACAAATATAGATACAATTTGTGCAGCTGCTACTAGCAATGTATTTAAGTTATAACAAAATTCAAAAAACATATTTCTCCATTTACATGAAGGTCAGGTTAATATATGGTCAAAGACTGCAGACATGATACAAGAGATGGTCAGAGACTGCAGACATGATACAAGAGATAGTCAGAGACTGCAGACATGATACAAGAGATGGTCAGAGACTGCATACATGATACAAGAGAGTGTGATAGACTGCAGACACAAAACAAGAGATGGTCAGAGACTGCAGACACAAAACAAGAGATGGTCAGAGACTGCAGACACAAAACAAGAGATGGTCAGAGACTGTGCAGACATGATACAAGAGGTGGACTTATGGTAATGACAAGAAAACTCTCACCTGGCTAACATGGTAACATCACATTGTTGCAGCAGCCCCAAACACTAAAGCCACAGACGATCCCCCCCCCCACAGACAGTGCAGACAGATGATCCCTCTATACACTCCTCTGTCCCCTACTAGAAGCAGAAGAAGCCAACACATTGGCTTTAAACGCCCTGCAGACTCTAGATTTCTCAGCATTTTCAACCTATAGCATGATATTTGCCCTCAACAAGGGTTCTTGTCTTCTACAGAATGAAATATGGTTTCTTTAAAATTTGCTGTTTATAAAAAGACAGATGTTACATTCCCCAACAGAATTTGGTGGGGTACGGGGGGATGATGATGACAGGAGGCAGGGTGAAAGGATGTCAGAGGTGGAGTACAGCGGGATGATGATGACAGGAGGCAAGGTGGAAGGATGTCAGAGGTGGGGTACCGGGGGGATAATGATGACAGGAGACCAGGGTAGAAGGATGTCAGAGGTGGGGTACGGGGAGGATGATGATAACAGGAGGCAGGGTGGAAGGATGTCAGAGGTGGGGTATGGGGGAATGATGATGACAGGAGGCAGGGTGGAAGGATGTCAGAGGTGGGGTACAGGGAGATGATAACAGGAGGCAGGGTGGAAGGATGTCAGAGGTGGGGTACGGGGAGATGATGATGACAGGAGGCAGGATGGAAGGATGTCAGAGGTGGGGTATGGGGGGATGATGATGACAGGGGGCAGGGTGGAAGGATGTCAGAGGTGGGGTACGGGGGATTGATGATGACAGGAGGCAGGGTGGAAGGATGTCAGAGGTGGGGTACAGGGGAGTAGATGATGACAGGAGGCAGGGTAGAAGGATGTCAGAGGTGGGGTACAAGGAGGATGATGATGTCAGGAGGCAGGGTGGAAGGATGTCAGAGGTGGGGTACGGGGGGATGATGATGACAGGAGGCAGGGTGGAAGGATGTTAGAGGTGTAGTACGGGGGGATGATGATGACAGGAGGCAGGTGGAAGGATGTCAGAGGTGGGGTATGGGGGGGATGATGATGACAGGAGGCAGGGTGGAAAGATGTCAGATGTGGGGTACGGGGGGATGATGATGACAGGAGGCAGAGTGGAAGGATATCAGAGGTGGGGTACGGGGGGATGATGATGACAGGAGGCAGAGTGGAAGGATATCAGAGGTGGGGTACGGGGGGGGATGATGATGACAGGAGGCAGAGTGGAAGGATATCAGAGGTGGAGTACGGGGGGATGATGATGACAGGAGGCAGGGTGGAAGGATATCAGAGGTGGGGTACGGGGGGGATGATGATGACAGGAGGCAGAGTGGAAGGATATCAGAGGTGGGGTACGAGGGGGATGATGATGACAGGAGGCAGGGTGGAAGGATATCAGAGGTGGGGTACGGCGGGGATGATGATGACAGGAGGCAGGGTGGAAGGATATCAGAGGTGGGGTACAGGGGGGATGATGACAGGAGGCAGGGTAGAAGGATGTCAGAGATGGAGTACGGGGGGATGATGATGACAGGAGGCAGGGTGGAAGGATGTCAGAGGTGGGGTACAGGGGGATGATGATGACAGGAGGCAGAGTGGAAGGATATCAGAGGTGGGGTACGGGGGGGATGATGATGACAGGAGGCAGAGTGGAAGGATATCAGAGGTGGGGTACGATGACAGGAGGCAGGGTGGAAGGATATCAGAGGTGGGGTACGGGGGGGATGATGATGACAGGAGGCAGAGTGGAAGGATATCAGAGGTGGGGTACGGGGGGATGATGATGACAGTAGGCAGGGTGGAAGGATTTCAGAGGTGGGGTACGGGGGGGATGATGATGACAGGAGGCAGAGTGGAAGGATATCAGAGGTGGGGTACGGGGGGGATGATGATGACAGGAGGCAGAGTGGAAGTATATCAGAGGTGGGGTACGGCGGGGATGATGATGACAGGAGGCAGGGTGGAAGGATATCAGAGGTGGGGTACAGGGGGGATGATGACAGGAGGCAGGGTAGAAGGATGTCAGAGATGGAGTACGGGGGGATGATGATGACAGGAGGCAGGGTGGAAGGATGTCAGAGGTGGGGTACAGGGCGGATGATGACAGGAGGCCGGGTGGAAGGATATCAGAGGTGGGGTACGGGGGGGATGATGATGACAGGAGGCAGAGTGGAAGGATATCAGAGGTGGGGTACGGGGGATGATGATGACAGGTGGCAGGGTGGAAGGATATCAGAGGTGGGGTACGGGGGGATGATGATGACAGGAGGCAGAGTGGAAGGATATCAGAGGTGGGGTACGGGGGGGATGATGATGACAGGAGGCAGAGTGGAAGGATGTCAGAGGTGGTGTACGGGGGGGATGATGATGACAGGAGGCAGGGTGGAAGGATATCAGAGGTGGGGTACGGCGGGGATGATGATGACAGGAGGCAGGGTGGAATGATATCAGAGGTGGGGTACAGGGGGGATGATGACAGGAGGCAGGGTAGAAGGATGTCAGAGATGGAGTACGGGGGGATGATGATGACAGGAGGCAGGGTGGAAGGATGTCAGAGGTGGGGTACAGGGGGGATGATGACAGGAGGCAGGGTGGAAGGATGTCAGAGGTGGGGTAAGGGGGGGAGTGATGATGACAGGAGGCAGGGTGGAAGGATGTCAGAGGTGGGGTAAGGGGGGGGGGATGATGATGACAGGAGGCAGGGTGGAAGGATGTCAGAGGTGGGGTAAGGGGGGATGATGATGACAGGAGGCAGGGTGGAAGGATGTCAGAGGTGGGGTACAGGGGGGATGATGACAGGAGGCCGGCTGGAAGGATGTCAGAGGTGGGGTACGGGGAGGATGATGATGACAGGAGGCCGGGTGGAAGGATGTCAGAGGTGGGGTACGGGGAGGATGATGATGACAGGAGGCCGGGTGGAAGGATGTCAGAGGTGGGGTACGGGGGGATGATGATGACAGGAGGCCGGGTGGAAGGATGTCAGAGGTGGGGTACGGGGAGGATGATGATGACAGGAGGCCGGGTGAAAGGATGTCAGAGGTGGGGTACGGGGAGGATGATGATGACAGGAGGCCGGGTGGAAGGATGTCAGAGGTGGGGTACGGGGAGGATGATGATGACAGGAGGCCGGGTGGAAGGATGTCAGAGGTGGGGTACGGGGAGGATGATGATGACAGGAGGCAGGGTGGAAGGATGTCAGAGTTGGGGTACAGGGGGGACGATGATGATGACAGGAGGCACAATGGTAGGCAGCTGGCAGTGGGGTACAGCAGAGATAATGGTAGGGTGGTGGGATGCCAGAGACAGGGGGATTAGGATGGAGATTATGACAGGGTAAGTTAGTAGGAAGCTGACAGTGGGAAGTAATTACAGGAGAAAGGATGCCAGGAACAGGGGGATGATGATAAGGATGATGATGTCAGGGGGTCAGTCAGTAGGTGGCATATGCGGGATGGCATGTATATCATCACTCAGGGCTGTGTGTGAGGTCACGGGCGGAAGGCAGCAGTAATTCTCGGGGCGCCCTCAGTCAGGTGACGTCACGGGATGTGTCAGTGTCGGGCAGGACCGTACATGCTGTACCTTTGAGGCTGTTGCAGGCTGGCTCCTGGATGATTGCCAGGCTCCAGCTCTGGCAGGTCCTGGGCCTCCATTACAGATCGTGATCATCCATCCAGCAGAGGAGATCAGCCGCTGCAAGCTCTGCACATAGCCGGAGATCTGCGGTGCATGGCAGGAGGGGAGGAGCCAGAAGAGAGGAGTACATGGTGCCACCCACTGACCCTGCGACCTCGGGCAGTGTGCAAGTGATCAGTGACAGTCCACCCCATCCCCTGGGCGGGGAAAACTAGTTGCAGCCCCGGACGCAAGACGGGAACACCGACCAGGGGACATTACCTCCAACTTACCGTCACTCACCACACACACGTTAGGCAAATTAGGCGGCTTGAGGCCCCTGGGAGTGCGAGGCCTTAGGCGACCGCCTAGCTTGCCTAATTAGGGAGACGCCTCTGGTTCCCACCCACCTGTTTCCCCCAGCCTTCATACTTATTCATACTCATTGTACTTTTTCTCATTCTTACATTCATTGTATGCCCTCTTTTCAGGCATACTGACCAGCTAGGCCAAGGCACACCTCAGGCCTTGGTTGTTAGGGTTATCGCATTTCCCACTTGAAGACTCTGACTACAAATAAAAACTTTTAAATTCTTCCAAAATGGATTCTGAAGGGAAACATAGTTATATGCTTAGATGGGATAAAACTCTCGGAGAGGAACTCTCCCCTGAACAGTGGCAAATTATATGGTCCTGGGCAGCTAAAAGCTCTATTTGCACACTATACAAGAAAAATACTTACAAAGTAAAAACATTTTGGTACATGACACCATCCCGTCTACATGCTATATATCTATCGGCCTCGGATCACTGCTGGAGGTGTCTTAAAGATCGGTGCACTTTCCATATCTATTGGCAATGCCCATCTCTACAGCCATACTGGCGCACGGTCCGGGATCTCCTCCATCGGCTGTTCGGTGTGGGTTTTCCCCTTTCCATCCAAAACGATATCTACTGGGACTTCTCCCTCCTAAATTGTCTGGGCTAGCCAAAAAATTGGCCACCCATGACTTAATGGCAGCCAGATGTTTGATTGCCCTGCAGTGGAAAAGACGGTCCCCGTTGACTAGACTTGTGCACAACGGAAAAATTTGTTTAGTTTCGGTTCGTTTCTTTTCGGTCCTGTTGATTCGTAATCGTTCGTAATTTTGCTAGATGGGATTTTTCGTGTTCGGACTAATTCTTATTTTCGCAAGCGACATTTTTCGTTGAATCGGAATGATTCGTATTAATGTAAGCCTTATTTTTCGTTGATTTATAATTCGTACTTTCGGTAGAATACATTGTTTTTCGTTGATTCTGGACACAACTCCTACTTTCGTAACTTTTTTTGGGTTCGTTGATTCGTAATTTTCCGTGTCTCTCTCACAACGACGCTGTCTATTATGCCTAATGTGCTTCGAATGGATTTGTACTTTTCTAAATACATAGCGGTTATTTGTAACGATTCGAAATCTCGTATTTTACTTTAGTTTTTTACATGAGGCTAAAACCTCCGCCTTTGTTAACCATTTTGAGAGGGAGTTCAGCACGGTGAGGGAGAAGCAGAGAGCAGAGCAGAGTGTTATTGTGCTTCGAATGGATTCGAAATATCGTATTTTACTTTTGTTTTTTACATGCGGCTATAGCCTCCGCCCCCTGTACACCATTTTGAGAGGGAGTTCAGCACGGTGAGGGAGAAGCAGAGAGCAGAGCAGAGTGTTATTGTGCTTCGTATGGATTTGTACATTCGTAACTTTTTTCATAACGAATTATGCCGAAGACATTCGGGCATTCGCTATTTGCAATATAATTTATTTCGGATTCGGTTTTATTCGTAATTGCTTTGTTCGGAAATTCGAATGCTTCCGAATGTCCGAAAGTTGCTAAATTCGGACGAATTTCGATTTGTTACTAAACGAATTGCACAAGCCTACCGTTGACATTAACCGATCTCTATACTAGGATTAGGAAGGTAGAGGTAATGGAATCCATGGCAGCCTGATTAGCTGATAAGGTAGATCGCCACAATGCGATATGGGAGTCCTGGCACCTCAGGATAGATAACCCATGAACATTTCAGGCCCTTTCTCTGTCTGAAAGGTAGAACCTTCTGGCCCAGGAGTGACGAGCTTTGTTTGTTGACCTACTTTTTATACTTTTCTCTTTGTTCTTGTTTTTTTGCTCTTTTTATCTTTGTTTTTCATGGATTCACTGGTTATGATAATGCAAGACGTCAATGTCCTGTTACTATGCTCTAGGTTGTGGTACTTGCACCTTTTTGAAAACAGTGTTATGTAATCGTCTCTTGGGTTATACCGAATATCTCTGTATATACAGTTAGGTTCATATATATTTGTTTTTTCAGGTATTTACTAAAACATATTCAAGCTATAATTATATATTGGGCTGAAAGTGTACACTATAAGGTTTCATTTGAGAGTATGCACATCCAAATTGGAGGAAGGGTTTAAGAATTACAGCTCTTAAGAATAGCCATCCTTCCTTTTTCAAGGGGCCAAAAGTAATTGGACAATTGAATCAAAAGCTGTTTTATAGCCAGGTGTGGGCTACTCCTTCGTTATTTCATCATCAATTCAGCAGGTAAAAGGTCTGGAGTTGATTCTAAGTGTGGTGTTTGCATTTGGAATCTATTGCTGTGAACCTTGTCAAATATTAATAAATAAATAAAAAAAAACAGTGATGTCCATGTAAGTAAAGGACCCCGTGATAAAAATGGTGTGGGGGGTTCCCCTCATAACTCAAACTAGGACCTTCATGTCTGGTGTGAATTTTAAGGGGGAACCAATGCAAACTCTCCCTTCACCCCCCAAAAAATGGCATGTGGCCCACAAATTCTATACCAGACCCTTCGGTTCTAGTAAGGCTTTATAGGTAGAACCCCATGCACGCCAGGAAGGAAGTCCTTGTATGTATTCCCCTCAAGAAAGGCACCCCCCCATGTTGAGGGCATGTGGCCTGGTATGTTTCAGGTGGGGATGGGGTGCAAGCTCATCCAACCCTCTTTCCTGGTCTGCCAGGCTGCCTGCTCAGATAAGGGTCTGGATTTTTGGGGGTACCGCAAGCTTCTATTTTTTTTTTAGTTTTTTGTGTGGGGTCCCCCTAAATATAAAGGTTTGATATAGATGAATGGCCTCCATGTTTACAAACAGAATGATGTGGCTGGAAGCTGTCATTTTTCTGGCAATTTAAACACACAGTTACATAGTAGGTGTGGTTGAAAAAAGACCATTAAGTCCAACCTGTGAGTGTGCTTTTATGTCAGTATTACATTGTATATCCCTGTATATTGTGGTCGTTCCGGTGCCTATCTAATCATTTTTTTAAATTATCGATGCTCCCCACTGCAACTACTGCCTGTGGAAGAGAATTCCACATCCTTACCGCTCTTACATTAACCACTTCCCTACCCACCGATAGTCAAATGGCGTCCACAGATGGGATCTCCCATCCTGGGTGGACGTCATATGACATCCTGGGCTTGTGGGGGGATATCTGAATGATGCCTGCAGCTAGAGGCATCATTCAGATATCCTTCTCTTCTGCCGGCGATTCTGCGCACCATAAGAATGATCATAGTGGCGGTTCCACCGCTTGATCGATCTTATAGACATCCCCCCCTCCCGCCACCATCTGGTGTTTCTCCAGGCTCTCCCGTGCCATCAGGGGCCCGAAGAATGAATCGCCCGGCGCCGGATAGGAAGCATAGAGATGACTGGTGACCAGATGGTCACCAGTCATCTCTATGACCACCGGAGGCCCAGGCGCGATGTGATAACGTCAGGCCCGGGTTCTCAGAAGTAAACAAAGCCGCCATTGCGGCTGGTAAGCATGAGATCGGTGACATTTTTTTCACGATCTCATGCTTTTCAGCCTGGAGGAGAGATGTGGGGTCTTATTGACCCCGCATCTCTCCATAAAGAGGACCTGTCACACACCATTCCTATTACAAGGGATGTTTACATTCCTTGTAATAGGAATAAAAGTGATCAAAAAAGAAAAAAGGCAAAAAAAGTGTAAAAAAAAAAAAAAAACATTTAAAACGCCCCTGTCCCCGGTAGCTCGCGATCAGAAGCGAAGGCACACGCAAGTCCCGCCCACATATGTAAACGCCGTTCAAACCACATATGTGAGGTATTGCCGCGTGTGTTAGAGCGCATGCAACAATTCTAGAACTAGACCTCCTCTGTAACTCTAACCTGGTAACCTGTAAAAAAAATTAAAGCGTCGCCTATGGAGATTTTTAAGTACCGAAGTTTGGCGCCATTCCATTAGTGTGCGCAATTTTAAAGTGTGACATGTTAGGTATCTATTTACTCGGCGTAACATCATCTTTCATATTTTACAAAAAAATTTGGCTAACTTTACTGTTTTGTTATTTTTTAATTCATGAAACCATTTTTTTCCCCCAAAAAAGGCGTTTGAAAAATTATTGCGCAAATACCGTGCAAGAAAAAAAGTTGCAATGACCGTCATTTTATTCCTTAGGGTGTCTGCTAAAAAACATATATAATGTTTGGGGGTTCTGAGTAATTTTCTAGAAAAAGAATGATGATTTGTACATGTAGGAGAGAAGTGCCAGAATAGGCCCAGTATTGAGGTGGTAAAAAAAGCCTGGTCTTGAAGTGGTTAAAGAACCCTCTACGCAGTTTAAGGTTATACCGATTCTTTTCTAATTTTAGTGAATGGCCTTGTGTCTTTTTAAATTCCCTTTTGCGTGTAGCAATGTGGACTACAATTATAATGTACAGTGTTCCTCCAGTATTTCTATGCATCGCATGTCCCTCTAGTGCCCAGTATTATCAACCAACATCATGTTTGTGAGCCAACCTAAAGGGATTGTGGGATGAGTAGTTCCACAGATTTATAATTGCTTCGCATGACCCTGTACATTGTCAGAGAACTCACCTTGCTGGACGTGTTGTGCATACTCCTGTGCACGCTGGTTCACGTCCTGGACTGCGGGTGCGCGCGCCTGTGCGCGATGGTGTGCCTGTGCGCGCTGGTGCATGTGTGCGCGCCATTGCTACGCCGATGCGCGCCAAACAGTCCATTTAAACCCCTGGAATACTTCAGACCGGTGCTGTCTGATCTGCAGTTTCCTGTGACCTTTTGCTCCTGATACCTGTCTGAACACTTACCTCTTGATTACCCGGCCTGTCCATCGGATTACCCTTGTCTCCTGCCTGCACCTGACCTTGGCTAGCCTTGACCTTGAACCTGCCTGTTCCTCTGTACTTCGCTGCCTGCCTGTTGCCGATCCTGCCTGTGACCCGACCATCCCGCTCTGCTCCTGCTCAGCATCCTCTGCCTGTGCTCCTGTTTTCTGTTGCCTGTCTGGCCGTACACCTACTCCTCTGCACCTGGATCCAGAACCGCATCCCTGCAACTACCCGCCAGGCTCTCATACCACTCCGCACTCCCGTGCCTCCTGTTCATACTATCAGGGGCTGTGAGTCGGACACGTAAGGGAGACCTTCCTCTGCTCCATTGGGCTCACCAGTCTGGTACGTATAAGTCTGACATACATGGACTACATATCGCAGGGATCTTTGCTGCCATCAGAGAGATTGCTGAGAGGAACTATACAAGAAGCCAAAGCCCTGCCCTGCGGTATCTTCCTCCTGGACCTGACATGAGACGGACCTCTCCGTGCATGGGGAGAGAGAGGTTGAGGCCTACCACGCAGTGTACAACATTCCAACCCAGATGAGAGGGGCCTAGCACTGCTTGCTGTTCTTTGGACATCCATCCAGCACCACTTTGGTCGCCTGCCAACCTGTGTTCTAAGCTTTGCATCTGGAGATCGAAACGCTAAACGCGTGTCGCTACTGGGGCTGCTGTCTGGAGGGCATTGAATCGGCCTGGTTGTTGGTGAGAGGGCAGTCGCCCACCTTTACAAATCATTTTCTCACGGTTTCACTGGGACACTTTGCACAGACATCTGTTATGGATGATATGTTTCTTTAAATGCAACTCTATGGTGCTTTTCTGTTGTACTTCTTCCTGTGTTGTGTTTCCTGTTGGTTCTTTTCAGTAAACATGGCTTATGTACAGTAATGGTTTGTGTTGTCTCTCTACATATATCACGACAAACATGGTGTCAGAAGATTTGGATTCATACTCTTGCTACACATTTGATGCTGAGAGCCTGCCAGCCTTCATGTGAGTGTTCTTGGAACTGATTGTGCCTCCTGACAATTGAAGTCCTGTCCTGGATGCTGAGTGTTTGCAGCAAGGAAAACAGCATCATGGCAGCTAACAGCATTCCACTGCCTGAGGCAATGAGGGTGAGTGGAGATGTTGGCAGTAACTGGGACAATTTCAGGGCTGAGTTTCAGGACAATTCCCTAGCCACAGGGTTAAATGAGAAGCCTGCAACAGTGCAAGCAGCCACACTGAGGAGGGTAATGGGCAGTGAATGCCTCCATGTTTACAAGCAGAATCTGAACCTCACAGAGGAGCAAAAGAGTGACACCAAAACCAACTGGATGCATTAGAAGCTTTCTTCAGACCCTCTAAAAATGTCATCTATGAAAGATATATATTTGGCTGCTGTAAGCAAGAAGACTGTGAATCAATAGACAGGTTTGTCACACGGCTAAGAGCAAAAGCTGCAAGCTGTGAGTATGGCTCTCTGAGAGATGAACTTATTCATGATAAAATAGTTTTAGGTATCACCAGTGAAAGCACAAAGTGATGGTAAAGACCCATGGAAGGCCATTTTACATTGGAGAAACACTCCGACTAAAGGCATGGATAGTAGCCCGGCACAAAGACTGATGTCAAGGAGATTAAAGACCTCCTTACCAGTATCAAATAGGCTGCTTGAACCCTCTGTTATACAAGGTGTTCCAAAAAAGATAAGGATGAAGAGACAAGTGTCAAATAGGGATGAGCTTCGTGTTCGAGTCGAACATACGTTCGACTCGAACATCGGCTGTTCGATCGTTCGACGAAGATCGAACGATTTGGGCCGTTCGCGCCAAATTCGAGTGACGCGAACGGCCCACAATGCACTACGCCATCGCAGTGTCATCCAGGCGCTGTGATTGGCCAAGCATGCACTGTGACCCCGCATGCTTGGCCAATCACAGCGCCGGCAGCGAGGAGAGCAATGATTGGCCACAGGCAGGATGCCTGTGGCCAATTATTGCTGAGGGTGTTTAGTACACGCCCCACACTATAAAAGGCCGCCAGCACGGCGGCCTAGTGTAGTGTGTTCCGGAGCAGGGATAGAGCAGCATAGGCAGGGACAGTGACTGTTATTTCTTTCTTGCTTAACCTGGATTCCTTTAGTTTAGGGAAAGAGAAGGATAGGTAGGGAGAGTGTCAGTGTGTTTTGTGCTTGTGCTATAGTGTGCTTAAAAAAAACATTTATTCTAGGGACAGAAAACTGTAGGTAGGGACAGTGTCAGTTTCTTTCACTCTGCAAGTCCTTGTTTCCAGGGACCTGGAAGGACAGTGAGTGAATTGTCCTTGTGCTATATTGTGCTTAAAAAAACATTTATTCTAGGGACAGAAAACTGTAGGTAGGGAGAGTGTCAGTTTCTTTCACTCTGCAAGTCCTTGTTTCCAGGGACCTGTAAGGACAGTGAGTGAATTGTCCTTGTGCTATATTGTGATTAAAAAAAACATTTTTTCTAGGGACAGAAAACTGTAGGTAGGGAGAGTGTTTTTTTTCTTTCACTCTGCAAGTCCTTGTTTCCAGGGACCTGGAAGGACAGTGAGTGAATTGTCCTTGTGCTATATTGTGCTTAAAAAAAAACATTTTTTCTAGGGACAGAAAACTGTAGGTAGGGAGAGTGTTTATTTTCTTTCACTCTGCAAGTCCTTGTTTCCAGGGACCTCTAAGGACAGTGAGTGAATTGTCCTTGTGCTATATTGTGCTTAAAAAAAACATTTATTCTAGGGACAGAAAACTGTAGGTAGGGAGAGTGTCAGTTTATTTCACTCTGCAAGTCCTTGTTTCCAGGGACCTGGAAGGACAGTGAGTGAATTGTCCTTGTGCTATATTGTGATTAAAAAAAACATTTTTTCTAGGGACAGAAAACTGTAGGTAGGGAGAGTGTTTTTTTTCTTTCACTCTGCAAGTCCTTGTTTCCAGGGACCTGTAAGGACAGTGAGTGAATTGTCCTTGTGCTATATTGTGCTTAAAAAAAACATTTATTCTAGGGACAGAAAACTGTAGGTAGGGAGAGTGTCAGTTTATTTCACTCTGCAAGTCCTTGTTTCCAGGGACCTGGAAGGACAGTGAGTGAATTGTCCTTGTGCTATATTGTGATTAAAAAAAACATTTTTTCTAGGGACAGAAAACTGTAGGTAGGGAGAGTGTTTTTTTTCTTTCACTCTGCAAGTCCTTGTTTCCAGGGACCTGGAAGGACAGTGAGTGAATTGTCCTTGTGCTATATTGTGCTTAAAAAAAACATTTATTCTAGGGACAGAAAACTGTAGGTAGGGAGAGTGTCAGTTTATTTCACTCTGCAAGTCCTTGTTTCCAGGGACCTGTAAGGACAGTGAGTGAATTGTCCTTGTGCTATATTGTGATTAAAAAAAACATTTTTTCTAGGGACAGAAAACTGTAGGTAGGGAGAGTGTCAGTTTATTTCACTCTGCAAGTCCTTGTTTCCAGGGACCTGTAAGGACAGTGAGTGAATTGTCCTTGTGCTATATTGTGCTTAAAAAAAACATTTATTCTAGGGACAGAAAACTGTAGGTAGGGAGAGTGTCAGTTTATTTCACTCTGCAAGTCCTTGTTTCCAGGGACCTGTAAGGACAGTGAGTGAATTGTCCTTGTGCTATATTGTGATTAAAAAAAACATTTTTTCTAGGGACAGAAAACTGTAGGTAGGGAGAGTGTTTTTTTTCTTTCACTCTGCAAGTCCTTGTTTCCAGGGACCTGTAAGGACAGTGAGTAAATTGTCCTTGTGCTATATTGTGATTAAAAAAAACATTTTTTCTAGGGACAGAAAACTGTAGGTAGGGAGAGTGTTTTTTTTCTTTCACTCTGCAAGTCCTTGTTTCCAGGGACCTGTAAGGACAGTGAGTGAATTGTCCTTGTGCTATATTGTGATTAAAAAAAACATTTTTTCTAGGGACAGAAAACTGTAGGTAGGGAGAGTGTTTTTTTTCTTTCACTCTGCAAGTCCTTGTTTCCAGGGACCTGTAAGGACAGTGAGTGAATTGTCCTTGTGCTATAGTGTGCTTAAAAAAAACATTTATTCTAGGGACAGAAAACTGTAGGTAGGGACAGTGTCAGTTTCTTTCACTCTGCAAGTCCTTGTTTCCAGGGACCTGGAAGGACAGTGAGTGAATTGTCCTTGTGCTATATTGTGATTAAAAAAAACATTTTTTCTAGGGACAGAAAACTGTAGGTAGGGAGAGTGTTTTTTTTCTTTCACTCTGCAAGTCCTTGTTTCCAGGGACCTGTAAGGACAGTGAGTGAATTGTCCTTGTGCTATATTGTGCTTAAAAAAAATATTTTTTCTAGGGACAGAAAACTGTAGGTAGGGAGAGTGTCAGTTTCTTTCACTGTGAAAGTCCTTGTTTCAAGGGACAGAGAAGGACACCTGAAGGTAGCCCTTATTGCTTTTTTCCCATCTCCCTGCAGGCCATCTATTAGAATGTCTGGAAGGCAAACAAGGAGAGGCAGACAGTCAGGAGGCAATAAAAGAGGGCAAGCAGGCTCTGTGTCTGGGGGCAACAGTGCTGGTCGTGGACGCGGTGCATTGTCATCAGCACATGGCCATGGGACACGCTTGTCCTTCTTTTCGGCAGCTGGACATGTTGAGCCACATCATGCCGAAGACTTGGTAGAGTGGATGACCAAGCCCTCCTCCTCCTCCTCATCCTCTCTCACCCAGGCTCAGGGTACTGGAAAAGCAGCTGCCAAAGCGTCGTCTTCCCTGGTATCAATGTCAGACAAATCATCAGTCACTCCTTCCCTAGACCCACCATGTCCTCCTCCTGAGGAGTCCCCCGAACTGTTTCAGCACAGTGTTGGGTACATGCTCCAGGAGGATGCCCAGCGTTTCGAAGGGTCTGATGATGAAACCCAGCTAGAGGAAGGCAGTAGCGTGAGAGCAGACAGAGGGGATGCTCAAGAAGGACACCAATCTGGCAGTCATGTTCCAGCAGCTGCAGCATACTGCCAGATTGGCTCCAGTGATGAGGAGGGAGGGGATGATGAGGTCACTGACTCCACGTGGGTGCCTAATAGGAGAGAGGAGGAGGAGGAGGATGAGGAGGAGGCACATCTCCAACGAGGCAGGATGCCCTTTGGTGGCCAGCGTAAGGGCAGTACACCGACGGAATCACACCGCAGAGCTCCGCCTGTGCAGGGCGCTGCCTCTGCCCGTCATTCAAAAAGTTCTTTGGTGTGGGCCTTTTTTGAGGCTAGTGCATCAGATCGCACAGCTGCTGTTTGCAACATATGTCTCAAGCGTATATCGCGTGGCCAAAACATCAGCCGCTTGGGTACCACATGCCTGACCAGACATATGTTGACCTGCCATGCAGCTCGTTGGCAAGCCTACCTCAAAGACCCACACCAAAGAACAAAGCGGACCTCTCCTTGCACCGCATCAGCTGGGATCTCCAACCCCACTATAACTTCAGTCCTCTCTGAAACATGCACTGAGAGGAATGAAGGTGTAGAATTAGGTGTGTCACAGCCAAGTACTTGCGGCCACTCTGCTAGCAGTACACCGACGTCCGATTCTAGCAGGCAAATTTCCCTGCCCCAGCTGCTGGACCGTCGAAAGAAGTTCACTCCCAGCCATCCACATGCCCAGCGGTTGAATGCTAGCTTGGCTAAATTGCTAGCGCTTCAACTGCTGCCTTTTCAGTTGGTAGACTCGGCCCCCTTCCGTGAGTTTGTGCAATGTGCGGTTCCTCAGTGGCAGGTTCCCAAACGCCACTTTTTCTCACGGAAGGCTATTCCGGCTCTCTACCGGCATGTGGAAGGCAATGTCTTGGCCTCGCTGGACAGGGCGGTCAGCGGTAAGGTGCATATTACCGCTGACTCATGGTCCAGCAGGCATGGACAGGGACGTTACCTTTCTTTCACGGCCCATTGGGTCACTCTTTTGGCAGCTGGGAAGGATTCAGGACAAGGTGCAGTAGTGTTGGAGGTTGTCCCACCGCCACGCCTCCAAAATGCTACTACTGGTTGTGACACACCTCTCTCCTCCACCCCCTCCTCTTCTTCTTCCTCCATGGCCTCTTCCTGTGGTTTGTCCTATGAACCAGCTGTGCTCCGTAGCCGTTCACGGGGCTACGCAAGTACGCAGGCAAAAAGATGCCATGCCGTGCTTGCGCTGGTGTGTTTGGGGGACAGAAGCCACACTGGGGCAGAGGTCCTGTCTGCTCTGCAGGGCCAGGCCGAGAGGTGGTTGACGCCACGCCAGCTTAAGCCAGGAATGGTGGTTTGCGACAATGGCACCAACCTCCTCTCCGCCCTCCGACAGGGACAACTGACCCATGTGCCCTGTGTGGCTCACGTCCTTAACCTGGTGGTGCAGCGCTTCTTGGGCAGGTACCCGGGCTTACAGGATGTCCTGAGGCAGGCCAGGAAAGTCTGTGTGCATTTCCGCAGATCTTATAATGCCAGTGCTCGCCTGGCTGAGCTGCAAAAGGAGTTGAACCTGCCCAAGAACCGCCTTATATGTGACATGCCCACCAGGTGGAACTCAACGTTGGCCATGCTGCAGCGGCTGCACACGCAGCAGAGGGCCATCAATGAGTACCTGTGCGACTACGGCACCAGGACAGGGTCAGGGGAGCTTGGTTTTTTTTCTCCACGCCAGTGGGGCATGATCAGGGATGCATGCACTGTCCTGGCACCATTTGAGGAGGCCACGAGGATGGTGAGCAGTGACAGTGCATGCATCAGTGACACTGTACCTCTTGTCCACCTGTTGGAGCACACGCTGCGTGGAATAATGGACAGGGCACTTGAGGCAGAACAGAGGCAGGAAGAGGAGGACTTCCTTGCCTCTCAAGGCCCCCTTTACCCAGACAGTGTTCCTTCTGTCCCACCCATCGCACAGGAAGAGGAGGAGGAGGAGGAGGAGGAGGAGGAGGATTGTGTCAGCATGGAGGTGGAGGCTGGCACTCAGCATCATCAGCAGCAGTCTTTTAGGGATGATTTACAGTCCCAAGAAACCAGTGGACTTGTACGTGGCTGGGAGGAGGTGGCTGCGGATCATGTCGTCCTTAGTGACCCAGAGGACTCCGGAGCGAATGCCTCAGCAAACCTACGCTGCATGGCCTCCCTGATCCTGCAAAGTCTGCGGAAGGATCCTCGTATTCTTCGGATCAAGGAGAGGGACCATTACTGGCTGGCCACTCTCCTTGATCCACGGTACAAGGGTAAGGTTGCGGACCTTATGTTACCGTCGCAGAGGGAGCAGAGGATGAGACAACTCCGGGAGGCCTTGCAGAAAGGTCTGTGCAACGCGTTCCCAGAGACTGGGAGGTTGCAAACTCCTGGTCCTGGACAACGAGTTGCTGAGGCTTCGGCCAGTCAAAGAAGGAGCGGTGGGGAAGGTGGCCGTCTGACCGATGCGTTCAGACAATTCTTTAGTCCGCAGCCCCAAAGTATGATCGGTTCCAGCAACCATCGCCAGCGTCTGATAAACATGGTGCAGGAATATCTAGGGGCAAGGTCAGACTTGGACACCTTCCCCACCGAAAATCCTCTGGCTTACTGGGTCTTGAGGATGGATCACTGGCCAGAGCTTGCACAGTATGCAATTGAGCTACTGGCCTGTCCTGCATCCAGCGTTCTTTCGGAACGCACATTCAGTGCTGCTGGAGGATTTGTCACGGATCACAGGGTGCGCCTGTCCACCGACTCGGTTGATCGACTGACTTTCATCAAGATGAACCAGTCTTGGATCATCACCAGCTACCACACACCTGATGCTGATATAACAGACTAATTGATTTTAACATGTCACATCCCTTCAAGACTGATGCTGATGCTGAGTGCCTGTGCTGTTATGTTGACTGGCTATCCTCCTCCTCCGAGTCCTCAATGATACGATTGATGATGATAGCTTGTAAGATCATTTTTGTTTATGGGTGCCGCCACCAGTGCCTAACGCCCAATTTTTCAGCCCCTGTTTAACAGGGGCGTGTAATTACAATTTTTGAAGCAATACTTTGCAACAGGGCTCATTGCTGTGCTCCAAGTACAGTATCTGTGAGGAGTTGCAGTGTTGTGCCACCAGTGCCTAAGGCCCAATTTTTCAGCCCCTGCTTAACAGGGGCGTGTCATTACAATTTTTGAAGCAATACTTTGCAACAGGGCTCATTGCTGTGCTCCAAGTACAGTATCTGTGAGGAGTTGCAGTGTTGTGCCGCCAGTGCCTAAGGCCCAATTTTTCAGCCCCTGTTTAACAGGGGCGTGTCATTACAATTTTTGAAGCAATACTTTGCAACAGGGCTCATTGCTGTGCTCCAAGTACAGTATCTGTGAGGGGTTGCAGTGTTGTGCCACCAGTGCCTAAGGCCCAATTTTTCAGCCCCTGTTCAACAGGGGCATGTAATTACAATTCTTGATCTAATAATTCACAGCAGGGCCCATTGCTGCACCCACCAAGAGTAACTGTCAGGGCTTACAGTGTTGTGGCACCAGCACCACCATCAAAGGCCCAATTTTTACTACCACTGTTCAACAATTATATGTAATTAAAATTCCTGATATAATAGTTGACAGCAGGGCGTTCCAGCACCAACCAAGAGTAACTGTGAGTGCTTACAGTGTTGTGCCAACACCAACAACTAAGGGGCCTATTTCTGCAGAGTATATACGGCAGGTCCCTACTTTCAAACATCCAACTTACAAACGACTCCTACTTGCAAACGCAAGAAGACAACAGGAAGTGAGAGGAAATCTACCACTAGGAAGGAAAATTCTCTCCTGTAAGAATAAATATGGGAGAAAGGTGTCTCCTCTGTACTGATGCTTTATCACCAATCCTTGTTTCAAGAAAAACACCACATTTCAAAAACAGTTGTCATTGGGACGGAAAGTGAGGTGAAATGTTCTGAACAGGGGCACAGACAGCAAAACAAATGTTACAGGGGTGATAACCCTTACCTATGTTTTCCAAAAAGTTTAAAAATAGATTTTTGGTCTGGAGCTACACTTCAACAATGTACCTGTTCAAAATTACAAACAGATTCTACATAAGAACAAACCTACAGTCCCTGTCTTGTATGCACCGCCTGTATAGGGCTGTTCAGAGTATATAGGGCCTTTTTTATTTTATGTGCGGGGTTCCCCTTAATATCCATACAAGACCCAAAGGGGCTGGTAATGGGCTGGGGTAGGGGGGGGTCATGGGGTAGCTATGCCATTTTTCTTAAAGAATTTCATCCATATTACCTTTACATTACATTACATTAAAGCCGCAAGCAGTTTTAAATGGCTTTTTTTTCCTTTAGAAGTGTCATTTTGTGCAGGGACAGTTCTAAACACGGGAAACACGTGGCACTTCACAGGCATACTTTAGACACCCCCCAGGTACGATATTTAAAGGAATATTTGACTTTTTTTTTTTCACTTTATGCATCATTAAAATGACTGCTCCCGAAAAACGACCGTTTTTAAAACTTCTTTTTGCATTGATACATGTCCCCTGGTGCAGAACCCGGGTTCCCAAACCCTTTTTAAGACAATAACATGCATAATAGTTGTTATAATTAGCACTTTAGAATTCGAACGTTCGCATCCATTGTATTTAATAGGGTTCTAATGTTCGTTCGAACTTTCGGTCCGTTCGCGGGTTCTGGTGCGAACCGAACCCGGGGGTGTTCGGCTCATCACTAGTGTCAAAGGCACGATATGAAACATCGGCCAGAGATTTGCCAGAATTGAATATTGGAGAACGAATCCGTATAAAACCATTACCTGGAGATCGAACAGGCCGTTGGAGAATAGGTACTTGTCTGCAAAAGGTTGCACCACGCTCCTATCTTGTGGACGTTGAAGGAACTCTCTATCGCCGCAATCGAGTGGATTTGAGAGTGGCAGAGCAGCCTGATTCTCAGTATCCCGTTGATAGATCAGACTCACCCAGTATCTCAAGGACATACTCACCCATTGACAGTGAGCCATGTACAGAGGGAATGCCTCATACCAACGGCAATGACAGTTCTGGGCAAGTAAGTATACCCGACAGCTGTCAAGCGCAGAGCATGCCAGTACGTGATGAGAGGAGCCCAGTAACTTCAGAAAGGGCTAAAGGAATTCTTGCACAAGGGCCAGTCTTCACCCGTAGTGGTAGAGACTTAACCTGTAGAATGTGTTATTGCTTTGTCTCTTTTGAATTTCACAATGTTCATTTATTAACACTAAATGGGGGAGATGTTATGGATGATATGTTTCTTTAAATGCAACTCTATGGTGCATTTCTGTTGTACTTCTTCCTGTGTTGTGTTTCCTGTTTCCTGCTGGTTCTTTTCAGTAAACATGGCTTATGTATAGTGTTGAGCGAAACCGAACTGTAAAGTTCGGGTCCGTAACGAACTTTAGCTTTTTCCCGAACCCGGACTTTGCCCAAAAGTCCGGGTTCGGGTTCGGCAATCTAATTACGCATTTAGAAATGCTTCAGGGGCCAGCCAATCACCTTTTGATTAGCTGGTGTGCCCTTAGAGGCCATCATAGCCATGCCTACTAATGGCATGGCTGTGATTGATCAGTGCAACATGTGACCCAGCTTCTATATAAGCTAGAGGCACACAGCACACATGTCACTCTGCTTCAGAATAGATAGGGAGAGGATCTAGTCTGCTGCTGCTGCTTTTAGGGAGAGATAGAAAAATAGATGAGGTAGTCCTGATTCTACAATCTGAGGGAAAGATAGAGAGATAGTGTAGTGTAGGGCCAGGTTCCTGTGTTGGTGCTTTCAGGGAGAGAGAATATTATATAGGAGTCCAGATTCAGAGATTAAAATCAGCGATCTGCATAGGTTTACTTGTTTGTGCAGTCTTTTTACACTGCCATGAGCCCAGTGTCAGAGAAAATCTAACTTTTAGGGGGAAAAAAAAGGCACTTTATTGTGCTCTTTTCCAAAAGACCCATAGGGCAAAAAAAAAAAAAAGCATTTTATTTTGCTCGTGCAAAAAAAGACCCGTTTAGGGCAAAAAAAAAAAAAAAAATTGCACTTTAATGTATGCTTGCAAAAAGAGCCATTCAGGGGCACAAAAAATAGTTTGCAGTGTGTTATACATATGTAGCGGGGTGTTCCCCTTTAATGCAGAGAGACAAGAAGTTCCAGGTGAGAGGTGAGTCAGGAGGAAGTAGAGAAGAGACATGACTGGAAGTGAAAGCAGAGGAGAGAGACTACATCTCCCAGTACATCTTGCAGCACCCAGGGTACATTGCTCCGGAACAGAGACTGCTGGGGCAGACTTTATAAAGGGGAGGTGGAGTTTGTTCTGTCTCTCTTTGGACACCCCTCTCCTAGCAAGAGGATCTCTGTGCTGAACTGCTGTGTGCACAAGGCCTGAAGCCTGGGCCTTGGGCTCCTTTCCAAAGAGCCCCTCTGCCAGCCTAGCAGAACCTTAGAGACATCTTCTCATCCTTGCTGCAGTACACCAGAAGGATTGAAGACTTGGATGTCGGTGGATTCCTGTTCCTAGACGAATCGATTGAGGAAACGGACTTGGACTTGTCCGGGTGGTGAGAGCTGTTTAAAGACAGATACTTTATCTTTACTATTCGTTGGGATTACAAAGTTGTTCTTCAAGTGCACCACCGAAAGATTGCTAGCGAATATTGTTTCACTGAACTTCCATTTAGATCAGTCAGGCCTGACTGCATAGGTAGACATTGCTGGGTGTTAGTCTACCCCTGAGGGGAAGTAGTTGTAAAAGGGCAGCGCTAGAGTTGCACTGCAATACTTAATTATTCTGATTACTCTGTTTATCTTTATTACTGTTTATTGCAGGGATCTGCAACTTGTTATACTGTTGTTTATTACTTGCCCATTAGCCTCAGTAAAATATCTGGGTCAAGTACATTGGTGTCAGTTTCACTTACTTTAATAGAAGTTTTAAAGTATATCACTGTGTGTGTTTGCCATAGGACTGTGTCACCTAGAGTTGCGGTCACGCGGTCCTATCTCCCCTTACTAGCTGTGCCAGTAGGGGGTTGAGCATATTGCCGGGGGTTGGCGGAGGTGTCTTCAGGGCCCAACTAAATCTGCGGCCTTCTTAGTTGGAGGTATCGCTACACATATTTGGAGGTGTGTGAAATAAACAATTTCTATATAGTTTTCTCCTACTGTACTAAACTAAAAAAACAACATTTTTTTTTAATAGCATTTTCTGCAGTTCTGTAGCTGTGCGATTCAGCGGTTACGTACTGTGGGTGTGTTCTGCTCTTCCAAAAAACGCCGTTTAGGGGCACAAAAAATAGTTTGCAGTGTGTTATACATATTTGGAGGTGTGTGAAATAAACAATTTCTATATAGTTTTCTCCTACTGTGCTATACTAAAAAAACAACATTTTTTTTGAATTGCATTTTCTGCAGTTCTGTAGCTGTGCGATTCAGCGGTTACGTACTGTGGGTGTGTTCTGCTCTTCCAAAAACACCCATTTAGGGCAAGATCCTAAATTTGGAAAATATGAGGAGAAGGTCAAAGGGACGTGGTGGCCCCGGTCGTGGTGCTGCTGGTGGAGCTCCTCTTGCAGGCAGAGGACGTGGTGGATCTGTGCCAGATACACGCACAAGTGAAACACCTTCCTCAGGTGCGAGTAGGCGACCGAGCCTGCGGCGGTATTTTGTCGCGCCTAATGAGGCTGTACGAATGTTTAGGCCAGGACAAGTACAGGCGATAGTAGATTGGGTTGCTGACAGTGCCTCGGGTTCCTTCACATTGTCTCCCACCGACTCTTCTGATGAAAGAACAGAGTTGGCACCTGAAACCCATGTCCATCAGTCTTTCACCTCACCCCCTTGCAAATCAGCCAAGCAGTCTGAGCCCCAAATCATGCAGCAGTCTCTTCTGCTTTTCGATGACTCTGTTAACAGGGTTTCCCAGGGCCATCCACCTAGCCCTGCCCCAGAAGTGGAAGAGATTGAGTGCACCGATGCCCAACCACTTATGTTTCATGATGAGTACATGGGAGGACCATCGCAGTACGTCTCGGATGATGACGAAACACAGGTGCCAACTGCTGCTGCTTTCGCAATTGTGCAGACAGACAAGGAGGGCAGGGGTGAAGACTGGGTGGAAGATGATGTGGAGGACGATGAGGTCCTCGACCCCACATGGAATCAATGTTATGCAGGTGACCAGTGTAGTTTGGAGGAAGAGGCGGTGGTCGCACAGAGCCACCAGCACAGCAGAAGAGGGAGCAGGGTGCAAAAGCGGAGTGTCCGTCCGCTAGACAGTATGTCTGCTACTGCCCAACGCAGCAAGGGACCGAGCACACCAAAGCCAGGTCCAAGGAGTTCCCTAGCGTGGCAGTTCTTCACACAATGTGCTGATGACAAGACACGAGTGGTTTGCAGGCTGTGCAATCAGAGGCTGAAGCGAGGCATAAACGTTCTCAACCTGAGCACAAGCTGCATGACCAGGAATCTAAGTGCAAAGCACGAGCTGCAGTGGAGTAGACACCTCAAAAACCAAGAAAGGTCTCTGGCTCCTCCTGCTTCCTCTTCTGCTGCAGTCTCGGCCTCTTCATCCACCTCTGTAGTGACAGTGGCACCTGCCACCCCGCAAACAGAGGATCTGCCAGCAACACTACCACCTGGGTCACCAACCATCTCCACAATGTCCCATGGAAGCGTTCATCTCTCTATCTCCCAAACATTGGAGTGGAAGAGGAAGTACCCCCCTAGCCACCCGCGATCCCTGGCCCTGAATGCCAGCATTTCAAAACTCCTGGCCTTTGAAATGCTGTCATTCCGTCTGGTGGAGACGCAGAGTTTTAAAAGCCTGATGGCATTGGCTGTCCCACAGTACGTCGTGCCCAGCCGCCACTATTTTTCCAGGCGAGCCATCCCTTCCCTGCACAACCAAGTGGGGGACAAAATCAGGTGTGCACTGCGCAACGCCATCTGTGGCAAGATCCACCTAACTATGGATGCGTGGACCAGTAAGCACGGTCAGGGACGTTATATCTCCCTAACAGCACACTGGGTAAATGCAGTGGCGGCTGGGCCTGAGGCAGATAGCAGTTTGGCGCATGTCCTTCCACCACCGAGGATTGCAGGGCGCTTCAGTTTGCCTCCTGTTGCTAACTCCTCCTACTCCGCTTCCTCATCCTCTACCGCCTCCTCATCCGGTCAGCGTAACACCTTCACCACCAACTTCAGCACAGCCAGGGGTAAACGACAGCAGGCAGTTTTAAAACTTTCCTGTTTGGGGGAAAAACCCCACACCGCGCAGGAGTTGTGGAGGGACATGGAACAACAGACCAATGAGTGGTTGCTGTCAGTGAGCCTCAAGCCCGGCCTGGTGGTGTGCGATAATGGGCGAAATCTCGTAGCAGCTCTGGGCCTAGCCGGTTTGACGCAAATTCCTTGCCTGGCGCATGTGCTGAACTTGGTGGTCCAGAGGTTCCTTAAAAATTACCCCAATATGCCAGAGCTGCTGCAGAAAGTGCGGGCTGTGTGTGCGCACTTTCGGCGTTCTCACCCTGCTGCTGCTCGCCTGTCAGCGCTGCAGCGTAACTTCGGCCTTCCCGCTCACCGCCTCATATGTGACGTGCCCACAAGGTGGAACTCCACCTTGCACATGCTGGCCAGACTGTGCGAGCAGCAGCAGGCGATAGTGGAGTTTCAGCTGCAGCAATCACACGTGAGTCGCTCTGAGGAACAGCACCACTTCACCACCAATAACTGGGCCTCCATGCGAGACCTGTGTGCCTTGTTGCGCTGTTTCGAGTACTCCACCAACATCTCCAGTGCCAATGATGCCGTTCTTAGCGTTACTATCCCAGTTCTATGTCTCCTTGAAAAAACCCTTCGGGCGATGATGGAAGAGGATGTGGCACAGGAGGATGTGGAGGAGGAGGAGGAAGCGGGATCATTTCAAAGGCTTTCAGGGCAGTCTTTCACAAGTGGCTATGAGGGTGGGTTCCTGCACCAACAAACGCCAGGTACACAATTGTCCGGCAGAAAGGGCACAGTTCTGGAGGATGACGAGGTGGAGGAGGAGATGGAGGAGGAGGAGGAGGAGGAGCCATTTTCACAGCAGGGTGGCACCCAGACCAGCTCGTGGCCATCACTGGTGCGTGGCTGGGGGGATACAGAGGACACAGACGATACACCTCCCACAGAGGACAACTTTTCTTTGCCTCTGGGCAGCCTGGCACACATGAGCGATTACATGCTGCAGTGTTTCCGCAATGACCGCCGAGTTGCCCACATTTTAACTGGTGCTGATTACTGGGTGGCCACCCTGCTGGATCCCCGTTACAAGGACAACGTACCGTCCTTAATTCCCTCACTGGAGCGGGATCGTAAGATGCGCGAGTACAAGTGCACGCTGGTAGACGCGCTGCTGGTGGCATTCCCACCTGACAGCGGGCGTACGGTGGAAGCACAAGGCGAAGGCAGAGGAGGAGGAAGAGGTCGCCAACGCAGCCGGGGCACCGGCAGCACCTCAGAAGGCAGGGTTAGCATGGCTGAAATGTGGAAAAGCTTTGTCAGCACGCCACAACAACCAGCACCACCAGCTGAGATGGAACGTCTTAGCAGGAGGCAGCACTTCACCAACATGGTTGAGCAGTATGTGTCCACAGGCCTACACGTACTGGATGACGGGTCTGCCCCCTTTAACTTCTGGGTCTCCAAATTGGGCACATGGCCTGAGCTTGCCCTTTATGCCTTGGAGGTGCTGGCCTGCCCTGCAGCCATTGTATTATCTGAACGTGTATTTAGCACGGCAGGGGGCGTTATCACAGACAAGCGCAGCCGCCTGTCCAGAGCCAATGTGGACAAGCTCACGTTCATTAAAATGAACCAGGCATGGATCCCACAGGACTTGTCCGTACCTTGTACAGAATAGACATGTATACCGGTGTTGTGACAAAAACTGTCCGGCCATCGGATTGTGTCTGGCCCATACTGCGAAGGCGCAGCGCTTGCGCAGTACAGAGGACAAGGAGATTCACAAAATCTCCGAAGATGAACGGCGCCTGCGCTGTGAGTGCAGGTTCAAGCCCCACCATCCAAGTGGACATACGGTAGCACATAGTAACAGGGCCCCTCACGGGCTTGGTTCGATCGCCACGCTTCTGGCACGGCCTCACTTGGCTCGGCTTGAACCACGGATGGTGTGACCTTCACCTGAACTCATTACGCAGGCGCCGCTCGTCTTGGGAGATTTTCGAAATCCCCTTGTCCTACATACTGAGCAAGCGTAGTACAGGGTGGACACTATTTGACGGGGGACAGAATTCGACAAATCACCAGCCTTACCCAGCCATTGTTGTATTTTTGAATCAGTGTTGGCTACCTCGTCCTCCTCCACCGCCGCTTCCACCTACACAGCCACATCCACCGCCACCTCAACCTCCTACTCCACATGGACCTCGTCCTCCTAGGTCAAGATTATTATTTTTTATTTTTATTTATTTTTATGTTATTTTAAGTTATTTCCCTATCCACATTTGTTTGCAGAGCACTTGCCATGCTCTTAACAACATTTTGCTGCCATTTGCAGCCCTCTAGCCCTTTCCATTACTTTTTTAGAGCCTTTTTAGTCCTTAGAAGTCCGGGTCCCCATTGACTTCAATGGGGTTCGGGTTCGGATCCGGGTTCGGGTTAAAGTTCGGTCCCGAACCCGAACTTTTTTCCAAAGTTCGGCCGAACCCGTTGAACCCGAACATCCAGGTGTCCGCTCAACTCTACTTATGTACAGTAATGGTTTGTGCTGTCTCTCTACATATATCACGACAAACAACATCTTTACCTTGAGAATACTTTACTGAAACTATCTTGAACACTGTGCATAGACACCTTTAGCTTCTACCATTGCAAGAAATCTGTATCCAAAAAGGTGTAATAGCAAGCAATAATGAGATCCTACATGCCAGTGAAGACCATCAGATCTGCAACAGGGACATTGCTGTCATTATTGCTACAAGGGTCGTTACACCATTGCCATTAGGTCTGACCTCTCATTAGGGTTAAATGTTTATAGGTTGGCTGAGGTTTCCCCTTTAAAAGTTTGTCAGTATAACCCTTTAACCAGGGCTGGTGCAAGGATTTTTGACACCCTAGGCGAAACCTCATTTTGCCGCCCCCCACTTTGGCTCTGCCCCTGACTCCACCCCTTTGCCCTGCCCTTGTAACACATGTGACTTGACACATACACTGACCTACCTGACACACTTACCTACCTGACCAGGGCCGGTGCTAGCCTATTTTGTGCCCTAGGCAAGACCAGCTAATTGGGGGGGAGGGGAGAGAGGGGGACTGAGAGAGAGGAAGGTAGGGCTGAGAGAGAGGGAGGCTGTGAGAAAGTGGGGGCTGTGAGAGAGTGGGGGCTGAGAGAGGGAGGGCTGGCTAAGAATGGAAGTAGGGCTAAGAGAGGGGGGCTGAGAGAGACGGGTGGGCTGAGAGAGACGGATGGGCTGAGAGAGACGGATGGGCTGAGAGAGACGGGGACTAAGAGAGAGGGAGGTAGGATGGAGGGCTGAGAGAGAGAGGTAGGAGGGTGGGCTGAGAGAGAGAGGTAGGAGGGTGGGCTGAAAGAGAGAGGGGTAGGAGGGAGGGCTGAGAGAGAAGGGGAGGGAGGGCTGAGAGAGAGGGGGTTAAGAGAGTGGGGGCTGAGAGAGGGAGCGCTAAGAATGGAGGGAGGGCTAAGAGAGAAGGGAAGGCTAAGAGAGGGTGGTTGATAGAGATGGGTGGGCTGAGGGGGGGGCTGAGAGAATAGGGAGGGCTGAGAGAGAAGGGAGGGGGCTTAGAGAGAGGGGGGCTGAAAGAATAGGGAGGGCTGAGGGAGGGGGGATGGCTGAGAGAGACAGGTGTGCTGAGAGAGGGGGGCTGAGAGAGAAAGGAGGGGGCTTAGAGAGAGGTGGTGGTTGAGAGAGAGAGGGGAGGGCTGAGAGAGGGGGGAGGACTGAGAGGAGGGGAGGACTGAGAGGGGGTGAGAGGGGAGGGGCTGAGAGGGGAGGGGCTGAGAGAAAGGGGAGGGGGCTTAGAGAAAGGGGGGCTGAGAAAGAAGGGAGGGGGCTTAGAGAGAGGGGGGCTGAGAGAGCAGGGTGGGGGCTGAGAGAGGGGGAAGGGCTGAGAGATTAGGGATGGGGGCTTAGAGAGAGGGTGGCTGAGAGAGGGGGAGGGCTGAGAGAGAAGGGAGGGGGCTTAGAGAGAGGGGGGCTGAGAGAGGGGGAAGGGCTTGGAGAGAGGGGGGCTGAGAGAGAAGGGAGGGGGCCTGAGAGAGGGGGAGGGCTGAGAGAGAAGGGAGGGGGCTTAGAGAAAGGGGGCGCCTGAGAGAGAAGGGAGGGGGCTTGGAGAGAGGGGGGCTGAAAGAGAAGGGAGGGGGCCTGAGAGAGGGGGAGGGCTGAGAGAGAAGGGAGGGGGGCTTGGAGAGAGGGGGGCTGAGAGAGAAGGGAGGGGGCTGAGAGAGAAGGGAGGGGGGCTTAGATAGAGGGGGGCCTGAGAGAGAAGGGAGGGGGCTGAGAGAGGGGGAGGGCTGAGAGAGAAGGGAGGGGGGCTTAGAGAGAGGGGGGTGGCTGAGAGAGAAGGGAGGGGGGCTTGGAGAGAGGGGGCTGAGAGAGAAGGGAGGGGGGCTGAGAGAGGGGGAGGGCCGAGAGAGAAGGAAGGGGGCTTAGAAGGAGGGAGCGGCTGAGAGAGAAGGGAGGAGGGCTTAGAGAGGGGGAGAGGGAGTTAGGGGGGAGATGAGAGACCCCTAGCCCTGTTCCTGCAGTCCCACCTCTGTCCCAGTCTCTGTCTGCAGGCCAGGTCTGTGTATGATGACAGACAGTACCTTCCATACCATGATTCCAGTCTCCTGCTTCGATCCGTCCGATTGCAGTGGCTCCCGCAGCAGCCTGCGCCTCCTGCCCGTCCTCTGTGACAGCTCTGTGCCCCCAGTGGGCGGAGAGCCTGTCCTCCAGCTCCGGGCCTCACATCAGAGCGTGGAGAGGAACTTGGAACAGTCCATGCTCTGGAAGCATGGGGTACACTGCGCCCGCTTGCCTCCTGGGGGGGCGGGGTCAGGGGACGAGGTCAAGGAGGAGGCGGTGCCACGGTGGAGCTCTTTTCCCGAGTCCCGGGCTTATCTTCCCTCGGCCGGCCCCTCGCTGTTCACTGCCATGTACTAGCGATGGATGCCAGGCAGCCCACACTTCCCAGCAGAGAGTAGTTAAGCCAGCGGCCGTGGCTGCGCCCTAGGCGGCAGTGCGCCCTAGGCGGCTGCCTAGTTTGCCTAGTGGTAGCGCCGGCCCTGACTTTAACTTAGTTTATCCTTTTAAGGTACAAGCAGTACTCCACTGTACATGTGTGTATAATAGACTGTTTTACCTGCAAATATCTTGACTTATTATCTTGACTGTTATTGGGAGGAATTGCTTTTGCTGAGTTGGCGCTGTTGCCAAAAACTCAGCAGATCTATTACCTCCTCTTTGTGATAATATCTGGTCCCGGTGACTTATCCTCTGTTAGCCATGAGGGTGCTTCCTGTGAGGATAAACATTGCAGTTTTGGTTACTGAAGCCCCCCCCCCCCCGTTTCCTTTGTGAAGACTGAGGAGAAGAATAAATTCAATACCTTTGCCATCTGTCCATCCTTAGTAACCAGATTCCCTTTATCATTCTTTTTAGGACCAATATGATCTGATCTCCCTTTCTTACTTTTTCTATACTTAAAGAATTTCTTGGGATTTTTTTTAATCTCCTCCACTATCTGCCTTTCGTGTTCTATCTTAGATGCCCTGCTTGCACCCTTACATTTGTTGTTGCATTCTTTGTTGCATTCTTTGTACAGTTGGAATGCTGATGATGATCCCTCAGCCTTGTATTTTTTGAAGGCCTTCTCCTTTGCTTTTATATGCATTTTTACATTGGAGTTAAGCCACCCAGGACTTTAATTCGCTCTTTTAAATTTATTTTGCATTGGGATGCACTGGCTAATAACCTTTTTTAATATGCTTCTTAAAGAATACCAATTTTTCCTCTGTGTTCTTTGTTCCTAGCATTTAGTATCTTCTAGCAAGGATCATAGTTAAGGGAAGTTGGCTCTTTTGAAATTCAATTTTTTTTGTAAATGTCAGTTTTGCTGTAGTAGGTTAAATACATTGCACAAATGTATCACTTCACAGGCAGGATCAAGGCTTCCCCCAAGCATGGTATTTAACCAGTTATCACCCAGCCACCATGTGTAAACACCTGGGCGGAACAAGTGTCATTCTGAGTGGATGTACTCGTACATCCTTCCACTCTAGCAGCTTGTGCGCACCCTTGGGGGTGCAGAGCAGTGCGATCTGTGGTGCAATCATAGTTTTAAAAAAAAAAAACTGATCACCCACCCAAAGCAGTACAGTGTCACCATGGTGACACTGCACTGCTCTAGTGACAGTATGTAAAGAAAAAATTATTAAAAAAAATTGTAAGAGCAAGTGAGCAAGTGCAGTGTCACTATGTACTGCTGTGTCGATGATCATGTAAAATGGCTGGCTGCTCTGATATCACTGATGTCAGTGCCGCCAACCATTGTCTCTGATCATCACAATGGCAGTACAATATCATCAGACCAGTGCTTTTCGTAAACACTGCCACACCAGTCACATTGTGCCCTAATCACCCCCACACCAGTCACAGTTTCCCTGAACACCACCACACCAGTCCCAGTTTCCTGATTACCGCCACTCCAGTCACAGTGTGCCTAATCACTGATACACCAGTTACAGTGTCCCTGATCACCAGACCGCATTTGACAGGCGGTGAGGAGGCAAGATATAAAAGTGAAAATACTGCGCTAAACCTAAAAATGTATTAAGCTGCTAACACTCAAACAAACAAAGTGTACAAAATAGTGAAACAAATTAGTGTAGCGCTCAAAATAATGAAAAAATGCTACTCAAAGCAATTTAGAAATGAATGAAAAACAAATAACACTATATATAATAGTGAATGTGAAACATAAGAGTCCGCTTCAAAGGGTATTCTTGAAAAAAATGTCCTCCCTGCGAACTATGTACTGTACCACAAAAAAGTGAAAAGCAAGATGAAGTCCCAAACAACATATATGTGTGGTCATGGATGTCCTTCCATGGATGACATCACCGCAGCACAGACTGACGGGGGGACCCCAATGTGGATGATGAAAATCAAATGGAGAAAACACCAAGACGTTAGGGATGGGTACTCTTACCGTGGATGGTGGACCCACCTGTCGTACGACAGTGGGTCTATCAGGCTTGGTGGTCACCACTGTATAACCCCCTGACCACCTGCTTTAACCTCTTGGACTCTGCACAAGAACCCCTATTTACTTGAATAGATCACGACTGGCGGTGGTACAGGGGGTATAATTCCTGCCACAGCTGTGAAGCAAAGCCTTGCAGCCATGGCATGTATACACCCCTGGCCACTGCCTCTGCGGCTAATGGGGCTAGCGGCTAAATGGCGGTAAAATTGTGGCTCAACCACAAGGTTTTACCACCCCCCCAAATTCACGTGTGAACAAGCTATAATGGTGCAGCTAGTCACAGTGCCTCCGATGAACACTGCACCAGTCACAGTGTCGCCAGGTTAGTGCAGCCAGCAGCAGTGTCCCTGATGACTGCCACACCAGTCCCAGTGTCACCAAACCAGTTTATGCCAGCAACAGTGTTCCTTATCACCACCACACCAATTGCAGTGCCACCAGACTAGCATAAGCTATGATTGTTGCCACACCAGTCCCAGTGTCACCAGACCAGAGTAGGTCAGCAACAGCATTCCTGATTTGCTGCCACACTAATCCCCAGTGTTACCGGATAAGTCTAAGCCAGCAAAAATGTTCCCAATTGCTTCTACACAAGTCCCAATGTCACCAGACCAGTACAGCCAGAAACAATGTTTCTGATCACCGCCATATCAGTGCAGTGTCCTGTCGCCTGTACTGACCCTGGCCTGTTTATTGACCATGTCTCTGCCTGCATCCTGAACTGACTCATCTGCATGCCCGACTGTCTATGTCCCCTAGAAAGCCTGAAGGTGCTCCTTGGTTGTTGGATGTCTATTCTATTCTATTCTATTCTAAATTTCTCACAGGGACTCTTTGCTTGCTTGGACTGTTAGTCCATCTTCTGCACTAGTGAGGAGCTACTTAAGGTTATTAAAACATTGAAATCAAACAAACAGGTACAAATTAGTTTCCTAATAACTACTACAAGAATTCTCTGAACACCTTGTCCCCCACTTGGTATATATTTTTAACTATCTACAAGATGGAAGCTCCATTCCTTTGGATGAGAATACAGCCTTCATTAGTGTGATTCCTAAACCCAATAAGGAATTTACGGATACCACCAACTACCGTTTGTCTTTCCTGCATCTTTATTTTTTCCTAGAAAAATATATACACAATGAGCAATCAAGCTTCATTAAATATCGTAGATCAAACACATATGACCCTTTAGGTCTGGTATGGATTTTAAGGGGAACACTGCACCAAAATAAAAAAAAAAAATGACGTGGGGTCCCCCCCAAAAATCCATACCAGACCCTTATCTGAGCACGCAACCTGGCAGGCCGCAGGAAAAGAGGGGGGGACGAGAGAGCCCCCCCCTCCTGAACCGTACCAGGCCACTTGCCCTCAACATGGGGAGGATGTCCCCATGTTGATGGGGACAAGGGCCTCATCCCCACAACCCTTGCCCGGTGGTTGTGGGGATCTGCGGGCGGGGGGCTTTTCAGAATCTGGTAGCCCCCTTTAACAAAGGGGACCCCTCAGATTCCGCCCCCCTATGTGAATTGGTAACGGGGTACATTGTACCCCTACCATTTCACAAAGAAAGTGCAAAAAATTGTAAAAAACACACAGACACAGTTGGAATAAGTCCTTTATTAAAAAAATAATAAATAAAAATAAACAAAACATTCCAGCAATGTAATCCAGTCTGTCCAGCATTGTTCTCTATGTCCCGCGGTGATGCGATGTCCAGCGATGCTGCAATCTCCAGTCTCCGCTCCACACGAAACCCTTATGATGTAAAAGGGGGCGGGGTCACCCATCCACATCATAGGGTAAGCCCCGGCTTTCCCTGGCAAGCGGGGGTTACCCAATGATGTCGGCGGGTGACGTCACGGGGCGGGGTCACTCGCCCACGTCATTGGGTATTCCCCGGCAAGTGGGGAATACCCAATGACGTGGGCGCGTGACCCCGCCCTGCTGCTCACAAATGTCAGATAAATAGACTGACATTATACGCCCCAGGGCTACATGGAGTCATGGGACTCCCTAATCTTTTGGCATACTATTAAGTGGCCCAAATCTCCCAATTGACTTATACTATGATAAAACGTCTCCTCAATGGGTGTCTTTAGGGGCTCTGTTATGCATATCTGTGGCCATTGGAGCCTTGATGTGGATCCCCAATAGGCTGCGTCCTCCCATCTTATGCCCTATGCTTTTGCATTATTTAACAGTCTGGGATGGAGACCACTTTCTTCCTCCTGCACTCCTTTAGCCCCCATTCTCAACAACCCAGCTCCAGGCCTAATCTCACAGCAATTTCATTGGTGGCAAAATAAAGGCCTCTTAAGACGGAGTTCCACCCAAAAGTGGAACTTCCGCTTTATCTTATACCTCCCCCGTCTGGTGCCACATTTGGCACCTTTTGGGGGAGGGAGGGCAGGTACCTGTTTTTTACAGGTACCCTGTCCCCACTTCCGGGAGACTGGGCCGTGGCAAATTACATCACAGCTCGGCCCCCTCCTCCTCCCTCCCCTCCGGCCAGGCCAGTGAAAGAGCTCAACTCGCTTCATGCATGGGCAGTGGGGATCCGGCCGTGAAGCCAAAAGGCTACACTGCCGTGTTCCCTTACCTGCAATGGCGATGGCAGCACCCCACCAGCCGATGTAAACAGCAGCTGCGGTACCGACATTGCTGGACTCCAGGACAGGTAAGTGTCCTAATGTTAAAAGTCAGCAGCTATAGCAGGGTTGTCCAAACTTTTTTCAAAGAGGGCCAGATTTGATGAAGTGAATATGCGTGAGGGCTGACCATTTTGCCTGGCATTCTTTGAACCATTAAAATTAAATGCAAACAAACTAATACACTGCCCAACAAGAATTCTCTTGCCTTTGTGGCTGTGGGTGGTGAAGAGTCTAAGGATGAGCTCGGGCGTGTTATTTTGATATACCGCATTTATCGGCGTATGACACGCACCTTACTTTAAGAGGGAAGTTTCAGGAAAATACTTCAATTTAAAAAAAAGAACTGTGAAGCAAAATAGGGGTCAGTGCGCATCAATGCAGCCTAATCAGTGCCCATCTGCAGCCTTGCCATTCCAATGAATGCAGCCTCGCCATTGCCATGAATGCAGCCTCGCCATTGCCATGAATGCAGCCTCGCCATTGACATGAATGCAGCCTCGCCATTGACATGAATGCAGCCTCGCCATTGACATGACTGCAGCCTCGCCATTGACATGACTGCAGCCTCGCCATTGACATGACTGCAGCCTCGCCATTGACATGACTGCAGCCTCGCCATTGACATGACTGCAGCCTCGCCATTGACATGAATGCAGCCTCACCATTGACATGAATGCAGCCTCACAAGTGTCATGATTACAGCCTCACCATTGCCATGAATGCAGCCTCACCATCACTACTACAGGAATACACTACCCCGTTTTAGGAACAAATTGCAGGGGTCCCGTTTATAGGTGGCTTTGAGCATAAATTAGGTATGTATAGGGGGTGCTTTACATTGGGGATGGTGGGTCTGTTGACTTTGTGGTTTGTCTTTCCTCTCCTCGATTCATGAGGGCCTTGCCTTACACAGTTTGTTTGTTTTTAGTGGAATTAACCTTGGGGAGGGTTAGACCATCAAGGAATTTCCCTGATTTTAGGGGATTTCCTTTTTGGTCTATATAGGGCATCAGGGGTGTGCTTATAACTTTTTTGTACATCGCTTTTTAAGCAATAAAATTATTTTGTAGTTTAACTCTTTAGAGTGTGTAGAAATCTTTTTATTTTTTATTTTTGTTTGTTGCAGCCTCACTATTGACATGAATGCTGCCTCACCATTGACATGAATGCAGCCTCTGAATGCAGCCTCACCATTGACATGAATGCAGCCTCACAAGTGCCATGAATGCAGCCTCACAAGTGCCATAAATGCAGCTTGATCCATGCCCATCTGCAGCCTCGGAGGGGACAGGGAGGGGAGCGGGATGAGCGCCAACAGATTACATACAGGAGAATCTCCTGTTCACTCTTTAATACAAAATCCCACCTCCTATAATAGACAGAACAGTCATCCAATGCCAGCCAAGGACACGGGACTTCCTAATACAGAGGCCGCCAAGTAAACAGGAGATTCTCCTGTATGTAATCTGATGGCACTCCTCCCGCCCCCTCCCTGGCTGCCAGAACTGAACGATAAACATAGTAATTATCTTTTGTGGCCTCCCAACAAATCCCGAGCTCCGCATAGCGATCGGGGATTCATTGGGGGCCACAAAAGATATATACAGTAAAACCTTGGTTTGAGAGTAACTTGGTTTAAGAGCGTTTTGCAAGACAAGCAAAATGTTTTAATAACTTTTGACTTGATATACAAGCGATGTCTTGATATAAGAGTAGCGTCATGTCACAACTGGGTATAAAAGAGAAGAGAGGCGCCTGTAAGTGTAGCAATATGGTTACATTTAATGAAGGTACAACATTTAGCAAAATATTGCTACACTTAGAGGCGCCTCTCTTCTCTTTCATACTCTGTAGCTCCTACTGGATTTTGCTTCTAATCCCCTTGTGGAGGCTTCCATTTGTGGATGGACATTTTATGGTTACACAACCTAGTCACATTACTATAATCTTTTTATACGGACTATAAACTGAAGGACTTATGAATAAATGGTTGTGGAACGAATCATTTGAGTTTCCATTATTTATTCTGGGGAAATTTGCTTTGATATACAAGTGCTTTGGATTACAAGCATATTTCCGGAACGAATTATGCTCACAATCCAAGGTTTAACTGTATATCCAAATTATCAGTATGGGCAGGCCGTATTAAACCGGAACACGGGCCGTAATTGGCCCATGGGCCGAACTTTGGACACGCCTGAGCTACAGTATGTGTAGCTGCTGACTTTTAATTTTTAAAGGGGCGGGCGATACGCCACTCTAACAATAGGGGACTTCCTACACGGGTTTAAATTACAGTCAATTGAACACTACAAGGACAAACTATACCTACTCTCATCTGAATTATTCAGGTACAATCAAATTACATTCTATATTAACCACTTCATCACCGGACACTCCCTCCCCCCCCCCCCCTTTGCTGTCATGGCCAATTTTTAGATTTCATCACTGTCACATTTTGAATGCCAATTACTCATGCAACGCTGTACCCAAATGAAATTTGTATCATTTTCTTGAGACAGATAGAGCTTTCTTTTGGTCTATTCAATCACCACTGGGTTTTTTAATATGTTGCTATATAAATGATAACAATACTGAAAATTTTCTTAGTTTCTGTTATAAAAATTTGCAAATAAAAAATCTTTCTACATTTGTAGGCCAAAATGTATTCTGCTGCATTTCTTTGGTAAAAAATAACTTAAATCAGTTCATATTAGTTACTCTGTGTGGAAGTTATAAAGTCTAAAAACTATGCTATACTGATATACTTTATTCCATTTCTTGAGCCCCTTAAATGCCAGGACAGTAAAAATAACCCTTTTTTTGGAAATTAGACAACCCAATGTATTTATTGAGAGGCATAGTGTTTTTTTTGAAGTTGTAATTTTTTGTCACAATTTTTAGTAAAATAAAAAAATTGAATAAAAAAAAATGCTTTCACAATTTTTTTTTACTACATAATGTCACCAGAGCAGTAGAGTGTTATCATATGAATGGTGTGGTGGTGATCAGGGACACTAACTGGTGATAGTATGTGATAGTATGTACAGTGGTATAGGGTCACAGTATGTCATAGTGACTCTGTACTGCTCAGGGGAGGTGATCAGGATTTTTTTTCACTATGATTGCTTATTACAGTGATGATCTGAACAATGATATAAGCAAGCATTTTTATGGTGCCTACCATTCAGAACTTCGTGCCGCGGCCGTGACTCCCACACACATGTGTGGGAGTAAAGTCATTGCGGCTCGGCATATGGAAGACCGGGTGAAGATGGAAGAGCCTACAGCGGTGACAGCACCCGGCTGGAGGGCTTCGTTTTCAGGTAAGTCTGTCATAATTGGATAGTCTGCAGTTTGTCATAATATTCATACTAGCATATTATGGCAAACTGCCTGGGGCCAATTTTTTTTTTCTATGGTTTACTACCGCTTTAACTGTTATTCTACAAAAATAACCTGAGTGTGCTGAATTAATGCCTTTTTTAATGTACATTCTGTACATCTTTTTTCTAATTGTAAAACTGAATACATTATTGAAATCTAGAGTGATGATCAGCAGATAGCACATCTCATCGGACACAATGAGATATGATTGATATTCACTGCTGTGGTATTATCAAAATGTTTTGCCTAATTGTACATTGTCCATTTGATATGGATATGGGACTATATGTAAGGTTGTCATACACTACCTTTTTCTTGCAAGCAATGCTACTAGTGTGAGACAGTTTTGTAAAGATAGGGCCTTATAGGGGTAAATTTCTTAATAATAACAAAAGCTTCTGACCATTGGAAGTGCTTGCAATTGCACACAGAGATTTTACAATGCAGTGGAAAATGTAAGTGCGGATCTTTACCTTTTCTATGGAGAAAAGAGAACAAACTACCTATCATACATACAACCACTTGACAAAGACAGTGTGTTCTGGTGATAAGATCAAGGACATCATGATGTCCTTCTTTCTATCATTCTTCAAGAGACATCTGCCTGCCCAAAAATTGTTTAAAATTATGCAATTAGGATATTTACAGAGTTTCCAGATGTACCAGCCTGATTTTCCATTATGGTTAATCACATTTCAGTAAACAGATATGCTTTAGAATAAATTGTTTTAGTTTGTGCTAATTTCTAAAATGTTGGCTTGTGACCTTTGCTTCATATGGCAGCCCCAAGTTGATAAATGATGATATATAGATGTTCATAATGTAACAGAAGCATAGGTGTGTGCAGCCTATTGCATAAGGGTGTGAACCCCGAAGCTCAAACTCACATGTGTCTGTGTATATATTTATATATATACAGTGCCAGTAGAGCAGGGGACAATGTCAGTAGGGCAGAGATTGGTGTCAGTAGTTTATTTTAATCATTTGTTTATTTTTACAATTACATTTTTGTATTATTCTTTATTTATTTATTTATTATTCTTTTTTACAATATTTTTTTACAATAATTTATTTGAATTTATTTTTTAGGAGCCCCATTTGGTGAACTATCAGGGATCTAAACAGACCCCTGATGTCTCACTTTTGACACAGAGAAAGGGACTGAGGACAAAGATTCCCCAGTCTCTTTCTCTGCAGCCAAGCAGCAGGGGGAATCTGTGCAGCACAAGATGATTAGGGTGTGCCCAGGCACACCTGGCACACCCTGTGCGCACGCCTATGAACAGAAGGTAATGTTACTGGCCGCAGAACTCTTTTTCTTTCACAAGATGGTAGTAGCAAATTTGCTTTATTTAGCTTGTGATTAGCTTTAGGCTGTGGCACTCTGGGAGATGTAGTATGGAGAAGAATCTAAGCCACAGACATCACTACTCAAACCAACTATGATACCCAGGGATACCTGTGAGCACAAGGGTTTGGATAAAAGGAAAATCCTGGGAGTGGGGTCAGTTGGGGAGTTCGCCAACCGGAGAGAGCATGGGAATAGAAGTGCTTGCTGTGTGGTGCAAAGCCATGCTGTGCTGAGTTTTTGCTGAACGCTGCTGTATCCTGAACCAAGTGGCTGGAAAAATCTGAGCTTGTTGTACCATTGGATGCTCAGGTGCCTACTCTGTAATTCCAGTCTGTAATGCAGGCTGCCACCCAAGCCCACTGAGGAAATGCAGGAGGGAACTGCCAAGGTACTCACCATCTCGTCTGCCATCAGTGACAATTTACTACAAGAAAGGGGCCCCTATCCAACCAACTGCCACAGGAGAATTGCAGAGAGGGAGAGAGTAGTGAGCAGGTCACCGGCCCACCATTAAGCTGATTGTTGACACTTTCAGTTCTCATTTGCAAGAAGCTACAGGTATAAACCCTGCACCCACTATTGTGCTAACTGCTTATTTCATTGCTAGACTAGGCCCAACATAGCCAAGTTACATGTTCTGCTCCCGTAGAGCACTGTGCACACCTAAACACCTTACTACTGCATCTGTGTAAGCCCTGACAGCTGACTGCTGCAACTGCATCTGCCTTTGTTTAAAGTACTTTACTGCATCTAAAAGAGACTCCCCCTCTTTTCTACTAACCGTTTTAGGTGAAACATCTTAACACCCAACCTATAGACATACCCTTAGACATACCCTTATTTTTTTGTGCCCCAACATCACCAGCGGAAGATCACTTCAAAGACTACTCGGATTACTTTATCCTGAGGGCAGATCTGTGTTCAACTTTAAACTATTATCTCTTAGGCCTAAACTTAACCCTATGAGAGCACTCAAGTAGCATAGTTGATCCCTGTTTGTTACTTTGTTGCTACTTGGGACGATTTGTCACATATAGGGAGCTACCGTTTATGCCTGTGGGATCACAGTACATGCTGAGATTTGAAGCCCCTGTAAGGGACTAGTTTAAGCTAATTGTGCATTCCTTATTGTGTTCATGTTGGTTGAGTTTAACGTGCCAATATACTTTGATACTTTTATGTCTCTCACCTGCCAATACAGCAAGTTATTATTTTATAACATTGTGAATCTAGTTCTTGTGTGCCTGCTGAGGCTTACAGAAAGGTATACTGGTGATGTCAGAGAGGCTGAGGCCTCACACAGGGCTGGACAAGAGTACAGGACCTAAATCTATCAGAAGCTACCCTAGGGGGGTAGCGCTGCAATAACATAAGAAAACATGTTACCAGAGGGAAGAGCAAACATGCTCTAACGTGAAGCTGTACCTGGTACAAAAATCTATCTAGGTGTAATAAGCAATGAATAGCAAGATTTGTAAGGTGCCTAACTTTTCCAGTTCTGCAAGAGCAAAAGGCCCTTCACCAGTGCAACTGGGCTCTCTGTACCTTTTGAGGTATGACAAAAGGAGACAGGTCATTACCAGAATCTAGCTCGTTGATTAAGTGACTTTTAACAAGGTCCTACTGCTGTTTGGTGAGGGGATGTGTCTAAGCCTAAACATATACCATCTTTCAGAAAATTGGTTCCACCCTAGGCCTTTGGTGAGCTGTTAAGTGTATTTCCTATTTTTTAATTTGGCAAAAATGTTGGTACTGAATATTATTATTATATAGGATTTATATAGCGCCAACAGTTTACGCAGCACTTTACAATATAAAAGGGAGACAATACAGTTATAATACAATAAAATACAAGGATTAAGAGGGCCCTGCTCAGAAGAGCTTATGTAGCACTACCCACGTAGGAGCTGCTGGTTTTTGGGTCAATGCACGTTACCCCACCATTTGTTGTCTAGGGGATGAGAGTCTATACACTTCAGGAGAAACCTCAATGTTCACACAAGTTGTAAATCCTTTTTCTTTGCTTTTATTTCACACCAACTTGCAGGGAAAAAGAACGGAGGGTTAGGGGAAGTTCAGGCACATGATGCAGACCACTGAGGAACTTTTAAGTTTCAAAACGACACTAAACAAAGTACACATTCCACTTTCCTTCGAGTGGAAATTGCTCACCCGGATAGACCTCTCTCACCGGCCTAGCAGCCGGGGTGGAGCACGGACACAAAGTCTCTGCCACAGACTTGATGAAAGTAGAACAGGTAGACAATCCTCTGCCACAGGATTGGGCGATGTGGACAAATTGTAACTTGGTCCTCCGCCAAAGGACTTAGCAAGTGTTCAGCCGAGCAGTATGAGAGCCTTTAAGCTGGACCAGCGATACTGCAGGGTAGCATTTGGCTAGGGTGCATCCTCCAATAGAGTCACCGGGCCTCCTCCCAAGATACCAGCCTTCCGCTGGGTTCTCTCCAAGACGGGTCCTCCCCCGGTTCCTCCTCTGAGTGGCTTCTTCCCTCAGGACAGACAGCACAGGACCACCCCTGAGCCGTAGGCCCCAGATAGGACATCTGGGCCTACTTTGTAGGTGCACAGCCTCGGGCCAGCAGGCCCTGAGGTGGGAAAATGAGATAGGCAGTAACACACGCCTTGGGCCAGAAGGGCCACATGGCAAAATGAGCCCAGAACAATGGCATCTGCTCCTGAAGTACCCTTCCTCAGCATGCTCAGCGGGGAGACCACTCCCATCGAGCTGTTCCCGGGGAAAGACACCCAATCCGCTCTGGCTTGGTTGTGTTCCAACACTGGCCTATGGTGGTAGCGCCACCTACAGGCGAACAGTGGGAAGTTCCCCCAACGCAGCCACAGCTGAAACAGAGGCAAATTTAGCCTTCATAATCAGATCTGAGCCAATAAGTGGCTCAGTTACCCACTAGATTTAAATATAGCACCTGATCATCAGGAGCAGGGCGCTACACTTGAAATCCAATAGGGCGGGGCAGGTGGTACAAAAGGTTGTAACTGTGGGGAATGAGCTGAGGGAAGTGGTAAAAGATTAGTTGGAGACGTGATAGGCTTCCCTGAAGAGATGAGTTTTCAGGGATCGCCTGAAGGTAGCAAGAGTAGCGGATAGCCAGACAGGTTTAGGTAGCGAGTTCCAGAGGATGGGAGAGGCTCTGGAAAAATCCTGGAGATGAGCATGGGAGGAGGAGATAAGAGAGCTTGAGAGTAGGAGATCTTGAGAAGAGCGGAGAGGACGGTTTGGGTGATGTTTGGAGACAAGATTGGTGATGTAGCTCGGGGCAGAGTTGTGGATGGCTTTGTATGTTGTGGTTAGTATTTTGAATTTCATTCGCTGAGCGACCGGGAGCCAGTGTAGGGATTGGAGGAGAGGGTTGGCAGACACTAAGCAGTTGGTAAGGTGGATGAGTCTGGCAGCAGCATTCATGATAGACTGAAGAGGGGATAGCCTATGGAGAGGCAGGCCAATGAGAAGGGAGTTGCAGTAGTCAAGGCGAGAGATAACAAGGGAGTGAATGAGGAGCTTGGTGGTTTAATTTGTTAAAAAGGGGCGAATTTTAGAGATGTTACGGAGGTGAATTCTACAAACTTTTGATAACGATTGGACTTGAGGCTGAAATGACAAGTCAGAGTCTAGGATTATACCTAGTACCCTGGCGTGAGGGGAGGGACTGATGGTTGCATTGTTGATTGTGATGGAAAAGTCATGGAGGGGGGCACGGGCAGGGGGGAATATTAGTAACTCAGTTTTAGAGAGATTTAGTTTAAGGAATTGGTGCGACATCCATGCTGAGATGTCAGTTATTACGTTAGTAATGCGAGAGGAGCCTGAAGGAATGAGGTGGGGAGTAGACAGATAGATTTGGGTGTCATAGGCGTATAAGTGGTATTGGCAGCCGTGGGCGGTTATCAAGTGACCAAAGGAGGAGGTGTAGATAGAGAAGAGAAGGGGTCCAAGAACAGAGCCTTAGGGGACCCCCACAGAAAGGGGCAATGGAGGGGAGGAGACAGAATTGTAGGTAACACTGAAGGAGCGCTGTGATAGATAGGCAGAATCTTGGAGGCCACGGGAATGTAGTTTATTAAGAAGGAGCGGGTGGTCAATGGTATCAAAGGCTGCAGAGAGGTCAAGTAGAAGGAGTATGAAGTACTAGCTGTTGGTTTTAGCAGTTAGTAAATCGTTAGTGAGTTTTAGTAAGGCAGTTTCCGTGGAGTGCTGCGAGCGAAAGCCAGACTGTAAGGGGTCAAGAAGGTTATTTTCACTGAGGTAGGAGCTAAGACGGTTGTAGACTAAGCGTTCTAGAAGTTTAGAGGTGAATGGGAGCAATGAGATGGGTCTTAAGTTGTTCAGGTTGGTGGGGTCCAGTGAGGGCTTTTTAAGTATGGGAGTGATCTGCACATGTTTTAGAGGGGAGGGGAAGGTGCCATTAGAGAGGGAGAGAATGAAGATGTGAGTGAGGGAGCATAGGATAGAAGAAGAGGGTGACCGTAGTAGTTGTGAGGGAACAGGATCCAAGGGACATTTGATTAGGTGGGCATCTGAGAAAAGTTTTGTAACCTCTTCAATAGTAGCCAATTCAAAAGAGGAGAGTGTTGAAAGTGCTGTTAGGCAAGGTATGTTGGGTGGGGAAGATGTACGCACAGTGGAGGTGTCCTCACGAATTGCATCAATCTTGGCTTTGAAGTGATTGGCAATCTCTTGGGCAGTGAGTGAGTTAGTGTCTTTGATTCCCTAAGAAACTGCTTCACTCTTTTCACTCCAAGCCTCTTATCCTCTTCCTTATGAAGATGTTAATTTGGCCATACAAACATAAAGGCAGGATAATTTGTTTCCAATTTGCTTCAGACCCTCGGGACATCCCTTTTTCAGTCTTACATGCACCACTCAGTTTTTGTTGGCCAAGCTCCTTATTAGATCCTGTTAATACTATAAGACAGTGAATATAATAATAGCCAATAGCTTCAGCCACGGAAGGATTTGCCCCCCTAATGATCAGGCCATTTTTTGCTATAAGACACTGTGTCGCTTTAACTGACAATTGAGACGTTGTACCCAAACAAAATTGATGCCCTTTTTCCCCAGAAATAGAGCGTTCTTATGGTGGTATTTGATCACCTCTGCGTTTATTTTTTGCGCTATAAACAATAGACTGACAATTTTTTATTTATTTTTTCATGTTTTTTTTTTGTACTTTCTGCTATAATACATATCCAAAAAAATATATAAAAAAATAATTTATTCATCAGTTTAGGCCAATATGTATTCTTCTACATATTTTTGGTAAAAATAAATCGCCAGAGGCGTATATTGATTTGTTTGCGCAAAAGTTATCGCGTCTCCAAACTATGGGATAGATTTAGGGACTTTTATTTATTTTATTGTTTTTACTGGTAATGGCGGCGATCTGGGATTTCTAGCATGACTGCGACATTGCGGCGGACAAGTCTGACCCCAAATTACACTTTTTGGGGACCAGTGACCTTATTACATTGATCAGTGCTATAAAAATGCACTGATCAATGTATAAATGACAATGGCAGGGAAGGGGTTAACACTAGGGGGAAATCAAAGGGGGGAAAAGGTTTCCCTCAGCGTGTTCTAACTGTAGGGGGGATGGGCTGCCTGGGACATGACAGAGATTGCTGTTCCCGATCACTGGGAACAGCAGATCTCTGAGATGTCCCCTGTCAGAACGTGGATCCACCTTGTTAACAATGGCAGATCCCCGTTCTGCCTCTGTATACAGTGATCGTGGCCCGCAATGGCGTCCCTAGGGGGGGCCAGAGGGGGCCCTGCCCCCCCAACATTATGCTGTGCCCCACCATGTGCCCCCCCCAAAATATATATATATATATATATATATATATATATATATATATTTTTGCATTTTTTGTATTTTGCTTGGGCTGCCGCTGGAGTAACACAGTCTCTCCTGAGAGGGAGAGCGCCCCCAGTCAGCTCCTGCAGGGGATTCCTCCCCCCTCCCTCTGCTCGCTGACACTGCATAATGCGAGCGCTCACACAACCACAGCCGCCCGATCTGCTCCTTCCCCTGCATCCTCATTGGCACGGACAAGAGCGATTTGCAGGAAGGACTCCATGAGCACTGTGGGGAGGGGGGGGGGCCCAAGCCTTCACCTCAGTTACTAAAAAAACAAAATGATTTCTCCCGCCCAAGACCCACATCTGGTTAAAAGGGAGGAGCAGCCACCCCTGTGATATATATACACATATATGCGGTTGTCCTTTTACCGCAAGGTAAGAGGCCACTCTCACTGGTGTGTCCTTTGCACGAAGAGGAGACTGTTACACCTCTCCAGCACTTTTGCACATGGAATCTGTTTGTACACTGAAGAAAGAATATCAGATTCCCTGAGAAGCCTCCACATTCAAGACCCTCTGCCTCACCCACAAATGCACACAAGGAAACGCACCTCAATATTTATGCGAGGAAAATAAAACACTACACCACTACTCGCGACCATAGGTGTGCGCACAGGGTGTGCCGGATGTGCCTGGGCACACCCTAATCACCCCATGTGAATAAGCATTATCCAGGGGCGGCACCAGGTGGGTGGTTGGGGGATGCCAGTGGCCAGTGTAAATGCCCCCATTATATTAAAGGCTAGGTTCAACCTTAGGAACACATTAAACTCGTATTTAATATGCTCCCAATCAACCTTCTCCCACCATCAGAGCCTCCTCCCTGTGACAGCGGGTGGCATTCATGTGTGTTTGAGCTTTGGGGTGCACACCCTAATGCAAGAGGCTGCGCACACCTATGCTCGCGACCTCCGATCAACCAACCAAAACCTCCTCCACATCTCCAAGACTCGCTACAAAGCCAAGGGAGAACGAAGGTTTGCTGTCCAAGGACCAAGGCTACGAAATGCGCTTCCCACGAACATCCACATGGAAGAAAACCATCGGGCCTTCCGGAAAAAACGAAAGACTCAACTCTTCTAAGGATCTCAACGACACTGGATGCCAAGCGCCTTGAGGCGATTTAGTTCGCAATTGCAGCGCTATACAAGTTACTCACTCATTGCTATGCTCACAATTTGATTGCGATTTTGCACATCGTTTTTGGACTTTGCACTATTTATTACAGATTGGACATTTTTATATTTTGCTTTGCACAGTTGCACCTAGTGTTTGTTTTGCACTTTGCACAGGATTACATATTGGACTTTGCACATTTATTTTGCTATTTTGCACAGCCCCTATGGATATTTATGTATATTCCAGATTCTGAGCTTCATTTGTACGCTGCACTTTGTTATTATTGTTTTTTGGATTTATGTTTATACGTTTAGCATTCATGTGTTTAGCAATCTGTTGCACTCCCATTCTGGTGATATTAGTTATCTAATTTTACTATTTGATTCTCACACTAGTAACAGCGCAGCACCACCCCCCCTCTGCTCAATCTCACATTAATGGGTTGGTTTGACCCTTTTCGGTGCCTGCAGCAGCTCCACTTTCTTACTATATTATTCCACATGGTAGCGCGGGAATAAACATATTACTCAACAACCAGAGTTGCTGTCCTGTCCCGGCTATTCACAGCGCTGGTCTCTGTCTCCATGGCAGCGGCGGAAGCACATTGGAACCCAGTGCTGGTTACTTTATAGGGCTGATGTACAGGAGGGCCAGCACAATTTGTTGTTAGAGATGGGTTGGGCATGTTCAAAATTCCACATGCCAGAGCCTGCCAGGAAGCCCACACTGCACAGCGTTAATCACAGGCAGTGAGACATTTCCCGGTCCGCAGCTGCACAGATCAGGAAATGTCTCACTGGCTGTGATTAGCACTGTGGAGTGTCGGCTTCCTGGCGGGATTGGGCATGTGGGATTTCAAACACAGCCGAGCCCATCTCTATTGGTTGTAGACAGTTGAGCTCCATGCAGGTTGCTTAGCAGCAGTGGAGCCTTCTCTGACCTGCTGATCGGGATGCAATCCAGATGATGCTCCTAGTCAAATCCTAGTGTTAAATATCAGTGATTTTATTGATCAAAGCACACACTTTACAGGCATAGAGCCCACATGGCTGCTGAACATACGGTTGATTATATATATTTGGTTGTACTCTTGATGCTAATAAATACTGTGTTTATTAGATCTGACTGGGAGCATCACCTGGATCACATCTCAATCAGCATGTCAACAGAGAATTTTATACAGTATTACTGCTGCTAGGTGACCAGCCGGGGGCTTGGTTCTCTATAACCAATAGTGCCAGCCTTCCCCTGCATGCACCCATAATGTCACCAGCACTAGGTACTAATAGACTGCCTCTGCTGCCAAGGAGACAGATGCCAGACCAGTGCTGTCAATAGCATGGACAGGACAGCTGGGGAACCCCACAGTGGCAAAACACCAGGGCCCGGTGGCAAGACAACCTTTGCAACCCTGATAGTTCTCCCACTGCTTTGGACCCTTATATTTTCTTGGTGTGCTGGGGACATATATCTTTTGTTTCTGCCACCCTGGGGGGCCCCAGTATAGTAGGAAGGGAGCTCACTGCAGAACATGTGAAAGGGCCCGTAGTGGGATCGTATTAAAGGGCCCCAGGATATATAGATATATATATAATTGCATGTTATAGTTGGCTCCCCTACTTTTATCCCTGTCCCCCCGTGTGCTCCCCTAAATATGAAAGCTGGAGGCGCCACTGATCGCGGGCAGGCGGCGGACATCGAGTGTGCCAGACCCGTGGGTGCACTTTCGCGGCACACGCCTGCAATCTCACATGCACGGACCGAAGTACAGGTACGGCGATTCGCACAGCGCTGCCAACCTGCAGCAGTAAATGTACATGAGCTGGTTGGCAAGTGGTTAAACCACTGGATCTCCTGGAACAGCATTGCTTATTTCTTTTACAAAGTTCTATTGTCAGATTCATTGGATACAACAGTATTGAGACTTGACAATCAGGATGTTATAAACATGAAGTCACATTTAACAGGTAAGACAGGTATCTCAACATATTGCATGGTGAGTCTTTTAAAAGGAAAAGAAAAATCAAAAAATGAAATTTCCACATTAACCAATGTAGCGGGTATTTAAATTTTGTTATGGAATCGGAGAGTCCTTTTTGTGGTTCTTGGAGGACTCTGGTGGTGCAACGTTCCCTGTGGCCTGCGGGTGGCGTTGTCGCCCTGGGTCAGAGTTGAACCTGCACCGCAAGACTGTTTCTTTTTGTCCTTTCCTGGCACCGGTACAGCGGGGCGGGGAACCCGCTGTGACGCAAAGGGAGAGGAGATAAAGGGGGCGGATGCCCTGACCTCGGGGTTCAGAGTTGGAGGAAGCGGCCGCACCCAGGCACCTTCGGCCTGGGTGCTGGCGTTCCGGAGTTATGGGCCCAGGTGCCCTTGACCTGGCCGGAGCGAGGGATGGAGTCCATCCCAGGCACCTTAAGCCTGGGGTGAGGTACTACGACCGAGGCCTGGAGCCCAGTAACTTCGACTGGGTTCCGCGAGGGTGGAGGAGTCTGAGGGGCCCTAAGGTGTTGGGTCCCGTATCTGAGGCGAGGAGGCCGGGGAGTGTAACCCTTCCGAATAGCCCGGTACAGCATTAATCCGGTGACGGCGGGGCCTCCGGTAACTCTCTTGGAGGGATGTCTTCCCCCTGACAGGGGCTGCAACGTAGCGAAGGTAACTCCAGTTCCTGTTCACTAGAGTCGCTGGAAGAGACTCTGAAGCCAACAAGTCCATTTAACAGCCACTGTGCTTAGCAACCATTGGTGAAACCTCAACGGTTTAGTTTTCTTTGAGGATTGTGCCTTGACCTACTCCCCACCAATCTGGTCTCCTGCCTACCCTTCCATCCTGTGAATCACCTACTGTTTCATCCGTTCCGGTGACGGGAACGCAACGTTCATTACTGCGGGCTCCTAGGTCCAAGCCAACGGAGGTAGTTAAAGTACCTCGCCATCCGGAGTCCATTGTACAGCCTGGAGAAGGAGACCGTGCCACAATGCCACCTCTGGCCCGGCTACAACGGCTCGTCTGTCAGAGAGTTGCCCGTGAATATGGGTGGGAGTACCCATACCTACCCCGGGACTTGCTTTTTTGAAGTGGAGGTCCTGGGGCAGCGATGGTATGATGAGTTTGTCTGGGAAAAGCTCAAAGTGCCCCATGCTCGCCGATACCTTTCGTGCCCATCCCCCGTGTCCAAGAAGTTTAAGGACTGTAAAGCGGAGTGGATGTTGGGTCGGCACATCCATGCGGACAAGGTGCTTATTTGTCGCAAAGATGGAGAGAACATTGAGTATAATGTGGAGACTTTCGAAGCACTTGAAGCCCCTGTTCCTGCCGCACCCAAAGTTCTACCTTTAGGAGGAAAAGACTCCTGTATGCTCTGTTTATTGTTCATTGCTGAACTTGCCGGAACACAAGGACTGTGCCCTATTTTTTTTTTATTTGGGCGTTTTACTCTTTTTGAGAAATGGGAGCTGTTACTGTTTTCTCTCCCTCTTTCTCCCTGCACTGCAAAGAAGATAATGACTTTGGGGAGTAGTTAGTGTAGACACAGAGAAGAAAAAAAGGAAAGTTGTCTGGAGGATTTGGCCAAGTGTCATTACCGTGGCGCTGTCACCAGGTGGCAGTGTTGCGCAACGACTGTTTTTTTTTTTAAACTTGCATCACCATACTCATTGGAATGAATGGGCCTTTTCGGGGACGGGCCCGTTCATTCCAAGAAAACACACATTGTGTTAGGATGTTGTTTTTCTTTCCCTTCTGCAGGAGATTCGTCTGTCAAGGCTGCTGAGTGTGGGTGGTCCTTAGATAGTCAGAGGGAGGATTGTGCATGTGTAAATGTCAGAAGTGTTTTATTGGAAATGTTATAGTTCTACTGTTTTATGTTTTCCCTTTCCCATTCTAGGTCTTGGCACAATTCAGGGCTAATTTGTATGGTTTAGTCCCTGGGCGGAGCTTGTGCACCACCTTTGTGGGGTGTGAGTTTGGACCAGACAATGGGGACCAGTGTCAAATTACAGGGGGGAGAGTGTAGCGGGTATTTACATTTTGGGGGGAGCATCTGGGTCATTTAACCCAGATGTACTAATTGTTAGGGAATCCGAGAGTCCCTTTTGTGGTTCTTGGAGGACTCTGGTGGTGCAAGGTTCCCTGTGGCCTGCGGGTTGCGTTGTCGCCCTGGGTCAGAGTTGAACCTGCACCGCAAGACTGTTCCTTTTTGTCCTTTCCTGGCACCGGTACAGCGGGGCGGGGAACCCGCTGTGACGCAAAGGGAGAGCAGATAAAGGGGGCGGACGCCCTGACCTCGGGGTTCAGAGTTGGAGGACACGGCCGCACCCAGGCACCTTCGGCCTGGGTGCTGGCGTTCCGGAGTTACGGGCCCAGGTGCCCTTGACCTGGCCGGAGCGGGGGATGGAGTCCATCCCAGGCACCTTAAGCCTGGGGTGAGGTACTACGGCTGAGGCCTGGAGCCCAGTAACTTTGACTGGGTTCCGCAAGGGTGGAGGAGTCCGAGGGGCCCTAAGGTGTTGGATCCCGTATCTGAGGCGAGGAGGCCGGGGAGTGTAACCCTTCCGAATAGTCCGGTACAGCATTAATCCGGTGACGGCGGGGCCTCTGGTAACTCCCTTGGAGGGATGTCTTCCCCCTGACAGGGGCTGCAACGTAGCGAAGGTAACTCCAGTTCCTGTTCACTAGAGTCGCTGGAAGAGACTCTGAAGCCAAAAAGTCCATTTAACAGCCACTGTGCTTAGCAACCGTTGGTGAAACTTCAACGGTTTAGTTTTCTTTGAGGATTGTGCCTTGACCTACTCCCCACCAATACTGAACTGTTCTATGGGTCTCAAACTGTCTGCTCGCAAAGGACTATTTGTTTGCCGTTATGGAATAAATAAGTGTTGGACCTTTTCAGTGTGTGGTACTCCAATTACTGGGAGCAAAGGGGGTTATCAGCAGAACAGACTTGGCTCTGAGCGTATACACAGCCTGGGTGTAATTAGATGCTGGCCTTCACCTCTACATGCTGTAATGTAGGGGACATGGGCCGTGGCGCACCTCGCTCTCCCCTTCAAGGTACCCCTAGACCGAAGCCAAAGTAACCGCTAAAGAAGAGAGAGGGTGAGGCCGCTACACCAATATGCTGAAATTCGATTCCAATGCCCCTAGTTCACACGAGTGTTTTCCAGTGCAGTCAACGAAAGTAGAACATGTTGCATTTTTTCTGTAAGGAACATGGTAAAACAAAACGCGCCTCAATTGTTCTCAATTGAGATGAAGAAGAAAAACAGACTGGAATGCATCAAAAATGCACTGGAGTGCATCAAAAATGTGCACGTAGAAATTGTGTGAACCGGCCCTTAGGGTAGAGGAATAGGGGGTTTCCCAGGGGTCTGCCATGTATTATTGTTATAATGACAAATATGAAGTCAAGTAGTAATGGTTGTGAGTAAGATATCCAAGGTTGCAAAAACTCAGAGAAATTTAGTATGGGTGTCAGCTAAGATAGCAGTGAGTTTTTCGTTGACAGTAAAGGGGGTTATTTACGAAAGGCAAATCCACTTTGCACTACAAGTGCACTGCAGATCTGAGGGGACGATCTGAAATTAGGGGAAGCTCTGCTGATTTTATCATCCAATCATGTGCAAGCTAAATTGCTGTTTTTAGTGCAAAGTGGATTTGCCTTTCGTACATAACCCCCAATGTCTGCTAGTTTATCTTTGACGGCTTAAAACATTAGGGTGGGTATTTTCCAGGCTCTGGCAATTGTTAGCCTTGTCGCCACAAATATATGGACAAGTAATGTTAATTCTGCTCATTCATCTTCATATCAAGGGGACAAACTTTGAACGGCAGATGCAATCTGTTAAAAGCAACCTGCCAAGTAACAAAAAGTTTTTTTTGTAAAATGTTGTTTTTCTGTTTAACCCCTTATTAACCCTTAGTTTTCTCTAATCAGTACTAATTAACTCCTAAGGCAGGCCATAGATGATGCAATTTTCTTTCCTGCACCACGGGTTGCAGGAGTGAAAAAATCGACTCCCTCGTCAAAATAGTCAGAGTTGATGGGGGAGTCCCTCCCGCTGAGCTATTGTGTTCTCCCAGTGTGTGTGTGGGGGGCGCTGTGCAATATATTCGCTGGCAACAATCGCATGTAAAAGTCTAAGCCGCTGGTTGTACCCAAGTCGATTGACTTGGATACAATCAGTCTGCCCATAGATGGTTTGAATCTCATTTCAAATCAAATCAATTGTTTTTGTTTTGTTTGTAAATATTTTACACATTTAACATATATTTACACATTTCCCATTTAAAAAAGTGCAAAATTGAAAAAAACATTTTTAATTAATTTGTAAATAACTTTGTAATGTTTTGTACCAGAATCATAATTTTAGTGTCATTTTAACTACTTCAGACCCGCCGTACAACTATATACGGCCTCTTTTTGAAGAGGGATATCTCGGTAACGGCAGCAGCTGCTGCCACAACCGAGATATCCACCTCTTCAGGCGGCGGTTCTGTAAACGATAATGGTGGTCTCCGCAGTGGATTTGCCGCAAGATCACCGTTATCGGCGGTGGGAGAGGGCCCCCCCTCCCGCCGCTCTCCCGCGCCCTCCGGCGCTTACCGGAGCCGTCGGCAGCGGCCGAGGCGATCGGGTCCTGTCCGTGGCTTGTCATGGATACAAGTGAGGGCAAGATGGCCCCCACCCGTCTCCATAACATAGCAGGGTGGAAGCGGCGTTAAAACGTCACTTCCGCCCATACGTCTTAAAGAGACAATTTATTTTTGTCATTTTTTCAAATGATAATATATATTTATTTATTTTTTATTGCATTTTAACCTAAATATGAGATCTGAGGTCTTTTTGACACCAGATCTCATATTTAAGAGGATCTGTCATGCTTTTTTCTATTATAAGGGATGTTTACATCCCTGTAATAGGAATAAAAGTGATCCAAATTTTTTTTTTAAACTGTATAAAAATAAATATAATCAAGTAAAATAAATAAGAAAAAATATTTTTTTTTAAAGCGCCCCGTCCCGACGAGCTCGCACGCAGAAGCGAACGCTTTTATAAGTCCCGCCCACATATAAAAACGGTGTTAAAACCACACATGTGAGGTATCGTTGCGATTAGGGTTGTCCCGATACCGATACTAGTATCAATATCGGGACCGATACCGAGCATTTGCGTGAGTACTTGTACTCGCGCAAATGCTCCCGATGCCTTTGCCGATACCTGGGATGGGAGAAGTCAGCGGGCGGAGTCGGCAAGCGGAGGGCGGAGCGGAGAGCAGAGTGGAGAGGAGAAGTCAGCGGGCGGAGTCGGCGGGCGGAGTCGGCAAGCGGAGGGCGGGAGGGGCGGAGCGGAGAGCAGAGTGGAGCGGAGAGTCCTCAGGCGGGTAAGCTTACAGCCGCATCATGATCCATCGTCGACCGGAGCCGTCACATTAAAGGAAGTGATGCTCCGTGTTACACTGTCAGTGCTTGAAAAATGCGACGCCCATCTTGGTACACCCTGCATTTGCCCTCAATAAAGCAGCAGCGGACATCTTGTTACACCCAGCCCATGTAGTTCGAGCTGGGTGTAACAAGATGTCCGCTGCTGCTTTATTGAGGCCGAGTGCAGGGTGTACTAAGATGGGCGTCGCAGAGGCAGCATAGAAAAATAAATCCTCTCGTGCCTATAAGTGCCCACTACCTGTCAGTGCCCGCTATCTGTCAGTTCTCATTAGTGCTGCTTACTCAGTGTCACCTATTAGTGCCAGCCACCTGTCAGTACCATCTATCACTACCACCTGTCAATGCTATCAGTGCCAGCCACCTTCCATCTATTAGTGCCAGTGCCATCTATCAGTGCCAGCCCCCTGTCAGTGCCAGCCACCTGTCAGTGCCAGCCATCTGTTGGTGCCAGCCATCAGTGCCACCTGTCAGTGCCAGCTATCAGTGCCACCTGTCAGTGCCAGTCATCGGTGCCAGTCATCAGTGCCCGCCACCTGTCAGTACTCATCAGTGCTGCATATCCGTGCCACCTAATCATATCAGTGCTCATCAGTGCTGCTTAATCTGTGCCACCTATCAGTGCTGCATATCAGTGCCACCTAATCTGTATTGTGCTTGAAAACTGTCACCTGACATAAAAAAAAAGTATCGGTAATCGGTATCGGCGAGTACTTGAAAAAAAGTATCGGTCTTAAAAAAGTGGTATCGGGACAACCCTAGTTGCGATCGTTAGAGCAATAATTCTAGCCCTAGACCTCCTCTGTAATTTAAAACATGCAACCTGTAGAATTTTTTAAATGTCGCCTATGCAGATTTTTAAGGGTAAAAGTTTGACGCCATTCCATGAGCGGGCGCAATTTTAAAGCGTGACATGTTGGGGATCAATTTACTCGGCGTAACAATATCTTTCACAATATAAAAAAAAAATTGGGCTAACTTTACTGTTGTCTTATTTTTTTATTCAAAAAAGTGAATTTTTTCCAAAAAAAGTGCGCTTGTAAGACCGCTGAGCAAATATGGTGTGACAAAAAGTATTGCAATGACCGCCATTTTTCTCTCTAGGGTGTTAGAAAAAAATGTATAATGTTTGGGGGTTCTAAGAAATTTTCTAGCAAAAAAATTAGGATTTTTACATGTAGGAGCGAAGTGTCAGAATTGGCCCGGGCCTCAAGTGGTTAAACTGGACAAATTACAGAAATGCACACATTTTATGCATAGTAACACTATAAATTTTTAAATTAACACTGCTCAAAAAAACTTTATATGAATTTTCCAAAATTAGCACATTCGTTTTTGGATACTGCTCACCAAATTACCTGACCATCCTTTGGGTCCAGAGGCAAGTTCAGCTCCAAGTGGGTTTGATATGATCTGGTGGGTGTTCGTTTGACATTTAACCATGTTGGAATTATTGATGAGACTAGGCCTGTACTGAATGGGGCTGAATGACCTTTGCTCTCAAATAAAGTTAAGATGAAAGGGGGAGAATGATGAAGTGAGATAATATAAATGAAATGTCTCAGTTGCATATACTGATAGTGCTCTTGTAGTGGGATATCATGATCAGGCCAAAGCTGTTGAAAATAAATAATACTCTTCTAGGTAAGAAGAGAATAAATATCAGGGAAGCCATGTTAAGATTACCATCAGAAACAGGTAATACTCTATGAGCCCTGGGAAATAATGGGCACTTTAGAAGTTTCAGTAAGGGGAGGAATGGAGAAGCAAAGCCTGTTGAGTATTCTTTGGAATACTTTGGAATACAGTGGAACCTCGGATTGTGAGTAACACGGTTAACGAGCGTTTCGCAGTACGAGCACTGTATTTTAAAAAATTGTAACTCGATTTGCGAGTGTTGTCTCGCAAGACGAGCACGATTCAGGCCAAAGCAGTGTGCATTACCGCTTTTGGCCTGAGGTGGGGGGCGCCGGAGCCAAAAAGAGCAGAACGTCGCCGATCGCAGCCGAACAAATTATTTTAGTTTCCATTGACTTCAATGGGGAAACTCGCTTTGATATGCGAGTACTTTGGATTATGAGCATTCTCCTGGAACGGATTATGCTCGTAATCCGAGGTTCCACTGTACAAAAGTTTAAGCATAAGAGATGTAATAGGATTCAGCAAACTCGAGCAATGTTGCAAAGGGATCCAAGGTAGAGATGATTGAGGTATCATCATGTAGACCCATAAGGGAAGGTCATCCATTGCATAGAGGTGAGTAGAGTTGGGCCGAACATCCCCCGGCTCAGTTCACACCAGAACTCCCGAACATGGAAAAAGTTTGAACCCGAACCGCAAACCCTATTTAAGTCTATGGGACCCGAACTTGAAAAATAAAAAGTTCCCATTTTGTTGTTGTTTGTCAGCTTGTGCCTGACAAAGCTTGTCCTCAATGTTGGATAGTCTCATCTCTGCTTCATTGAGACGTGAAGAGTAATCCCCCAGCTCCTTCTGTATCCGATCCATCCCTGCCTGTACTGCTGAAGCAGTGATGGGGGAAAAGAGAGCAGCAACTGCTTGAGCAATGTGCTCAGTGTTCTGATCAGCAGGCTGAAGAGGGGGCTGTGCTGGGCCGGCACTAACTACCATGCCGGCGGCATCCACCATGATGGGTTTGCGGGGCCGTGTCAGAAGGATCGTGCTGGCAGTGCTGAGGCTGAGAGCAGTGGCCGCCTTACTCAAAGAACCGCTCCATAGGTTGTAAGGGAGAAATGCGGAGGGTGACCGAGCTGATCGGACATCCCAGGCAGGTGTTGTATGCCGATTTGTGGGCTGCTTAGCAGGAGCTGAGGCGAGAGGCTGCTATTCCATACAGCGCCTGAACCAGAAGTTTAAAGTCCCCATTTTGAAGGCTTATATACAAGTTATTGGACATAAAAAGGGTATGGGGGCCCGAGTACTGCCCTTGGGGACATGTATCAAATGCAAAAAAACATTTTTTAGAGATTGTTTTTAAAAGGAGCAGTGATTTGAATGATGCTTAAAGTGAAACAATAAAAATTTAAAATTCATTGGAGGGTCACCTTAGTCTGCCTTTAAAAGTGGCGCACCTGTACCATGTATAGAACCTGCTGCAGCAAAACTGACATATATAAAAGAAAAAAAAATTACATTTAAATTGATTTTGTCTGAAAGCTTTCTTTATTTTGTAAACAATGGCTTGGGGAGCCAGTCTGTATGACGAGGCAACATTTTATTGCACTCGGAATAAGATTAGAGATTTTTTGGCTAAATTCTGGTGTCTCTTTGGCAGACTTTGGTTGGCAATAACAAAGTTTTGCACCACATTGAGCAAGCCTTATGAGAAGAAGCCAAATTATAGTACACTCAGGCCAAGATTAATGTTTTTTTTAGACAAAGTCTGGTGTCTCTTTCGCAGACTTTGGATAGAAGTAACAGGTGTAGAAAAATTGGGCTTTGGGCATTGGTGGTGCCTTCACACCATAACCTTATAGAGGTACTCTTGATGAAGGCAAGAATTGGCCTTGCTGTAAAAAAAATTGAAATAATATGCACCTGTCAAAAAGGTGCGGAAAACTTAGTCCTTGGGGGTTAATTGTGCCCATGAAACCTTTACCAAAAAATTACTTCAAGATAAAATCAACATCCACAAAGCTAGGCAGCCTAAATAGTCTTGCAGAGATTCCAGATCCTAAACACATTTAATCGGCGACATCATCATCAGAGGCTTGATAGCTGCTGAATGATTCATTTTGAGAAATGTCAGCCGGTCAACGGAGTCTATGGACAGACGCAATCTTTTATCTGTCACAAAACCTCCAGCAGCACTGAATGCCCGTTTGGAAAGCACGCTGGATGCAGGGCAGCCCAACAGCTTATTGAATACTGGGCAAGTTCTGGCCAGTGGTCTATTCTCATGACCTAGTAACCCAGTGGATCATCTACTGGAAAGCTCTCTATGTCTGTTTTCGTCCCTACATAAGCTTTCCCCATATGATGCAGATGCTGCCAATGGGATCTTGAAGCTGACTGCCCTGGGCGCCGAGGACAATTTTTTTTTAAATGCATCACGTAGGCCCCCTTCTCCACCGCTCCTTCTTTGACCAACAGAAGGCTCAAAAATACATTTTCCATGAGACTGTAACCTAAGGCATTACATAAACTCCTCTTTAAGGTTTCCTCAAGATATTTCATCCTATGCTCCCTCTGCGAGGGCAGGATGAGTTCTGAGACATTCCCGCTTTAACGGTGGTCAAGGAGGGTTGCCAACCAATAATGATTCTTCTCCTTAATGCCACAATTTCTCTGGTCCTTTCGCAGGCTTTGAAGAATAGGAAACCCATGTACCACAAGTTTGCGGAGGCATGAGAAGCAAAGTCCTCTGGGTCACTGAGGGTTACACTATCTGGAGCTACCTCCCAAGGTTTCTGGGGACTGAAAACCATCTCTTAAAGATTTATTTATATCATCTTCTGCTTCAATGCCTCAAAAACTGCCAGAATCCTCCTCCAACCTCTCCTCTTGTGTGTTCTGTGGTGTCACAAGAAGGGTGTCTACACAAAGCAGGCCTTGAGAGGTAAGGAAGTCCTCATATTCCTCCTGCTGCTCTGCCTCGAGTACCCTGTTCATGCCTGGCACATGTCCTCAATTTGGCGGTGCAGCGTTTCTTTAACAGGAAATTCAGCGGGAATTCCACCTGCCCCTAAACCATCTGATTTGTGACATGCCCACCAGGTGAAACTCAATTTTGGCAATGCGGCACTGGCTGCACATACATCAGAGGGCCATCAACAAATACCTGTGTGAGTATGGCACAAGGACAGGCTCAGGGGAGCTTTGCATTTTTCCCCACGCCAATGGCTGCTGATAAAGTATGCATGCACTGTACTGTCACCATTTGAGGAGGCGACAAGAATGGTAAGCCGTGACAATGCATGCATCAGTGACACTATGCGTCTTGTGTTCCTGCTGGAAGGCATGGTCGATACAGGAGTGGCAATAATGGGGATGGAAATAATGTGTGTAATCCTTAGTAAGAGAGCGTTCCCTCCCTACATCCACCAGATCATATGATTCCAGAGGCTGAACAAATCTCTTGGAATCCCTAGAGGAAGGTGATATATCAGAAGAATGTTTATCTAGTTTAGCGCTAAAGATCGAATTTGAATCTCCCTGCACTAGGAGAGTTCCACTTTGGTGATGTTCCAGTAATGAACAGATATGAGATAAGAAGGCAGTGGGATTTAGTTTGGGGGCATAACATGTAAGAGCAGTTCATTATATGTCTTGTAACATTCCCTGAAGGAGTAGTTATCTCCCATTGGGGTCTGCTATCTATTTTTTACCCAGAAAGAATAGAGTTTGTGAAATGATACCAATACTACCTGTTGTTTCATGGGGGTGTTAGCTTGAAATACCTGTGGATATTGAGCATCAAAATAGCTAGGCATAGAGTTGGTTGGTACCCGTTGATCATTCGGTACAGAACGTAAGTAAATACTGATTCAAAGCAAAATAATGAATGAATCTTTGTTGAAGATCTTGTACTATATCTGCCAAAGAAAGCATAGAATCATTCACGATCCACAAAGTGAAGGGAGGTTTTTGTAGGAGTGATTGACAAGAGATCAATACAGGGTTGTGGTTGCAAATATAGAAGCGGTTCCCTGAAATAAAATGTCATTGTTATTGTAAAATGACAATACAATTTCCGATTCTAATTCTAAACAAGGCAGAACGCTGTTCTGTCAGTAGGGAAGACATTGGTCCAATTTCCCGCTATCCCAGTAGTCCGCCTGCCCTGGTGCCGCTTTGAGCTGCGGCTGTGACCGCTCGACCGAATGCCACCCGACCGTTAATTTATAGTGGCAGCCCGTAAATTTCAGCCTATTGTAGGACTGCCTGTAAATACCCCTTATGGGCAGCGCCAGCCGTAAAAAATATGGCTGCAGGCCGACATGTCAACTGCGCATTCGCCATTCCGAAGCTAGCTAGGCTTGGGAATTCCCGTACACGCTCGCCCATTTTTGGGCAGGTGGGCGCAAGCGCAGTTACATAAAGGCACCTGGCGGTGCCATTTTTAAATGTAAGGCACTCATCTCAGTCTCGGCACAGTGGCAGTGTAGTAATGGCGCCAGCCAGTGCCATTTTTAAATGTAAGACACTCGCCTCTGACCACCACCTGTTACTCTCCTGTACCATGTCTGCACAGCCTATGACCACCTCTAGTACCATGTCTGCACAGGCTATGATGACCTCCTATAATAGAATTTGACCATATATATGTAGCGGGGCTTTGAAATTTAGGGGAATGTTTGAGTGGTAGTTGTGCTCAAACACACTATTTGATAGGGTTCATTAAAACCCATTTTGGGTAGCAGGTGGGATACTGGTGTGTAGTTCCCCGTGGCCTGTTGGTGGCGCTGCCAATGGGGGCCAGGGTTGAACCGCTGGTACAGTGCTGTGCCTTGGATGTCCCCTTTCGGCGGTAGTATGGTGGGCGTGTCGGCCTGCTGTGCATCCCGGGAGGGGATATAAAAGGGGCAGACCCTGTCTGTCAGGGGTGAGTTCCCGGGGGTCTGACCCCGGAAGCGTGTGATTCTGTTCGTGGCCACCCCAGGCACCTTTAGCCCTGGGGTGGAGTTCCTGGTTTGGTACACTGGCGGATCAGTCCCAGGCACCTTTAGCCCTGGGGCTGCAACGGAAAGCCTTGGGCCCAGCAACTTTGACTGGGGCCCACAGAGGATCGAGGAATCCCAGGGTGCTGCCTTGCAAAAAGACCCGTATCTAGATGAGGAGGCCGGGGGAGGACCGTTCCGAGGGACTGGTGAGGAACTCACAGTGAAGGAAGGGGCCCGGTAACTCTCTGGAGGGATGTCATCTCCCTGAAAGAGGCTCCATATTGCAACCAAGTTCACCAGGTCTGTGGCTGAGACCCAAGTTCACCAGGTCTGTGGCAGAGACCCAAGTTCACCAGGTCTGTGGCAGAGACCCGAGTTCACCAGGTCTGTGGCAGAGACCCAAGTTCACCAGGTCTGTGGCAGTGACTGTGTGTATCTAGTTCAAGCATCATTCCGGCTGCTAGGATCCACTCCATTGGGAGACTATCCGGATGAGCTGAGTCTACCTGCAGATATGGGTAGTGAATAAGAATTTGTTTGTGCCTGGACCTATTCCCACACCTTTTGCTGTCCTGCTCTTCCTCCAACCTTCTCTTGTCTAATTATCGTGTATAAGAGAGAAATAAACTCTACGTTGGAGTTGCAATCGGTGTGGACCTTGAAGTTATTGGGGAATAGAGACTTGTCTTTGTCACAGTGAAGACGGGAGCCATTCTCTGGGGGGACCTGATCACAGAGACCCAGGTACATTACACCGCTCAACCTCTTCACACAAGAGGGTACGGGCACAAAGCGCGGTGTGCCTTTTCCTGCTAAGGAGCCAAGGGCAGGTAAAAGGTCTGTGTGCTACATATATATATATATATATATATATATATATATATATATATATATAAAGCCCTATGTGCTTTCATATCTGTCTTATCTATATATAACACACTCTTCAAATGTGCTTTAAAATGTATGGTTTTCCCTTTTATGAACAAGAAAATAATGACATTATGCTGTTGGGCTGGTATAATAATGCTATTGGGCTGGTATGAAATTATTTCCTGGGCTGGTTTTTATTTGCACTAGGTGAGACAGAGGTGCATACCTACCCAAAAGAGGCTATAAACATATGACACATACCCACTAAACCAGACAGTCAAAAAGGTCAGTCAATGGCAGGGGAAAAGGCCCTATCGCTGTAATAAGAGGTCAGATATCAAAAAATTGGTCTCCAGCTACTGTGTTGGTAACATAAGGTGTATAAAAGAGCCTTGCATATGACAGTCATTAGACTAAAACTGAGAAGATAATCCATGATGGTATGTGTGAGAGACCAGATATTTTGCTGTTAGATCAGCATTAAAGCATTCCTAGGGAGCGTGCTGATAACAGAGGTCGGAGGGCTGACAGAGGAGAGCGACAAAGCAAGGAGATTCCCAGCTGCAACCAGGTAACCTCAACCTGTCAGCAGTAGCATCAGTGAACACTCAGTCCCATGTGTGGATATCATAAGTACTCAGGGTCCTCCGTTTATGCTCCCCTCCAGGTGAATGATGTCCGCCCTGCTGTTCTCAAAAAACACAGCTCTTCTGTGTGTAATGAAATCCTACCAGGATTCACATGCTTTGCTTTTTTCGCTGATCAACTGCTCCAGTCGTGTATTACTGGTCTCACAAATCTTCTGTGTATGATTGAGTCCTAGTAGATTCCAGATACGCCACTGCTGTGTGACATGCACTGTTCAGCTGATCCAATCATAGGTGGCTGGTCTCTTCAATACACAGTCAGCTGATTAAGCCAAGATGGAAATGCTGGAGCTCTTTGAAAAGATGGGGTGGTTGGGCCAGGTGACAAGTGGGGGGGAGGGAAATACCTGGGTCTGCATCTACATGTTTCGTTCCAGGGGGTGGAACTTCACCTGGACACGTGGGGCAGTCAGCTGTCACTCTCTAGATCCGAGGAGGGGTGGGAGGAGGCCTTAGAGGTTTGCTTTCAGGATCCTTTTGGATCCAATGATCTGTACGTACAGTTTAAATTTATACACCAATTGCATTATACTCCTGCCAGGCTGGCTCATATGGGTTTTGTCTCTGCTGCTTCTTGTTCTAGGTGTGACTCCACTGAGGCCGGATACATACATATGTTTTGGTCTTGTTCTGCTCTGTCGACGTTTTGGAAGGACTTCTTTTCTTTTTTTAAGGACACATTACATTTACCAATCCCTCATACACCAGAGGTTGGACTGTTGGGAGTGCTCAATGAGTTCGTACCCAGGACCCATGCTCGAACTCTGGTCAGCACAATTCTTTTTTTATGCCAGGAAATTCATTCTGTTACAATGGAAGAGTGCCTCTGCTCCAAATATTCAAATGTTGTACTGTATGATAAATAAGGTTTTACTCATCTTTAAATGCATCTACAACGGTAGGGCCTGTCCTGCCAAGTTTACTAAGATTTGGCAGCCCTGGCTTGACATTACAAATTCCTTTTGGAAAGACACTCCGCTCTCCCAACCCTAATGGGTTTTACCCTGGGTTGGCTTGCTACGGTTGCAGGTTGATGGGGACAATGCTGCTGGTTTGGTGTTCTCAGGTTCTGGTTGGAGGTGCGGGGGGCGGTGAGGTGTGAATGGCTGTGTGTGTGTGTGTGTGTGTGTATGGGTCTGAATGTACTTGGTTTATATCTCCACTGTTTAATATACTATGACTTACCGTAGTGGGGCCCTATGTAGTCCACTTCGGTCAACCTACTTCTTCTGTTGTTTTAGTTTTCCTCCGTTGAGGAACCGTAGTTCACAATATTTTGATAATGCCATATAGCCTTAAGGTGCTATTGTAAATGTGCACTGATCTATACATGCGATGTAACCATTTACGAATCTGTCTGCTTTGTACTTGCAAAAGCTCAATAAATAAATCTTTAAAAAAAAAAAGATATAGGGCTAAACTCCACCCCTTCATCTAGTAACATGACCCAGGTAAAATTAACCCATGAAGTTAAACCAATTCAAATATGTGCACAGCCCACTAAAAATCATGCGTGTATAGCACTGTTCCAAAACTAAGCCAAATTGACCAGACCCACGCTCTGTAGTACAAGGGGCTCCCCCTTCTCATCTCCTCAGGTCTAGTAAAACATGAATTGATGTTTGGACATCAGTCACATGTATGGCTATAAATACTCAATATAAATGCACCTACAGGCATACCAGCCATATAAACCTATGATCCAATGTAGATCACAGGTACAGAGGCGTATCTAGTGAAAATGGCACCTATGGCAAGCACTGAAACTGCACCCCTGTCAAAACATTTGAAACCCATCTTTCAGATAACCATAACAAAAAAGACAGCTAACAAAACTACAAGTCAAGCCCTTTAATCTTTCAATTCACAAATTATGGATTGGCACTGATGAGCTGCATTGATAGGCAGCACTGATGAGCTGCACTGATAGGCAGCACTGATAGGCAGCACTGATAGGCAGCACTGATGAGCTGCACTGATAGGCAGCACTGATGGGCACTAATTTGCGGCATTTATGGGCAGTGATAAGGTAGCACTGATGAGGCAGTACTAACACTGTTAGGCGGCACTGATGAGCTGCACTGATGTGCACTAATAGGTGACACTGGCACTGACGGGTGGCACTGATGAGCTGCACTGATAGGTGGCACTTATAGGTGGCACTGACACTGATAGGTGACCTGAAAGGTGACACTAATGAGCTGCACTGAAAGGTGGCACTGTCTGATAGGTGACACTGGCACTGATAGGTGGCACTGATGAGCTGCACTGATATAGGTGGCACTGATAGGTGACACTGGCACTGATAGGTGGCACTGTCTAGCCCTGTTTGGAGGGGGGATTTGGTGACATATCAGGGTTCTAAACAGACCCCTAATATCTCTCTTTTGAGACACAGAAAGGGACTGAGGACAGAGATTCCCCTGTCCCTTTCTCTGCAGCCTCAGCTGCACTGGACAGTGAATGAATGGGAAGTGCTCTGTGCTGAGCAGCTTACCATTCATTCACAAACTAAATCATAGCAACCCCCCCTTTCCCCCGCAGCAGCTGATGGGAGAGGACAGAGGGGAGCTATCAGTGCTGCAGGGAGCCATCGTAGAATGAAACTAGACAGGTGGCAACCCTGTGTCCCTTCACATTCCATCTGGCCTACTTTTCCTACCTGGGGCCCGGGAACTGGGTGCAGTGCTCCTTCTGCAGCATTCTCCTGAGTGAGCCCAGAGCCAGGGGCCAGTGGTGTCCCTTCCTCTTGAGAACCGAGCTGGGCAACGGACCACGCGGTGTGTTACACTATCACTTTCACTTTCAAGTGCAGGCGGTGTGATCTATCCCACTGCGGCTCCCGACAATTAAATTAAAGCCCTAGCCTGCCTCATTGTATTGATATAGAAGGGGCTGGGACTTTAATTTGATTGTCGGGAGCCGCAGTGCGGTGGATCACTCCGCCTGCACCTGAAAGTGGTGAAATAATCCCTATTTCTGTCTATTATCGGCCTTGAGTTGCGGACGCCAATGCTCCCAGTGTCAGTTTCATTTAATTGGGGGGCACATGGGGGGGGGACAGGATAATGTTGGGTCATGGCCCCCTCTGGAGCACCCCCTTCATATTGCATACCCTGGATACGCCACTGTACAGGTAGCTACAATAGAGTCAGGGTGCATATTGGGCAGGTGGACATAGAAATAATTATAGAAATGGAAATGCATATACTACAGGAAATCACTCAATAACAGAAAGGAGACAGGGAGGTTAGGGTTAGAGCAACAAACACAGACAGAGATATATCAGAGAGTTACTAATGTCATATACCCAAAATTGGTAAATTTGATACATATAGATGCATCTACAGAAAACATTGCAGGGACAAGTCACTGTTTAACCCCTTAGGGATAAGGCAGTTCAAAAGAAAAATCTATTTTGCCGCCTTTTGTTACAGAATTTTGTCCCAGTCGCCCCTCCTATTGGATAATTCTAGTTTATAGATAATCATTAGGGTTGTCCCGATAGCGATATTAGTATCGCTATCGGGACCGATACCGAGTATTTGTACTCGCACAAATGCTCCCGATGCCTGACCCGATACTTGGTCGGCGGGCGGGGTCAGTGGGCGGAGAGGGCAAGCGGACTCAGTGGGCGGAGAGGGCAGAGAGGCCGAGTCAGTAGGCAGAGTGGGCGGGCGGCCTCAGTGGGTGGAGCGGGTGAAGTTAGCGGACCGGAGAGCGACTGGATCATCACATTCGGTCGCCGTCAGCTTGGACATCCCGACGCCCATCTTGGCACACCCTGCACTTGGCCACAGTAAGTCAGCAGCTAACATCTTGCTACACCCAGCCCATATAGTTTGGGCTGGGTGTAACAAGATGTCTGCTGATACTTACTGATGCTGAGTGGAGTGTGTTCCAAGATGGGCGCTGCAGCATAGCATTTTAAAATACTTTCCTCATGTCATTTACTGCTGCATTTCAGTGCCTGCCCATAAGTGCCAGCCACCTGTCAGTGCCATCATTGCCCTTAAGTGTCGCCTAGCAGTGCCAGCCACCTGTCAGTGCCATCTAACAGTGCCAGCCATCTGTCAGTGCCAGCCACCTGTCAGTGCCATCAGTGCCCATAACTGCCGCCTATCAGTGCCATCAGTGCCCATAACTGCTGCCTATCAGTGCCAGTCACCTGTCAGTGCCCTAAGTGCTGCCTATCAGTGCCAGCCACCTGTCAGTGCCATCAGTGCCCATAACTGCCACCTATCAGTGCCAGCCACCTGTCAGTGCCATTAGTGCCCATAAGTTCCGCCTATCAGTGCCACCTGTCAGTGCCGCCCATCAGTGCCAGCCACCTGTCAGTGCCAGTTCCCTGTCAGTGTCATCTATCAGTGCCATCTATCAGTTCCCGTCAGTGCCACCTATCAGTGCCAATCAGTCAAACTGTCACATGGCATTAAAAAAAAGTTTTGGTAATCGGTATCGGCGAGTACATGAAAAAAAGTATCAGTACTTGTACTTGGTCCTAAAAAAGTGGTATCGCGACACTCCTAATAATCATACACTTGAACCCTGTAATAGATGCTCCGTGTATATCCCTAAAATGAATGGCTACTGGGGACTTGTCACCCTTAGTAGAAATACTCGTCAGTTGAGCTCCCATTCTTTTCTGGAATTCCCTAATGGTTTTCCCTACATACATTTTACCATATGACAAATTTAGTAGAACAGTTCACAAATAATTTAATTTGGTACGACCGATTGCCTGTTGAGTCACTGAAGGTGTTAGTCCTAATAACATACCTACAGATACTACAATGCCCACATTGATGCATGCCAGTCAGTGGGGGAGTGAAGGAGAAGGTACAGCTCTCCCATGTCCTATTGGTATACTCGCTGTGAACCAATGCATCTCCTATTGTTGGTGCATGTTTTGCTATTAACTTTGGGCGACGGCCCAATATTTACTTTAGTCTGTTGTCCAACATAAGGAGATGCCAATGCTTCCCTAACACAGTTTTCAAATTACTCCAATGGGTACCATGAATAGGTACAATACCCATCTTGTCTTGATTCTTCTTATCCTGTCTCACCTCTTCAACCATCTGCCTTTGCTGGTCTGATAATTGAGTTGGGATTTTAAATCTTTCGCTCAAGACTCTGCTTTCCTTGTGAAAATCCTGAATGTTTGAACAGTTCCTGTGGGGATACCTCTGATCAAGGGCCATGGATGATGGCTGGTGGCGTGGAGGAGGGTATTGCCAGCTGTGGGCTTCCTATAGGTGTTGGTCATTATTTTTGTACCTTCCCAATGGATCAATAGATCCAAAAACTCAATCTGGTTGCTGTCTACCTTATAGGTGATGAAGATATCTCTAGTGTTGTTCATTGAGACCCCCAATGAACATCTGGAATTGTTCCAATGAGCCTCTCCACACCACCAGCACATCATAAATGTAGTGTACCCACAGGGCTACCTGTTCTCTAAACGCCGGATAGTTGTATACTTCCTCCCTCTCCCACCAGCCCAGATCTAGACAGGCATATGAAGTGGCACAGGCGGCTCTCATGGCTACTCCCTGATTTTGCTGGAAATATTTATTATCAAACATGAAAAAATTATTATTCAACACCAACTTGAGAAGTTCAATCAGAAATTCATTATAGGGGCCCGCAAGGGGGTGTCTCATCTCTAGTCACTGGGATACCCACCTGTACCCCCACCTTATGGGTATGGAAGAGTACAGGGATTCCACATCCATCCCAGCCAAGCCAAGCCACTCCCTTGTTACCTCAAGAGAAATACATTTCCGAAGTGTGTCGGAGGAATCTTAAACTAAAGGCAATTCTCTATTTAGATGTTTGATCCTTTTGTCTATAAACCTACCTATTCTTTCCAATGAGCCTCCCACCCCAGACACTATTGGTCTTCCTGGTGGTTTGTCCAATTTTTTGAGTAACTTAGGGGTAACATAAAATGTGGGTGTATTAAAGTCCTCCACTTTAAGGAATAGAAATTCCTTATTTGTGAGGAGTCCTACTTCATGTGCCCACTGGTCCCCAAAAAGTGTCAGTTAGTTTGCAGACACTATAACTTTTTGCGCAAATCAATCAATATATGCTTATTGGGATTTTTTTTTAACCAAAAATATGTAGAAGAATACATATTGGAAGTCCCCTAATACCAAAGTCTAGGGCATGTCTTTTGAAATGTATTGTGTAGCGGCCTCACCCCTCTCTCATGCTCGGCTTGTCTTTCTTCGTCTAAGGGTCTCAGTGTTGGGGGGAGGGATGAGATACACCACGGCCCATGTCCTCCATAGCTGAGAAGTGAAGGCCAGAAGATTGGCTTTTGTGTGGGTGTCCTAGAGTCAAGTCCAGTACTTCGTCCCTGAATCCTTCGCTCCTAGTAACCAGAGTTCCACACAGTGAATAGGTCCAACTCAGTTTTATTCTTCTTGGCAGAAAACAAACAGTTTCTTCTACTGAGTAGTAATGAGGAATAGATCGAGGCACAATCCTTTCCCTTCTCCTGCTAACCAATGTGGTATTACCAGTGGCGAATAGTCACTGCCACTGACTATGTGAGGTAGAACATGAATTACCTTCGCTAGCACTGCCCCTGTCAGGGGAAGGAAATACGTCCAAGGGAGAAACCGGAGGCCTCTCTGTCACCAGCGATGCTGCGCCGGACTCTTCAGAGAAGTTCCGCACACCAGATCTCACGAACTCAGACACGGGCACCCAAGGAGTTAGGGCCCCCTCGGATTCCTCCACCCTCGCGGAACTCAGTCGAAGGTACTGAGCCCCAGGCGTTCGCAATAGTACCTCACCCCCGGCTAAAGGTGCCTGAGATGGACTCCATCTCCGCTCCGGCTAGGTCAAGAGCACCTAGGCCTGGAACACTGGAACGCCAGCACCCAAGCTGAAGGTGCCTGGGTGCGGCCGAGTCCTCCGACTCCCACTCCGGACTCCGAACTCTGAACCCTGTGGTAAGGGCGTCCGCCCCTTTTATCCCCTCTCCCTTTGCGCCACAGCGGGTTCCCCGCCCCGCTGTACCAGCTCCAGGGGAGGACAAAAAAGGTACAGTCTTGTGGTGTGAGTTCAGCTTGGGCCCAGGGCAACAGCGCCACCTGTGGACCGCAAGGAACCTCACACCACCAGAGTCCTCCAAGAAATAGAAAAAGGTCTCGGATCCCCTAGCAATTTGTGCATCTGGGTTACACTACCACCCAGATGCCCCCCTTAAATTCAAACACCCGCTACACTTGCTTGAAAAAAATAAACAGGATAGGGGTTAGAGCATGGGATAATTCAAAACACTTGCACAATAATCAGAGGACACTCTTTTAGGCTCACGTGCATGGTTTTTTTCTGGGGACACTGGGGAATGGCTATTGCCCTGAGCCACTTTGAGAGCTATCTCAGTCCATAGCTACATCTGACACTTTCTGTAAGAGAACTGTTAAGCCTCATACACGCGACCGAGAATCTCGTCAAGAAAAAACACGTCGTTTTTCTTGACGAGATTCTTGGACAAGAAACTTGTCCCGGCCAAGTGTACAGACGCTCCATTCAAAGAACCCACGGTTCTTTGAATGGAGCGAACGCGGTGACATCATTGACTACGATGAGCGTGCGCTCGTCACATTCGATGCCGTCGCTGCCATCTTGCTACACCCTACCTATGCCTAGGAAGCTACCGCGCATGTCATTTCGAGCATGCGCGGGTTTCCACGGCGAAAGGTAAGTGTACACACACACACATTTTTCTCGTCGAGAAACATGCTGACAAGAATCTCGACGAGAAAATAGAGAGCAGGTTCTCTATTTTTCTCGTCGAGATTCTTGTCGGTTTTCTTGACGAGAAACCTGATAGCCGCATACACACGACCGAGTTACTCGGCAAGAAAGCTCTGCCAGCAAGTTTCTTGCTGGTTCTTGCCGAGAAACTCGGTCGTGTGTATGAGGCTTCAGAATGCACCCGGTGCGCACACTCACAGGCAATTGCAGATTCCCACATGTGCCAGTGCGCATGCGTGTGCACATCACACTGCGTGCACGCGCAGGAGTGCACCCCTAGCCACAATTGGCGCCAGACAGCCTATTTAAAGGATGCCCTGACTTCCTGACTTCTAAAAAGTGCTGACTGGTCTTCAGCTGTGTCCTGATTTTCTGAACCCTGTGAAACCTGGCTTGATTCCTGTTGCTGAACTTTGGCTTTCCTCTACCCTGCTTTTGGACTCCAATTACTCTGATTACTGGTTCCTGATCCTGGCTTCCTATCTGACCTTGCTTCTGCTTATGCCTTGTTACCTCGCTGCCCGCCTGTTACTGAACCCGGTTATCGTTGTGACCTTGCTCCTGTCTCCTGCTTGACTCGATGCTGTCTCCGAGTGCCTGTGCTGGCTGTCCATCCTCTCAGCTTACCTGGGTCCAGCTCCTTACCGGATGCTCTGCCTGCACCTCCAAGCCTGCAACTCCACTTACAAGTTCTGCACGCAACATTTACAGGCACTCGTGTTCCTCCTGACCCTAGCCACCATCTGTTCCACCTCCAGTGGGGCTTGGGCTGGAGATACAAGAGAGACCAACCTTTCAGACTCCTACCAGGTACGTGACACTTACATCCCAAAAGCACACGTTCATCAGTAATCACAATTTAGGGTCATTACTCACAAGCTCCCAGGACAGCTGCACACCTTTTAGCTTCCCCGGACACTGTCCAGTGAGGGAGACCATCCTTCTCCAGACCAGATCTCTTACGAGCTAACTTCACAAATCAATGCTATAAAGTCTGTATGTAGCACACCCCCTTTAGGGCACACACAGCCAGGTACACAGCATTATATTAATTCTTCCACTGGCTCAGGAAACAGTCTAGGGGTTCTTTTTAGTGTTTTTATTGGAACATGAACTTGGATAAGGATAGGAAGCATGGGATACCACCAATGAAGTGTAACTTAACATCTTGAGGACTCCTCAAATTCTGGCTACACTGTACACTCTGAATGTTCCACAGGATTCTTAATGCTTCTGATGACTTGTGCTCCCTCAGGAGTTTAAAAGTTACACACTGTCACTTCTCAGCAATGTGGGTAATTTACTCACTTAGCCACCAAATCACTGGTTGCCTCCTGCCGATTTCCACCATGTTCCTTTGGGTCGTTGTCCTGCTGCAGAACAAATTTGGGGACAATCACTTGCCTCTCTAATGGTATGGTATGATGGATAAATATTGCACCAGTACAAAAAGAGATTTATAAATTTTGTGCAGAACTTGAAAAAGTGAAATCCAATGCTTTGCAAAGTTCTAGCTTAGAAAAATAAAAAGCACTTGTCTATTTATGAAGCTGAAACACACATTGCAGCACTGAGAAGCACTGAATGAAATTCAAGCATGCTGATGCTGAAAAGAAAGGGCATATTGCCTATAAATTATACATATATCAGTAAATGAAAGTAGGAAAGTGAATAAAAGAAAGAAGAATGATATGTATGAAGAGGGAAATGTCAGCCGAGATCTCCGTGCTCAGGAATCTTCTCACCTGCAATCTAATTAGAGTCTATCATGGCTCAGGAAGGCAAGTTGGAAAGTAGATGTTGATGTTCACAGCTAATAGAAAGGTCTAGCCTAGCGGCTAGCTTATAAAGTTTGTCATTTGGAGACACCTGTGCTGATACATCTGCATCTAAAATGCTACCACTTTTGCATTTAAGTAGCAGGTTGGCAGTAAGTTAAAGACACTGGAGGGTGGTCAGATGTGTGACAACAATGGCTGCATTTGGGGACAAACTGGCTGCATTTGGGGACAAATCGGCTGTATTTGGGGACACACTGGCTGCATTTGGGGACAAACTGGCTGCATTTGGGGGGAAACTGGCTGCATTTGGGGGGAAACTGGCTGTATTTTGGGACAAACAAGCTGTATTTGGGGGGAAACTGGCTGCATTTGAGGGGGCAAACTGGCTGCATTTGGGGGGAAACTGGCTGTATTTTGGGGGAAACTGGCTGCATTTTGGGACAAACTGTCTGTATTTGGGGGGAAACTGGCTGCATTTGAGGGGGCAAACTGGCTGCATTTGAGGGGGCAAACTGGTGGCGTTTGGGCACAGTGGCTACGTTTAATGGGCACAGTGGCGGCAATTGATGGTTTTGTTTTTTTTCAGTTTGTTTGCGCCCCCCCAAAAATTTTGAGCACCAGCCGCCACTGGACAACAATAATGTCTTAATTCTTTATTTTAATTTTTTTACATACATGGTCTAATCATGATTGTGCACTATTATGGCTAATGGGGCAGTACAAATAGATGGAAAAAATATAGCACAGGTAATTGTTATTTTACTTAAGATTTGTGGGGAATTATCTGCTGCCTTCCTTTTAAAAGAAGTGAGACCTACTTGTTTCATAAGGAAACATAGAAAATTCTCGAGCATGATAAGCTATCAGTCTGGTGTTACGTCAACCACCTCCTAAAGTAATCAATAAAGTTTACCTCTAATAATTTTTTTAACCACTTCCCTACCGCTGTATAGTCATATGACGGTGGCACAAACCCTTTGTCCCTCCGGGCCGCCGTCACATGGCATGCCCGGCGGCCACGATGTCCGCCGAGCACCCACAATTGCCTGTCACACAGCAGGACCGTGGATCTGTGTGTGTAAACACACAGATCCACGTCCTGTCAGGTGAGAGGAGACCGAACCGTGTGTACCCAGTACAGAGGAACACCGATCGGTCTCCTCCCCTTGTGAGTTCCCTCCCCCTACAGTTAGAATCAATCCCTAGGATACACATTTAACCCCTTGATCGCCCCCTAGTGTTAATTCCTTCCCTGCCAGTCACATTAACACAGTAATCAGTGCATTTTTATAGCACTGATCGCTGTATATATATGAATGGTCCCAAAATAGTGTCAAAAGTGTCCGATGCAGGGGCGTACCTAGGGCATTTGGCACCCGGGGCGGATCCTATATCTGGCACCTCCCCCCCACCTTAAAATGTAAAAACACCCCACTGTTCCCCCTGCATACCTCTGCATCCTTCAATATGTTTTTGTCACTACTGTGTACCCCCTTTCCACAACTGCACCTCTGGACCCCTTTACATTACACTGCACCCTGCACCTCTGGACCCCTTTATATTACACTGCACCCTGCACCTCTGGACCCCTTTACATTACACAGCACTCTGGACCCCTTTACATTACACTGCACCTCTGGACCCCTTTACATTACACTGCACCCTGCACCTCTGGACCCCTTTACATTTCACAACCCTTGTACCTCTGGACCCCTTTACATTACACTGCACCCTGCACCTCTGGACCCCTTTACATTACACTGCACCCTGCACCTCTGGACCCCTTTACATTACACAGCACTCTGAACCCCTTTACATTACACTGCACCTTTGGAACCCTTTACATTACACTGTACCCTGCACCTCTGGACCCCTTCACATTACACAGCCCTTGTACCTCTGGACCCCTTTATGTTACACTGGTGTAAAAAATTAAAGCAATAAACCGCGCTAGCCAGTAACATAAATAAATATACAGCAGCACCTGTGATATGTGATAACATATAAAGTATACAAAAGAATAAAAAGGAACAAGTGCGCTAATGTGAATTGACTAATAATCAAAAATTATGAATCCACACATATATTGAATAAATGAAGTCCAACAGTGATAACAATGAATGTGTCCTGTAAAAATGAATATATCCTAAATAAGTCCCATCAAAAATCAGCAATGAAGGGAAGCCGTGAAGAGGTGAACCGCAAAAAGTTTGAAATTCGGTGCATGCACACCCGTGTCCACCACCAACAATCAAGCTGCTTACCAGAGGTAAGAAACAAATAAGCCCATCCGCAATCTCAGGGGGAGATCCAGAGAAATCCAGATAAACTTCGCAGAGTTCCAACGTCACTTGATAGGCAGTGGATACAGCAAAGATTTCCCAAGGAGACAGAGGAGGCTCAATAGTGCATTACCCAATGTAAAATTTATTTTAAAAAACGGGTTTAAAAACACTTACACAATGTACAATTTAAAGAACATAACAACCGGCCGGTCCGCCGTACCTGTCCCGTAGTGATGACGTCAGCACGCGCACCTCTGGACCCCTTCACATTACACAGCCCTTGTACCTCTGGACCCCTTTACGTTACACTGCACCCTGCACCTCTGGACCACTTCACATTACACAGCCCTTGTACCTCTGGACTCCTTTACATTACACTGCACCCTGCACCTTTGGACCCCTTTACATTACACTGCACTCTGGACCCCTTTACATTACACTGCACCCTGCACCTCTGGACCCCTTTACATTACACAGCCCTTGTACCTCTGGATCCCTTTACATTACACTGCACCCTGCACCTCTGTACCCCTTTACATTACACTTCACCCTGCATCTCTGAACCCCTTTACATTACACTGCACCCTGCACCTCTGGACCCCTTTACATTACACAGCCCTTGTACCTCTGCACCCCTTTACATTACACAGCACCCTGCACCCCTTTACATTACACAGCCCTTGTACCTCTGCACCCCTTTACATTACACAGCACCCTGCACCCCTTTACATTACACAGCCCTTGTAACTCTGGACCCCTTTACATTACACAGCCCTTGCACCTCTGGACCCCTTTACATTACACGGCACCCTGCACCTCTAGACCCCTTTACATTACACAGCCCCCCACAGCTCTGGACCCCTTTATATTACACAGTACCCTGCACCTCTAGATGCCTGTATGTTACACAGACACCCCCCTCAACAGTTCTGGACCCCCTGCATGTTACACAGACCCCCCTACAGTGCAGACCCCCCTACAGTGCAGACCCCCGCTACAGTGCAGACCCCCGCTACAATGCAGACCCCCTTACAGTACAGGCCCCCACTACAGTACAGACCCTCCTATAATGCAGACCCCCCTACAGTGCAGACCCCCGCTACAGTACAGGCCCCCCCTAAAATGCAGACCCCCCTACAGTGCAGACCCCCCCTACAGTTAAGACCCCAGCTACAGTGCAGACCCCCCTACAGACCCCCTACAGTGCACAGACCCCCTAACAATACATACCCCCCTACAGACCCCCCCTACAGTCCCATAATGTACCTCAGAACTGACAGAGAGCCCGAGGTAGTGGCTTTGCAGGGAGGGGGGTGCGAGCCACACCCGAGCCAGTCGGCACATCTGGGACCGGCGCAACGATCCCCTTCTCTCAAGGCTCGGATCAGTCTCGGCAGCGGCTGTCAGCCGACAAGTATAAAGCCGCCTCCCCCTCCTCCTGCATGCACAGCACTGTATAGACATAAAGGAGGAGGGGGAGGCGGCTTCATACTTGTCGGCTGACAGCCGCTGCCCGAGACTGAGCCGTGAGAGAAGGGGCTCGTTGCGTCGGTCCCAGATGTGCTTGCACCCCCCTGCAAAGCCACTACCTGCTGCCCCCCCCCCCTCCATGACTGAAAGGAGACAGCGCTGCGTGTTTAACAGCAGCATCGCACGGTGACAGAACAGACATGTTCTGTCACCGCGCGATCTGCTGTTAAACCCGCGGCGGCGGCGCTGTCTCCTTTCAGTCATGGAGGGGGGGGCGCCGGCCTGACACCCCCCAGTGTGTGGCACCTGGTGGGCACGCCCCACCCGCCACCCCCTTAGTACGCCACTGGTCCGATGTGTTCTATTTGTGGGGGGAAAAATATATCAAAATTTCATATGGCCTTGCAATTGTCATTCAAAGTGTGACAGCGCTGAAAGCTGAAAATTGGCCTGGGCAGGAAGCGGTTAATACAATGGGCATTCAATACAATGCCCTGTATTGAAGTGGTTAATTTTTGGAGAAAGTGTGGAAAAGTTAGAACTTCTGTCACATTTTTACTGCTGTCTGTGACCTGCTGGCTGGGGGGGTTCACCCACTCTTCATTTTATGCAGAATGGTCACAAGGACAGAAAGTGATAGGAAATCCAAAAGTGGTGACAAATGTCTATGACTATGAGGCAATTTCCCCGTAACTGGAAAGATTCCTTCTCACTTCCTGATGTGTGTCCAAGATAACAAGTGAAGGAAATCTACCTATATGGGCACAGAAAAACATATTATTATTATTAGTATTAATATTATTATTATTATTATCATCCGCTTTCCAACTGCATAGCTTAGTTATACGGCGGCAGAGCAGCTCTCCACCCACTGATCAAGGAGGAGAGACCAAGAATAGAGCTCTGTTCTGTCAGCGGAGATGTAAAGTATTTTCTTCCCCTGCAGAGCAGGGAATAAAATTAATCACATCACTTAGTAATAGCAGCACACAAAAACACTGGTTGGACACACATTTAACCCTTTGATCGCCCTACAGTGACAGTGCATATTTTTAGCCACCATTACTAGTATAAAAAAATACATAAAAATACATAAAATGAATGATGATAATAATGAATAATAATAATGAATGGAAACGTGTTTTTACATACATCCACAAAGGTTCATTAAATGTCTTGACCCAAGAAAATGGATTTAAAATATATTCCAGATGGTATATAAATACTGACATAATTCATAAATTTAACCCCGATACTAATCCTCTGTGTTGGCGATGTACAGCTGCCCGAGGAACACTCCTTCATATATGGTGGGATTGCCCTCGAATACAACCCTTTTGGAAGGAAGTACATCGCCTTATATCCTACATAACAACATATAAATTAGATTTTACTCCTGCCCAATACTTGTTACACCACACTTCCTTACCTATTTCACTTCACAAAAAATCTCTTATTATACATCTTGTTAACGCAGCAAAACTATGTATACCTATACATTGGAAAGATACTTCACCTCCATGCATCTCTGAATGGTTAAAGAAAGTCCAGAAAATTGCAGAAATTGAAGATTTGATACAACAAGCCAATTTAATTTCCACAAAACTTGGGCTAGTTGGATACACTTTGCTAACTCCTCTGAATTTCATATGCTGATTTCTATTATTCATTAACTTGACTAGGGAATTTATACTGCATATGTTTTATAGCAGAATGTAAAAAAATATATATACATTTTTTTAAATTGTAGGTCTTTTTTGTTTATAGCGCAAAAAATAAAAAGACCCAGTGGTGATCAAATACCACCAAAAGAAAGCTCTATTTTTCAAAACAAAATGACAAATTTAATTTTGAGTACAGCATTGCATGACAATGTAATTGTCAGTTAAAGTAACGCAGTGCCGTATCCCAAAAAATTACCTGGTCATGAAGCTGGGGTAAATCTTCCGGAGGTCAAGTGGCTATTACGATTAATATTATTATTGTAGCACTACCCCCAGAGGAGCCGCTGAATTATTTTGGGATGTTTCTGCTTACTTGAAGGTGGCATACCTTGTTCACCCAGCACTTACCGACACACCTTATTGATTGGGCCAAAAATAGCTTAAAAGAAGAGAGGATTTGCTTATACAAACAATCAATAGGACAATAGTGTTACTCTGTGAGATATGGTTAAACACCTGCAGTATTCTGACTAACGTAATTAGCATACGTTATGCATTTACCTAGCAACAGTATATAAAGAGAGTCCTAACTTTCTATAACAGTCCCAGTTTTATCCAAATGGCTACTGATTGATGGAAGAAAAAATAAAACCGTTGGCCAGCAAAGTTAGGGCGCTTGAAGAAAGCACAAGAGTTCCTAGCAGACAACAGATTAACTTGTATGTTAGTCAGTTACCTGACCCAGGGCTCCTCCTTCTGGGTCTTCGGAAATGTGCTCTAATTCAGTAAAAGCCCAGTTCAAATCAGAAAGGGAGAGAGGTTGCTGAGAAGTCTCTCTTTTTAATCCTGCTGAGACAGTCCCTCCTTTCCTTCTCCACAAATTGTAGGAGTGCTCTCCAGTACAGTTTGAGCTCACCAGGTGTCCAAATCACACCTCATGTCCTCCAACGGAGAAGGTTCTCCATCTATTTGCATCTCTGAATTCTCACCCGATTGTGGTCAGCTATGTAAGGGATCCATTGAGCCAGCAGGAGCTCAGTCACATACGCACCTGCTTGCTTCCAGACAGTCCTCTTCCATTTCCTCACCAGCCTCCAGGCCACTCTTCTCTTTGCTCTTTGGTATCAAGTATCAACCAATCATCTTCCTTCAGAGGATGGCTGCTTCCTGCACTGGAGACACTCAATAGACAAGCATTTCAAAGTGGTCTCCTTAAGGATGGCTACTGTTGGAATACTAAAACAAGTAAAAAGGCACAAAAAACTTGTAACTGTAATATAAAACTAAAAGTCCATGAATGAGTCCATATAACACGGCTAAGTGATAGGGTCCATATACTCAGGGCTGCCACCAAGTAGGAATAGAAGCCAGATTCCAGCAAAGCTGAGACTAAACAAGGAAGGGAGGCGCCTCTAAAGCCCTGTACACACGATCAGATTTCCGATGGAATAAAATCCGATGGATTTTTCCATCAGATTTCCGATGAAGCTGACTTCCATCAGTCTTGCCTACACACCATCAGTCGAAAATCCGACCATCCCAAAAGCTGTGACGTAAAACACTCCGATGAGCTGAGAAAATTTTAGTTCAATGCTTCTGAGCATGCGTCGACTTGATTCTGAGCATGCGTGGTTTTTTTCTCCGATGGAGTTCCACACAGGCGATCGGAATTTGCTATTGTTTTTTTCTCCATCAGATAAATTTAAAACATGTTCTATTTTTAATCACTGATGGAAAAAAGACCAATGGGGCCCATACACGATCGGTTTGTCTGATGAAAAAAGTCCATCGGACTGTTTTCATCGGTAAAACCGATCGTGTGTACAGGGCTTTAGTGTACAAGTTTAAAACACTCTAATAGTAACAAACAAATAGCAACTCACATGGGTGAAGATAAAAAGAGCACATCTTTAGGTAAAAGCATTCCTGGAGCAAGATGTATGACCAGGCACCGATTCCTCCACTTCTCCACTGGTCTTTTAGGTGGAATTTGTCAGGCACAACTACACGGTATCCCAGGACGGTGGGGGCTGTGATCTGTCAGATGCCCTCGCTCAGATGATTGACAAAGGAGCGCGGCTGCCATAACACACGCAGCACGCACGCTCAGAAAGATGTCGCACATTAGTGACATCATTGTCCCATGCCGCTCTTCCTTTACGCGTTTGTCCGATCGGATAATATCGGATGAACTGTCGTAATCGGCTCTCGAAAGCTGTGTACTAACGATCCGATTATCATACAATCGCTTCAAAAGCGGTATTTTTCGTCCGAGTATATTTTTTCAGGCAGAAAGTAACACGTTTTTATCACGATTTACAGCAATTTTTTGCCGCGATTTTGTACAGGTCAAAGGGTCACCAATATAAAAAGCACAAAAAGCCTGTAATCTGCCTAAAAAGATGCTCATGTACTTTTTTTGAGCTTCAGGTGACAAAACTATCAAATGTGAACAGGTGCCATTGAAAAGAATGGGATTTTGCTTGTTGGGCGTTTTTTCTGGCATTTTACGAGCTGAAAATGCTCAGGTGTGAAAGCAGCCTAAGAGACGCCTCTCTTTCTTGTTTATTACTGTTGGACTACTAACCATGCTTTTGCCCATTGAATTTGTACCTCGCTGTCCGCTTGTTGCCGACCTTTGCCCACAGTGTTGGTACCATAGCATTCCTGCCTTTCCATTGTCCCTGCAGACCCTGTCTAAATTTGAAGGGTTGCTCGGATGGTAACTGAACAAGAGGCCAACCTCGTCATCTCAGGCTTCCCATACATGTATGTGACACATATTTTATCCATGTATGTTCCCTATATCTGAATATCTGGGAAACATGTTGTGACAGACTCCATACTATTGTGAAAATCAGATAGATGTTTTGCTCTCTAACTAGTCAATAGTGCTGAACATAGAGAAATGCAGTGTGCTTACATAAGTATATATTTGTATACAGGGCTGTAGATAATTTTTTGTCCTGGGGGAGGTTCAGCAGCAGGTACCAAGTGGTGAAATGGGGGGATTGCGGGGGAACCAAGCTGCACTGTGTGTGTCTATGGAGCATGACTCCATAGACACACACAGCATGGGAGCGAGCATGCACTGTGTGCCACCCATAGCAAGCAGCTTTCTATGGTGGCACACAGAGAGGAGAAAGCTCAGGGCCACTCTGTGAAAAACCATTGCACAGAACAGGTGAGTATAACATGTTCGTTATTTTAAATAAAAAAATTTGCCTTTAGTAACACTTTAATCTTAATGGCACCCCCACGCACTGGAAACAAATGGGCTGCTGTGCTGGAGCAAACTCAGCAAACACTGCATGAATTGATGTGAACCTAGCTTTAGCATTGGTTCACACTATGGGGGTGATTTACTGACAACACTGCACTGCGCCGATTCATACCTTAATTGGTGCGCCGGATAAATCATTAATTGGGCGCTTGATCCGGCAGCGCACTGTGATCGTAGATAAAAATATCAACGGCGTTTCTGTCTCTATTCAAAATGAATGGTTCCCTATGGGAGCCCATTGATTTGAATAGAGGTCGCACCAGAAGTCGGATCAAGACGATCCGACTTGCGGGGCGACTCGTGTGCCAGTTCACACAGGGGCAGCGCGACTTTGCGAGGCAATTTGGACACGACTTGAGCGTGAAGCACTTGCTCAAGTCGTGTCCTGGAGGTGACTTGAAGTCGCCTCCAGGACAGGCTTCTTTGCCAGTACCTGCCCGCGAGAATGTTTCCAGCGTGATTCCCATTGCGCTGGTTCTCGGCGACAGGGTACTGCACACCTCGCGCTCGCTGTCCCCTGTGTTTGGTATGAATCATGAGGGGGAACTCCACGCCAAATAAAAAAATAAATAAAAACGCCATGGGTTCCCCTCCAAGAGCATACCAGGCCCTTAGGTCTGGTATGGATTTCAAGGGGAACCCCCTACGCCGAAAAAACGGCGTGGGGTCCCCCCAAAATCCATACCAGACCCTTATCCGAGCACGCAGCCCGGTCAGTCAGGAAAGGGGGTGGGGACGAGCGAGTGCCCCCCCTCCTAAACCATACCAGGCCGCATGCCCTCAACATGGGGGGTGGGTGCTTTGGGGCAGGGGGGGCGCCCTGCGGCCCCGCCACCCCAAAGCACCCTGCCCTCATGTTGATGGGGACAAGGGCCTCTTCCCGACAACCCTGGCCGTTGGTTGTCGGGGTCTGCGGGCGGGGGGCTTATCGGAATCTGGAAGACCCCTTTAACAAAGGGGACCCCCAGATCCCAGCCCCCCTATGTGAAATGGTAATGGGGTACATTGTACCCCTACCATTTCCCTGCTTCTTTCTCCTGACGATCCGCTTGCATTCGAGGTTCCCGCTGTGTGACGCTTTAGTTCTTCTGACAGTTCTCCTCTGAGTCTGGGGCCACCCGGTGACCCCGCCCCCCTCTGACGCATATGGACTTCACGGGGACTGCCCTATGGCTTTCCCAGTGGTGTCAGAGGGGGGCGGGACCACCGGGTGGCCCCAGACTCAGAGGAAAACTGTCAGAAGAACTGAAGCGTCACACAGCGGGAACCTCAAATGCAAGCGGATCGTCCGGAGAGCGAAGCGGGGAACAAGAAGCCAGAGCAAGATGCGGATGAGAACACCGAAGGAAGAAGGAAGAGGAGGTTGAAGAGGTGGAACAAGATGGAGGAAGAAACCCAAATGAAGAAAATAAGAAGATGGAAGAAGAAGATGGAAGAAGATGGAAGAAAGAAGACATTAAAATTGTCAAAAACCAGCTATTGTCATTTTTAACATTTCTGACACTTTTTTTTGTGAAATGGTAGGGGTACATTTGTACCCCATTACCATTTCACACAGGGGGGGCGGGATCTGGGGGTCCCCTTTGTTAAAGCGGGCTTCCAGATTCCGATAATCCCCCCGCCCGCAGACCCCCACAACCACCGGCAAGGGTTGTGGGGATGAGGCCCTTGTCCCCATCAACATGGGGACATGGTGTTTTGAGGGGTCACAGACCCCCAAAGCATCCTCCCCATGTTGAGGGCAGGTGACCTGGTATGGTTCAGGAGCGGGGGAACTCTCTCCTCCCCCCTCTTTTCCTGCGGCATGCCAGGTTGCGTGCTCTGATAAGGGTCTGGTGTGGAGTTATAGGGGGACCCCCACGCCATTTTTTTTTAAGTTTGGCGCGGGGGTCCCCTTAATATCCATACCAGACCTGAAGGGTCTGGTAATGGAATTTGGGGGGACCCCCACGCCATTTTTTTTTTAAGTTTGGCGCGGGGGTCCCCTTAATATCCATACCAGACCTGAAGGGTCTGGTAATGGAATTTGGGGGGACCCCCACGCATTTTTTTTCAAAAACTTTCAATGACTTTTCTCTGTATTGACGGGAGCTGACAATTCATTATAGCTGCGAGTGCTTTTAACCACTTCAATACCATGCACTTATACAGCTTCCTGCCCAAGCCAATTTTGAGCTTTCAGCGCTGTCGCAATTTGAATGACAATTGCGCGGTCATGCTACACTGTACCCAAACAAATTTTTTATCATTTTGTTCCCACAAATAGAGCTTTCTTTCGGTGGTATTTGATCGCCTCTGCGATTTTTATTTTTTGCGCAACAAATAAAAAAAAAAGAGTGAAAATTAAAAAAAAAACTATGTTTCTCTTTGTTTCTTTTATTTTTTTTGTAAATAAGTACCTTTTCTACTTCAATGACGGGCACTGATAAGGCGGCACTGAAGGGCACTGATAAGGCGACACTGATGGGCACCGATGAGGTGGCACCAATGAGGTGGCACTGATGAGGTGGCACTGATGGGCACTGATGATGGGCACTGATAGGCGGCACTGATGGGCACTGATTTGTGGCACTGGTATGCGGCACTGATGGGCACTCATAGGTGGCACTGATTGGCACTCATAGGCGGCACTGATTGGCACTCATAGGCGGCACTGATGGGCACTCATAGGCGGCACTAATGGGCACTTTTAGGTGGCACTGATGGGCACTTATGGGTGGCACTGATAGGTGGCACGGACGGGCACTGATAGGTGGGCACTTATGGGCACAGATGGGCACGGATGGGCACTGATAGGTGGCACTGATGGACACTAGTAGGTGGCACTGGTGACACTGCTGCCTAGCAATGCCAGCCACCACACATTTGTTTCTTGGCATGATTGTGCCAGTCAGTGCCCATGTGTGGGCACTGATTGGCATATTTTTTATGTTTTTTTTTATATATATATATTTTTTTACTACATGTGGATGGCCATGGGGGCCATCCACATGCTTAGGGCTTCCCTGGTGGTCCTTGGGGGCTTCCCTGGTGGTCCAGTGTGGGTATCCGAGGGGGGCTGCGCTGATAATCAGCGCGAACCCCCCCTGTCAGGAGAGCCGCCGATCGGCTCTCCTCTACTCGCGTCTGTCAGACGCGAGTGAGGAAAAGCCGATCAACGGCTCTTCCTGTTTACTTCCTGATCAGCCGTGATTCGACACGGCTGATCACATGGTAAAAAGCCTCCGACGGAGGCTTTTTACCGAGATCAGTGTAGCGGTGGGTCAGACTGACCCACCGCTCCACCGATCGCCGCGATGCGTGCCCCCCCAGGCGCGCGGCGGCTGTTATCCCGCAGGACGTCATATGACATCCAGTGTGGATAACAGAACCACTTCCCGGACGTCAATTTGCTATTGACTGGGCGGGAAGTGGTTAAATTACTTTTTTTTTTCTTTAGAAATGTCATTTTGTGCAGAGACTGTTATATAATGGCAAGTTTAGAGGAGTGCCTGTTCAACTTATGCAAATGCATTTGGGTGACTTGACATTTATTAAGATTTTGCCGGCGCAGTGAACCGGCGCATTGGAACGAGCGCAAATGCCGCACAGTGCACAAATACACCTCTCACAGTTATAAACGTAATTGCAGGAGCAGCGGACTGGTTCAGAAAAAGTTACTTTCTTATTCTATTTTGGGCATGTTTGTTACTTGGTCAGTTGTCACTATACTTCCTCCCATCATCGCACATCACCCCATTATATTGGCACTTCCAGCTTCTTTATATTTTGATTTGAAGATGCCGTGCACCAGGTCCATCGTGGCGCACTGAGCGCCTCCTCCCACGTGCCGAGAACACTACAGTAAATGGGGAATAGCGCTGCGTTACCGGCACAAAAGTTTCGTAAATACCAAAACTGCCGTTGCGGTTTGCAAATCAGCCCCCATGTGTCGCACAGGAATTGCATGGAAAAATGTGCAATTCAGTGTGGTGCGTTTTGAGCACATTCGTTTTGAATGAATGGAATTTCACACCAAAGTCGTGCATGCACCAATTTTGAGAATGCACTGCAACCGTATAACATGTTTTTTTTTGTATTTTGGAATCCGGGGCAGGCAAACACACTGTGTTTGTGACCAGTGCTTGGGGTGTCATTAGAGGAGGTCCAGCCCAAAAAAATAAAAAAAAATTAAAAAGTCAGCAGCTGCTGACTTTTAATATTAGGGCACTTACCTGTCCAGGTAACCCGCAATGTCAGCACTGCAGCCGGTCTTCGGATTGACTCCCTGGTGCTGCTGCCGCCATTCTTGGTAAGGGAACCAGGCAGTGAAGCCTTTTGGCTTCACTGCTGGCTCCCTACTGCGCATGCGCTTTCTAATTGCGCTTTATAATTGGCCTGGTAGCGGGGGAAGGAGGAGGGGGGCCATACAACAGGAGATGGTCAGAGACCACAGGCATACTACAGGAGATGGTCAGAGACTGCAGGCGTACTACAGGAGTTGGTCAGAGACTACAGGCATACTACAGGAGATGGTCAGAGACCGCAGGCATAATACAGGAGATGATCAGAGACCCCATGCATACTACAGAATAGGGTTAGGGACTGGAGAATCAATATTCGCTGTTGTAACACTAATCCTCCTCCCAGCCGATCAGGAAGCTGGTTTTGACACCGGCCATCCGATTGGTCACCTGATTGGCTGAAAGGACAGGCGATCCTAATAACGTCTAGGAGGGAGAAGCCGCACGGCGGAAGCTGCCGTGATGCAATGAGGACATAGGAGCCGCTGCTTGCTTCCCATAGGAGCCCAAGTATTGCAGGGGACAGCTATAGGTTGAAGAAGAGTATTGCAGCAAAAGTGTTTTCTTTTTATCGTTTAATGGACTATTACTTTTAATTTTGGCTGAACTTTTGCTTAAACTTAAAAAATAATAAATAGAACAGAAGGTGACTAGATAACAGCGCTAAATTTTGGGAAGTCCCTTAACTGAACCTCATACAATCAACCTATCCTGGAACACATAAGTAAACATTCTGTAGAAAGCGACATTATTGCAGTTGTAATGTTTGTTTTACATTTCTTATTGCTTTAACTTGTAGTTTTATTGTGATGGATAATATGTGCTGTTTCTACATATTTGCTAAAATGTTGTAAAATGTTAAAGTAGAAAGGCATGTAAGGGAAAAACATCAGTAATTAGTATGTAAAGTTACAATAGCCTATTTGCATCTGCTTTTTATTTTGGATAGACCCATAATTGTGGATTTCTAAATAAAATTAAGTCTGTCTGTAATATAATTCTATAGTTCTGTAGTCATGACATTATCTAGCCATTATGCACAACTCAGTCTGATTTACCAGTTACACATTTACAAACTGTTTGTAAGGACAAGTTCACCTTTGTAAAAAAATAAAATAATAAAGGCACACCGTTTTGCAGGTAAAAATTTGTTGTTTTTTTTTTTGTACTAGGAGCCTGCAAAGTATTGCACCCGCGATCAGCAGATGCAACGCAGGGCTCCTGCAGACTGCCAGTGTAAGCTATCTGCTCGTACCTCATACGTGCAGGCAGTTACACACAGGAAGCACTTAACAGCTCCCTGGTAGTTTATTGAGAACTACAAGCTGACAGCTGCATAGGTTGTCGGGTACTTGTAGTTCATTTGCTCACAGAACTCTGAATAATGACACGGCCATGTGTTTTTTTTTTAAATTGTGACAGCGGATGCGGGGAGAAGATCCCCCGCTTGTAGTCACAACGGGTATCAGGGGGGTGCGGGGGCTGCTGCAACAGTAACATGTCACATGTTACACCCTGACTATGGGTAACATGTAACATTACAAAAGGTGAACTTATCCTTTAATTAGAAAACAAGAACCCACTTGTAAGGAACTTTCAGCTCAGGTATTACTGCAGCTCACAATCAAAGGTGCATCTGACATTCTTTTTTTAAAAGGTATAGGTAATGTTTGTGTTGACTGCAGTTTTTATTTTCAGTATGTGGTGATACAGATCATTGCTTCAGTCAGGCCCCCTCTCTACAACTCTTACTTCACTGTTCAAGGAACCATAACTGGGAACTAAAATTTCAATTTATCCAGAGACAAGTGCCTTGCAGACTTTAAGTCTTGTTTTTTTTTGTTCAAAAATAACAAACATGTTATACTTACCTGCTCTGTACAGTGGTTTTGCACAGAGCAGCCCAGATCCTCCTCTTCTGGGGTCTCCTATCGGCGCTCCTGGCCCCTCCCTCCTGCCAGGTGCCCCCATAGCAAGAAGCTTGCTATGAGGGCACCCGAGCTGAGCTGCTGCTCTGTGTGTCCATTCATACATGGAGCCGCGATGTGGCTCCACCCCCCTCTCTCCTCATTGGCTCACTTACTTTGATTGACAGCAGCAGGAGCCAATTGCGCCCGCTGTGAGTCTCAGCCAATCAGGGAGAGTCCTGGACAGCCAAGGCTCTCATGCAACATCACTGGTTCAAGATGGGGCTCAGGTAAATATTAGGGGTGCTGAGGGGGGTTTCTGCACACTGAAGCTTGTTATCTTAATACATAGAATGCATAGAATGCATCAGGATAAAAACCTTCTGCCTTTTCAGCCACTTTAAAGCTGAAGTTTAGGTATTGATATTTTTGCATTACACCTCAGTCCAGCCTTGACTAATGTATACTAAAGTATGTACAGTTGTGCTCATAAGTTTACATACCCTGGCAGAATTTATGATTTCTTGGCCATTTTTCAGAGAATATGAGTGATAACACAAAAACTTTTTTTTCACTCATGGTTAGTGTTTTTGGCTGAAGCCATTTATAATCAATCAACTTTGTTTACTCTTTTTAAATCATAATGGCAACAGAAACTTCCCAAATGACCCTGATCAAAAGTTTACATACCCCAGTTCTTAATACCGTGTATTGCCCTCTTTAACATCAATGAAAGCTTAAAGTCTTTTGTGGTATTTGTGGATGAGGCTCTTTATCTTCTCAGATGGTAAAGCTGCCCATTCCTCTTGGCAAAAAGCCTCTAGTTCCAATAAATTATTGGGCAGTCTTGCATGAACTGCACGTTTGAGATCTCCCCAGAATGGCCCAATGATATTGAGGTCATTAGACTGAGATGACCACTACAGAACCTTCACTTTATTCTGCTGTAGCCAATGACAGGTCCACTTGGCATTGTGTTTTGGATCATTGTCATGTTGGAATGTCCAAGTACATCCCATGCACAGCTTTCTGGCTGATGAATGCAAACGTTCCTCCAGTATTTTTTGATAACATACTGCATTCATCTTGCCAACAATTGTTACCAAATTTGCTGTGCCTTTGTAGCTCACACATCCCCAAAACATCAGCGATCCACCTTTGTACCTTTCCTCATATGTCTTGTTGACCCCTTCTCCAAATGTAGCGTTTAGGCTTCTTTCAAACTGAGGCGCTGGGTGCGCTGGCGGTAAAGCGCCGCTATGTTTAGCGGCGTTTTACCATGTTGTTTGACGTGATTTTTGTCTGCTAGTAATGCGGTTTTAACCCCTACTAGCAGCCGAAAAGGGGTTAAACCCGCCCACAAAAATGCCGCTTTGCGGCATTTTGCGGGCGAGTTGGAGGCGCGACCCCATTGTTTTCAATGGGCAGTGGCGCTATAGGAGCGGTATTTTTACCGCTCATACCGCACCTCAAAGATGAGGCTGGCAGGACTTTTTTTTAGCGTCCCGCCAGCGCAACACTCCAGTGTGAAAGCTCTGAGGCTTTCACACTGGAAAGGAGCGGCTTTTTCAGGGCGCATTGCAGGCGCTATCTTTAGCGCAATAGCGCCTGCAATGCTCCTCATTGTGAAAGCAGCCTTATGGTTGTGGCCAAAAAGGTCAATTTTGGTCTCATCACTCCAAATGACTTTGTGCCAGAAGGTTTGAGGCTTGTCTCTGTGCTGTTTGGTGTATTGTAATTGGGATACTTTGTGGCATTTGCGTAGTAATGTCTTTTTTTTGTCGACTCGACCATGCAGCCCATCTTTCTTCAAATGCCTCCTTATTGTGCATCTTGAAACAGTCACACCACATGTTTTCAGACAGTCCTTTATTTCACCTGAAGTTATTTGTGGGTTTTTATTTGCGTCCCAACAATTTTCCTGGCAGTTGTGGCTGAAATTTTAGTTGGTCTACCGGACCGTGGTTTGGTTTCAACAGAACCCCTCATTTTCCACTTCTTGATTAGAGTTTAACCACTTGCCGCCCGCCATATAGCAGAATGACGGCGGCAAAGTGGTTGTGATATCCTGACTGGACGTCATATGACGTGATCAGGATATCACTGCCGGCACGCGCCCGTGGTGGCGCAGCGCGGCGATCGGGGGTGCTGTGTGTCAGTCTGACACACAGCAACTCCGATCGTGGTATGAAGCCTCTGACAGAGGCTTCATACCACGTGATCAGCTGTGACCAATCACAGCTGATCATCGCGTGAACCAAGAAGTGCCGGTAAACGTCTCTCCTCGGTTCATGCTGACAGGGAGAGCCGATTGGAGGGGGTCTGTGCTGATAATCAGCACATTGATTATCACCACAGCCCCATCAAAATGTGCCAATCAGTTGAAAATAAATGCCCATCACATGCCAGCCTGTGCCCCTATATAAAGCCTGTCAGTGCCCATATCCGTGCAGATCAGTGCCCACAACAGTGCCCAAAAAGTGCCGATCAGTACCCCATCAGTAATGCCTGTCAGTGCCCCATCAAAGTGCCAATCAGTGCCACTCAGAAAAGCCTGTCAGTAGCTCCTCATCAGTGCTGCCTATCCAGTGCCACCTATCAGTGCCCATCAGTGCCCACCAGTGCCGCCTATCAGTACCCATCAGTGCCGCCTATCAGTGCCCATCAGTTTTTTTTAAAAAAATTCGCTCTTCTTTCGTTTATAGCGCAAAAATTTAAAACCGCAGAGGTGATCAAATACCACCAAAAGAAAGCTCTATTTGTTGGAAGAAAATTATAAAAATTTCATTTGGGTACAGTGTAGCATGACTGCGCAATTGTCATTTAAAGTGTGACAGCGCTGAAAGATAAAAATTGTCCTGGGCAGGAAGGGGGGAAAGTGCCTGGTATGGAAGTGGTTAAACACTGCTGATTGGCATTCTCAATTCCTTGTATATCTTTTTATATCCCTTTCCTGTTTTATACAGTTCAACTACCTTTTCCCGCAGATCCTTTGACAATTTTTTTGCTTTCGCCATGACTCAGAATCCAGAAACGTCAGTCCAGCACTGGATGAAAGATGCAAGGGTCTGTCAGGAGTGCAGAAACTCATTGACCTTTTATACACACACACTAATTACAAGCAAACAGATCACAGGTGAGGATGGTTACCTTTAATAGCCATTCAAACCCCTTTGTCTCAACTTGTGTGCATGTTATCAGGCCAAAATCACTCAGGGTCATTTGGGTAGTTTCTGTTGCCATTATGATTTAAAAAGAGTAAACACAGTTGATTGATAATAAATGGCTTCAGCCAAACACGAACCATGAGTGGAAGAAAAGTTTTTGTGTTATCATTCATATTCTCTGAAAAAATAAATCATAAATTCTGCCAGGGTATGTAAATTTATGAGCACAACTGTATGTGCCATAACTGACTTATCCCTGTGGAAGCTGAAAGAAACTATAGTAGGCACTACAGAGATTGCTGCTGGCTTCCAGGTCCCATACTGGGTGACTGAACTGCTGCATAGTGAGAACAGGAATTTGCTTACTCAGAACAGGCGTCATTCAGAAAACCCTTTGCATTTTCTCAATGATGCTTTCTCTGATTGGATAAGGAGGAGAGGTGAGACAGTGATGTCACAATTATCATCTTGTCCAATCAGAGAATGTTTTGCAATTGCTCAAATGATGCAAAGTTTACTCTGAATGGCAGCCTTCCTGAGTGAACCTCCTGTGTTCACTATGCATGGAACCTGAAAACTAGCGGCAATCACTGTAGTAGTGACAACTACAGTGATTTCTAGCTTTCATAGGGATCACTAGGTGTGGCATATACATATTTATATTCAGAGGCGTTGCTAGGGGGGTGCGGGGGGTGCGGTCCACCCCCGGGTGACACCCGCTAGAGGGGTGACACCCTCCCTTTTTTTTTTTTTTTTTTTTTTTTTTTTTAATTTTTTAAAATTTTTTTTTTTTTTTTTTACAGCTGACCCATTCATTGATTAATTTCACCCCGCTGGGCTGGAAGCCTGGAACAACACCTCCAGCGCCACGGCCGTGCCTGGTGTGTGTCCTCCGGCTCCTTATTCTTCCTATTCCTAAATTCCAATCCTCCTCCCTACCCTACAGAGCCAGCGAGCGACTCAGCCTGTCACATCATCACACTGCACTGTGATGATGTGATGACACGCACTAGCGTTGCTAGCCAGGTGCGGGGGGGGCGGGCCGCACCCGGGTGACACCCACCAGAGGGGTGACACCCGTGGGTAGCGCAGCGGCACCACACTGACATTGCCCGCTGCCCTGTGCCTTAGGCTCACGCTGCGGCTGTGTCCCTCAGCGGAGCGGAAGGAAGCCGCCGCCCCCTCTGCCTCCTCTCTGTTTACATCCACAGAGGAGGAGGAGGAGCCCGCGCTCGAGAGACACACCGCTGTGTGTATCTGCCGCTCTGTTCTGAGGTCTGTAAGGTAAGGGGGGCATCTTTACTGATGGGGGGAGGGGGTGTCTGTACTGCTGGGGTCTGCACTAGGGGGAGTTTGCACCAGGGGGGCTGTAACTGAGGGGGTGTCTGTACTGAGGGGGGTCTGGTACCAAGGGGGTGTCTGTACTGAGGGGGGTGTCTGTACTGAGGGGGGTGTCTGTAACTGAGGGGGTGTCTGTACGAGGGGTGTCTGGTACTGTGGGGGGTGTCTGTAACTGAGCAGGGTGTCTGTAACTGAGGAGGTCTGCACTGAGGTGGGGGTGTCTGTACTGATGGAGCGGTCTGTACTGAGGTGGGGGTGTCTGTACTGAGGGGGGTGTATGTACTGAGGGGGGTGTCTGTAACTGAGGGGGGTGTCTGTAACTGAGGGGGGTGTCTGTAACTGAGGGGGGGTCTTTAACTGAGGGTGTGTCTGTAACTGAGGGGGTGTCTGTAACTGAGGGGTGGTCTGTACGAGGGGGAGTCTGTACGAGGGGGTGTCTGTACTGAGGGGGGTGTCTGTACTGAGGGGGGTGTCTGTACGAGGGGTGTCTGTAACTGAGGGGGTGTCTGTAACTGAGGGGTGGTCTGTACGAGGGGGAGTCTGTACGAGGGGGAGTCTGTACGAGGGGGTGTCTGTTACTGAGGGGGGTGTCTGTACTGAGGGGGGTGTCTGTACTGAGGGGGGTGTCTGTACGAGGGGTGTCTGTAACTGAGGGGGGGTGTCTGTAACTGAGGGGGTCTGCACTGAGGTGGGGGTGTCTGTACTGATGGAGCGGTCTGCACTGAGGTGGGGGTTCATACTGAGGGAGGCGGGTCTATATTGATGGCGGAGAGTCTGCACTTAGTGGAGCGGGTTTGTACTGAGGGAAGGGATCTATACTGTGGGAGTGGGGTCTGTAGTTAGTGGAGGGGGGTCTGTACTGAGGGGGGACTATAGTTGTTGGGGGGTGACACCATTTTTTTTCGCACCGGGTGACACCAACCCTAGTGACGCCACTGCTTATATTGGTCCAGCTTGGTCCAATGTACTGTAGCTATACATAAAAATCCATACCTAAACATCAGCTTTAATGGTTGGATTTTAACAAGGTGAACTTCTTCTATAAACAATTATTTATAAGTGCTGAACTGCATGAGGAGCCTGCTCCACTTTCACTTCAAATTTACTACATACAAAACAGTGACAACACACTAGATGTACAATCATCTGCATATAATATTCCCATTAAGAAATATAGAGATCAGAGGCAGGGCACATCATGAACAAAAGTACCTGGAGATTGAGAAAATAGATCTATCAAAAGACATAAATACCAAAAAACATACACATAGGCCTCGTACACACAGCCGAGAATCTCGTCAGGAAAAAACACGTAGTTTTTCTTGACGAGATTCTTGGACAAGAAACTTGTCCCGGCCGAGTGTACACACTTCCATTCAAAGAACCCGCGGTTCTTTGAATAAAGCGAACGCGGTGACGTCATTGACTACGACGAGCGTGCGCTCGTCACATTCAATGCCGTCGCCGCCATCTTGCTACACCCTACCTATGCCTAGGAAGCTACCGCGCATGCGTCAAAGTCAATTAGAGCATGCGCGGGTTTCCACGGCGACAGGTAAGTGTACACACACACACACTTTTCTCGTCGAGAAACATGCCGACGAGAATCTCAACGAGAAAATAGAGAGCTGGTGCTCTATTTTTCTCGTCGAGATTCTGGTCAGTTTTCTCGACGAGAAACCATACACACAAACGATTTTCTCGGCAAGAAAGCTATCTCGGCAGTTTTCTTGTCGTTTCTTGCTGAAAAACTCATTCATGTGTACGAGGCTTTAGCCTCAATGTTGGGAAGGTTTTCCACATGATTTTGGAGTATGGAATTTTGGGGATTTTGCCCATTCAGCCAAAAGAGCATTTGTGAGGTCAGGTACTTTGTGAGGTACTGATGTTGCACAAAAAGACCCTGCTTGAAATCAGTGTTCCTAATCATCCCAAAGGTGTTTAATCCTTGAAGTCAGTGAGCAGACAGCCAACTTTAATTGATAACTTTCTTCAGTTTTTGTAAAAACAACAGAATTACGTTGAGTGGAGTCTACAAAGTAGGGATGACCTCGGTGTTCGAGTCAAATGCATGTTCGACTCAAACATCTGCTGTTCGCCTGTTCGGCGAAACCAGAACTTTGTGGGGCGTTCGCGCCAAATGCGTGTGACGCGAACGGTACACAATGCACTGCGCCATCGCAGTGCATTGCCGGCGCTGTGATTGGCCAAGCATGCACTGTGACCCCGCATGCTTGGCCAATCACAGCGCCGGCAGTGAGGAGAGCCATAATTGGCCACAGGCAGGATGCCTGTGGCCAATTATAGCTCAGGGGGTTTAGTACACGCCCCACACTATATAAGGCCGCCAGCGCGGCAGCCTTGTGTAGTGTGTTGGCGTGCAGGGAGAGAGAAGGATAGGCAGGGACAGTGTCAGTGATATTCTTTGCTAAACCTTGTGCATTTACAGTGTGTTGGCGTGCAGGGAGAAAAAAGGATAGGCAGGGATAGTGTCAGTGTTATTCTTTGCTAAACCTTGTGCAGTTATAGTGTGTTGGCGTGCAGGGAGAGAGAAGGATAGGCAGGGACAAGGTCAGTGTTATTCTTTGCTAAACCTTGTGCAGTTACAGTGTGTTGGCATGCACAAGGTTTAGCAAAGAATAACACTGTTATTCTTTGCTAAACCTTGTGCAGTTACAGTGTGTTGGCATGCAGGTAAAGAGCAGGATAGGCAGGGACAGTGTAAGTGTTATTCTTTGCTAAACCTCCTGCACAGTATACACCTGAAGCTACCCCTTATTGCTCGTGGTGTTATTCTGTTGTGTAACACAGACAGGCAACTGCAAGCAGTTACAGTGGGTGTAGGTGCCTCCTGCACAGTATACGCTCCCCCTTATTGCTCGTGGTGTTGTTCTGTTGTGTAACACAGACAGGCATCTGCAAGCAGTTACAGTGGGTGTAGGTGCCTCCTGCACAGTATACGCTCCCCCTTATTGCTTGTGGTGTTGTTCTGTTGTGTAACACAGACAGGCACCTGCAAGCAGTTACAGTGGGTGTAGGTGCCTCCTGCACAGTATACACCTGAAGCTACACCGTATTGCTGGTGTTTTTCTTTTGTGTAACACTAACAGGCATCTGCAAGCAGTTACAGTAGGTGTAGGTGCCTCCTGCACAGTATACGCTATCCCTTATTGCTCGTGGTGTTGTTCTGTTGTGTAACACAGACAGGCATCTGCAAACAGTTACAGTGGGTGTAGGTGCCTCCTGCACAGTATACGCTACCAGTGGCGTCACTAGGGTTGGTGTCACCCGGTGCGAAAAAAAATGGTGTCACCCCCCAACAACTATAGTCCCCCCTCAGTACAGACCCCCCTCCACTAACTACAGACCCCACTCCCACAGTATAGATCCCTTCCCTCAGTACAAACCCGCTCCACTAAGTACAGACTCTCCGCCATCAATATAGACCCGCCTCCCTCAGTATGAACCCCCACCTCAGTGCAGACCGCTCCATCAGTACAGACACCCCCACCTCAGTGCAGACCCCCTCAGTTACAGACACCCCCCCTCAGTTACAGACACCCCTCGTACAGACACCCCCCTCAGTACAGACACCCCCCTCAGTACAGACACCCCCCTCAGTAACAGACACCCCCTCGTACAGACTCCCCCTCGTACAGACTCCCCCTTGTACAGACCACCCCTCAGTTACAGACACCCCCTCAGTTACAGACACCCCTCGTACAGACACCCCCTCAGTACAGACACCCCCCTCAGTACAGACACCCCCTCGTACAGACTCCCCCTCGTAAGACCACCCCTCAGTTACAGACACCCCCTCAGTTACAGACACACCCTCAGTTAAAGACCCCCCCTCAGTTAAAGACCCCCCTCAGTTACAGACACCCCCCTCAGTTACAGACACCCCCCTCAGTACATACACCCCCCTCAGTACAGACACCCCCTCAGTACAGACACCCCCACCTCAGTACAGACCGCTCCATCAGTACAGACACCCCCACCTCAGTGCAGACCTCCTCAGTTACAGACACCCTGCTCAGTTACAGACACCCCCCACAGTACCAGACACCCCTCGTACAGACACCCCCTCAGTTACAGACACCCCCCTCAGTACAGACACCCCCCTCAGTACAGACACCCCCTTGGTACCAGACCCCCCTCAGTACAGACACCCCCTCAGTTACAGCCCCCCTGGTGCAAACTCCCCCTAGTGCAGACCCCAGCAGTACAGACACCCCCTCCCCCCATCAGTAAAGATGCCCCCCTTACCTTACAGACCTCAGAACAGAGCGGCAGATACACACAGCGGTGTGTCTCTCGAGCGCGGGCTCCTCCTCCTCCTCTGTGGATGTAAACAGAGAGGAGGCAGAGGGGGCGGCGGCTTCCTTCCGCTCCGCTGAGGGACACAGCCGCAGCGTGAGCCTAAGGCACAGGGCAGCGGGCAATGTCAGTGTGGTGCCGCTGCGCTACCCACGGGTGTCACCCCTCTGGTGGGTGTCACCCGGGTGCGGCCCGCCCCCCCCCCCGCACCTGGCTAGCAACGCTAGTGCGTGTCGTCACATCATCACAGTGCAGTGTGATGATGTGACAGGCTAAGTCGCTCGCTGGCTCTGTAGGGTAGGGAGGAGGATTGGAATTTAGGAATAGGAAGAATAAGGAGCCGGAGGACACACACCAGGCGCGGCCGCGGCGCTGGAGGTGTTGTTCCAGGCTTCCAGCCCAGCGGGGTGAAATTAATCAATGAATGGGTCAGCTGTAAAAAAAATTAAAAAAAATTAAAAAAAATAAATAAAAAAAAAATAAAAAAAAAAAAATAAATAAAAAAAGGGAGGGTGTCACCCCTCTAGCGGGTGTCACCCGGGGGCGGACCGCACCCCCCGCACCCCCCTAGCAACGCCTCTGTACGCTACCCCTTATTACTAGTGGTGTTGTTCTGTTGTGTAACACAGACAGGCACCTGCAAGCAGTTACAGTGGGTGTAGGTGCCTCCTGCACAGTATACACCTGAAGCTACCCCGTATTGCTGGTGTTTTTCTTTTGTGTAACACTAACAGGCATCTGCAAGCAGTTACAGTGGGTGTAGGTGCCTCCTGCACAGTATACGCTACCCCTTATTGCTCGTGGTGTTGTTCTGTTGTGTAACACAGACAGGCACCTGCAAGCAGTTACAGTGGGTGTAGGTGCCTCCTGCACAGTACACACCTGAAGCTACCCCATATTGCTGGTGTTTTTCTTTTGTGTAACACTAACAGGCATCTGCAAGCAGTTACAGTGGGTGTAGGTGCCTCCTGCACAGTATACGCTATCCCTTATTGCTCGTGGTGTTGTTCTGTTGTGTAACACAGACAGGCATCTGCAAGTAGTTACAGTGGCTGTAGGTGCCTCCTGCACAGTATACACCTGAAGCTACCCATTATTGCTCGTGGTGTTGTTCTGTTGTGTAACACAGACAGGCATCTGCAAGCAGTTACAGTGGGTGTAGGTGCCTCCGGCACAGTATACACCTGAAGCTACCCCTTATTGCTGGTTTTCCCATCTCCCTGCAGGCCATTAGAATGTCTGGAAGGCCAACAAGGAGAGGCAGACAGTCATGAGTCAATAAAAGAGGGCAAGCAGGCTCTGTGTCTGGGGGCAACAGTGCTGGTCGTGGACGCGGTGCATTGTCATCAGCACGTGGCCATGGGACACGCGTGTCCTTATTTTCGGCAGCTGGACGTGTGGAGCAGCAGCATGCCGACGACTTGGTAGAGTCGATGACCAAGCCCTCCACATCCTCCTCATCCTCTCTCACCCAGGCTCAGGGTACTGGCAAAGCAGCTGCCAATGTGTCCTCTTCCCTTGTATCAATGACATCATCAGTCACTCCTTCCCTAGACCCACCATGTCCTCCTGAGGAGTCCCCCGAACTGTTTGGGCACAGTGTTGGGTACATGCTCCAGGAGGATGCCCAGTGTTTTGAAGGGTCTGATGATGATACCCAGCTAGAGTAAGGCAGTAGCGTGAGCGCAGAGAGAGGGGATGCTCAGGAAGGACAGCAATCTGGCAGTCATGTTTCACCAGCTGCAGCATACTGCCAGGTTTGCTCCAGTGATCAAGAGGGAGGGGATGATGAGGTCACTGACTCCACGTGGGTGCCTGATAGGAGAGAGGAGGAGGAGGAGGATGAGGAGGAGGCACATCTCCAACGATGCAGGATGCCCTCCGGAGGCCAGCGTAAGGGCAGCACACCAACTGAATCACACCGCAGAGCTCTGCCTGTGCAGGGCGCTGCCTCTGCGCGTTATTCCAAAAGTTCTTTGGTGTGGGCCTTTTTTGAGTCAAGTGCATCAGATCGCACCACTGCTATATGCAACATATGTCTCAAGCGTATCTCATGTGGCTAAAACATCAGCCGCTTGGGCACCACATGCTTGACCAGACATATGTTGACCTGCCATGCAGCTCATTGGCAAGCGTACCTTAAAGACCCACACCAAAGAACAAAGCGGACCTCTCCTTGCTCCTCATCAGCTGGAATCTTCAACCCCACTATACCTTCAGTCCTTTATGAAACCTGCACTGAGAGGAATGAAGGTGTAGAATTAGGTGTGTCACAGCCAAGTACTTGCGGGCACTCTGCTAGCAGTACACCGACGTCTGATTGTAGCAGGCAAATTTCCCTGCCCCAGCTGCTGGACCATCGAAAGAAGTTCACTCCCAGCCATCCACATGCCCAGCGGTTGAATGCTAGCTTGGCTAAATTGCTAGCACTTCAACTGCTGCCTTTTCAGTTGGTAGACTCGGCCCCCTTCCGTGAGTTTGTGCAATGTGCGGTTCCTCAGTGGCAGGTTCCCAAACGCCACTTTTTCTCACGGAAGGTGATTCCGGCTCTCTACCGGCATGTGGAAGGCAATGTCCATGCCTCGCTGGACAGGGCGGTTAGCGGTAAGGTGCATATTACTGCTGACTCATGGTCCAGCAGGCATGGACGGGGACGTTACCTATCTTTCACAGCCCATTGGGTCACTCTTTAGGCAGCTGGGAAGGATGCAGGACAAGGTGCAGTAGTGTTGGAGGTTGTTCTGCTGCCACGCCTCCAAAATGCTACTACTGGTTGTGACACACCTCTCTTCTCCACCCCCTCCTCTTTTTCTTCCTCCATGGCCTCTTCCTGTGCTTTGGCCTTGGAACCAGTGGTGCTCTGTAGGCGTTCAAGGGGCTACGCAAGTGCGCAGGCAAAAAGATGCCATGCCGTGCTTGCGCTGGTATGTTTGGGGGACAGGAGCCACACTGGGGCAGAGGTTCTGTCAGCTCTGCAGGGACAGGCCGAGAGGTGGTTGACACCATGCCAGCTTAAGCCAGAAATGGTGGCTTGCGACAATGGCACCAGCCTCCTCTCCGCCCTCCGACAGGGACAACTGACCCATGTGCCCTGTGTGGCTCATGTCCTTAACCTGGTGGTGCAGCGGTTCTTGGGCAGGTACCCGGGCTTACAGGATGTCCTGAGGCAGGCCAGGAAAGTCTGTGTGCATTTCATATAATGCCAGTGCTCGGCTGGCTGAGCTGCAAAAGGAGTTGAACCTGCCAAAGAACCGCCTTTTATGTGACATGCCCACCAGGTGGAACTCAACTTTGGCCATGCTGCAGTGGCTGCACACGCAGCAGAGGGCCATCAATGAGTACCTGTGCGACTACGGCCCCAGGGCAGGGTCAGGGGAGCTCGTTTTTTTTTCACCACGCCAGTGGGGCATGATCAGGGATGCATTCACTGTCCTGGCACCATTTGAGGAGGCCACGAGGATGGTGAGCAGTGACAGTGCATGCGTCAGTGACACTGTACCTCTTGTCCACCTGTTGGAGCATACGCTGTGTGGAATAATGGACAGGGCACTTAAGGCAGAACAGAGGCAGGAAGAGGAGGACTTCCTTGCCTCTCAAGGCCCCCATTATCCAGACAGTGTTCCTTCTGTCCCACCCATCACACAGGAAGAGGAGGAGGAGGAGGAGGAAGAGGATTGTGTCAGCATGGAGGTGGAGCCTGGCACTCAGCATCAGCAGCAGCAGTCTTTTAGGGATGATTTACAGTCCCAAGAAACCCGTGGACTTGTACGTGGCTGGGAGGAGGTGGCTGCGGATCATGTCGTCCTTAGTGACCCAGAGGACTCCGGACCGAATGCCTCAGCTAACCTACGCTGCATGGCCTCCCTGATCCTGCAAAGCCTGCGGAAGGACCCTCGTATTCTTCGGATCAAGGAGAGGGACCATTACTGGCTGGCCACTCTCCTTGATCCACGGTATAAGGGTAAGGTTGCGGACCTTATCTTGCCGTCGCAGAGGGAGCAGAGGATCAGACATCTCCGGAAGGCCTTGTAGAAAGGTCTGTGCAACGCGTTACCAGAGACTGGGAGGTTACAAACTCCTGGTCCTGGACAACAAGTTGCTGAGGCTTCGGTCAGTCAGAGAAGGAGCGGTGGAGAAGGTGGCCGTCTGACCGATGCGTTCAGACAATTTTTTAGTCCGCAGCTCCAAGGTATGATCGGTTCCAGCAACCATTGCCAGCGTCTGATTTACATGGTCCAGGAATACCTAGGGGCAAGGTCAGACTTGGACACCTTTCACACCGAAAATCCTCTGGCTTACTGGGTCTTGAGGATGGCTCACTGGCCAGAGCTTGCACAGTATGCAATTGAGCTACTGGCCTGTCCTGCATCCAGCGTTCTTTCGGAATGCACATTCAGTGCTGCTGGAGGCTTTGTTATCGATCACAGGGTGCGCCTGTCCACCGACTCGGTTGATCGACTGACATTCATAAAGATGAATCAGTCTTGGATCACCACCAGCTACCAAGCATCTGAAGCTGATGTAACCGAATAATTATTTTTTTAAATGTCACATCCCTTCAAGACTGCCTATGCTGATGCTGAGTGAATGTCCTGTTATGTTGACTGACTATCCTCTTCCTCCTCAATGACCCTGCTGATAGCTTGGAAGAACATTTTTGGTTCTGGGTGTGGCCACCAGTGGCTAAGGCCCAATTTTTCAGCCCCTGTTTAACAGGGGCATGTAATTACAATATTTGATGCAATGCTTTGCAGCAGGGCTCATTACTGCACTCCAACTAGTGTATCTGGGAGAGGTTGCAGTGTCGTGGCACCAGCACCAGTGCCTAAGGCCCAATTTTTCAGCCCCTGTTTAACAGGGGCGTGTATTTACAATTTTTTATGCAATGCTTTGCAGCAGGGCTCATTGCTGCGCTCTAAGTACTGTATCTGTGAGGGGTTGCAGTGTTGTGGCACCAGCACCAGTGCCTAATGCCCAATTTTTCTGCCCCTGTTCAACAGGGGCATGTAATAACAATTCTTGATCTAATATTTCACAGCTGGGCCCATTCCTGCACCCACCAAGAGTAACTGTGAGGACTTACAGTCTTGTGGCACCACCGCCACCACCAAAGGCCCAATTTTTCAGCCCCTGTTCAACAGGGGCATGCAATTACAATTCTTGATCTAATAATTCACAGCAGGGCCCATTCATGCGCCCACCAAGAGTAACTGTGAGGGCTTACAGTGTTGTGGCACCAGCACCACCACCAAAGGCCCGATTTTTCCTACCACTGTTCAACAATGGCATGTAATTACAATTCCTGATATAATAGTTGACAGCAGGGCGTTCCAGCCCCCACCAAGAGTAACTGTGAGGGCTTACAGTTTTGTGGCAAAACCAACACCTAAGGGGCAAATTTCTGCAGAGTATCTACGGCAGGCCCCTACTTTCAAACATCCAACTTACAAACAACTCCTACTTGCAAACGGAAGGAGACAACAGGAAGGCAAATTCTCTCCTGTAAGAGTTAATATGGGAAAAAGGTGTCTCCTCTCTACTGATGCTTTATCACCAATCCTTGTTTCAATAAAAACCCCAAACTTTCCAAAAACATTTGTCATTGGGACGGAAAGTGAGGTGAAATGTTCTGAACAGGTGCTCAGACAGCAAAACAAATGTTACAGGGGTGTTAACCCTTCCCTATGTACTCCAAAAAGCTTAAAAATAGATTTTTGGGCTAGAGCTACACTTAAAAAATGAACCTGTTCCAAATTAAAAACAGATTCTACTTAAGAACAAACCTACAGTCCGTGTCTTGTTTGCACCGCCTGTATACTGCTGTTCAGAGTATATAGGGCCTTTTTTTATTTTGGGTGCGGGGTTCCCCTAATATCTATGCAAGACCCAAAGGGGCTGGTAATGGGCTGGGGTAGGGGTGGGTGATGGGGTAGCCATGTCAAAGAATAAAAAAAAAAAAAAGGATCATTGAGAGGAAAGATAGGTGGTGGCGTACAGATAATATATTTCTAGGCACTTTACATTGCCCTGTATGCATGTCGATTCTGGAAAAGGAGGGAGGCTTACAGAGCTAGATGAAAGTCAGGGAGAACATCCTCAAACATTTGTTTTTCAGAGATTGGGTTGGATATATTGGGCTGCATGAATACATACAGAGTACATTTTTTTCCAAATAATCCTCTTACCTCTTAATCCATCCTTAAAAGCAGACACAGAATACAAATCTGTATTAATTCTGTCATAGTTCTGTCATAGGAAATACAGAATGAAAGTAAATACAAATTATCTTGCTACACTTTGTATCACTCTTTTACCACTTTTTAATACCAGTGCCTAGTACACACGATCGTTTTTCCCGGCGGTAAAAAGTCAGCTGGGAAAACCGAGGGGAAAACCGAGAACCTGCTCGGTAGCTTTTTTCCCCTACACACGGCCGGGTTACCCGGCAGGAAAACTGCCATGAGAGCTTTGGTCGGGAAACCCGGCCGTGTGTATGCTCCACCGCAGTGTTTCACCATAGGAGAACTGCCAGCTTAAAAACCGCCGGGAATCACGGCAGGAAAAAAGAGAACATGTTCTAATTTTTCACGCAGGGATCCCCGGCGGTTTTCCTGTCGGGAAAACTGCGATGGAGCATACACATGGCCGGGATTCCCAGCCAAAAGCTCTCATGGCTGTTTTCCTGCCAGGAAAACCGCTTGTGTGTAAGAGGCATTAGTTTCACTGAACTCACATCTTAAAAAACTATCAATAAATGCTGTATTACAAGCTGTTCATACTCCCTATGAGATTCGTTTTCTGTATTCTGCAAAAAACCTGGTTGATCCTACTGCTCTCCATCTCCACCTTCTGTCCATGTCCCCAATTCAGCTAGGGATTTCGCAGCTGTGGTGGCAACTCTGCAGGTGCTCAGTTTTCAGTGAGTTGCTATGCTGAGCATTTCCTCCCTATCACATCTGAGCAGCCCATGTGACTATAGAGTCACACATGTTGGTGTATACACAGTGGTAAAAGACAGCCCACTCCCTCCCTCCTCCTTCATGCCCACTAACCAGCCAAGCACAATAAGGGAGGGATATTACATGTAGATTGATGGAGGCTTCACCTCCCTCTTATTCTAAGACACAGGCTGGAGGGGCAGGACACAGCCTGTGACTGGCAGAAATCTGCCCACACCATGTCATTGCCAAAAAATAATAAAGATCTGATTTCAAATATATATTTGTATGACAATTTAAAATTGTTTATTGATATGAATTATTTATTTTTACTATGTATTTCAAAGGTTGTTTCTTTTTTGTTGTTGTTTTTTTTTTTACATGTGACCAGCAGCAGAGGACTAAAAGCTCCTCCTGCTTATGTTTCCCTGCAGACAGGCTGGGAAAGATCTGGGTCATGTGACAGCTGTATATCGATTAGGAAAAAGGTACTTAGATTTTCTTTTTTATTAAAATAATTAAAGTGCCATTATCCATATACAGAAATAGGGACAATGTAAATTAAACAGTGTGTGTTTAATATCACTTTAATTTTAAATAACACTTCTAGTTTCATATGGCCTTTATCCTATTTTCCATCTCTTTGTCAACTTGTATTTTCACCAGTTAAGGCAGAAACCTAAAATATGCAGGGTAAAAACAAAGTACACTTTAGTCCTGGTTCACACTGGTGCGTTTTAACATGCGTTTTGACATGTCAAATCGGCGGTATATGCAGACAATTGCACCATCCTAATCGGTGCGACGCCGCTGCACCGAATAAAAAAAGTAGTTACTGTACTACTTTTTGTGATTTCGGCCCGCGATTTACATTGACATCTGTGCAGAAACCTGCACAGATGTCTCTGTAATCGCGGCCGAAATCGAGACTGACAAGCGGGAGTGAAATCATGCGAGTTCAGCTGAACGCGCACGGCTTCATTCCCGCAGCCCAGTGTGAACCTGGGCTAAAGTGTGCTTTCCTTGGAGTATGTTTTAAAAAAGCAAGATGCAAACTGCAACATGTCATTTTAAAACAGGGGAAAGTTGGGCATTGGTTCCCAACTCTGCAAACCAAAATGTTTTTAAAAAACTATTTATAATATTGGAAAGCTCCTAATTTTATTAAAATAACACCCTATGGTCTATTTAACTGTTATCACTTTTTTTTTTTTGTATATTTATGCTTCAAGTGTAAATAAACAGCGGGTATAAATGCAGAATAGTTTTCAAGCTATTATGACAGTTTTAAGTTATGAATGATGCTCTTGTTAGCAGTTTTCTCTCTCTGAGTGTTGTTATCACTCACTAATGATGCATTATGTACAGGACTTGGGTCTCCAGGCCCCCTTTAAGCAGCTTTACAGGAACATTGTAATACAGTGGGAAACACAACATTTTCTTCAGGTGTGATCAAGAGGTTCATCTGCTGCTGTCAGCTAGAAGACTTTTTCAAACATACAAAGCGGATGTCTGAAACATTCTCTCATTATCCTCAGAAAATTACTAACGAGGTGAAAAAAAAATGGTATCTGCTGCTTCGACCACCTGCTGGGAAGGTAATGAAGCAGTGTCTTGCAATAGTGGTGCAATCACTTTCATCTCTGAAACCCAAATCATCATTTAAAACTGGCACCTGTCATGGCTGAAATGTGCAGATTTTAATCTGTCATTAGAGCTTCTTTTTTCCTCTGTCACATTTAATCTGCTACTTACAGCTGGTAACAAGGTGGAAAAAAACATTGTTTATCATGGCAGCTTGCTGGCTTTTTGGAAGGTAGCTTATAAATATATTTTGTTTCCCAAAGAATGCAAACTATTGATAGAAGACACTTAATGGAAAGATCCACTTTTCCTAAAACAATTATTGCAATTTTGTAATTTATTGTGCTTGAAAATTATCTTTACATTTCAGTTTGCAGCTGCTTTGATTTTCTAAAGCTGACAGAAGGTTCTCTTGCAACATGGCGAATTGAGTGTATACTGTACATCATTTGTGTAAAGAATGCCTTCATATATCTTATTTCATGTGTAGCGGGTGTTTGAATTTGGGGGGGGGGGCATCTGAGTCATTTAACCCAGATGTACTAATTGTTAGGGAATCTGAGAGTCCCTTTTGTGGTTCTTGGAAGACTCTGGTGGTGCAAGGTTTCCTGTGGCCTGCAGGTGGTGTTGTCGCCCTGGGTCGGAGTTGAACCTGCACCGCAAGACTTCCTTTTTTGTCCTTTCCTGGCACCGGTACGGCGGGGCGGGGAACCCGCTGTGACGCAAAGGGAGAGGAGATAAAAGGGGCGGTTGCCCTGACCTTGGGGTTCAGAGTTGGAGGACGCAGCCGCACCCAGGCACCTTCGGCCTGGGTGCTGGCGTTCCGGAGTTCCGGGCCCAGGTGCCCTTGACCTGGCCGGAGCGAGGGATGGAGTCCATCCCAGGCACCTTAAGCCTGGGGTGAGGTACTATGATCAAGGCGTGGGGCCCAGTAACTTCGACTGGGTTCCTCGAGGGTGGAAGAGTCCGAGGGGCCCTAAGGTGTTGGGACTAGGGTTGCCACCTCATCCCTTTAAACCCGAACACATATGAATTACACAGGTTCTGAGGCTAATTTATTGCAGATAAGGCACCAAGTGAGTTTAATTACCACCTTAATCAGCCACAGAACCTGTGTAATTAATATTTGTTCGGGTTTAAAGGGATGAGGTGGCAACTCTAGTTGGGACCCGTATCTGAGGCGAGGAGGCCGGGGAGTGTAACCCTTCCGAATAGCCCAGTATAGCATTAATCCGGTGACGGCGGGGCCTCCGGTAACTCTCTTGGAGGGATGTCTTCCCCCTGACAGGGGCTGCAACATAGCGAAGGTAACTCCAGTTTCTGTTCACTAGAGTCGCTGGAAGAGACTCTGAAGCCAAAAAGTCCATTTAACAGCCACTGTGCTTAGCAACCGTTGGTGAAACCTCAACGGTTTAGTTTCTTTGAGGATTGTGCCTTGACCTACTCCCCACCAATACTGAACTGTTCTATTGGTCTCAAACTGTCTGCTCGCAAAGGACTATTTGTTTGCCCTTATGGAATAAATAAGTGTTGGACCTTTTCAGTGTGTGGTACTCCAATTACTGGGAGCAGAGGGGGTTATCAGCAGAACAGACTTGGCTCTGAGCGTATACACAGCCCGGGTGTAATTAGATGCTGGCCTTCACCTCTACACGCTGCAATATAGAGGACATGGGCCGTGGCGCACCTCACTCTCCCCTTCAAGGCACCCCTAGACCGAAGCCAAATAATCCACTAAAGAAAAAAGAGAGGGTGAGGCTGCTACACGTGGGGGCTCGTAAGACCGGGATGTGTGTTTCGTGTATGGAGCTGGGAACGTCTGTGTTTGGACTTTGCTGCCCGGTGGAGTTCAGAATAGGTCGGCCATGTTGGCAGGCGCGCCACGAGGCACACCATAGCTGTGCAGTTCGTAGGCGGGGAGAAGGGAAAGCCTGTGAAGAAGTGCAGACTATGGGAGGAGTCTGGCCATGTGGAAGTAGTCACGTGGGGATTCTGGCGCGAGTTGGTCAGTGCACAATGGAGCAGCAGACAGTCGGGATGACCTCTCAAGTACCCCGTGGATTTCAGTTCCTTACCCCACGAAGATCACTTCCTTTGCTGCTTCCATAACGGATACAGGAATAAGACTCAGGCCCCGAGGATGTTTGGCTCTGTATGTATGCAGAGACATAGAGGCCCTCGGTGTGATCTGTCCCGGCTGCTCGGGACTGGTGGTCAGCTTAAAGCCATTCGGGCGGTGTGAGGCCTGCAAGGAGTTTCTTTTTGAGGTGGAACCATTCACAGAAAGGCCCCGAGCCTTCCACCTCAACTGCCTCACAGGTACCGCCGCTCCGGATGGGGAGATCCAGGCCTTTGCGGAGATTTCTGTGCGCGCTGACCAGGGCAAAGAGAGTGCCCAACCAGAGACTGAGACTGAAAAATCAGAGGATGCTGCTTCGGTCACCACAAGCTCCCTGCTCCCACCTCCGAAGAGGAAAGTCGGCCTGGTAGAGGCATCCTATGGTCGTGGAAGAGCTTCGCCCCGCTGCTTGCCTGGCCTGGATGGACCTGGAGGGAAGAGCCCTGGACATCCCTGTTCTTCTGAAGGCCCAGGTGAGCCAAGGGTTGGGACTGTGAGTGTGGTTGGAGGTGTCGGGAGTCCAATGTCGGTGGAGCCCATAAAGGAGGGTGATTCTACATCTACTGGGAATTACCTGCCCGCGGAAATGTACGACACCTCCGAGCTAGAGTCGCTGTCAGATGCCGGCGATGATGGCGAGATTGACGAGGTCTTTCACCGCAAGGGTTGGGATAAGATGCCATTACCCGCGCTCCGTGCGCCAAGGGATCTGCCCATGTCTACAGGGGATAGTACACCCTGGGTGGAGGTCCCGGAGGCCGGGGAGGAATCTGGTCTCCTGCCTACCCTTCCATCCACTGAATCATCCGTTCCGGTGACGGGAATGCAACGTTCATTACTGCGGGCTCCTAGGTCCAAGCCAATGGAGGTAGTTAAAGTACCTCGGCATCCGGAGTCCATTGTCAAGCCTGGAGAAGGAGACTGTGCCACAATGCCACCTCTGACCCGGCTACAGCGGCTCTTCTGTCAGAGAGTTGCCTGTGAATATGGGTGGGAGTACCCATACCTACCCCGGGACTAGCTTTTCTAAGTGGAGGTCCTGCGGCAGCGATGGTATGATGAGTTTGTCTGGAAAAAGCTCAAAGTGCCCCATGCTCGCTGATACCTTTCGTGCTCATCCCCCGTGTCCAAGAAGTTCAAGGACTGTAAAGCGGCGTGGATGTTGGGTCGGCACATCCATGCGGACAGGGTGCTTATTTGTCGCAAAGATGGAGAGAACATTGAATATAATGTGGAGACTTTCGATAAGCACTTGAAGCCCCTGTTCCTGCCGCACCCAAAGTTCTACCTTTAGGAGGAAAAGACTTCTGTGTGCTATATTATTGTTCATTGCTGAACTTGCCGGAACACAAGGACTGTGCCCTAGTTTTTTTTTTATTTGGGCGTTTTACTGTTTTGGAGAAATGGGAGCTGTTGCTGTTTGTTCTCCCTCTTTCTCCCTGCACTGCAAAGAAGATAATGACTTTGAGGTGTAGTTAGTGTAGACACAGAGAAGAAAAAAAGGAAAGTTGTCTGGAGGATTTGGCCAAGTGTCATTACCGTGGCACTGTCACCAGGTGGCAGTGCTGCGCAACGACTGTTTTTTTTTTTTTTTACTTGCATCACCATACTCATTGGAGCGAATGGGCCTTTTCAAGGACAGGCCTGTTCATTCCAAGAAAACACACATTGTGGTAGGATGTTTTTTTTTTCCCTTCTGCAGGAGATTCATCTGTCAAGGCTGCTGAGAATGGGTGGTCCTTAGATAGTCAGAGGGAGGATTGTGCATGTGTAAATGTCAGAAGTGTTTTAAGGAAAGTTTTATAGTTTTACTGTTTTATGTTTTCCCTTTCCCATTCTAGGTCTTGGCACAATTCAGGGCTAATTTGTATGGTTTAGTCTCTGGGCGAAGCTTATGCACCACCTTTGTGGGATGTGAGTTTGGACCAGACACTGGGGACCAGTGTCAAATCACAGGGGGGAGAGTGTAGCGGGTGTTTGAATTTGGGGGGGAGCATCTGAGTCATTTAACCCAGATGTACTAATTGTTAAGGAATCTGAGAGTCCCTTTAGTGGTTCTTGGAGGACTCTGGTGATGCAAGGTTCCCTGTGGCCTGCAGGTGGTGTTGTCGCCCTGGGTCGGAGTTGAACTTGCACCGCAAGACTGTTCCTTTTTTGTCCTTTCCTGGCACCGGTAGGGTGGGGCGGGGAACCCGCTGTGACGCAAAGGGAGAGGAGATAAAAGGGGCGGACGCCCTGACCTTGGGTTCAGAGTTGGAGGACGCGGCCGCACCCAGGCACCTTTGGCCTGGGTGCTGGCGTTCCGGAGTTCTGGGCCCAGGTGCCCTTGACCTGGCCGGAGCGAGGGATGGAGTCCATCCCAGGCACCTTAAGCCTGGGGTGAGGTACTATGATCAAGGCCTGGGGCCCAGTAACTTCGACTGGGTTCCGCGAGGGTGGAGGAGTCCGAGGGGCCCTAAGGTGTTGGGACCCGTATCTGAGGCGAGGAGGCCGGGGAGTGTAACCCTTCCGAATAGCCCAGTACAGCATTAATCCGGTGACGGCAAGCTCTCCGGTAACTCTCTTGGAGGGATGTCTTCCCCCTGACAGGGGCTGCAACATTGCGAAGGTAACTCCAGTTCCTGTTCACTAGAGTCACTGGAAGAGACTCTGAAGCCAAAAAGTCCATTTAACAGCCACTGTGCTTAGCAACCGTTGGTGAAACCTCAACTGTTTAGTTTCTTATAGATTGTGCCTTGACCTACTCCCCACCAATACTGAACTGTTCTATGGGTCTCAAACTGTCTGCTCGCAAAGGACTATTTGTTTGCCGTTATGGAATAAATAAGTGTTGGACCTTTTCAGTGTGTGGTACTCCAATTACTGGGAGCAAAGGGGGTTATCAGCAGAACAGACTTGGCTCTGAGTGTATACACAGCCCGGGTGTAATTAGATGCTGGCCTTCACCTCTACACGCTGCAATCTAGAGGACATGGGCCGTGGCACACCTCGCTCTCCCCTTCAAGGTACCCCTAGACCGAAGCCAAAGAATCCACTAAAGAAGAGAGAGAGGGTGAGGCCCCTACACATGCTTATCAGCTTGGCTTACTGCTTTTCCTAGAAGTCTGCACAGAGTTAGAAGTCAGCTTAGAGACATCCCCTGCAATAGCGTTTTTATTTTTGCTGAGACACATTCTAAAACTCTGTATGGTTAAGAAATTCGCGTGGCACTCCTTTTCCCCCAAAAAAAGTTGTGCTACATTTCTTTTTAGAAAAAAAGAGAAATCTGTAACAATGTATGCTAAAACCCGTTCAATGTAAAGTTTTCTCGAGAAGACTGTTTTGTTTCATCCAGAATGTTCTACTTATATTACGGAAACTATTTCAAACTTCCTGGCTGACCATGGCTTAGACTCTACCACACTTCCCCTTCAATGGGAGGCCCTGAAAGCAGTTTTGAGAGGGTCTTTTATTCAATTAGGTGCCCGATTGAAAAAGAAGCGATTAGCAGACATTACAATGGCGGTCCAAAAGCTTAGAACTTTAGAAATAGAACATAAGTGCTCAAATACGACTGAAACACTACTGGAGGTTGCCTCCGCTCGGACGTGTTTGCGCAACATATATGAATCTTATCAAAAATAAGAAAACAATTGAGCCCCATGACCCCCTTCTTTGGAACACCCGATTTTCTATCAGCCTTACTCTCAACTGTGTTTGGCCTTTGGTATAAACAGGAACATAGAAGAATTGCTCAAGTCCTACAGTCGGACCCATTATTAATAGTAGCCTCTTCATCTACGATGCTCTCTTATAATCCTATGCAGTTGCTACAGAGGCATCAAGCTCTATGTTATATACGATCTATTCCAAAACAAGATATTTATGCCAAACCAACTGCCTTTAAATCTCTGCTTTTGCAAGAGGAGCCAATATCACACTCGGTCTCTGCATTATACTCTATTCTGCGGTTATCAATCCATTCAGATCTTCCCCCATACACACGGAAATGGGAAAAACACCTCCAACAGACTTTAACTACATCGGATTGGCAAAAAAGCTTTATTTTGACTCATAAAATGTCAATAGCTACAAAAACTCAAGAGAAGGGATATAAACTGGTGAGTAGATGGTATAGGTGCCCCTCTACCCTCTATCAATTTAACCAGGATATATATGATATCTGTTGGCGTTGTCAAGAGTCAAAGGGAAATATGATCCATATCTGGTGGGACTGTCCCCCAGTGAGAAGGTTTTGGAAATATATCTTTGATCTATATGGAAAACTAGTGGATACAACTATCCACACATCACCCAGAGTGGCTCTCAACTATGATTACAGGATCTTTAAAGAAAGCGAAGGAGGATGTGCTTAGACACTTCCTTGCTGCAGCCGGAGCAGTCATTCCATGACATTGGAAATCAACGAGAGTACCCTCCCTGGGGGAATGGGCAATTGAAATGGACTAGATTAGAGATCTGGATGGTCTGTTGGCGCGGGAAATGGGAAGAGAAGAACAGTTCTCTCATACTTGGTCCATTTGGTCCAAGTTTCGACATTCATCTGAGTTTCCAAACTGGGTTAAGGAAAGTTCTACCACTGTTTAGCTATGTTGGAGTGAACATAATTGTATTTGTCTTCATAACTTCCCCTCCCCCTATTTCTTCTTTTTTTTTTTCTTCCCCTCTCTCGTGGAATAATATCTGATCCGCTCTATAAGCTAATTTTTTTTTCCTTTTTTTTTTCTTAGATAGGGAAGATTTGTACTGAAGATATGTAAGAATATATGCTGTATTCTGAAAGTATATGTAGATGGTCTCCATATATATATATATATATATATATATATATATATATATATATAAATATATATATATATATTTATATATCTTGTCTAGGGTAAATCCCTGTAATATTTATATAAACTAATAAAATAATATTGAATCAAGACTGTTTTGTTTTCAACAAAACTGGAGCTTCACTTTGAGGCTCCATGCACACTAGCTTACAGTGGTTCTAAAGCCTCAAGTTTTTTTTTTACCTTAAAGGAACACTAAAGGTTCCCGTTTTTTTTTTTAAAACAACAAACATGTTATACTTACCTCCACTGTGCAGCTCGTTTTGCACACAGTGGCCCCAATCCTGGTCTTCTGGGGGTCCCTCGGCGGCTGTCTCGGCTCCTCCCCGCAAGGACTCCACACCATAATGCGAGCGAGCTCGCATGGTGTGGAGTTACTGCGGGCGCGCTCCGGTGATACAGCGGCGTCCATAGCCGCCGACTATATCACTCGGCCCCGCCCCCCAGCACGCCGCGTCATTGGATGTGATTGACAGCAGCGCCAGCCAATGGCTGCGCTGCTTTCAATCCATCCACAGTAGCCAATCAACGGCCAGCCACAGGAACTCGAAGGATAACGGGAGCGAGCGCGGGACTTTCGAGGGGCCAGGTAAGTAAAACGAGGGCTGGGGGGGGCGGTATTGTCGAATGTTTTTTCACCTTAATGCATAGGATGCATTAAGGTGAAAAAACATGTACCTTTACAACCCCTTTAATGCATTCTATGCATTAAGGTAAAAAAGCTTCTGTTCTGCAAGAGTCCCCCAGCCCCTCCCCCCCCGTTATTCTTACCTAAACCAATCCGATCCAGCGACGTGCACGAGAGCAGCAGCTCTCGCCACTCTCTCCCTCCTTATTGGGCAGATTGATAACCGCTGTCAATCAAGTGCCATGACGAGGGAGTGGGGGGGGCGGGGAATAGTCACCCGGTCAGGGCTGGTGCAAAGGATTTTTGACACCCTAGGCGAAACCTCATTTTGCTGCCCCCTCCCATTTGCTCCGCCCATGACTCCACCCACTTTGCCCTGCCCATGTATACAGTGGAGTTGGCGGGGTGGAGATTTTTGCAGCGCCTCTATATTATTTCTTCAGCCGTGGTCCGCGGGCCCACACCTTCGCCCTTGGACCCGGCTTGAATACAAATAGTGGTGGCACCAGCTCGCTTCCTCTGCCAGCCTTGGTCCACAGGTGTATAGACAGGCTAGGGTAACATACAGACAGGCTAGGGTAACATACGGACAGGCTAGGGTAACACACGTACAGGCCAGGGTAGTATACGGACAGGCCAGGGTAGTATACAGACAGGCCAGGGTAGTATATGGACAAGCTAGGGTAGTATATGGACAAGCTAGGGTGGTATATGGACAGGCCAGGGTGGTTGGATAGGCTAGGGTAGTATATGGACAGGTTAGGGTAGTATATGGACAGGCCAGGGTACTATATGGACAGGCCAGGGTAGTATATGAACAGGCCAGGGTAGTATATGGACAAGCCAGGGTAGTATATGGACAGGCCAGGGTGGTATATGGACAGGCCAGGGTAGTATATAGACAGGCCAGAGTAGTATATGGACAAGCTAGGGTGGTATATGGACAGGCCAGGGTGGTTGGACAGGCTAGGGTAGTATATGGACAGGTTAGGATAGTATATGGACAGGCCAGGGTGGTATATCGACAGGCCAGGGTGGTATATGGACAGGCCAGGGTGGTATTTGGACAGGCTAGGGTAGTATACGGACAGGGCAGGGTAGTATACGGACAGGCCAGGGTAGTATACGGACAGTCTAGCAAAAAGTGTGGGAACAATGAGGAGGGGTTATTCTGGGGATGGAAGCCTCACTCACCAATTATGCTTTTTCCATTCAGGCTGGTGTTCCCCAGGGCTGTGGCAGCCAACAGCTATTGTTTGAAAAGTGCCACCCAGCTGCCCACAGAACTCATCTCACAGTACAGTGCAAGTGTATTGCATGCAGGTGGCTGGAGTGTGGGTGGGCACAAATGGGAGACGGAGTATCCGATTGGACAAGCAGCAGAGTGAGGGCAGGAGGTTAGAAAGACAGTGGAGACAGGATACAGCGTGACTCCTGTGCAAGCTGGCTTTCCCCGCTCTCACTGTGTGACTATGACAGGATACCAGAGGCTGTGGAGTGCCGAAGATAGAGAGGTATAGCCGCTCTCATTCTCCACACTGTACAAGTCATGGTGCCTTGGGGAGAAGACGCTCCTCCTGCAGCTGCTCACACAGACTCCGTCCCCTCATCCGCCGGCACTTGTTTATCCTCATCCCTGGCCCGGCTCATCCTCTGGCTTGTCACCCTGCATCCCGAAATACAGCGCCAATCTGCTCGGTGCGGCGGGGTGTGTAATAGCAGCGAGTTGTGCGGGGTCACTCTGTCAGGAAGGATTTTACCACCCCTCGTATCCCTCCGCCCTGGCCGGCTGCCTGCCCTGCCTAATGGTTACGCCGGCCCTGCACCCTGTTTGCAGACTGGGCGGCTCGGGAGTACCCTTGGGGCACTCACCAAAAAGGAGGGGCCTGGAGCACCGGCGGGGGACCCCAGAAAAGGAGGATTGGGGCGCTCCGTGCAAAACCATTACAAAGCAGGTGAGTAAACCATGTTATTTTGGTTTAGAAAAAAACAAAACAAGGTGCATAATCACTTTAAAAAACTGCTACTAGCAGCAGATTTTGAGCATTTTTATTTCTGCTTCTGGAAGCAAATAGTGTTATCCTATGTGTTCATGCACACTATCTTTTTTTATATCAAATGTTTATTTCTTTTCCACATCGTTAAAACATACATACATCCATTTCATTTATATATTACTGTGTGCGTATGAATTTGTCACATATTAATACAAACATTCTACTCACTACCGTTCCCCATCCATCCCCCACCCTTGAACGTGCCTCTACTTCTATCCATTTATCCCATATATTATTACATTTCTTTTTATTTCCTCTCTTGGTGTATATAAATTCTTCTTTTACTATGATATCATATATTACCCTCTCCCATTCTGCTACTGTGGGGGGGTTTACTGCTTGCCACTTCTGTGCGATAAGCTTCCTTCCCTGAAACAAGCATCTCGTTATTGCTGTTCGCTCATCCACTGAGGGTCCCCTCTCTTCCAGGAGACCCAGCACACATAGCATGGCCTCTGGCTGCAAAGATGTCCCAAATACTATGTTTATCTTTTCTACTATTTGCTTCCAGTATTGGTATAACTTGGGGCATCTCCAGACCATATGTATTAGGTCTCCTCTATCCTCCCCACATCTCTGACAGTCCGAGTCCGACCTCCTGCCAAACTGAAACAGTCTTTGGGGCGTATAATACGCCCTGTGTATCAGATAAAGATGGGACATAATCTGGGAGGATGACATTGACACTCCAGGCCCTGTTGCTAATATTCGTTCCCATTGTTCCTGTGAGATTGGGCCCACATCCCTCTCCCATTTATCCCTGTTTTTGTTAGCCGATACCTCCCTTTGATCAGCCCATTCTAGGGAATCATAAATAGTTGAGATTACTCCTCTGGAGGTCTCTGCGTTTACTAAACTACGGAGGAGGGCCATATCATTCCATTCCGGCGGGCTCTGTCCAAACTGTGCGTTCAACGCATGCCTAATTTGCAGGTATCTATAGAAAGATCTATTTGGGACTGCGTAGTCCTCCCTTATTTCTTGAAATGTTTTTATTCTACCGGTCACAAATAATTGTTCCAATAGGTGTATGCCTAGTCTATCCCACTCCTCAACCCTTCCCATGGCTTTAAGTTCCTGCAGGTTATTATTATCCCAGATGGGAGAAAATTCAGAGAAACCCGTATATCCCAGAATCTTCTTGTCCTCTTTCCAGCATTTAACCATTAATTGGACTGTGGGGCATTTAGAACAAAAGGAGTCCGCTTCAACTGCCTCTACTTCCGAATCGTGGCTTGTGTCGTTCAGAACTAATCCTTTTACCGCTTCTCTTCCTACCTTCCGATTACTGCCCCTCATATGCTGCAACTGAGCAGCTAGAAAGTAATATCTAGGTTTTCGGGAGGGCCAGTCCCCCCTTATCCTTTGGTTGTTGTAAGACTCGGAGTGAGATCCTTGCTGTTCCCCCCCTCCAGATCAACTCCCTAATTACCCCGTTCATTTTTTTTAAACCACTGTTTTGAGATCCATACTGGGGAGTTATGTAGAATGTATAAAATTTGCGGCATCCACACCATTTTTACCAGGTTGCTCCTACCAGCCACTGAAAGGGGAAGTCGGTTCCAGACCCTGCATTTTTGTCTCAGCTTTGCCAATAATGGCACTAAATTTCCTGCTATATATTGCCCAGGGTCCTTTGTCATATTTATTCCCAAGTATCTTATTTGAGTCAACACCTTCACTTGGTCTATTTGCCCTATCAGAGGATCTATCGACAGGAGTGCAGATTTATCCCAATTTATTGTTAGCCCCGAGAATTTACCAAATTCCCCTATGATGTTCATTACTGTCTCCAATGAGGCCTGCGTATCCCCCAAAAAAAGCAGAACATCATCCGCATACATTGCGACTTTCTCCTCCCTTAGCCTCCTTTTAAACCCCTTTATGCCCGGTGCTGTCCTTATCGCAATGGCTAGTGGTTCCATGGCAAGGGTGAAGAACAGGGGTGACAACGGGCATCCCTGCCTTGTCCCCCTCGCCAAATGGAACCAGTCTAAGCACTCGCCGTTTATCCTTATCTTTGCCCTGGGGCTCTCGTACAATATCTTAATCCATTGAGTGAATATAGGGCCAAACTGATACTCTTCTAGCACCTTCCACAGATAATGCCACTCAAGGCTATCAAACGCCTTTGTAGCATCCAAGGACATGCACACTATCTTAGTCTAGAAGCATTTTTGAAGCTTCAGCTTCTAGGAGCAGATAAAAACTTTTTGGGAGCATTTTGCCCGCAGAAAAAAAGCAGAAAGCTCCTAACTGCTGCTAAAAGCTGCTACAAAAAAGCTATTATGAGCTTTTTTCATCCAGCGCTCTTCTGCCTTTTTTTTTAACTCATAGTGTGCATGGAGCCACAAGCTGAACTCCAAGCTACAGAAGAATGAACCCTTTCAGTGGAGCCCTCTCTATACTGCAAGGATCAATGCACATTTTGTTTGTCTAGAGATGATAAATACGGTGGATTACTTACCTTATTTATCTCTTCCCTGGCAGCCCGTGCTCTCTGACATTCCCATATTGTGAGCAGACCTTTGGCGTCTTCACGTACAATGCAGGACCACTGGTTCTGCCCTGTATGTTATGATGTTGGACAACTGCGATTAGCCAGACAACTAGAATGGCCTATTAGATTGAGTTTAAGGTAAGTATTTTACCTTATTCCTATCTTCCTAGACTAAGCAAGGAATTAAACCCTTGCAGTGCAGAGAGATGCCACAATGCCCCCAACAACTGTAGAAACTTATCTCTTACAAGATTTTTTTTCCATATATGCAGAATTTGTAATTTTGTATTCATATATGCCTTTGCCCTCTGTAAGTTCATAATCTGTTTCTTCAGATATGCATTCTATATCTGCTGAATTATTTTCCACATGTTCTGATATCTCTTCATCTAAGTCTAAGGCAGGATCCTTTGTCTGGTCCAACTACTAAATTATACTTTAACTTCAAATGGCATAAAGTCTACCTTTGCCATGTACCCAAGGTTTGCGCAAATAGAAAAATGCCTTTTGTTTTGTGGAGGAACCCGGTAAATGCTTTGCCCCACTGGTTTGCTTTAGTACTAACAGACAAAGACCATTCATTACTGTTTGTGTCACAAATGTCACGTCTACCACAATGCAGGTGGTCAGACACTATAGCTGGCTACTGTGCGCTTCACCTATAGCAGCCCCCTTTCCCTTAAGGCAAGCAGGCCTACCGGACTTAAACACAATGCTATAGAGTCTGGCTATCACGCCAGGGCAGATGCAAACTAAACAAAGCAAACATGTACTTGCAGTTTAACAGCTAGCGTGGTTCTAAGACGGTCCAGGTAATAAGGCAGGCGGAGCTCTGGGGTGGTCTGATATCCAATCCAGGTCATACAAAGGGAAATCTAACAGCAAAGTAGTGCAGGCAAACGGAAGGCTTGATCAGAACAATGTAGGTCTCTGTCTCTATCACAAGCGAGGGATAGAGTGTTCAGTTTGCTTATATCAGGTGACTGACCAGATCAATCAGTCAACAGATGAACACAGACAGGGAGGAAAAGCAACAGCCAACACCCGGGTGCTGGAATGAGGAACAGGGGTACTAAGTAATCATGACAGTTTGTGGGGCTGAAAAAGTACATGTATGCATGTGGAATACGTAGCATAAGAGGGGGGCACAGCCAGGAAACAGACATCCGTCATGTTAGTGACTTGATTTGATATGATGGGAATGACATGGTTGGGGGCCCTCGGGGTGGATTGATAAGTGCACAGAGGCAGGCATAAAATTGGCACTTAGAAATGACAGAAATTAGTCAATGACAGACCCCCACTAAATACTTTTTATATAACTTTTTGGCCTAGTTAATAGCTCAGTGGTGAAACCTTCAGTGCTCTAGCAGGCCAGTTCGATGTGTCAGGGAACATGAAGAATCAGGACAACATCAAGCATAAGCAAATGTATACCTACCCGCAAAAAACAGGGTAGATCCTGGAACTTACAGATTAAATATTTTGAACCTAACCACATTACTGGAATAATTTGTCATAAATATAGGCAGTACCTTTAAGGAGCATTCTGTTAATGCTGCCATTGAAAGCCATTTACCTAAAAACGAGGTTTTACAAGGAAAAAAAATACACCAATAATGATCAGAGGACTCCTCTTTAACCCCCTTGAATGGTTTCAATATCAGGTTTTCAATGTAATCATTGATCGGGTGACAACCATCCTGGAACTAAAACTTAAAAAAAAAAAAAATTGACTGACTAACTTAAAAACTATATCCTGTGGTCCAACAGGAATGGTAAAAGTTATCTGGGGTCAGCCACTTACTTCTGGACTGATACTGCTGGGATTTGTGTGTTTTGGGCAGCCATATTCTTTAGTAAGTGAACCGGAAAAGCCTAAAGTAATCTCAACAATTGAGTGACTAAAATATATTATATTATGTGGCACAGTAAGAATGACATGATTGATTTGGGGTTCAATCTCTTACTCTTGGACTGGTCCTGCTGGTATTTTGGGGATTTGGGCAGCTATCCTCTTGTGTAATTGAACAATAAAAACCTAGTAAGTAATTTAAAAAATTGACTAAATATTAAACTACCGGTATATCCAGTGGCACAGTAAGATTGGTATGATTTATTTGGGGGTCAGTCACACACTTCTGGGCTATTAATGCTTAGATTTGGAGTAACATTTATATATTGATTGCTGTCAATCAAAATCAGTCAGCCAATCAGGGGAGAGAGGGGCCGGGTCGCAGTTCCGTGTCTGAATGGACACAGGGAGCTGTGACTCGGCTCAGGTGCCCTCATAGCAAGCTGCTTGCTGTGGGGGCACTCAACAGGAGGGAGGGGCCAGGAGCACAGAAGAGGAACCCGACTGCACAGAGGAGGTAAGTATAACGTGTTTGTTATTTAAAAATGAAATAAAAAAAAAACTAGACTTTACAATCACTTTAAATGGTTTAGCCAGGTCAGATAAAGATACATTACTACATAAGTTTTGCAAATTGCTAATGTTGGTCTTGATCTGTTTAAAGTGGTTATAAACCTATACATATACCCAATAAAGTGTTTAGCCTCAGCTTATGCACAGAGCTGAAACAAATCCTTCTACATATGATGTACCTGTTTATTCCACAGATCAAAAAGCACACAAGGTCCGTTATTTAAACAGAACAAGGCTGCGTCCTTTTCCGTTTAGATGGATCTGAACGGATGCCATCCGTTTACATCCATTCAGTTTATGTCTATTTTTAGGCAAGAAACATTTTTTGTTTATATTTTTGTCACCTCAAATTGGTCTTTGCAACAACTTTGAAAAAGTACGACGAGTGGATGACACCAATGTGAAAGGGGCTTTACAGGCTCATAGAAAAGTATGCAGAGCTGATGCTGGGCACACATACGGGAAGTTTCTTTTCCTTCAACCATGTAGGCCAAATAAAAAAAACGTACAGATCGCTGTACTAACACATTTGATTTTCCCCCCTGTCAGAACACAGTCATCAGCCCTTGAAGCCATTGGCTGCGCTTTCCAGCATGCACATTCACCATGTCGTATAATGAGCTGTATACACAGGCTGAAAGTTGCAAGGTTCCAGCCGAACTGACCATTTTCAGACGATTTTCGCCCCATGGATACCCAGCTTAAGGCTATGAGTCACATGCTGTGTGCTGGAGGGGGAGGGAGGGCTGTCAGAAGTGACTTATGTAGCTAGCAGACAGAAGAGAGATCAGAGAGGAGCCATGCTTTGTGCTTTGCATTCAGGCTAGTATACACTATAGAGGGATGTGCTTCGTTCATTCGAATTATTAATTTCTTACTTTTATATAAATGTTTATTAAAGGTTTATAATGTCATGGCAATGTAAGAGTTTGTAACAGTCATGGTAAATTGATTATTATATGTAGCACTACCCTCTAGAGGGCCGCTGGTTAGTTTTGGGTTTTGCACGTTACCTCTTCAGCTTCGTTGTCCAGGTAGGAAAGTCTTTAGTAATGCAATGTCCACACAGATGTAAAACCTCAAACAGTCAGGCTTTATTTTTCTTATGCATCAAACGTTGAGAAGTAGAAGGTATAGAAGAATAGGGGAAGGGTCTGGCACTCGCCACTAAAAGTTGACAAAGGTAGAAGTTCAAAGTCACTCACCACTCTCAATGTTAGAGTGGGTATTGGTCACCCGGATAGTCCCCTCTCACATGGCCTAGCAGCCGGGATGACTCATGAATCAGCAACCGGACAGTCTCTGCCACAGACTGCCCAGGATAAGGAAGGTCTCTGCCACAGACCTGTTTAGATGTACAAAGTCTCTGCTACAGACCTGTTTGAAGTGAGCAAACGGATAGTCCAGGAATCCTCTGCCACAGGATTTCAAAGTCCTAAACTTTCAGCCGTACAGTTAAAGGGCCTTTAAGCCAATCCGGCGAACTGCAGGGATTGTAGTGTAATGGATCCCTCCTTAATAAAGTTGCCAGGCCTCACCCGAGACAGCAGCGTTTTGCCAGGCTCCTCCAGGGCAGGTCCTCCCCTGGTCTCCTTCATTAAGATGATTCCTCTCCATTTGTATGGACAGCTATGGGATCCCTTCTCTGGATATAGGCCCCAGCCAGACCAGCTGGGCCTACTACGTAGCGATGCAGCCTCGGGCCAACGTGGCCCCGAGACCAAGATCACACACACACACCTCGCGCCCGGAGGGCTGCGAGGCGGGAATGGGCTCCAATCAATGGCGTCTGCCCCTTAAGTATCCCCTCCCAGCAGGCACAGCGGGTTTATCACTCCCACTATACCACTGCCGAGAAGGGCCACTCAATGTACCATGATCTGCCCGTGTTCCAACAGGTGCCTGAGGTGGTAACGCCACCTACAGGCAAAAAGGGAAATTACTACCAGGCAAACCATAACTGAGACAGAGGCGAATTTGAATGTAATTATCAACCATCTGAGCCCAACTACTGGCTCAGACATCCCTCTAAATTTAAATAGCGTCCCAACCATTTGGGATGGGCGCTACATATATATCCAAGAAATTAGGACATGCTACCATAAATCTCCTTACAGTCTATACAACTCAGTTGTGTAAGTAGCATTAGAACATAAATACAAATCTTTACCTAGCAGTGGCTGAGTTTGACAAACAGAGGCTTTCTTTAGTATTTTGGAGAGAAGCCTGTGTAGGGGAATTTGGTGGAATTTAAAACTGTGGTCAGCTCTTCCTTTTTCTCCAGCAATGGGTTACTTAGTTTATTACCACAGAGCAGGGGCCATGTTGAGGTTAAAGTTGGAGGTGTAGCGAACAACAAGTCAAAAGGATAGTCAAGATCAGAAAAGGATCGAAAAAAGTAAGACGTAGATAGGAATGCCATTGGTAGGGGTATAAGAGTAAGTAATAAAGAGGGAGTTAGAGAGTGAATCCTTGCCACCAAGTACTACCATAGGGGGTCATCAAAGTCTATAGGGAGGTAATGTTCTACCCATTAACATTTTCATACTGTGTCCTTAAGAATTGCAGCCATTTGTCTGTAGATCAAGAACCATGTCATATTATGTTTCACCTGGGTGATTGTAGGGATTGAGAACCACTATGCCTTTGCAAGAGTTTGCTTTGCTGCAGTAAACAGAAATGTCAGAAGGCAGCATTGTGAGTTAATGCATTCTGATAGTTTCAGGTTCAACAGTGCTTCCCTAGGTGATTTTCGTATACCCCTGCCCAGTATTGTGTACACTGATTGCTATACACAGGTTCAGACCCTTTTGATCTTCGGGCATTTCCACTATATACTGCAGAGACGTGCGGTGAGGTCAGTGGCTGGTGAGGCACTGGCTATATCAGAGCCAGATACACACAGGTTACATACGCCGCGATCGTAAGAGCGAGAGCAATAATTCATTCCACAAGTGTGCGCAATTTTAAAGTGTGACATGTTAGGTATCTATTTACTCGGCGTAACATTATCTTTCACATTATACAAAAAAAACGGGCTAACATTAGTGGGTTTTTTTTTGTTCATGAAACTATTTCCCCCCCCCCCCCAAAAAAAATGAGTTTAACCACTTAACGACCGCTCACTGTATATATACGTCGGCAGAATGGCACCGACAGGCACAATCACGTAGAGTGTACGTGATTGCCTTTGTACAGTTGGGGGTCCAATCGGACCCCCCTTCTATACAGTGAGCGGTGGCTAAGTGTCCGGGAGCGTTCCGGGATGAGGGGGCAGCCATTCGTTTCTGGCCACCCCCTCGCGATCGCTCCCGGCGAATGGAAATGCCCCCTCTGTCTGTGTCAGACAGAGGGAGCAGGAGGAAGTGATGTCATCTCTGGTGCGGCGCTCACATATACCGAGCGCCGTACAAGAGAAGATATCAGGTCAGTGCACACAACACTACACTGACACCAGGACACATAGGGACATAAATCGCCCCCCCAGGCCCCCCCAGACACCCCAGATCACCCCCCAGATCACCCCCCCAGCCCCCAGTCACAGTGTCACTGATTGCAGTGACCATTTATTTAGTGATCACTGCAATCAGTGACATTTGTGACTGTAAAAGTGTCACCAAAGTTTAGTCTTAGGTCCAGTGTAGCCCCCTAACCCCCCCTAATAAAGGTTTAACCCCCTGATCACCCCCCAGATAACCCTTTCACCCCCTATCACCACTGTCGCTTAGCGATCATTTTTCTGACCGCTGTCTTAGCGTCAGTGATGCCGATCGGCAGCCAGTAATTTTTTTTAGGTTCGCCGCAGGTTTTTATAGCGTCAGGTACCCCAATATATTATCTAATAAAGGTTTAACCCCCTTGATCACCCCCCAGGTAACCCTTTCACCCCCTATCACCACTGTCGCTAAGCAATTGTTTTTCTAAACGCTGTCTTAGTGTCGGTGATGCAGATCGTAGCCAGTAATTTTTTTTAGGTTCGCCGCATGTTTTTATAGCGTCAGGTACCCCAATATATTATCTAATAAAGGTTTAACCCCCTTGATCGCCCCCCAGGTAACCCTTTCACCCCCTATCACCACTGTCACTAAGTGATCGTTTTTCTAAACGCTGTCTTAGCGTTGGTGATGCAGATCGGTAGCCGGTAATTTTTTTTAGGTTCGCCGCAGGTTTTTATAGCGTCAGGTACCCCAATATATTATCTAATAAAGGTTTAACCCCCTTGATCGCCCCCCAGGTAACCCTTTCACCCCCTATCACCACTGTCGCTAAGCAATTGTTTTTCTAAACGCTGTCTTAGTGTCGGTGATGCAGATCGTAGCCAGTATTTTTTTTTAGGTTCGCCGCAGGTTTTTATAGCGTCAGGTACCCCAATATATTATCTAATAAAGGTTTAACCCCCTTGATCGCCCCCCAGGTAACCCTTTCACCCCCATCACCACTGTCGCTAAGCAATCGTTTTTCTAAACGCTGTCTTAGTGTCGGTGATGCAGATCGGTAGCTGGTAATTGTTTTTAGGTTCGCCGCAGGTTTTTATAGCGTCAGGTACCCCCATATATTATCTAATAAAGGTTTTAACCCCCTAATTGCCCCTAGTTAACCCTTTCACCAGTGATCACCATATAAGTGTTACGGGTGACGCTGGTTAGTTAGTTTGCTTTTTATAGTGTCAGGGCACCCGTCGTGTATATAACCCAATAAAGGTTTAACCCCCTGATCGCCCGGCGGGTGATATCAATTAGGTTTTAGCGTCAGAGAGGGTCTGAGTCACACCCCAGGCAGCGTCAGGTTAGTGCCAGTAACGCTAACACCCACGCGTGAAGCATACACCCCCCTTAGTGGTATAGTATCTGAACAGATCAATATCTGATCTGATCAGATCTATACTAGCGTCCCCAGCAGTTTAGGGTTCCCAAAAACGCAGTGTTAGCGGGATCAGCCCAGATACCTGCTAGCACCTGCGTTTTGCCCCTCCGTCCAGCCCAGGCCCCCCAAGTGCAGTATCGATCGATCACTGTCACTTACAAAACACAACACACATAACTGCAGCATTCGCAGAGACAGGCCTGATCCCTGCGACTCCAGTGCTGTAGGAGGTGATTTCACCACCACAGTTAAAAAAAAAAAAGCAAATATGCCGAAGCATTGGGGAAGCAGGGGCGGAGGAGCGATTTTGCTCCTAATGCCGCGTACATACGGTCGAAATTCCGACGGAGGCTTGCCCGTGGAAAAGTCCGACCATGTGTGCGCGGCATAACTTTTTTGCGGGAGGATGCCCCCATGCTTCGGCATATATAAATGGTGCGTGTATGCCCATCATTGGAAGTGGGTGGATGAAGGGCGGTATTCTAATGGTGGGCATACCCACCGATCAATCTCTTTTTTCGTTCAGCCAACTGGCTGCATGAAATAAAAAGATTACAATACATGTCCAACAAGGACCAGCAACGTACTGGTATGTTGCTGGACTTTGAATGTTTATACCAGAATGATGCCTGCGGGTTTAGGTATCATCTTGGTATCATTCTTTTCAGCCTGCGGCCGGCTTTCATGTAAAAGCAATCCTAGCACTGCTTTTACAAGCAGTGGGAGGGAATGCCCCCCCCCGGATATAAAAAGCGCCATTGGGAAATTGGGAAAGCATTTTATCACACCGATCTTGGTGTGGTCAGATGCTTTGAGGGCAGAGGAAAAATCTAGGGTCTAGAAGACCCCAGTTTTTTCAAAAAAAGAGTACCTGTCACTACCTATTGCTATCATAGGGGATATTTACATTCCCTGAGATAACAATAAAAATGATAAAAAAAAAAAATACTTGGAAGGAACAATTTAAAAATAAAATAAAAAAGCAAAATTAATTATAAAAAAAAAAAAAAAAAAAAAAAAAAAAAAGCACCCCTGTCCTGCCCTGCTCTTGCCCAATGGCGAACGCAAGCGTCGGTCTGGCGTCATATGTAAACAGCAATTGCACCATGCATGTGAGGTATCACCGCGAAGGTCAGATCGAGGGCAATCATTTTAGCAGTAGACCTCCTCTGTAAATCTACTGGGGTAACCTGTAAAGGCTTTTAAAGGCTTTTAAAAATGTATGTAGTTTGTCGCCAATGCGCGTTTGTGCGAAATTTTAAAGCATGTCGTGTTTGGTATCTATGTACTCGGCCTAAGATCATCTTTTTTATTTCATCAAACATTTGGGCAATATAGTGTGTTTTAGTGCATTAAAATTAAAAAAAGTGTATTTTTTAACCCAAAAAATGCGTTTGAAAAATCGCTGCGCAAATACTGTGTAGAAAAAAAAAATGCAACACCCACCATTTTAATCTGTAGGGCCTTTGCTTTAAAAATATATATATATATAATGTTTGGGGGTTCAACATAATTTTCTTGCAAAAAAAAAATGTTTTCATGTAAACAAAAAGTGTCAAAAAGGGCTTTGTCTTCAAGTGGTTAGAAGAGTGGATGTAAGCTTCCTAATGTTGTGTATAAAATGCCAGAACAGTTCAAAACCCCCCCAAATGACCCCATTTTGGAAAGTAGACACCCCAAGCTATATACTGAGAGGCATGTCGAGTCCATGGAATATTTTATATGTTGACACAAGTTGCGGAAAAACGACAATTTTTTTTTTTTTTTTTTTTTTGCACAAAGTTGTCACTAAATGATATATTGCTCAAACATGCCATGGGCATATGTGGAATTACACCCCAAAATACATTCTGTTGCTTCTCCTGAGTACGGGGATACCACATGTGTGAGACTTTTTGGGAGCCTAGCCGCGTACGGGACCCCAAAAACCAAGCACCGCCTTCAGGCTTTCTAAGGGTGTAAATTTTTGATTTCACTTCTCACTGCCTATCACAGTTTCGGAGGCCATGGAATGCCCAGATAGCACAAAACCCCCCCAAATGACCCCATTTTGGAAAGTAGACACCCCAAGCTATTTGCTGAGAGGTATTGTGAGTATTTTGCAGATCTCGCTTTTTGTCACAAAGTTTTGAAAATTGAAAAAAAAAAAAATATATATATATATATTTTCTTTCTTCATTTTCAAAAACAAATGAGAGCTGTAAAATACTCGCCATTCCTCTCAGCAAATAGCTTGGGGTGTCTATATTCCAAAATGGGGTCATTTGGGGGGGTTTTGTGCGATTTTGGCATTTTATGGCCTTCGAAACTGTGATAGGTAGTGAGGAGTGAAATCAAAAATTTGTGCCTAGAAATCCTGAAGGCGGTGCTTGGTTTTCAGGGTCCCGTATGCGGCTAGGCTCCTAAAAAGTCCCACACATGTGGTATCCCCGTACTCGGGAGAAGCAGAAAAATGTATTTTGGGGTGTAATTCCACATATAACCATGGCATGTGTGAGCAATATATCATTTAGTGACAACTTTTTGTAATTTTTTTTTGTCATTATTCAATCACTTGGGACAAAAAAATTATATTCAATGGGCTCAACAGGCCTCTCAGCAATTTCCTTGGGGTGTCTACTTTCTAAAATGGGGTCATTTGGGGGGGTTTTGTGCTATTTTGGCATTTTATGGCCTTCGAAACTGTGATAGGTAGTGAGGAGTGAAATCAAAAATTTGCGCCCTTAGAAATCCTGAAGGCGGTGCTTGGTTTCCGGGGTCCCGTACGCGGCTAGGCTCCCAAAAAGTCCCACACATGTGGTATCCCCGTACTCAGGAGAAGCAGCAGAATGTATTTTGGGGTGAAATTCCACATATAACCATGGCATGTGTGAGCAATATATCATTTAGTGACAACTTTTTGTAATTTTTTTTTTTTTTTTTTTTTTTTTAGTCATTATTCAATCACTTGGGACAAAAAAATAAAAAATTCAATGGGCTCAACATGCCTCTCAGCAATTTCCTTGGGGTGTCTACTTTCCAAAATGGGGTCATTTGGGGGGGTTTTGTACTGCCCTGTCATTTTAGCACCTCAAGAAATGAGATAGGCAGTCATAAATTTAAAGCTGTGTAAATTTCAGAAAATGTACCCTAGTTTGTAAACTCTATAACTTTTGCGCAAACCAATAAATATACGCTTATTGACATTTTTTTTACTAAAAACATGTGGCTGAATACATTTTGGCCTAAATGTATGACTACAATTGAGTTTATTCGATTTTTCTTATAACAAAAAGTAGAAAATATCATTTTTTTTTCAAAATTTTCGGTCTTTTTTATATCGCAAAAAATAAAAATCGCAGAGGCAATCAAATACCATTAAAAGAAAGCTCTATTTGTGGGAAGAAAAGGACGCAAATTTCGTTTGGGTACAACATTGCATGTCCGCACAATTTACAGTTAAAGCAGCGCAGTGCAAAATTCTGAATTCACCTCTGGTCCTCTAGCTACCAAATGGTCCGGGGCTTAAGTGGTTAAAAAGATTGCTGCACAAATATTGTGTGAAATAAAAAGTTGCAACGACCACCATTTTATTCTGTAGGGTGTCTGCTAAAACAATATATCTTGAGGATTCTGAGTAATTTTCTAGCAAAAAAAATTATGATTGTTTACATGTAGGAGAGAAGTGTCAGAATTGGCCTGGGTGGCAAGGGGTTAATTACCATAAGTAAGTAATATACAAGTGTAGCGGGTATACACTTTTCTGTGTATTTAAAACGGGCAGAGACACTAGTGATGTGCAGTTCCCTGCAGCCCCGCTGGTGGCACTGTCGCCTTGGGCTGGGGTTGAACCATTGCTGTGTGCTGTGCTCCCTTTTTGTCCTCCCTCGGCAGCGGTATAGTGGGGCGGGGAACCCGCCGTGCTTGTTGGGAGAGGGTATAAAGGGGCCGGCCATCTTTGTCACGGGGTCGAGTCCCAGGCACCTTCAGCCTGTGGGCGGTGGTTCGTGTCGGTCCTCTAGGCGGGCCTAGGCCTAGAGGACGTTCGGAGGTCGTGTTCCATCCCAGGCACCTGTAGCCTGGGGTGAGATACTCGGATGGAGGTCTGGAGCTCAGTGCCCAACACTGAGTTCCGCGAGGGAAGGAGATCCTAGGGGACCCTGGGAGAGGGTACCCGAATCCGGAGGGCGTAATGGACCGGTGGGAGATACTTGCTTGAAGACCCGGTGCAGCATATTGCCGGTGACAGGTGAGCCTTCCATCGGAGACCGCCTGGAACCGCAACCCACTTTCAGGAAGGAAAGTGGAGAGTTCATTGTGTCTGGGCCTACTCGCATCCACACCTCCTTGTCTGTTCTGTTCTCTAAGGGGTCCAACTGATTGTGTTCACTTTTGCATTGAGAAGAATAAAGGAGTGTTGGACTTTAATGGTGTGGGGCTCGTTTTCTGTGTGACACCTCAGACCTAGAGTCGCTCTCCGATCTGGGAGACGATGTCGCCATAGACGAACTGTTTGCTCAAAAGGGCTGGGACAAAATACCTCTCGCCTCGTTCCGTAGAACCAGGGACCCACCCATGTCTACAGGGGATAGTACACCCCGGGTGGAGGCACCAGCGCCTGAGGAGGGGTCCCATTCCCAGCCTACTGTTTTTTTCCCGGTGCCACCTGCACCTAATGCCAAGGAAAAGAGACTGTTGTTGCGGGCACCTACAGTATGCTCAGACCAGATGTGATCAAGGTCCCTCGCCACCCGGACTCAATCGTTTTACCTGGCGAAGGGGACAGAGCCACTATGCCTCCTCTGGCGAGACTACAACGCCTATTTGGCCAGAAGGTTGCTGCTGAGTACGGATGGGAGTATCCATACTTGTCCAAGGAGTTGCTGTATGAGGTGGAAGTGTGCCGGGAGCGCTGGTACAATGACTTTGTGTGGACCCACCTTCAGGTTCCACACGCGCGCAGGTACCTCCTATGCTCCCCTAAGGCCTCTCAGCGTTTTAAAGATTGCAAGGCAGAATGGATGTTGAGACGGCACATCCACGCGGACAAGGTGCTGGTCCGGCGGAAGGAAGGGGAGGATGTTGAGTATCATTTGGAGACCATGGATCAGCACTTGAAGCCACTTGTTCTGCCGCATCCCCGCTTCTATCTGTAGGAGGAAAGAGACTCCGTTCCTGTTTCTTTATGCTGCTGAACTTTCTGGGGTTTGTTGTCCTTGTTACCCAGAGGAATGAAGGACTGTTCCTGTTTTTGTTCTTCAATTTTCCAGCAAGAGATCATGGACTCTGGGGTAGATAGGGCTCAAGAGAAGAAGGAAAGTTCCACGAGTGCAGTTACCGCGATGCTGTCACCAGGTGGCAGTGTTGCGCATCGATATCACTGTTCACACACACACTTTATGAAGGAAAGGATTTCTCTGAGGAGAAGTTTTTTCCATTCTCACACGAATACATGTGTCAGGGTTTATGTGTGTTAATTTTATTTTTCCCTCTGCAGGAGATCATCCCATCAAGACCACTGAGTATGGGGTGGGTCTTAGTCAGGATGGGTGGGGGAAAAGTGTAATGTGAATATGTGATTCTAAAGTTATGGTTAAAATGTTGTTGTTTCCCTTCCCTTTCATGTAAGGCTCAGACACAATTGCTTCAGTTGAACAAGTTCAAAAGTTTTATTTTGTACAATTTGTAGTTGGTTTCTGGACTGGGCTATGCCAGCCGTTGAGGGCATAGTTTGCTCCAGACACTGGGGACCAGTGTCAAATCACCAGGGGGAGAGTGTAGCGGGTATACACTTTTCTGTGTATTTAAAACTGGCAGAGACACTAGTGATGTGCAGTTCCCTGCAGCCCCGCTGGTGGCGCTGTCGCCTTGGGCTGGGGTTGAACCATTGCTGTGTGCTGTGCTCCCTTTTTGTCCTCCCTCGGCAGTGGTATGGTGGGGCGGGGAACCCGCCGTGCTTGCTGGGAGAGGGTACAAAGGGGTCGGCCATCTTTGTCACGGGGTCGAGTCCCAGGCACCTTCAGCCTGTGGACTCGACTGCAGCATTGTTATTGGACAGCTGGGACCAATGGTACTTTACCATTGGTCCAAGACTCCAAGCTGTTCATTGAGCTTGGTGCCTCTGACAAGAAGTGAGAGGCACTGTGCAGAGTGTGTCCGCTTGTATTTAAAGTGGCCGCTCTGTATTTAGCTTTTGACAGACTGCGCAAGGAGCCCCATATCTCTGGAACCATATGTCGTAGGAGCCCCAAATTTTGACCAGTGGTGGGGTAGGACTTATGTCACCAAGCTACGACCCTCGAAGCTAGATTTTTTTTTTTAATGTCCATGGCAGGTGAGGCCCTGCTTCACCTGCCTCCCCTGACTGCACGTCCCTGATATACTGTATGTAGAAGAGTGCCCAGGAACTGGCATTCTTGGAAACATGGTAAATACATTAAGCCATTTCCTCAAATCACCTACAGAAAATCGAGGTCCTTAAAAGGACCAATTGGTCCATAGCCACCTCCAAACCAAAGGCGGTGGTAACCGTAGGGGTATGGCCCCATGTGGCCGTTGTGAATTTTGTAGGTTTATGTTCAACTCCACTAAAATACTTCTTCCCAGTGGAGTTGTTTATTGACCAAACTTTGTTACCAATTGCCAGTCGATTGGCGTTGTCTATCTTATGAAATGCGATTGTAATGCTTTCTATGTTGGGAAAAAAAAGAGACCTTTCTTTCACAGAGTCAGAGACCATGTGTCTCTCATTCAAAAGAAGAAAATGGAAACTCCCATAAGTAGACATAGTGGTTTGTTCCACTACTTCGACTTATCAAAGATGAAATTCTTTGCATTGGAACATATACCTTTAAATAAGAGAGGGGGAGATGTAGATAAGAACCTCCTACAAAGGGAGACCAGGTGGATACACTCCCTGGCAGCAACCCTGTATCCAGGGCTCAATGAGTCTATTAGCTTCAAGCCCTTCCTCTAGGGCAGGGGTCTTCAAACTACGGCCCTCCAGGTGTTCAGGAACTACAATTCCCATCATGCCTAGTCATGTCTGTGAATGTCAGAGTTTTGCAATGCCTCATGGGATTTGTAGTTCTGCAACAGCTGGAGGGCCGTAGTTTGAGGATCCCTGCTCTAGGGTGTTTTCATGCCATGTTGTTTGCAGTGATTTTGCTTTAAACAAAAGATTATTTGTTTATGTTTATTGACTTTTGTATTTTTCTGTATTTTTCTAAAAATGACTGGTGGTGTTTATCTCTATGCTAAATAGCTTTCTCTTTATTATTATTCCCCATTTTTTCATTTTTCTTTTTTCCATTTTTCTTTAATATTTAAATTATTAATTTTTATTTAATAATTTTTTTCCCCAAAAAATAATTTCATATATATATTTTTCAATATTTATTTTGATCTTTATTTATTTATTTATTTTTAATTTTTTTGATCCATTTATTATTAAATATTTCTTTTCTCAGGGGCAACATCTTGATGGAGTCTTTTTAGATTTCCGAAGTTTTTCCGGATAGTCTGATTGGCGCCGCCCATCCTAGGCTTCTCCCAACAAACTGTCCAAGTGATGGCCAAATTCCTCCTTTTTGGCTTTCATTGCCTTTCTTAATCTGGCCCTTGAGTTTCAGTTTCCTAATTGGATGTGAAACGACGGTGGCTCGCATTTAAAGTTTTATCTGCTGGCCAGTTCCGCCCTACCAGTTTTAGCTTTGAGTGCGTCTTACTTGTCTGATCCGGTTGGACTTTTGTCACTTCCGGCATGCGGTTTGACGCACTTCCGGCCACTTCCGGTTATCTATACTAGGAATCGTCACTTCCGGTTGGACGTTGGCGGGATCCAACGTCGGAACTGACGCGCCCGCTCCGCCCATTGTTTGGCGCCAATGTGCGCCCAATGGGAAGGATGAGGGGGGTTTATAGGAGGTGCTGTTTGTCTCTGTTAGTGGCATGGCCGACATCTTGAGGAGAGGACCGTCTATATCAACCAAGTGAAAAGGTATTTCATGCTTTCGGGCTGATTCAGGTTTTACTTAGGAATTACCTTATCTGTACTTTATGGCCTATATATTCACTTCCCCAGATTGCTGACAAATGAATGCCGTTTTTACGACTTTGGATGCCTTTCTACTCGGGACCTAATCATTATTCTAGCAGCACGGATCAGGTATTGATTCCACACCTGTGGCCATCTTGATTTGTGTTCTAATCTGCTGAGGGGGGTTTTCTTTGACTCTTATTCCATTATGTGCCTTTCTGTTTAGAGTGGACACATTCTAAGGAAATGTAGAGACATTTCTGTCTCTGTTTGGATATCCATGGGTTCGGATTGATTTGGGACTAGGTAATTTTTCATTTGCCCTCTATGCCTGTTTCTTCAAACATAAACTTTATTTATATTTTTTATTTTTGTTCATTTTCCCTTTTTGTTATGTTCTTCTTTGCCTCTTCAGACGGTCCTCTGTTCCTTTTTTGGTATCTCCAATACGTGCATTCTTTGCATTTGCGCTTGTTGACGGTATCCTCCCCTCTATGGTACACCATATGACTCCATTCTCTGAGGTGCTCCCCCTGATGTGGCCTATAAATTTCTATTTTTAGGCACCTCCATCATGATTCAAAGGTAATTTTATACTTCTTGACTATCTTTATGAGTATGTTTTTTACATATTTGAGCTTTTTGCATGAGGTATAGACTTTTCCCAGTCATTTGTGATTAATGTTTTGTGATATTTTGTTTTATATGTGTGTGTTACTTTTGTATTTTTTTTTTTTGTTTATTATTCTTTCTGTTTCTGTAGTGCTGGACAAAAACTCCTGATGAAGCCAAACTAATTGGCGAAACATGTTGAGAAGGCTTGTCTGTATGCTCACTTGAAACCTTATTTTATTGTATGATGGATTTTATATTATTCTATCTATTTTTCTATTTTTGTATAGCTAAAATTTACTTTTGATATATATTCTGTGTTGTTTATTCACCTTAAAGGTCCCATTTACAATTCCTTTGTATTCTTCAAATTTTTCTAAGTGTTATGGGACCATGTACCATTGCGTAATCCATTTATAGTTGGATTTTATGGCCAATGCATTTAGGGAGCAGAGGACTATGGCCTGCCATATTTGTTTTCAGTCCTTCTGGTCATTACAGCTTCCTAAATCTCTCTCCTATTTTGATAAATAAGCAAGATGGATTGGGTGCTTGACCCTCTAAGCCAGGGGTCAGGAACCTTTTTGGCTGAGAGAGACACATATTTTAAAATGTAATTCCGTGAGAGCCATACAATATGTTTAAAACTAAATACAAGTAAATGTGTGCATTTTATGTAAGACCAACACTTTTAAAGTACAATAACATCTCCCCCACTGTAATGTCCACATCTCCCCACTGTAATATCCACATCTCCCCCACTGTAATATTCACATCTCCCCCACTATAATATCCACATCATCTTCCCCACTGTAATATCCACATCTCCTCCACTGTAATGTCCACATCTCCCCATTGTAATATCCACATCTCCCCCACTGTAATATTCACATCTCCCCCACTATAATATCCACATCATCTCCCCCACTGTAATATCCACATCTCCTCTACTGTAATGTCCACATCTCCCCCACTGTAATGTCCACATCTCCCCCACTGTAATATCCACATCTCCCACAGGGGTTCCCGACCAGGCTGCCTGATGTTACCCTTTTTAGATTTAAAAAAATATCTTCCTTCTTTCCTCCTTCATCAGAGACAAAGAATAGACACTTCTAGTATTGTCAATTTTAAAATTGTATTCAAACAAATGCATAAAATATACTCACATAAATAGTGGCAAACTAACGTATATCCTCCACACAGGCATTTCAGCGATGGCTCTCCGTCTCTGCCGGATAGCGTGATGATGTCATGCCCTGCTTTTGACCTTACACTTTACGCACACAAGATGGGGCATGATGAAGATTCCCTCTCCCCACTAGTAAGAACTGACATCTACTTTAACAGACATGCCAGTGCTTTTAAGTCCCACACTAATCTCTTCCTATTCACTTTATCAGCAGCACTACCTCTGTTTTCCCTATAACATTAACGCGCATTACCAACATGGTTTTGGTGACCTCACCCTTTTATCCAAAAAGACCCCTTATTGGCCCTTCTAAGCCAGCTGACCTAAGTTCAATGGAGGGTTATTACCCCTTATCAGTTTTTTTTCACAATCTATGTCCCATTGGGGATATTTACCTTCAATTTCTGTCCCATAGCCAAAACAGGAAGTGAGAGGAAATCCCTGCAAATTAAGGGAATCCCTGGGGCCCCCCAGGTCACCAGAACTAGTGTCCCCATTAATAGATTTAGGATTTTCTTTTATTTTCACTTTCAATACTTTCATTACCCCTGAAAGAGCTTCTGGTTAAGATGGGCCCTCTGTTTTAGCCTTGATTTCCTCAAGAGCCTCTGCCCCTCTAACACTTCAGGTTAGGAGAATACAAGCACATACAATGGAACACAGCAAATAATTCCTGTTACCCAATGTCAGAGTTATCCTAAGAAACCAGACACCAAGCAATTGATAGGGATAAACGCAAAATGTTGTTCTTTCAGAGAGTTGATAGCCCCATAAGTAGAAGAAAAATACAAGTCTCTGACATTGATCTTCTGCCAGCTAACATTGGGGCCCTTTTTGAACAGTGTTGGTGCACTTATGATAGTCCTTAAACCTGCATGCAATTAAGTGTTGGGGTTGCAATGTAGACTGTGGTATGAGAAACATACTAAGCCAGAGGTGGAAATGATGCACTATGGCCGCAGTTCATAGGTAGCAATGGTGCGGCAGGGATATTGAAGGGGTATGGAAAGAATACTACAGATGTCCTACTTTAAGTAAATTGGATACTGCTGACACTAGAAAGCGGGCATGGGGCTGACTCCCAGAGGTGGCGATAGGCTTTTAGCAGTGTAAGGCGCCCCTTTCGGTCTTGTCCTGGTGTGGCTGCAGTTCACTCAACAAGAGGAAGAAGGCTGCAAACTCCTCTGTCTCTTAGTGGCAATCCTGTATGATCAATAAGGCCTGGAGATGCGACTGGATCCTTGGTGATGTCACTCTCCACATTGGGCTCTTTAGGGTTGGCTCCATCTCCTGTCAGGTCTAAATCTTCCACAGCGCTAAGAGAGTGGGCTTTTCCCAGGCATAAGAATATAAAGGTCTTTAGGCACCTCCTGTGGTCCACTGCCTGTTAAGACCTGTAGTTTAGAAGGTCAGTTGTGTCATTACGTGGCCACCACCTCAAACTGCACCTCACATGATTCTTACATAGAAGGTTATGAGTTTGCATCTACTTAGCTCTGCCCCTGCTGGCCATAGGAGAAATTTGCGGCTCAGTATAAACAAGATAAATGAAAACAGAGTAATGTTTTGGTCTCCATATTGTTGTAGTCAAGTACCTGGCTACAATCATAATGGTAAATAGGACAAATAGAGAGGGCAAATCTCCCAAATGGGGGCACAGACAGCAATAAAAACATAATAGGTGTTGTAATCCATCTCCACTCTATTCAAAACCAAAGTTTTTACCTTTAGACACTTTAGGGTTTCAAAAAAGTCAGTCAATGTCCACATAACAAGTATATATTTTGCAGCACCGCTAACAAAATATCTTGTACCAAAGATAATAAGGCTGCTGGAGCTTACATATCTCTATTACCGTATATACTCGAGTATAAGCCGAGATTTTCAGCCCTTTTTTTAGGCTGAAAATGCCCCCCTCGGCTTATATTCGAGTCTATACTCCTGACTGTGTACCTGATTATGGTGCAGAGTCAACCGGCGGGCGGCCATTGTGGAAAAGTCGCGCCTCCTCCTCGTTCTGTTTATCAAATTATGGTGCACTGCAGAGTCAGACGGCGGGTGGTCATTCTTGAAAAGTCGCGCCTCCTCCACGTTTTGTTCCATGATAGGCGGAACATGCAGTTTCCCAGCAGACACTGTGTTTAGTGTTCCGCCTATCACGGACATTCTTTCATCCTCGGACATCCTCGGACATGAGGATTCTCACCCTAGGCTTATACTCAAGTCAATACGTTTTCCCAGTTATTTGTGGTAAAATTAGGGCCTCGGCTTATACTCGGATTGGCTTATACTCGAGTATATACGGTACTTCATTTCTCATAGTCATAACTCATCACATATTTGCATATATTTCTGTCAATGTTGCATGTTGCTCTTGTCCACTTCATAACAGATCCTGAAAACAAGCAAGATTCAATGCACTAAAAAAAATGCTAGGGAGGGACAGAGATATTTTGCACCCCAGGCAAAGATTGCAAGATTCACCCCAAATTGAAACAAAGAAATAGGGAAGGGGTAAACAAGTGCATAAGGTTTAAAAAAAAAAAAAGATTTGGTAAGGAAACCAGAAAGACCGCCAAATAGACTCAGTCTATAGATGTTAAAACAGCCAGTAGCAATCAATAGGTATTTACTTTTGTCATCTAATCTTTGGGCAAATTGTAATCTGATAAGTTCAATCAAGAGCATAATGCCCCTGACTGATCCAGGAGCATCATGCTCTCACGAATTTCTTCCTGCATTATGAGACAAAAAAGAAAGGACAAGTAAAAAATGGAACTGCCTACATTATCTGTCATTTTTAATCGCCATTCATATCAATGGAAATTTGTTAAAATTAAACACGTGTTTCCTGTACTCTTCCAGGTTAGTAATCCAGCAAAGAGTTAGCTTGGGGAAAAACAATATGGCAAGTAAAAAGAAAACAACATGAATGTTTACTAATCAATAATCATGACAAAAAAGGAGTGCCATATACAACTTTATTATTATTAATATTATTCATTTTTTTGCATGTTCTCAGCAGTGTATTGACATCATATTTAGATGTAAGGGAATAATCAAGTATGTCAGTCAGCAGTACAAAATAGAAATAGCTTATTTCCTAATTACCTCCAGTTCCAGAATTATCTACCATACCATTTACTATGCAAGTGAGGCTACTACTGGACCATAAGTCATCTTATAAATCGAACCTATGCTCATATCTGATCCAAACCTCACCTATTTCTCAAAGCCACATCCCTGTGTATCTCCAAACAGTAGAACAGCTAGCTGGTAGAGATGCTATCTGGATCTGATAGAAGATACCCACCTTGTAGACGCCTCTACTTCATTTGTCAGGGGAAATATTGCTGTTCTGCTTTTACGAGAAATAAGTACTACTGAAAAACATTATTTATTGTGAAAATTCCCATAAAATCCCTGATGTAGAAAGGCAGCAAAGCATTTGCAGAACAGCGTAATGCTTATAGGAAACCTGTACTGAAAAATATGGGCACCATTGCTGACCTCTTTCTAAAAATACAAATTTCCTGTCTTTCTCTGGCTTTTTTTACATTCTTAGTCACTTAAGACCGTCTCCAGTTTCAGTACAGGTTTCGCTAAATTGATCCTGCTATCTAGAACTGGTTAAAGCGGGGTTTATAAGGTGCAAGACTCCTGGGTTTTTCAAGATGGCTTCTCTGGTCAGAAGGCAGCAGGGAGGGGAAGAAGTGAAAAGTAGGGATGGAAGGCTAGTACATTCAAACAGCTGTGTTCAGAGATTGCAACATGATGTCCGTGAAGGCTGCAAAATTGAGAAAGTTAGAAAATTAGTTCTTGCCATTTCTGTGAAGTAGCTTGTCAGAAAATGTAAACTTAAGCCCTTTCTTTGGGTTGAATACAATTCTAGCTCAAAACTCTGGACCATATTTCTAAAGAATTCTAGTACTGAAATTTGCTAAATAAATCAGTGTATACCACTTTTGAGGAGCCTGTTCGGCAATTGTTTTTCACCTGATTTACAAAGGATGTAATGAGTAAATGGTGAACTGCAAAATGGTGAACGAAAAAGCTGTATTTTTGGTAAAAAGAAAAGTGAACATCCTTCACAAGTACATTCACCACCATCAACTTTTTTCTAATTTTTATTATTCATTTTATTTATATTATTTTTACATGTGATGTATTATAATAGTACACAGCAACAAAATAGCTAAAATAGGTTGGAAAACAGAAAAAAATAACTAAAAAAGGGGCCAACCAAAATGGTGAAGTATTTAAAAAATACTATAAGAATAGGCAAGTGAAAAAGTGGTGCACTCAGCTATACCTCCCTTTCAAAATATGTTTCCTAGCATATTCCATCTCACTGATGATAAATTGTTCTCAAATATGCCAGAATGCATCACAATATTTTTACTGAGAAGTTCATTTATAATACTGGATTGATCTATAAACATGTGATTTATGGTAGATTAACCGCTTGCCGCCCAAGTAACGTCAAATGACGTCATTCACTTTGAGCGGTGATACCTGAATGATGCCTGCAGCTACAGATATCTTCTTTTAGCGCCGGCGATTCCCTACACCATAAGAATGATCATAGAGGCTGTTCAGCCACTTGATCTTTCTTACAGATAGCGAGAGGGGATGTCCCCCCTCCCACCGCCCTCCAGGGCTTCTACCGACTTACCCCTGCCATCGGTGATCTGGAGAAGGGAATCGCTGGCTCCGGATGCTGACCATAGAGATTTCCGGTGGACCAGATGGTCCCCGGAGTCTCTATGATCATTCGGAAGCCAGGCGCGATGTTCTGACATCACGCCCAGCCCCTGCATTTGAAAAAATGGCACCGCCTCGGCTGGAAAGCTGAGATCTTTTTTTATTTTTTTATTTCAGGCTTCCCGCTTATTGACCCCAGATCTCACTGTAACGAGGACCTGGCACGCACTATTCCTATTACAAAGAATGTTTACATTCCTTGTAATAGGAATAAAATTGATACAAAAAAAATGTAAAAATAAAGTGTCAAACTAGAAAAATGTAAGTAAAATAAAAATAAAAAACAGAAGCGAACGCATACATAAGTCGTGCCCATATATGAAAATGGTGTTCAAACCACACATGTGAGGTATCAACGCGATCTTTAGAGCAAAAAATTATATCTCTAGCCCTCCTCTGTAACTCAAAACATGTAACCTCTAAAAAAAATTAAAGCGTCGCCTATGGGGGTTTTTAAGTACCAAAGTTTGGCGCCATTCCAGGAGCGTGTGCAATTTTGAAGTGTGACATGTTCGGTATCTATTTACTTGATGTAACATCATCTTTCACATTATGCAAAAAAAAATGGCTAACTTTACTGTTTTTTTTTTTTTTTAATGTGTGGAACTGTTTTTTTCCCCCCAAAAAATTGTATATAGTGAAATACCGTGCAAGATAAAAAGTTGCAACAACCGCCATTTTATTCTCTAGGGTCTCTGCTAAAAAAACATATATAATGTTTGTGGGTTCTATGTAGTTTTCTAGCAAAAAAATTATGATTTTTACATGTAGAAGAGAAAAATTTAAATTTTCGTGTTTGATTAATCGTTTTTTTTTAAATCGATTAATCGACAAATTTTGATTAATTATAACGCACATAGATCCAACTACTTTTAGCTGATCTCCTTGCAGGCCGATTCCGAGTGCAGCTACCAACCACTGGAAAAATCGATAGGATACAAAAAACACACAAAGGCAGCGCTCGATGGGAATAGCATTAAAACTTTTGTAGTCTTCAAGTAGGTAACAAAATAAATATTGCACTGGAGATAAAATCAATGTAGCTACATAAACTGTAAAAATGGTGCGAGTAATACCAAACGGTAGCAAAAGCAGTCATAAAAACATGTAGCTAAGTATGATACTGGTATAAAAATGTGTACAACGATACCACTGCTGAATCCAGATGAGAAGGGGCTAACATCAGTCCGTCGGCATGTAGATGTCCCGTGAAGTGAACTATCACAACTCCCAGTGGATGGCTGTAGAATCCCAGGTTGATAGAGGGAAGTGATAGAGGGAAGTGTAACAGCCCTTGCGTGTGGCAGATAGTAAGGTCCCGCCGGCATGCAGATATGAATGCACAGCAAAGGAGCCCTTCAGATGGACACGGCAAGCCCAAAGAATTTTGATCGATCAAAAGAATTTTGATCGATCAAAACAATTAATCGATTAATCGAGGAATTAATAGTTAATTTCCACAGCCCTAAAAAATATATATTTATATATGAAATAGTGAGTGAGAAAGCTATTTAAGTTTAATCATTTGCTTCCTGCATGTGCCTTGATGAGGCTTTTTTTTCACATTTTCCTTTCAGGCCCAATTAATGGGAGTTTAGAAGAAGGTAAAAATAAATAAAATAAATTTAACAATATAATGTTTTGATCCAATGAAATATTACAGTGAAATGTCTATATTTTAAATAATGTTTTTTCTTACTATTCTTAATAACCAAACTATATGAATTGCTTGAATTTGGATATTTGTTGTAGTTAATATACATAGACTTTAGTATTTACTGCCCTGTGACAAGCTGAAGTTTCCTGTATCACCAATGATTTCCAGCACTGTTCAAACAACTACTGCTGCTACGGCTGTGAGAATAAAGTCTCCTCCAGCTATTTTAAAGCCTAGTTGTATTTTAATTGAAATATGAAAAGGGTACAGCTACTACGTCTGTGAGAATAAAGCCTCCTCCAGTGATTTTTAAAGCCTAGTTGTATTTTAATTCAAATGTGAACAAATACACCTACCATCTTGCTCTAGTCTTTAAGTCTTTATGTTCAGAGGCACAAATTTCTATTATTATTTGACTGTACTGGATCTGATCTGTGAAGATGGGACTTTGATGATTATCATGACCACATGCAAGCTCCTCCCTTTGCTTACTTGTATCCCCCAAATTAGTTCTCAGTTACCACAAATCCTACTTAAACTACATACCCTTCTGATGTTCAGTTTTTCATCAGTATCACAAACGAATGCAGTGAAAGATATATTTGCAATGTCAACACATGAACACGTAAGGAACTCACTACTACCATACTTAGCGCTGTTGATTATAATTTTATTGATTGCTTTGTATTTCCATGTGTCATATTACTCATTGTACAACAGTTATGTTTCTAGTTATATTTCTAGTCTCATGGATAAAAATATATAAACATATACGAGGGTTCTTCAAAAAGTTTCCACACTTTGTTTAAACTCTACGAAATATAAAAAAGTGCGGAAACTTATTGAATCTCTGTATATATCCGAAAAATAAACAGATAACACAAGGGTGGTGATGATGTGTAAATGTCCTACTGTGAAATTTGCTGTAAATGAGTTCCAACACCAGTCCAAGTCATGGGCAGGAGACTGCAGAGAAGGACCAATGACAAAGTTAGCTCTCTCCAACCATCAAAGTGCACACTCCCTGCTGATTGGAGAACTGTAGCATCTGAGTCAGCAGGGGAAAGCGTCAAAGCACTGCAGATGAGACTACTGCTGTCACCCAGATACCTCCGGTCCTTCTCAGCAGCCTATTTGGATTTTGAATTATCTCTGGGAGTGATTTATGGAAAATCTCACAGTTAGACATTTATAAATATGTATTTTTCAAAACCCTTAAAGTATCTGTTTACATTTATGTTAAACTACAATTAAGCTCTAAATCTTAGATACTAAGGTTGAATTACTAAGAAATACAGGCTGTTCACTTTGCAAATTGAATGTCCATTTAGCTTATTAAATAGGGTGAAGATATTTTGACTTTGAATACTTAGTGATGTGCAAGTAAAAATCCTGTCTTTTTAATTTTACTTGCACTTTTCTTTTAGTAAATCAATCAATTTCTGTTGATGTTGTGCTTCAATTGTTTTATTATATACACTTTATGATCATTTGTCTCTAGCAATATCTCACCTCTGTAATGTTCACCACGGTTTGTGATGTGTAGCTGGTTGGGATATTTTCTGTTTGGGGATTAACATATCTCGAATTTCTGGTTTAAGGCTCAGCCCAGGGACAGTGAATATAGACCGCACTGAAATAGAACACACACATGGGTTATGCATACAGATAAGGCCATGGGTTTAATTCCAAAATACTGCATATCGAAATTCACATAGAAAAAAAAAAGACAAAGTTATTAAGGTAGAATCAAACAAAGGGCTGCTTTGTGTACCTAATTGCTCAGAGCACATCCCAACTTCGAAAGACTGACACAATCCTTGAAGAGGGACTAACAATTCCAGATTTTCAATGTGCGTATACAACAGCACTGGACAGGTTTATGGTGTCTGGTATCAAATGAAGATGATATGGACTATGTTGACCTTCTCAGAGTCTCATAACCAATGAAGATGTGGTGTCAGTAAGACCTAGGCTTCATGTACACATTGCCTACTTTGACCACCAGCCGCGGGAAAATGCAAAAGTGTCAAAATCGGTTGCGTTTTTTTTCTTGGCCGGTGGTCAAAACGTTCCTATCCTGAATGTGATTCTTCCGCGTTCAGGAAAGGGAGGTTGAGGGAGATTGAACCTAACTGCGGCAGCTTCTAAACTCTGGTATGCAGTTGAGTTTAGGAGCTTTGGCAAAAAAAATCCAAAAGCTTCTAAACTCAAATTTAGGAGCTGCTAGTGTACATAAAGTCTTTTTGAAGTCTCAGGCTGCTGCCTCTCTAAAAAGCGACAGTAAGACACTCGGCAGGATAATTTAAAATGAGTGTAGAGGCAAATCCAGTATACATTTTCATCACACTTGTGGTTGAATTTAGAAAGTTTCTTGGAGTTCTAAGTTCACATATGATACGGAAAGCCACCGCATTTTGGAGGAGAGATGCCTCCCCCTTCATCAGGGCTAGTGTAGAGGAAAACAAGAAAAATATTTTATGTATATCCTTTACATAAGCAATCCATATCAAGCACTGGGCTTTATTACTGTTCACTTGCATCTCCCCCGAAGCATGTTAGCTTATCATCTGTGAACTTAGAACTTCAATTAACTTTTTAAATACAACCACAAGTGTGACGAATATTTATGCTGGAGGTGCCTCTACACTTATTCTAGACTGTGGTTTGTCAACTGTCATTAAAGGCACTGTGCATTTTTCAATGTCTTTGTTGTTTAAACTACACTGATCAAAATGATAAATGCAACACTTTTGTGTTTGCCCCTATTTATCATGAGCTAAACTCAAAGATCTACGACTTTTTCTATGTACACAAATGTACATGTACAGGCCTATTTCTCTCAAATATTGTTCACAAATCTGTCCAAATCTGTGTTAGTGAGCACTTCTCCTTTGTTGAAATAATCCATTCACCTCACAGGTGTGGTACATTAAGATGCTAAATAGACAGCATTATTATTGCACAGGTGTGCCTTAGGCTGGCCACAGTAAAAGGCCACTCTAAAATGTGCAGTTTTACTGTATTGGGTAAGGGGGGTCCAAAAACCAGTCAGTATCTTCTGGTGTGACCACCATTGGCCTCACGAGGAGCAACACATCTCCTTTGCATAGAGTTGATCAGGTTGTTGATTGTGGCCTGTATAATGTTGATCCATTCCTATTCAATGGCTGTAAAAGTTGCTGGATATTGGCAGGAACTGGAACATGCTGTCGTATACGCCGATCCACAGCATCCCAAACATGCTCAATGGGTGACATGTCCGGTGCTGGCCATGAAAAGACTGGGATGTTTTCAGCTTCCAGGAATTGTGTACAAAAAAAAACAAGAAAAGGGGCGCCTCTGAGTATATATCATAAGAATAATTTAATAAAAAACAACAGCCACTCACATGGAGAACAGGTAAGTTGCATTCAGGTCTGGTTGCAGGGCTGAAGAGATGGAGTGGGTCTGCAAGTCACAGCAAGTCCTGTAGAGCTGGCACCACATCAGATCCATGCAGGATGGAGTGGGATGGCCGTGTTTACTTCCTACTCTACAGAGACAGAGTGCACACAGAAGCCACAGCGCGGCTTTCCATAACCACTGACGCTTGTCCTTCTCCACTACACCTTACCTGGAACCCATATCTTCTTCAGACTGACTTTTTCTGATAGACCAAGATATGCCCAAGCCTGGATCACTGAAGAAAACCACGCTCTGCTCAGCCATCCCACTGCATCCTGCACGGATCTGGTGTGGTGCCAGCTCTACAGGACTTGCTGTGACTTGCAGTCCCACTCCATCTCTTCAGCCCAGCAACCAGACCTGAATGCAACTTACCTGTTCTCCATGTGAGTGGATGTTGTTTTTTATTAAATTATTCTTATGATATATACTCAGAGGCACCCCTTTTCTTGTTTTTTTTGTACACAATTCCTGGAAGCTGAAAACATCCCAGTCCTTTCATGGCTAGCACCGGACATGTCACCCATTGAGCATGTTTGGGATGCTGTGGATCGGCGTATACAACAGCATGTTCCAGTTCCTGCCAATATCCAGCAACTTTGCACAGCCGTTGAAGAGGAATGGACTAACATTCCACAGGCCACAATCAACAACCTGATCAACTCTATGCAAAGGACTGCACTGCGTGAGGCAAATGGTGGTCACACCAGAAGATACTGACTGGTTTTTGGACCCCACTCACATGTTCTCCATGTGAGTGGATGTTGTTGTTTATTAAATTATTCTTATGATATATACTCAGAGGCACCCCTTTTCTTGTTTTTTTCCTAGCATACTGGAACTGGCTTTTGGTTTTCTTGGTGGCTGCCCTGACTGATCCCCTGCCATATAGTCCTATGTGTGCATATATATGTGTATACACACACCTTCTTACCTCTGCCCTTGGACTATTGGGTACTACTACTTGGGGTACCTGTGCTTTGCGCCTTTTTTACTTGTTTAGGAATTGTGTACAGATCCTTGCAACATGGGGAAATGCATTATCATGCTGCAACATGTGGTGATGGTCGTGAATGGCACAACAATGGGACTCAGGATCTCGTCACGGTATCTCTGCGCAAAAATGCTATCAATAAAATGCACCTGTGTTCGTTGTCCATAGATTACACCTGCCCATACCATAACCCCACCGCCACAATGGGCCACTCGATCCACAACCTTGACATCAGCAAACCGCTCACCCACACAATGCCATACACGCTGTCTGCCATCTGCCCTGTACAGTGAAAACCGGGATTCATCCGTGAAGAGAACACCTCTCCAAAGTGCCAGACACCATTGAATGTGAGCATTTGCCCACTCAAGTCGGTTACGACGACGAACTGCAGTCAGGTCGAGAACCAGATGAGGACGAAGAGCATGCAGATGAGTTTCCCTGAGACGGTTTCTGACAGTCTGTGCAGAAATTCTTTGATTATGAAAACCGATTCTTGAAGGTGGCTGGTCTCATATGATCTTGGAGGTGAAGATGGTGGATGTGGAGGTCCTGGACTGGTGTGTAGTGATGAGCCGAACACCCCCGGGTTCGGTTCGCACCAGAACCCGCGAACGGACCGAAAGTTCGTACGAACATTAGAACCCTATTAAATACAATGGATGCGAACGTTCGAATTCTAAAGTGCTAATTATAACGACTATTATGCATGTTATTGTCCTAAAAAGGGTTTGGGAACCCGGGTTCTGCACCAGGGGACATGTATCAATGCAAAAAGAAGTTTTAAAAACGGTCGTTTTTCGGGAGCAGTCATTTTAATGATGCATAAAGTGAAAAAAAAAGTCAAATATTCCTTTAAATATCGTACCTGGGGGGTGTCTAAAGTATGCCTGTGAAGTGCCACGTGTTTCCCGTGTTTAGAACTGTCCCTGCACAAAATGACACTTCTAAAGGAAAAAAAAGCCATTTAAAACTGCTTGCGGCTTTAATGTAATGTCTGGTCCCGGTAATATGGATGAAAATCTTTAAGAAAAATGGCATAGCTACCCCATGACCCCCCCCCCCCCTACCCCAGCCCATTACCAGCCCCTTTGGTTCTTGTATGGATATTAAGGGGAACCCCGCACATAAAATAAAAAAGGCCCTATATACTCTGAACAGCCGTATACAGGCGGTGCATACAAGACAGGGACTGTAGGTTTGTTCTTATGTAAAATCTGTTTGTAATTTTGAACAGGTACATTGTTTAAGTGTAGCTCCAGCCCAAAAATCTATTTTTAAACTTTTTGGAAAACATAGGTAAGGGTTATCACCCCTGTAACATTTGTTTTGCTGTCTGTGCCCCTGTTCAGAACATTTCACCTCACTTTCCGTCCCAATGACAACTGTTTTTGAAACGTGGTGTTTTTCTTGAAACAAGGATTGGTGATAAAGCATCAGTACAGAGGAGACACCTTTCTCCCATATTAATTCTTACAGGAGAGAATTTTCCTTCCTAGGGGTAGATTTTCTCTCACTTCCTGTTGTCTTCTTGCGTTTGCAAGTAGGAGTCGTTTGTAAGTTGGATGTTTGAAAGTAGGGACCTGCCGTATATACTCTGCAGAAATAGGCCCCTTAGTTGTTGGTGTTGGCACAACACTGTAAGCACTCACAGTTACTCTTGGTTGGTGCTGGAACGCCCTGCTGTCAACTATTATATCAGGAATTGTAATTACATATAATTGTTGAACAGTGGTAGTAAAAATTGGGCCTTTGATGGTGGTGCTGGTGCCACAACACTGTAAGCCCTGACAGTTACTCTTGGTGGGTGCAGCAATGAGCCCTGCTGTGAATTATTAGATCAAGAATTGTAATTGCATGCCCCTGTTGAACAGGGGCTGAAAAATTGGGCCTTTCGTGGTGGTGGTGGTGGTGGTGGTGGTGGTGTTGCCACAACACTGTAAGCCCTCAGAGTTACTCTTGGTGGGTGCAGGAATGGGCCCTGCTGTGAATTATTAGATCAAGAATTGTAATTACATGCCCCTTTTGAACAGGGGCTGAAAAATTGGGCCTTTCGTGGTGGTGGTGGTGGTGGCGTTGCCACAACACTGTAAGCCCTCAGAGTTAATCTTGGTGGGTGCAGCAATGGGCCCTGCTGTGAATTATTAGATCAAGAATTGTAATTACATGCCTCTGTTGAACAGGGGCTGAAAAATTGGGCCTTAGGCACTGGTGGCACAACACTGCAACACCTCACAGATACTGTACTTGGAGCACAGCAATGAGCCCTGTTGCAAAGTATTGCTTCAAAAATTGTAATTACACGCCCCTGTTAAACAGGGGCTGAAAAATTGGGCCTTAGGCACTGGTGGCACAACACTGCAACCCCTCACAGATACTGTACTTGGAGCACAGCAATGAGCCCTGTTGCAAAGTATTGCTTCAAAAATTGTAATTACACGCCCCTGTTAAACAGGGGCTGAAAAATTGGGCGTTAGGCACTGGTGGCGGCACCCATAAACAAAAATGATCTTCCAAGCTATCATCATCAATCGTATCATTGAGGACTCGGAGGAGGAGGATAGCCAGTCAACATAACAGCACAGGCACTCAGCATCAGCATCAGTCTTGAAGGGATGTGACATGTTAAAATCAATTAGTCTGTTATATCAGCATCAGGTGTGTGGTAGCTGGTGGTGATCCAAGACTGGTTCATCTTGATGAAAGTCAGTCGATCAACCGAGTCGGTGGACAGGCGCACCCTGTGATCCGTGACAAATCCTCCAGCAGCACTGAATGTGCGTTCCGAAAGAACGCTGGATGCAGGACAGGCCAGTAGCTCAATTGCATACTGTGCAAGCTCTGGCCAGTGATCCATCCTCAAGACCCAGTAAGCCAGAGGATTTTCGGTGGGGAAGGTGTCCAAGTCTGACCTTGCCCCTAGATATTCCTGCACCATGTTTATCAGACGCTGGCGATGGTTCCTGGAACCGATCATACTTTGGGGCTGCGGACTAAAGAATTGTCTGAACGCATCGGTCAGGCGGCCACCTTCCCCACCGCTCCTTCTTTGACTGGCCGAAGCCTCAGCAACTCGTTGTCCAGGACCAGGAGTTTGTAACCTCCCAGTCTCTGGGAACGCGTTGCACAGACTTTTCTGCAAGGCCTCCCGGAGTTGTCTCATCCTCTGCTCCCTCTGCGACGGTAACATAAGGTCCGCAACCTTACCCTTGTACCGTGGATCAAGGAGAGTGGCCAGCCAGTAATGGTCCCTCTCCTTGATCCGAAGAATACGAGGATCCTTCCGCAGACTTTGCAGGATCAGGGAGGCCATGCAGCGTAGGTTAGCTGAGGCATTCGGTCCGGAGTCCTCTGGGTCACTAAGGACGACATGATCCGCAGCCACCTCCTCCCAGCCACGTACAAGTCCACGGGTTTCTTGGGACTGTAAATCATCCCTAAAAGACTGCTGCTGTTGATGCTGCTGAGTGCCAGGCTCCACCTCCATGCTGACACAATCCTCCTCCTCCTCCTCCTCCTCCTCCTCGTCCTCTTCCTGTGCGATGGGTGGGACAGAAGGAACACTGTCTGGGTAAAGGGGGCCTTGAGAGGCAAGGAAGTCCTCCTCTTCCTGCCTCTGTTCTGCCTCAAGTGCCCTGTCCATTATTCCACGCAGCGTGTGCTCCAACAGGTGGACAAGAGGTACAGTGTCACTGATGCATGCACTGTCACTGCTCACCATCCTCGTGGCCTCCTCAAATGGTGCCAGGACAGTGCATGCATCCCTGATCATGCCCCACTGGCGTGGAGAAAAAAAACCAAGCTCCCCTGACCCTGTCCTGGTGCCGTAGTCGCACAGGTACTCATTGATGGCCCTCTGCTGCGTGTGCAGCCGCTGCAGCATGGCCAACGTTGAGTTCCACCTGGTGGGCATGTCACATATAAGGCGGTTCTTGGGCAGGTTCAACTCCTTTTGCAGCTCAGCCAGGCGAGCACTGGCATTATAAGATCTGCGGAAATGCACACAGACTTTCCTGGCCTGCCTCAGGACATCCTGTAAGCCCGGGTACCTGCCCAAGAACCGCTGCACCACCAGGTTAAGGACGTGAGCCACACAGGGCACATGGGTCAGTTGTTCCTGTCGGAGGGCGGAGAGGAGGTTGGTGCCATTGTCGCAAACCACCATTCCTGGCTTAAGCTGGCGTGGCGTCAACCACCTCTCGGCCTGGCCCTGCAGAGCAGACAGGACCTCTGCCCCAGTGTGGCTTCTGTCCCCCAAACACACCAGCGCAAGCACGGCATGGCATCTTTTTGCCTGCGTACTTGCGTAGCCCCTTGAACACCTACGGAGCACCGCTGGTTCAGAGGACAAAGCACAGGAAGAGGCCATGGAGGAAGAAGAAGAGGAGGGGGTGGAGGAGAGAGGTGTGTCACAACCAGTAGTAGCATTTTGGAGGCGTGGCGGTGGAACAACCTCCAACACTACTGCACCTTGTCCTGCATCCTTCCCAGCTGCCAAAAGAGTGACCCAATGGGCCGTGAAAGAAAGGTAACGTCCCTGTCCATGCCTGCTGGACCATGAGTCAGCGGTAATATGCACCTTACCGCTGACCGCCCTGTCCAGCGAGGCCAAGACATTGCCTTCCACATGCCGGTAGAGAGCCGGAATAGCCTTCCGTGAGAAAAAGTGGCGTTTGGGAACCTGCCACTGAGGAACCGCACATTGCACAAACTCACGGAAGGGGGCCGAGTCTACCAACTGAAAAGGCAGCAGTTGAAGCGCTAGCAATTTAGCCAAGCTAGCATTCAACCGCTGGGCATGTGGATGGCTGGGAGTGAACTTCTTTCGACGGTCCAGCAGCTGGGGCAGGGAAATTTGCCTGCTAGAATCGGACGTCGGTGTACTGCTAGCAGAGTGGCCGCAAGTACTTGGCTGTGACACACCTAATTCTACACCTTCATTCCTCTCAGTGCATGTTTCAGAGAGGACTGAAGTTATAGTGGGGTTGGAGATCCCAGCTGATGCGGTGCAAGGAGAGGTCCGCTTTGTTCTTTGGTGTGGGTCTTTGAGGTAGGCTTGCCAACGAGCTGCATGGCAGGTCAACATATGTCTGGTCAGGCATGTGGTACCCAAGCGGCTGATGTTTTGGCCACGCGATATACGCTTGAGACATATGTTGCAAACAGCAGCTGTGCGATCTGATGCACTAGCCTCAAAAAAGGCCCACACCAAAGAACTTTTTGAATGACGGGCAGAGGCAGCGCCCTGCACAGGCGGAGCTCTGCGGTGTGATTCCGTCGGTGTACTGCCCTTACGCTGGCCACCAAAGGGCATCCTGCCTCGTTGGAGATGTGCCTCCTCCTCATCCTCCTCCTCCTCCTCTCTCCTATTAGGCACCCACGTGGAGTCAGTGACCTCATCATCCCCTCCCTCCTCATCACTGGAGCCAATCTGGCAGTATGCTGCAGCTGCTGGAACATGACTGCCAGATTGGTGTCCTTCTTGAGCATCCCCTTTGTCTGCTCTCACGCTACTGCCTTCCTCTAGCTGGGTTTCATCATCAGACCCTTCGAAACGCTGGGCATCCTCCTGGAGCATGTACCCAACACTGTGCTCAAACAGTTCGGGGGACTCCTCAGGAGGAGGACATGGTGGGTCTAGGGAAGGAGTGACTGATGATTAGGGATGGGCCCGGTGCTCGATTCAAACCCATGTTCGAATCGAGCATCGGGCGTTCGCTCGCTCGTCGAGCCCAGAACTATTTGGGCCGTTCGCATCACATTCGTGTGATGCGAGCGGCCCCGCAATGCATTGCGGCCGGCGCGGCCGGCGCAGTGCATTGCTGGCTGATGATTGGCCAAGCATGCACTGTGACCCCGCATGCTTGGCCAATCACAGCGCCCGAAACTCGGAGAGCAATAATTGGCTACAGGCAGGACGCCTGTAGCCAATTACAGCTCAGGGGCTTTAGTACACGCCCCACCATTTAAAAGGCCGCCACGCCATCGGCCCCGGTCACATGAGTTCCGGCTTTAGGAGAGATTAGTCTGCTGATTCTGTCTTTGCTTGATACTGAAAGATTTGCTCTTCTTTGCTAAACCATTGGCTATTTCTTTGCTAAACCATTGCTACCTAAGTCATTGATCGTTCATTGCTGCTGATTGCACAGTTAGTGTGTTATTAGCTGCTGCTGGGGATTAGTCTGGTGCGTGCTTACTGTTAGTACAGTATTGCAGTAGTACCAACCGCAGTGCTGTTAGCACAGCATTGCACCCCAACAGCACCCATAGGACTTCTAGTGTGTTAGTGGCAGCAAACAGAGCTCCTATATTTTCTTCTCAGCAGCACCCATAGGACTTCTAGTGTGTTAGTGGCAGCAAACAGAGCTCCTATATTTTCTTCTCAGCAGCACCCATAGGACTTCTAGTGTGTTAGTGGCATCACACAGAGCTCCTATATTTTCTTCTCAGCAGCACCCATAGGACTTCTAGTGTGTTAGTGGCAGCAAACAGAGCTCCTATATTTTCTTCTCAGCAGCACCTAGTGATGAGCCGAACACCCCCGGGTTCGGTTCGCACCAGAACCCGCGAACGGACCGAAAGTTCGAACGAACATTAGAACCCTATTAAATACAATGGATGCGAACGTTCGAATTCTAAAGTGCTAATTATAACAACTATTATGCATGTTATTGTCCTAAAAAGGGTTTGGGAACCCGGGTTCTGCACCAGGGGACATGTATCAATGCAAAAAGAAGTTTTAAAAACGGTCGTTTTTCGGGAGCAGTCATTTTAATGATGCATAAAGTGAAAAAAAAAAAGTCAAATATTCCTTTAAATATCGTACCTGGGGGGTGTCTAAAGTATGCCTGTGAAGTGCCACGTGTTTCCCGTGTTTAGAACTGTCCCTGCACAAAATGACACTTCTAAAGGAAAAAAAAGCCATTTAAAACTGCTTGCGGCTTTAATGTAATGTCTGGTTCCGGTAATATGGATGAAATTCTTTAAGAAAAATGGCATAGCTACCCCATGACCCCCCCCCTACCCCAGCCCATTACCAGCCCCTTTGGGTCTTGTATGGATATTAAGGGGAACCCCGCACATAAAATAAAAAAGGCCCTATATACTCTGAACAGCCCTATACAGGCGGTGCATACAAGACAGGGACTGTAGGTTTGTTCTTATGTAGAGTCTGTTTGTAATTTTGAACAGGTACATTGTTGAAGTGTAGCTCCAGACCAAAAATCTATTTTTAAACTTTTTGGAAAACATAGGTAAGGGTTATCACCCCTGTAACATTTGTTTTGCTGTCTGTGCCCCTGTTCAGAACATTTCACCTCACTTTCCGTCCCAATGACAACTCTTTTTGAAATGTGGTCTTTTTCTTGAAACAAGGATTGCTGATAAAGCATCAGTACAGAGGAGACACCTTTCTCCCATATTTATTCTTACAGGAGAGAATTTTCCTTCCTAGTGGTAGATTTCCTCTCACTTCCTGTTGTCTTCTTGCGTTTGCAAGTAGGAGTCGTTTGTAAGTTGGATGTTTGAAAGTAGGGACCTGCCGTATATACTCTGCAGAAATAGGCCCCTTAGTTGTTGGTGTTGGCACAACACTGTAAGCACTCACAGTTACTCTTGGTTGGTGCTGGAACGCCCTGCTGTCAACTATTATATCAGGAATTTTAATTACATATAATTGTTGAACAGTGGTAGTAAAAATTGGGCCTTTGATGGTGGTGCTGGTGCCACAACACTGTAAGCCCTGACAGTTACTCTTGGTGGGTGCAGCAATGGGCCCTGCTGTGAATTATTAGATCAAGAATTGTAATTACATGCCCCTGTTGAACAGGGGCTGAAAAATTGGGCCTTAGGCACTGGTGGCACAACACTGCAACCCCTCACAGATACTGTACTTGGAGCACAGCAATGAGCCCTGTTGCAAAGTATTGCTTCAAAAATTGTAATGACACGCCCCTGTTAAACAGGGGCTGAAAAATTGGGCCTTAGGCACTGGTGGCACAACACTGCAACTCCTCACAGATACTGTACTTGGAGCACAGCAATGAGCCCTGTTGCAAAGTATTGCTTCAAAAATTGTAATGACACGCCCCTGTTAAACAGGGGCTGAAAAATTGGGCCTTAGGCACTGGTGGCACAACACTGCAACTCCTCACAGATACTGTACTTGGAGCACAGCAATGAGCCCTGTTGCAAAGTATTGCTTCAAAAATTGTAATTACACGCCCCTGTTAAACAGGGGCTGAAAAATTGGGCGTTAGGCACTGGTGGCGGCACCCATAAACAAAAATGATCTTACAAGCTATCATCATCAATCGTATCATTGAGGACTCGGAGGAGGAGGATAGCCAGTCAACATAACAGCACAGGCACTCAGCATCAGCATCAGTCTTGAAGGGATGTGACATGTTAAAATCAATTAGTCTGTTATATCAGCATCAGGTGTGTGGTAGCTGGTGGTGATCCAAGACTGGTTCATCTTGATGAAAGTCAGTCGATCAACCGAGTCGGTGGACAGGCGCACCCTGTGATCCGTGACAAATCCTCCAGCAGCACTGAATGTGCGTTCCGAAAGAACGCTGGATGCAGGACAGGCCAGTAGCTCAATTGCATACTGTGCAAGCTCTGGCCAGTGATCCATCCTCAAGACCCAGTAAGCCAGAGGATTTTCGGTGGGGAAGGTGTCCAAGTCTGACCTTGCCCCTAGATATTCCTGCACCATGTTTATCAGACGCTGGCGATGGTTGCTGGAACCGATCATACTTTGGGGCTGCGGACTAAAGAATTGTCTGAACGCATCGGTCAGACGGCCACCTTCCCCACCGCTCCTTCTTTGACTGGCCGAAGCCTCAGCAACTCGTTGTCCAGGACCAGGAGTTTGCAACCTCCCAGTCTCTGGGAACGCGTTGCACAGACCTTTCTGCAAGGCCTCCCGGAGTTGTCTCATCCTCTGCTCCCTCTGCGACGGTAACATAAGGTCCGCAACCTTACCCTTGTACCGTGGATCAAGGAGAGTGGCCAGCCAGTAATGGTCCCTCTCCTTGATCCGAAGAATACGAGGATCCTTCCGCAGACTTTGCAGGATCAGGGAGGCCATGCAGCGTAGGTTTGCTGAGGCATTCGCTCCGGAGTCCTCTGGGTCACTAAGGACGACATGATCCGCAGCCACCTCCTCCCAGCCACGTACAAGTCCACTGGTTTCTTGGGACTGTAAATCATCCCTAAAAGACTGCTGCTGATGATGCTGAGTGCCAGCCTCCACCTCCATGCTGACACAATCCTCCTCCTCCTCCTCCTCCTCCTCCTCCTCTTCCTGTGCGATGGGTGGGACAGAAGGAACACTGTCTGGGTAAAGGGGGCCTTGAGAGGCAAGGAAGTCCTCCTCTTCCTGCCTCTGTTCTGCCTCAAGTGCCCTGTCCATTATTCCACGCAGCGTGTGCTCCAACAGGTGGACAAGAGGTACAGTGTCACTGATGCATGCACTGTCACTGCTCACCATCCTCGTGGCCTCCTCAAATGGTGCCAGGACAGTGCATGCATCCCTGATCATGCCCCACCGGCGTGGAGAAAAAAAACCAAGCTCCCCTGACCCTGTCCTGGTGCCGTAGTCGCACAGGTACTCATTGATGGCCCTCTGCTGCGTGTGCAGCCGCTGCAGCATGGCCAACGTTGAGTTCCACCTGGTGGGCATGTCACATATAAGGCGGTTCTTGGGCAGGTTCAACTCCTTTTGCAGCTCAGCCAGGCGAGCACTGGCATTATAAGATCTGCGGAAATGCACACAGACTTTCCTGGCCTGCCTCAGGACATCCTGTAAGCCCGGGTACCTGCCCAAGAAGCGCTGCACCACCAGGTTAAGGACGTGAGCCACACAGGGCACATGGGTCAGTTGTCCCTGTCGGAGGGCGGAGAGGAGGTTGGTGCCATTGTCGCAAACCACCATTCCTGGCTTAAGCTGGCGTGGCGTCAACCACCTCTCGGCCTGGCCCTGCAGAGCAGACAGGACCTCTGCCCCAGTGTGGCTTCTGTCCCCCAAACACACCAGCGCAAGCACGGCATGGCATCTTTTTGCCTGCGTACTTGCGTAGCCCCGTGAACGGCTACGGAGCACCGCTGGTTCATAGGACAAACCACAGGAAGAGGCCATGGAGGAAGAAGAAGAGGAGGGGGTGGAGGAGAGAGGTGTGTCACAACCAGTAGTAGCATTTTGGAGGCGTGGCGGTGGGACAACCTCCAACACTACTGCACCTTGTCCTGAATCCTTCCCAGCTGCCAAAAGAGTGACCCAATGGGCCGTGAAAGAAAGGTAACGTCCCTGTCCATGCCTGCTGGACCATGAGTCAGCGGTAATATGCACCTTACCGCTGACCGCCCTGTCCAGCGAGGCCAAGACATTGCCTTCCACATGCCGGTAGAGAGCCGGAATAGCCTTCCGTGAGAAAAAGTGGCGTTTGGGAACCTGCCACTGAGGAACCGCACATTGCACAAACTCACGGAAGGGGGCCGAGTCTACCAACTGAAAAGGCAGCAGTTGAAGCGCTAGCAATTTAGCCAAGCTAGCATTCAACCGCTGGGCATGTGGATGGCTGGGAGTGAACTTCTTTCGACGGTCCAGCAGCTGGGGCAGGGAAATTTGCCTGCTAGAATCGGACGTCGGTGTACTGCTAGCAGAGTGGGCGCAAGTACTTGGCTGTGACACACCTAATTCTACACCTTCATTCCTCTCAGTGCATGTTTCAGAGAGGACTGAAGTTATAGTGGGGTTGGAGATCCCAGCTGATGCGGTGCAAGGAGAGGTCCGCTTTGTTCTTTGGTGTGGGTCTTTGAGGTAGGCTTGCCAACGAGCTGCATGGCAGGTCAACATATGTCTGGTCAGGCATGTGGTACCCAAGCGGCTGATGTTTTGGCCACGCGATATACGCTTGAGACATATGTTGCAAACAGCAGCTGTGCGATCTGATGCACTAGCCTCAAAAAAGGCCCACACCAAAGAACTTTTTGAATGACGGGCAGAGGCAGCGCCCTGCACACGCGGAGCTCTGCGGTGTGATTCCGTCGGTGTACTGCCCTTACGCTGGCCACCAAAGGGCATCCTGCCTCGTTGGAGATGTGCCTCCTCCTCATCCTCCTCCTCCTCCTCTCTCCTATTAGGCACCCACGTGGAGTCAGTGACCTCATCATCCCCTCCCTCCTCATCACTGGAGCCAATCTGGCAGTATGCTGCAGCTGCTGGAACATGACTGCCAGATTGGTGTCCTTCTTGAGCATCCCCTCTGTCTGCTCTCACGCTACTGCCTTCCTCTAGCTGGGTTTCATCATCAGACCCTTCGAAACGCTGGGCATCCTCCTGGAGCATGTACCCAACACTGTGCTGAAACAGTTCGGGGGACTCCTCAGGAGGAGGACATGGTGGGTCTAGGGAAGGAGTGACTGATGATTTGTCTGACATTGATACCAGGGAAGACGACGCTTTGGCAGCTGCTTTTCCAGTACCCTGAGCCTGGGTGAGAGAGGATGAGGAGGAGGAGGAGGGCTTGGTCATCCACTCTACCAAGTCTTCGGCATGATGTGGCTCAACATGTCCAGCTGCCGAAAAGAAGGACAAGCGTGTCCCATGGCCATGTGCTGATGACAATGCACCGCGTCCACGACCAGCACTGTTGCCCCCAGACACAGAGCCTGCTTGCCCTCTTTTATTGCCTCCTGACTGTCTGCCTCTCCTTGTTTGCCTTCCAGACATTCTAATAGATGGCCTGCAGGGAGATGGGAAAAAAGCAATAAGGGCTACCTTCAGGTGTCCTTCTCTGTCCCTTGAAACAAGGACTTTCACAGTGAAAGAAACTGACACTCTCCCTACCTACAGTTTTCTGTCCCTAGAAAAAATATTTTTTTTAAGCACAATATAGCACAAGGACAATTCACTCACTGTCCTTACAGGTCCCTGGAAACAAGGACTTGCAGAGTGAAAGAAAAAAAACACTCTCCCTACCTACAGTTTTCTGTCCCTAGAAAAAATGTTTTTTTTAATCACAATATAGCACAAGGACAATTCACTCACTGTCCTTCCAGGTCCCTGGAAACAAGGACTTGCAGAGTGAAATAAACTGACACTCTCCCTACCTACAGTTTTCTGTCCCTAGAATAAATGTTTTTTTTAAGCACAATATAGCACAAGGACAATTCACTCACTGTCCTTACAGGTCCCTGGAAACAAGGACTTGCAGAGTGAAAGAAAAAAAACACTCTCCCTACCTACAGTTTTCTGTCCCTAGAAAAAATGTTTTTTTTAATCACAATATAGCACAAGGACAATTCACTCACTGTCCTTACAGGTCCCTGGAAACAAGGACTTGCAGAGTGAAATAAACTGACACTCTCCCTACCTACAGTTTTCTGTCCCTAGAATAAATGTTTTTTTTAAGCACAATATAGCACAAGGACAATTCACTCACTGTCCTTACAGGTCCCTGGAAACAAGGACTTGCAGAGTGAAAGAAAAAAAACACTCTCCCTACCTACAGTTTTCTGTCCCTAGAAAAAATGTTTTTTTTAATCACAATATAGCACAAGGACAATTCACTCACTGTCCTTCCAGGTCCCTGGAAACAAGGACTTGCAGAGTGAAATAAACTGACACTCTCCCTACCTACAGTTTTCTGTCCCTAGAATAAATGTTTTTTTTAAGCACACTATAGCACAAGGACAATTCACTCACTGTCCTTACAGGTCCCTGGAAACAAGGACTTGCAGAGTGAAAGAAAAAAAACACTCTCCCTACCTACAGTTTTCTGTCCCTAGAAAAAATGTTTTTTTTAATCACAATATAGCACAAGGACAATTCACTCACTGTCCTTACAGGTCCCTGGAAACAAGGACTTGCAGAGTGAAAGAAAAAAAACACTCTCCCTACCTACAGTTTTCTGTCCCTATAAAAAATGTTTTTTTTAAGCACAATATAGCACAAGGACAATTCACTCACTGTCCTTCCAGGTCCCTGGAAACAAGGACTTGCAGAGTGAAATAAACTGACACTCTCCCTACCTACAGTTTTCTGTCCCTAGAATAAATGTTTTTTTTAAGCACAATATAGCACAAGGACAATTCACTCACTGTCCTTACAGGTCCCTGGAAACAAGGACTTGCAGAGTGAAAGAAAAAAAACACTCTCCCTACCTACAGTTTTCTGTCCCTAGAAAAAATGTTTTTTTTAATCACAATATAGCACAAGGACAATTCACTCACTGTCCTTCCAGGTCCCTGGAAACAAGGACTTGCAGAGTGAAATAAACTGACACTCTCCCTACCTACAGTTTTCTGTCCCTAGAATAAATGTTTTTTTTAAGCACAATATAGCACAAGGACAATTCACTCACTGTCCTTACAGGTCCCTGGAAACAAGGACTTGCAGAGTGAAAGAAAATAAACACTCTCCCTACCTACAGTTTTCTGTCCCTAGAAAAAATGTTTTTTTTTAAGCACAATATAGCACAAGGACAATTCACTCACTGTCCTTCCAGGTCCCTGGAAACAAGGACTTGCAGAGTGAAAGAAAAAAAACACTCTCCCTACCTACAGTTTTCTGTCCCTAGAAAAAATGTTTTTTTTAATCACAATATAGCACAAGGACAATTCACTCACTGTCCTTACAGGTCCCTGGAAACAAGGACTTGCAGAGTGAAAGAAACTGACACTCTCCCTACCTACAGTTTTCTGTCCCTAGAATAAATGTTTTTTTAAGCACAATATAGCACAAGGACAATTCACTCACTGTCCTTCCAGGTCCCTGGAAACAAGGACTTGCAGAGTGAAAGAAACTGACACTGTCCCTACCTACAGTTTTCTGTCCCTAGAATAAATGTTTTTTTTAAGCACACTACAGCACAAGCACAAAACACACTGACACTCTCCCTACCTATCCTTCTCTTTCCCTAAACTAAAGGAATCCAGGTTAAGCAAGAAAGAAATAACAGTCACTGTCCCTGCCTATGCTGCTCTATCCCTGCTCCGGAACACACTACACTAGGCCGCCGTGCTGGCGGCCTTTTATACTGTGGGGCGTGTACTAAACACCCTCAGCAATAATTGGCCACAGGCATCCTGCCTGTGGCCAATCATTGCTCTCCTCGCTGCCGGCGCTGTGATTGGCCAAGCATGCGGGGTCACAGTGCATGCTTGGCCAATCACAGCGCCTGGATGACACTGCGATGGCGTAGTGCATTGTGGGCCGTTCGCGTCACTCGAATTTGGCGCGAACGGCCCAAATCGTTCGATCTTCGTCGAACGATCGAACAGCCGATGTTCGAGTCGAACGTATGTTCGACTCGAACACGAAGCTCATCCCTAGCAGCACCCATAGGACTTCTAGTGTGTTAGTGGCATCATACAGAGCTCCTATATTTTCTTCTCAGCAGCACCCATAGGACTTCTAGTGTGTTAGTGGCAGCAAACAGAGCTCCTATATTTTCTTCTCAGCAGCACCCATAGGACTTCTAGTGTGTTAGTGGCAGCAAACAGAGCTCCTATATTTTCTTCTCAGCAGCACCCATAGGACTTCTAGTGTGTTAGTGGCAGCAAACAGAGCTCCTATATTTTCTTCTCAGCAGCACCCATAGGACTTCTAGTGTGTTAGTGGCAGCAAACAGAGCTCCTATATTTTCTTCTCAGCAGCACCCATAGGACTTCTAGTGTGTTAGTGGCAGCAAACAGAGCTCCTATATTTTCTTCTCAGCAGCACCCATAGGACTTCTAGTGTGTTAGTGGCAGCAAACAGAGCTCCTATATTTTCTTCTCAGCAGCACCCATAGGACTTCTAGTGTGTTAGTGGCATCACACAGAGCTCCTATATTTTCTTCTCAGCAGCACCCATAGGACTTCTAGTGTGTTAGTGGCAGCAAACAGAGCTCCTATATTTTCTTCTCAGCAGCACCCATAGGACTTCTAGTGTGTTAGTGGCAGCAAACAGAGCTCCTATATTTTCTTCTCAGCAGCACCCATAGGACTTCTAGTGTGTTAGTGGCATCACACAGAGCTCCTATATTTTCTTCTCAGCAGCACCCATAGGACTTCTAGTGTGTTAGTGGCAGCAAACAGAGCTCCTATATTTTCTTCTCAGCAGCACCCATAGGACTTCTAGTGTGTTAGTGGCAGCAAACAGAGCTCCTATATTTTCTTCTCAGCAGCACCCATAGGACTTCTAGTGTGTTAGTGGCAGCAAACAGAGCTCCTATATTTTCTTCTCAGCAGCACCCATAGGACTTCTAGTGTGTTAGTGGCAGCAAACAGAGCTCCTATATTTTCTTCTCAGCAGCACCCATAGAACTTCTAGTGTGTTAGTGGCAGCAAACAGAGCTCCTATATTTTCTTCTCAGCAGCACCCATAGGACTTCTAGTGTGTTAGTGGCAGCAAACAGAGCTCCTATATTTTCTTCTCAGCAGCACCCATAGGACTTCTAGTGTGTTAGTGGCAGCAAACAGAGCTCCTATATTTTCTTCTCAGCAGCACCCATAGGACTTCTAGTGTGTTAGTGGCAGCAAACAGAGCTCCTATATTTTCTTCTCAGCAGCACCCATAGGACTTCTAGTGTGTTAGTGGCAGCAAACAGAGCTCCTATATTTTCTTCTCAGCAGCACCCATAGGACTTCTAATGTGTTAGTGGCATCACACAGAGTTCCTATATTTTCATCTCAGCAGCACCCATAGGACTTCTAGTGTGTTAGTGGCATCACACAGAGCTCCTATATTTTCTTCTCAGCAGCACCCATAGGACTTCTAGTGTGTTAGTGGCAGCAAACAGAGCTCCTATATTTTCTTCTCAGCAGCACCCATAGGACTTCTAGTGTGTTAGTGGCAGCAAACAGAGCTCCTATATTTTATTGTCAGCAGCACACATAGTACCTATAGTGTGTTAGTGTCAGCACCCATAGGACCTACAGTGTGTTGTGAGCACACATAGGAGTTCTATTTTTTATACTATATACACTACCGACTACAATGGCTGGAAGACCGCCAAGGAGAGGCAGAGCGTGCCGAGGCAAGAACACAGGGCAGGCAGGCTCTGTTTCTAGAGACAACAGTGCTGGCCGTGGACGTGGTCGTGCATCATCATCAGCACGTGGCCATGGGACACGCTTGTCTTTGTTTTCGGCAGCTGGACATGTGGAGCCGCATCATGCCGAAGGCTTGGTAGAATGGATGACCAAGCCCTCCTCATCCTCTCTCACCCAGGCTCAGGGTACTGGCAGAGCAGCTGCCAACGCGTACTCAATGGCATCATCAGCCACCCCTTCCCTAGACCCACCATGTCCTCCTGAGGAGTCCCCCGAACTCTTTGAGCACAGTGTTGGGTACATGCTCCAGGAGGATGCCCAACGATTCGAAGGCTCGGATGATGATACCCAGCTTGAGGAAGTCAGTAGTGTGCGCGCAGAGAGAGGGGATGCTGAAGGACAGCAATCTGGCAGTAGTGTTCCACCAGCTGCAGCTTACTGCCAGGTTTGCTCTAGTGGTGAAGAGGGAGGGGATGATGAGGTCACTGACTCCACGTGGGTGCCTGAAGGGAGAGAGGAGGAGGAGGAGGATGCAGCGTCACATGTCCAACGAGGCAGGATGCCCCCTGGAGGCCAGCTAGAGGCCAGCACAGCAACTGTACCACACCGCAGAGCTCCGCCTGTGCAGGGCGCTGCCTCTGCACGTTATCACAAAAGTTCTTTGGTGTGGGCCTTTTTTGAGACGAGTGCATCAGATCGCACCACTGCTATTTGCAATATTTGTCTCAAGCGTATCTCGCGTGGCCAAAACATCAGCCGCTTGGGCACCACAAGCATGAGCAGACATATGTCGACCTGGCATGCAGCTCGTTGGCAAGCACACATAAAAGACCCACACCAAAGAACAAAGCGGACCTCTCCTTGCTCCTCATCAGCTGGGATCTCCATCCCCACTATATCTTCAGTCCTCTCTGAAAGCTGCTCTGAGAGGACTGAAGGTGTAGAATTAGGTGTGTCACAACCAAGTACTTGCAGTACACCGACGTCCAATTGTAGCAGGCAAATTTCCCTGCCCCAGCTGCTGGACCGTCGAAAGAAGTATACTCCCAGCCATCCACATGCCCAGCGGTTGAATGCTAGCTTGGCTAAATTGCTAGCACTTCAACTGCTGCCTTTTCAGTTGATAGACTCGGCCCCCTTCCGTGAGTTTGTTCAATGTGCGGTTCCTCAGTGGCAGGTTCCCAAACGCCACTTTTTCTCACGGAAGGCGATTCCGTCTCTCTACTGGCATGTGGAAGGCAATGTCCATGCCTCGCTGGACAGGGCGGTCAGCGGTAAGGTGCATATTACCGCTGACTCATGGTCCAGCAGGCATGGACAGGGACGTTATCTTTCTTTCACGGCCCATTGGGTCACTCTATTGGTAGCTGGGAGGGATGCAGGACAAGGTGCAGTAGTGTTGGAGGTTGTTCCGCCACCACGCCTCCAAAATGCTACTACTGGTTGTGACACACCTCTCTCCTCCACCCCCTCCTCTTCTTCTTCCTCCATGTCCTCTTCGAGTGCTCTGTCCTCGGAACCAGCGGTGCTCCGTAGGCGTACAAGGGGCTACGCGAGTACGCAGGCAAAAAGATGCCATGCCGTGCTTGCGCTGGTGTGTTTGGGGGACAGGAGCCACACTGGGCCAGAGGTTCTGGCAGCTCTGCAGGGGCAGGCCGAGAGGTGGTTGACGCCACGCCAGCTTAAGCCAGGAATGGTCGTTTCTGATAATGGCACCAACCTCCTCTCCGCCCTGCGACAGGGGCAGCTCACCCATGTGCCCTGTATGGCTCACGTCCTCAACCTGGTGGTGCAGCGGTTCTTGGGCAGGTTCCCAGGCTTACAGGATGTCCTGAGGCAGGCCAGGAAAGTCTGTGTGCATTTCCGCCGATCTTATAATGCCAGTGCTCGGCTGACTGAGCTGCAAAAGGAGCTGAACCTGCCCAAGAACCGCCTAATATGTGACATGCCCACCAGGTGGAACTCAACGTTGGCCATGCTGCAGCGACTGCACACGCAGCAGAGGGCCATCAATGAGTACCTTTGCGACTACGGCACCAGGACAGGGTCAGGGGAGCTTGGCTTTTTTCCCCCACGCCAGTGGAGCATGATCAGGGATGCATGCACTGTCCTCTCACCATTTGAGGAGGCCACGAGGATGGTGAGCAGTGACAGTGCATGCATCAGTGACACTGTACCTCTTGTCCACCTGTTGGAGCATACGCTGCGTGGGATAATGGACAGGGCACTTGAGGCAGAACAGAGGCAGGAAGAGGAGGACTTCCTTGTCTCTCAAGGCCCCCTTTATCCAGACAATGTTCCTTCTGTCCCACCCATCACACAGGAAGAGGAGGAGGAGGAGGAGGAGGAGGAGGATTGTGTGAGCATGGAGGTGGAGCCTGGCACTCAGCATCAGCAGCAGCAGTCTTTTAGGGATGATGTACAGTCCCAACAAACCAGTGGACTTGTACGTGGCTGGGAGGAGGTGGCTGGCGATCATGTCATCCTCAGTGACCCAGAAGACTCCGGACCGAATGCCTCAGCTAACCTACGCTGCATGGCCTCCCTGATCCTGCAAAGCCTGCGGAAGGATCCTCGTGTTCTTCGGATCAAGGAGAGTGACCATTACTGGCTGGCCACTCTCCTTGATCCACGGTACAAGGGTAAGGTTGCGGACCTTATCTTGCCGTCGCAGAGGGAGCAGAGGATGAGACATCTCAGGGAGGCCTTGCAGAAAGGTCTGTGCAACGCGTTCCCAGAAACTGGGAGGTTACAAACTCCTGGTCCTGGACGACGAGTTGCTGAGGCTTCGGTCAGTAGCAGAAGGAGCGGTGGGGAAGGTGGACGTCTGACCGATGCGTTCAGACAATTTTTTAGTCCGCAGCCCCAAGGTATGATCGGTTCCAGCAACCATCGCCAGCGTCTGATATACATGGTGCAGGAATACCTAGGGGCAAGGTCAGACTTGGACACCTTTTCCCACCGAAAATCCTCTGGCTTACTGGGTCCTGAGGATGGATCACTGGCCAGAGCTTGCACAGTATGCAATTGAGCTACTGGCCTGTCCTGCATCCAGCGTTCTTTCCGAACGCACATTCAGTGCTGCTGGAGGATTTGTCACCGATCATAGGGTGCGCCTGTCCACCGACTCGGTTGATCGACTGACCTTCATAAAAATGAATCAGTCTTGGATCACCACCAGCTACCAGACACCTGAAGCGGATATAACGGAATAATTTATAATGTCACATCCCTTCAAGACTGCCTATGCTGATGCTGAGTGACTGTCCTGTTATGTTCACTGACTATCCTCTTCCTCCTCCTCAATGATCCATGCCACCACACCAGTGCCTAAGGCACAATTTTTCAGCCCCTGTATAACAGGGGCGTGTAATTACAATTTTTTAAAAAGATGCTTCGCAACAGGTGTGACTGCTGTGCTCAGAGTACAGTATCTGTGAGGGGTTGCAGTGTTGTGGCACCAGCACCAGTGCCTAAGGCACAATTTTTCAGCCCCTGTTGGGGCGTGTAATTACAATTTTTAGGCAATGCTTTGCAACAGGTCTCATTGCTGTGCTCAGAGTACAGTATCTGTGAGGGGTTGCAGTGTTGTGGCACCAGCACCAGTGCCTAAGGCACAATTTTTCAGCCCCTGTATAACAGGGGCGTGTAATTACAATTTTTTAAAAAGATGCTTCGCAACAGGTGTGACTGCTGTGCTCAGAGTACAGTATCTGTGAGGGGTTGCAGTGTTGTGGCACCAGCACCAGTGCCTAAGGCACAATTTTTCAGCCCCTGTTGGGGCGTGTAATTACAATTTTTAGGCAATGCTTTGCAACAGGTCTCATTGCTGTGCTCAGAGTACAGTATCTGTGAGGGGTTGCAGTGTTGTGGCACCAGCACCAGTGCCTAAGGCACAATTTTTCAGCCCCTGTATAACAGGGGCGTGTAATTACAATTTTTTAAAAAGATGCTTCGCAACAGGTGTGACTGCTGTGCTCCAAGTACAGTATCTGTGAGGGGTTGCAGTGTTGTGGCACCAGCACCAATGCCTAAGGCACAATTTTTCAGCCCCTGTTTAACAGGGGCGTGTAATTACAAATCTTGATCTAATAGTTCACAGCAGGGCCCATTCCTGCGCCCACCAAGAGTAACTATGAGGGCCTACAGTCTTGTGGCAACACCGTCCACCACCACCACCACCACCAAAGGCCCAATTTTTCTGCCCTGTTCAACAGGTGCATGCAATTACAAATCTTGATCTAATAACTCACAGCAGGGCCCATTCCTGCACCCACCAAGAGTAACTGTGAGGGCTTACAGTCTTGTGGCAACACCGTCCACCACCACCACCACCACCACCAAAGGCCCAATTTTTCTGCCCGGTTCAACAGGTGCATGCAAGTACAAATCTTGATCTATTAACTCACAGCAGGGCCCATTCCTGTGCCCACCAGTCTTGTGGCTACACCAACATCTAATAGGGCAAATTTCTGCAGAGTATATACGGCAGGCCCCTACTTTCAAACATCCAACTTACAAACGACTCCTACTTGCAAACGGCAAGAGAAAACAGGAAGTGAGAGGAAATCTACCCCTAGGAAGGAAAATTCTATCCTGTTAGATTTAATTTGGGAAAAAGGTATCTCCTCTCTACTGATGCTTTATCACCAATCCTTGTTTCAATTAAAACCCCACTTTTCCAAAAACATTTGTCATTGGGACGGAAAGTGAGGTGACATGTTCTGAACAGATGTGCAAAGACAGCAAATGTTACAGGGGTGATAACCCCTCCCTATGTTCTCCAAAAAGCTTAAAAATTGATTTTTTTGGGATGTAGCTACACTTCATAATGTACCTGTTCAGATTCTACTTAAGAACAAACCTACAGTCCATGTCTTGTTTGCACCACCTATATACTGCTGTTCAGAGTATATAGGGTTGTAGGTATAGGGTTTTATTTTGGGTGCGGGGTCCCCCTTAGTATCCATACAAGACCCAAAGGGGCTGGGGTGGGGGGGGGGTGATGGGGTAGCCATGCCATTTTTCTCAAGGATTTTCAGCCATATGGCGGCCAGGACAAGACATGACATTAAAGCCGCAAGTGGTTTTAAATGGCTTCTTTTTTTCCTTTACAAATGTCATTTTGTGCAAGGACAGTTCTAAACACGGGAAACACATGCCACTTCACAGGCATACTTTAGACACCCCCCAGGTACCATATTTAAAGGAAAATTTCACTTTTTTTTTTTTCACTTTATGCATCATTAAAATGACTGCTCCCGAAAAAACTTTAGTTTTTAAAATTTCTTTTTGCATTGATATATGTCCCCTGGGGCAGGACCCGGGTCCCCAAACCTGTTTTATAACATTAACATGCATATTGGCCGTTGTAATTAGCAATTTTGATTTCGAACGTTCGCGTCCATTATAACGAATAGGGTTCGAAAATTCGCGCGAACTTTCGGTCCGTTCAAAGGTTCTGGTGCGAACCGAACCCGGGGGTGTTCGGCTCATCCCTACTGATGATGAGTCTGACATTGATACCAGGGAAGAGGACGCTTTGGCAGCTGCTTTGCCAGTACCCTGAGCCTGGGTGAGAGAGGATGAGGAGGAGGAGGAGGGCTTGGTCATCCACTCTACCAAGTCTTCGGCATGATGTGGCTCAACATGTCCAGCTGCCGAAAAGAAGGACAAGCGTGTCCCATGGCCATGTGCTGATGACAATGCACCGCGTCCACGACCAGCACTGTTGCCCCCAGACACAGAGCCTGCTTGCCCTCTTTTATTGCCTCCTGACTGTCTGCCTCTCCTTGTTTGCCTTCCAGACATTCTAATGGATGGCCTGCAGGGAGATGTGAAAAAAAAAAAGCAATCAGGGCTACCTTCAGGTGTGCTTCTCTGTCCCCTTACTTAAGGATTTCTAAATATGGTTGAGGATGATTGCTTTTGCACAGAATAGCACAATGACAATTTCCCTGACTGTCCAAAAAACAAGGATTTCAAAGATGGTTGATGAGGAATGCTTTAGCACAGTATAGCACAATGAGAATTTCCCTCACTGTCCTTCCCTGTCCCTACAAACAAGGTTTAGCACAGTAAAACACACTGACACTCTCCCTACCTATAGTTTTCTGTCCCTATAAAAAAATTTTTTTTTAAAGATGGTTGATGAGGAATGCTTTAGCACAGTATAGCACAATGAGAATTTCCCTCACTGTCCTTCCCTGTCCCTACAAACAAGGTTTAGCACAGTAAAACACACTGACACTCTCCCTACCTATAGTTTTCTGTCCCTATAAAAAATGTTTTTTTAAAGATGGTTGATGAGGAATGCTTTAGCACAGTATAGCACAATGAGAATTTCCCTCACTGTCCTTCCCTGTCCCTACAAACAAGGTTTAGCACAGTAAAACACACTAACACTCTCCCTACCTATAGTTTTCTGTCCCTATAAAAAATTTTTTTTTAAAGATGGTTGATGAGGAATGCTTTAGCACAGTATAGCACAATGAGAATTTCCCTCACTGTCCTTCCCTGTCCCTACAAACAAGGTTTAGCACAGTAAAACACACTGACACTCTCCCTACCTATAGTTTTCTGTCCCTATAATTTTTTTTTTTAAAGATGGTTGATGAGGAATGCTTTAGCACAGTATAGCACAATGAGAATTTCCCTCACTGTCCTTCCCTGTCCCTACAAACAAGGTTTAGCACAGTAAAACACACTGACACTCTCCCTACCTATAGTTTTCTGTCCCTATAAAATTTTTTTTTTTAAAGATGGTTGATGAGGAATGCTTTAGCACAGTATAGCACAATGAGAATTTCCCTCACTGTCCTTCCCTGTCCCTACAAACAAGGTTTAGCACAGTAAAACACACTGACACTCTCCCTACCTATAGTTTTCTGTCCCTATAAAAAATGTTTTTTTAAAGATGGTTGATGAGGAATGCTTTAGCACGGTATAGCACAATGAGAATTTCCCTCACTGTCCTTCCCTGTCCCTACAAACAAGGTTTAGCACAGTAAAACACACTGACACTCTCCCTACCTATAGTTTTCTGTCCCTATAAAATTTTTTTTTTTAAAGATGGTTGATGAGGAATGCTTTAGCACAGTATAGCACAATGAGAATTTCCCTCACTGTCCTTCCCTGTCCCTACAAACAAGGTTTAGCACAGTAAAACACACTGACACTCTCCCTACCTATAGTTTTCTGTCCCTATATTTTTTTTTTTTTAAAGATGGTTGACGAGGAATGCTTTAGCACAGTATAGCACAATGAGAATTTCCCTCACTGTCCTTCCCTGTCCCTACAAACAAGGTTTAGCACAGTAAAACACACTGACACTCTCCCTACCTATAGTTTTCTGTCCCTATAAAAAATTTTTTTTTAAAGATGGTTGATGAGGAATGCTTTAGCACAGTATAGCACAATGAGAATTTCCCTCACTGTCCTTCCCTGTCCCTACAAACAAGGTTTAGCACAGTAAAACACACTGACACTCTCCCTACCTATAGTTTTCTGTCCCTATAAAAAAATTTTTTTTAAAAGATGGTTGATGAGGAATGCTTTAGCACAGTATAGCACAATGAGAATTTCCCTCACTGTCCTTCCCTGTCCCTACAAACAAGGTTTAGCACAGTAAAACACACTGACACTCTCCCTACCTATAGTTTTCTGTCCCTATAAATTTTTTTTTTTTTTAAAGATGGTTGATGAGGAATGCTTTAGCACAGTATAGCACAATGAGAATTTCCCTCACTGTCCTTCCCTGTCCCTACAAACAAGGTTTAGCACAGTAAAACACACTGACACTCTCCCTACCTATAGTTTTCTGTTCCTATAAAATTTTTTTTTTTTAAAGATGGTTGATGAGGAATGCTTTAGCACAGTATAGCACAATGAGAATTTCCCTCACTGTCCTTCCCTGTCCCTACAAACAAGGTTTAGCACAGTAAAACACACTGACACTCTCCCTACCTATAGTTTTCTGTCCCTATAATTTTTTTTTTTTAAAGATGGTTGATGAGGAATGCTTTAGCACAGTATAGCACAATGAGAATTTCCCTCACTGTCCTTCCCTGTCCCTACAAACAAGGTTTAGCACAGTAAAACACACTGACACTCTCCCTACCTATAGTTTTCTGTCCCTATAATTATTTTTTTTTTAAAGATGGTTGATGAGGAATGCTTTAGCACAGTATAGCACAATGAGAATTTCCCTCACTGTCCTTCCCTGTCCCTACAAACAAGGTTTAGCACAGTAAAACACACTGACACTCTCCCTACCTATAGTTTTCTGTCCCTATAAAAAACATTTTTTTAAAGATGGTTGATGAGGAATGCTTTAGCACAGTATAGCACAATGAGAATTTCCCTCACTGTCCTTCCCTGTCCCTACAAACAAGGTTTAGCACAGTAAAACACACTGACACTCTCCCTACCTATAGTTTTCTGTCCCTATAAAAAATGTTTTTTTAAAGATGGTTGATGAGGAATGCTTTAGCACAGTATAGCACAATGAGAATTTCCCTCACTGTCCTTCCCTGTCCCTACAAACAAGGTTTAGCACAGTAAAACACACTGACACTCTCCCTACCTATAGTTTTCTGTCCCTATAAAAAACATTTTTTTAAAGATGGTTGATGAGGAATGCTTTAGCACAGTATAGCACAATGAGAATTTCCCTCACTGTCCTTCCCTGTCCCTACAAACAAGGTTTAGCACAGTAAAACACACTGACACTCTCCCTACCTATAGTTTTCTGTCCCTATAAAAAATGTTTTTTTAAAGATGGTTGATGAGGAATGCTTTAGCACAGTATAGCACAATGAGAATTTCCCTCACTGTCCTTCCCTGTCCCTACAAACAAGGTTTAGCACAGTAAAACACACTGACACTCTCCCTACCTATAGTTTTCTGTCCCTATAAATTTTTTTTTTTAAAGATGGTTGATGAGGAATGCTTTAGCACAGTATAGCACAATGAGAATTTCCCTCACTGTCCTTCCCTGTCCCTACAAACAAGGTTTAGCACAGTAAAACACACTGACACTCTCCCTACCTATAGTTTTCTGTCCCTATAATTTTTTTTTTTTCAAAGATGGTTGATGAGGAATGCTTTAGCACAGTATAGCACAATGAGAATTTCCCTCACTGTCCTTCCCTGTCCCTACAAACAAGGTTTAGCACAGTAAAACACACTGACACTCTCCCTACCTATAGTTTTCTGTCCCTATAAAAAATGTTTTTTTAAAGATGGTTGATGAGGAATGCTTTAGCACAGTATAGCACAATGAGAATTTCCCTCACTGTCCTTCCCTGTCCCTACAAACAAGGTTTAGCACAGTAAAACACACTGACACTCTCCCTACCTATAGTTTTCTGTCCCTATAAATTTTTTTTTTTAAAGATGGTTGATGAGGAATGCTTTAGCACAGTATAGCACAATGAGAATTTCCCTCACTGTCCTTCCCTGTCCCTACAAACAAGGTTTAGCACAGTAAAACACACTGACACTCTCCCTACCTATAGTTTTCTGTCCCTATAAAAATGTTTTTTAAAGATGGTTGATGAGGAATGCTTTAGCACAGTATAGCACAATGAGAATTTCCCTCACTGTCCTTCCCTGTCCCTACAAACAAGGTTTAGCACAGTAAAACACACTGACACTCTCCCTACCTATAGTTTTCTGTCCCTATAAATTTTTTTTTTTTAAAGATGGTTGATGGGGAATGCTTTAGCACAGTATAGTACAATGAGAATTTCCCTCACTGTCCTTCCCTGTCCCTACAAACAAGGTTTAGCACAGTAAAACACACTGACACTCTCCCTACCTATAGTTTTCTGTCCCTATAAAATTTTTTTTTTAAAGATGGTTGATGAGGAATGCTTTAGCACAGTATAGCACAATGAGAATTTCCCTCACTGTCCTTCCCTGTCCCTACAAACAAGGTTTAGCACAGTAAAACACACTGACACTCTCCCTACCTATAGTTTTCTGTCCCTATAATTTTTTTTTTTAAAGATGGTTGATGAGGAATGCTTTAGCACAGTATAGCACAATGAGAATTTCCCTCACTGTCCTTCCCTGTCCCTACAAACAAGGTTTAGCACAGTAAAACACACTGACACTCTCCCTACCTATAGTTTTCTGTCCCTATAAAAAATGTTTTTTTAAAGATGGTTGATGAGGAATGCTTTAGCACAGTATAGCACAATGAGAATTTCCCTCACTGTCCTTCCCTGTCCCTACAAACAAGGTTTAGCACAGTAAAACACACTGACACTCTCCCTACCTATAGTTTTCTGTCCCTATAATTTTTTTTTTTTTAAGATGGTTGATGAGGAATGCTTTAGCACAGTATAGCACAATGAGAATTTCCCTCACTGTCCTTCCCTGGCCCTACAAACAAGGTTTAGCACAGTAAAACACACTGACACTCTCCCTACCTATAGTTTTCTGTCCCTATAAAAAATTTTTTTTTAAAAGATGGTTGATGAGGAATGCTTTAGCACAGTATAGCACAATGAGAATTTCCCTCACTGTCCTTCCCTGTCCCTACAAACAAGGTTTAGCACAGTAAAACACACTGACACTCTCCCTACCTATAGTTTTCTGTCCCTATAAAAAACATTTTTTTAAAGATGGTTGATGAGGAATGCTTTAGCACAGTATAGCACAATGAGAATTTCCCTCACTGTCCTTCCCTGTCCCTACAAACAAGGTTTAGCACAGTAAAACACACTGACACTCTCCCTACCTATAGTTTTCTGTCCCTATAAAAAATGTTTTTTTAAAGATGGTTGATGAGGAATGCTTTAGCACAGTATAGCACAATGAGAATTTCCCTCACTGTCCTTCCCTGTCCCTACAAACAAGGTTTAGCACAGTAAAACACACTGACACTCTCCCTACCTATAGTTTTCTGTCCCTATAAAAAATGTTTTTTTAAAGATGGTTGATGAGGAATGCTTTAGCACAGTATAGCACAATGAGAATTTCCCTCACTGTCCTTCCCTGTCCCTACAAACAAGGTTTAGCACAGTAAAACACACTGACACTCTCCCTACCTATAGTTTTCTGTCCCTATAAAAAAAAAAATTTTTAACCACTTAACGACCGCCCACCGCCGATTTACGTCGGCAGAATGGCACGGACAGGCAGAATCACGTAGATCTACGTGATCGCCTTTGTGCAGTTGGGGGGTCCATCCGGACCCCCCTTCACTGCAGTGAGCGGCCGTTAAGTGTTCGGGAGCGATCAGGCATGAGGGGGGGGGCGCTCGATTCCGCCCCCCCCCTCGCGATCGCTCCCGGCCAATGAAAATGCTTCCTCCGCCATGTGATGTAAACAAGGCTGGAGGAAGTGATGTCATCTCCCTCGCCGCGGTCTTTTCGTTCCCGGCGCCGAGCAGAGAGGAAGCAGGTTAGTGCACTAACAGTCCACTGACACGTAGGTACACATAGGCACACAAATCACCCCCCAGTCACCCCCAGATCACCCCCCAGGTCACCCCAAAGCCCCCAATCACAGTGTCACTGATTGCAGTGATCATTTATTTTACTGATCACTGCATTTAGTGTCATTTGTGACAGTAAAAAGTTGCAGGGCAGTTAGGTTTAGGCCCCTTTAGGTCCAGGGTAGCCCCCTAACCCCCCCTAATAAAGGTTTAACCCCTTGATCACCCCCCAGGTAACCCTTTCACCCCCTAACTTCAGCGTCACTAAGCGATTGTTTTTCCGATCGCTGTATTCGTGTCGCTGGTGTTTTAGATAGGCAGTTATTTTTTTTTTAGGTTCGCCGCAGGTTTTTATTAGTGTCAGGTACCCCCATATATTATTTTAACCCCCTGATTGCCCCTAGAGTTAACCCTTTCACCAGTGATCGCCGTATAAGCGTCACTGGTGTCACTGGTTAGCCAGTAAGTTATTTAGTTATTTAGGTTACCCGTCAGGTTTTTATATAGTGTCAGGTACCCCCATATTTAACCTAATAAAGGTTTTAACCCCCTGATTGCCCCTAGTTAACCCTTTCACCAGTGATCACCATATAAAGGTTACGGGTGACGCTGGTTGATTAGTTTGCTTTTTATAGCATCAGGGCACCCGCCGTATATAACCCAATAAAGGTTTAACCCCCCTGATCGCCCGGCGGGTGAGATCAATTAGGTTTTAGCGCCAGAGAGGGTCTGCGTCGCCCCAGGCAGTGTTAGGTTAGTGACAGTAACGCTAACACCCACGCGCAAAGCATACACCCCCCTTAGTGGTATAGTATCTGATCATATCTGATCAGATCTATACTAGCATCCCCAGCGGTTTAGGGTTCCCAAAAACGCAGTGTTAGCGGGATCAGCCCAGATACCTGCTAGCGCCTGCGTTTAGCCCCTCCGCCCAGCCCAGCCCAGCCCACCCAAGTGCAGTATCGATCGATCACTGTCACTTACCAAACACAACACACATAACTGCAGCGTTCGCAGTGCTTGGTTTTTGGGGCCCTGTACGCGGCTAGGCTCCCAAAAAGTCCCACACATGTGGTATCCCCGTACTCAGGAGAAGCAGCAGAATGTATTTTGGGGTGTAATTTCACATATGCCCATGGCATGTGTGAGCAATATATCATTTAGTGACAACTTTGTGCAAAAAAAAAAAAGTTTGTCATATTCCCGCAACTTGTGGCAAAATATAAAATATTCCATGGACTGAACATGCCTCTCAGTAAATAGCTTGGGGTGTTTACTTTCCAAAATGGGGTCATTTGGGGGGGTTTTGTGCTATTTTGGCATTTTATGGCCTTCGAAACTGTGATAGGTAGTGAGGAGTGAAATCAAAAATTTGCGCCCTTAGAAATCCTGAAGGCGGTGCTTGGTTTCCGGGGTCCCGTACGTGGCTAGGCTCCTAAAAAGTCCCACACATGTGGTATCCCCGTACTCAGGAGAAGCAGCAGAATGTATTTTGGGGTGCAATTCCACATATAACCATGGCATGTGTGAGCAATATATCATTTAGTGACAACTTTTTGTAATTTTTTTTTTTTTTGTCATTATTCAATCACTTGGGACAAAAAAAATAAATATTCAATGGGCTCAACATGCCTCTCAGCAATTTCCTTGGGGTGTCTACTTTCCAAAATGGGGTCATTTGGGGGGGTTTTGTACTGCCCTGCCATTTTAGCACCTCAAGAAATGAGATAGGCAGTCATAAATTTAAAGCTGTGTAAATTTCAGAAAATGTACCCTAGTTTGTAAACGCTATAACTTTTGCGCAAACCAATAAATATACGCTTATTGACATTTTTTTTACTAAAGACATGTGGCTGAATACATTTTGGCCTAAATGTATGACTAAAATTGAGTTTATTCGATTTTTCTTATAACAAAAAGTAGAAAATATCTTTTTTTTTCAACATTTTCGTTCTTTTTCCATTTATATCGCAAAAAATAAAAATCGCAGAGGCAATCAAATACCATTAAAAGAAAGCTCTATTTGTGGGAAGAAAAGGACGCAAATTTCATTTGGGTACAACATTGCATGTCCGCACAATTTACAGTTAAAGCAGCGCAGTGCCGAATCCCAAAAACAGGCTTGGTCCTAATGGCCCGAAATGGTCCGGGGCTTAAGTGGTTAAAGATGGTTGATGAGGAATGCTTTAGCACAGTATAGCACAATGAGAATTTCCCTCACTGTCCTTCCCTGTCCCTACAAACAAGGTTTAGCACAGTAAAACACACTGACACTCTCCCTACCTATAGTTTTCTGTCCCTATAAAAAAATTTTTTTTTAAAGATGGTTGATGAGGAATGCTTTAGCACAGTATAGCACAATGAGAATTTCCCTCACTGTCCTTCCCTGTCCCTACAAACAAGGTTTAGCACAGTAAAACACACTGACACTCTCCCTACCTATAGTTTTCTGTCCCTATAAAAAATGTTTTTTTAAAGATGGTTGATGAGGAATGCTTTAGCACAGTATAGCACAATGAGAATTTCCCTCACTGTCCTTCCCTGTCCCTACAAACAAGGTTTAGCACAGTAAAACACACTGACACTCTCCCTACCTATAGTTTTCTGTCCCTATAAAAAAATTTTTTTTAAAGATGGTTGATGGGGAATGCTTTAGCACAGTATAGCACAATGAGAATTTCCCTCACTGTCCTTCCCTGTCCCTACAAACAAGGTTTAGAACAGTAAAACACACTGACACTCTCCCTACCTATAGTTTTCTGTCCCTATAAAATTTTTTTTTTAAAGATGGTTGATGAGGAATGCTTTAGCACAGTATAGCACAATGAGAATTTCCCTCACTGTCCTTCCCTGTCCCTACAAACAAGGTTTAGCACAGTAAAACACACTGACACTCTCCCTACCTATAGTTTTCTGTCCCTATAATTTTTATTTTTTTTAAAGATGGTTGATGAGGAATGCTTTAGCACAGTATAGCACAATGAGAATTTCCCTCACTGTCCTTCCCTGTCCCTACAAACAAGGTTTAGCACAGTAAAACACACTGACACTCTCCCTACCTATAGTTTTCTGTCCCTATAAAAAATGTTTTTTTAAAGATGGTTGATGAGGAATGCTTTAGCACAGTATAGCACAATGAGAATTTCCCTCACTGTCCTTCCCTGTCCCTACAAACAAGGTTTAGCACAGTAAAACACACTGACACTCTCCCTACCTATAGTTTTCTGTCCCTATAAAAATTTTTTTTTAAAGATGGTTGATGAGGAATGCTTTAGCACAGTATAGCACAATGAGAATTTCCCTCACTGTCCTTCCCTGTCCCTACAAACAAGGTTTAGCACAGTAAAACACACTGACACTCTCCCTACCTATAGTTTTCTGTCCCTATAAAAATTATTTTTTAAAGATGGTTGATGAGGAATGCTTTAGCACAGTATAGCACAATGAGAATTTCCCTCACTGTCCTTCCCTGTCCCTACAAACAAGGTTTAGCACAGTAAAACACACTGACACTCTCCCTACCTATCCTTCTCTTTCCCTAAACTAAAGGAATCCAGGTTAAGCAAGAAAAAAAAATGTCACTGTCCCTGCCTATGCTTCTCTTTCCCTGCTCCGGAACACACTACACTAGGCCGCCGTGCTGGCGGCCTTTTATAGTGTGGGGCGTGTACTAAACACCCTCAGCAATAATTGGCCACAGGCATCCTGCCTGTGGCCAATCATTGCTCTCCTCGCTGCCGGCGCTGTGATTGGCCAAGCATGCGGGGTCACAGTGCATGCTTGGCCAATCACAGCGCCTGGATGACACTGCGATGGCGTAGTGCATTGTGGGCCGCGAATTAGGCGCGAACGGCCCAAATCGTTCATTGTTCGGCGAACGATCGAACAGCCGATGTTCGAGTCGAACGTATGTTCGACTCGAACACCGAGCTCATCCCTACTGGTGTGGTTACATGTGGTCTGCGGTTGTGAGACCGGTTGGATGGACTGCCAAATTTTCTGAAACGCCTTTGGAGACAGCTTATGGTAGAGAAATGAACATTCAATTTAAGGGCAACAGCTCTGGTGGACATTTCTGCAGTCAGCATGCCAATTGCATGCTCCCTCAAAACTTGCCACATCTATGGCATTGTGCTGTGTGATAAAACTGCACATTTTAGAGTGGCCTTTTATTGTGGCCAGCCTAAGGCACACCTGTGCAATAATCATGCTGTCTAATTAGCATCTGGATATTTCACACCTGTGAGGTGGATGGATTATCTCGGCAAGGGAGAAGTGCTCACTAACACAGATTTAGACAGATTTGTGAACATTATTTGAGAGAAATAGACCTTTTGTGTACATAGAAAAAGTCGTAGATCTTTGAGTTCAGCTCAGGATAAATAGGGGCAAACACAAAAGTGTTGCATTTATAATTTTACTCAGTGTAGATAGTGTATTTATATTCCCGGTGTCATTTGTTTGGCTTACCTTGTAATGATGGGCTCACATGTTGAGGCTGAAGTTTGTGGTGCCACGGGTGATCAATTTCCCTATACCCATGTGTTTATTCATGTAGCTTGCCCCATTCGCTAAAGGGACAACAAATGTCACACAGCATCCAATCCATGCCTCGCCATTTCCTTGGTGTTGCAACACAAATGTGGGCTGATACTGATGTAATGATAGACTGCATGGTGATCTCTTTGTTAACTGCTTTGCTTGCTTGTGTCTGTGTCAGATCTAATTACTGTGTAGCTCTTTCCTGCAGAACACTAGACTGAGAGACCCAGGGATTGTAGGATATAATGTTTCTTCATAGGAAGTGTCAGTTCTTATACAACAGACACAAACTTGAACACAAACAGAAACTGCTGACAGAGGAATGTGAAAATCTTTGCTACTATAGGCTGTAAGTACAGGGCAACAAATGATCAACACACATCTTATGCAGCTGAAAAACACAAGTAAGATCAAGATGCTGCAGGCTATCACTTCAAAAGTTTTGGTCAAGTGATGCATAGCTGTGAGATCCACCCAATGGCTGCCTGCATGTATAGATACAGATGCACTTTATCAAGTCCAGGTAAAGAATGAAAGAAGAAATCACTTGGCTGCAATGGTTTTTATTTTTGGTATATTATTCAGTAACTTGAGTTGTAGTACATGGAGGTCAGACTTGTAACTCAGCTAATGAGGGGGTTAACAGTCTGTTTGTTAAAAAGTATGAGAACTTCCGACGAAGCTAATTTTGTGTAAAAGTGCACTCTTGAAAGCTAAAAACTTATTTAACAGAAGAAAAACCTTTCTGTAGAGTGACTCGTGTACTTTGAAAACAGCTCATTAAGTTGGATATGATAAACCTGCACGGATGCAATTTCAGAATGAACTGTTTTCTCTGTCTGCTGTCGAGGTGGCTATATCTTCCATGTCTCCACCTCTAAGCACCCACTTCCATATTTATTTATTCAGAGCACGAGGCTTCTGAGGTAATTAGGCTGTCAGAGTTAGAAAGTTAATAAGGAATAGCAGGAGAGAGAAGACATCTTTCTCTCTCTCTCTTTCACCCTCTCTTCATCTTCTATGTTTTTATCTTAGTGCTTAGTGTCTTTATTTCACTAGCTGGTTTCTTCTTCTTTCTTGTGGGACTTTACCTTCTTAATTAAGAGATCACATTATCTTCAAATTGTGCACTATTTGGCTAGTACTGTATTTTTCCAAGTAACAGTAACCTTTAGATAATGACTACATAAATTGCGCTTTCATAATATATGGACAGATAAACATTGCTTTTCCCTGACAGTACCTGGGTGGTCCTTTTATAGAGCATCTTTAGGAAAGTGTATATTCCTATATACGTCCATTTCAGTTTTATACAATTTGGCAATAACCTGAATAAAGACAATACAACAGGGCCACTTAATTGCCCACTAAATTTGCTGCTCATATTTACCATGGTGCTCATCCAAAGTTCTGTTCACCTGCCAGAGTGCATTAACTGCTGTTTCCAGGGATGAAGTAGCATGCAACTTTCTACCTTTCTACCATGATGCAGTGCTGGACTGTGGCAATTGTCAAGCCCAAGATCTGTCACATAGGGGGGTGAATGAAAATATTTTCGCTTGGCTCCAATGGGCAAACTGGGGAGCAGGGTGGCATGGAAATTGTAAGAATGCACAACTTAGGGGGAAAGCTGTTAAAGCAGAATTAAACCAAACGATTTATCTGCTTCGCAAAAACAGTTACTTTCAAGGCATGGTGTGTATAATAACGGTCACGGGTGATTGTGCTCTCAGCTGAACTGTCAAGCCATCAAATGGCTGGTGTCATAACTAGGGATGAATTTAGGTGTGTTCTGATTCTAGTCCAAACCCACCTAAGCGAGCCAGACAGAAAGCTGTCATCTGTACTGGGCCAATCATCTGAGGCTGAGGCAATCCCTGCCCTGCAGCCACTCATAAATCAAGGGGCCTGTGGGTTGGGGAATGCTTTGGCTGCTATAAATTGGCACAGTACAGTGACAACTTCTAGGCGTGCTTACTCAAGTGGGTTTAGAGTAGGATCCAAATTTGCCTGAGCTCATCTCTATGGCCACATAAAGAAAGCACTACTCCAAGCCACTGTGAACACAATACCTGGTGACTCCAAAACCATGAACATTGTGCAAGCTCAATGATACAAACATCTGACAACATGTCACACTAGTTATGCCAAATGTAGAAGAAGATCAGCTTCAGATAGTCTCCTCCCATAAGCTATGCCCTAACGCATTTCACCCTTCCATGGACTTAATCGAAAAGGTTCTATAGGATTAAGCATGTGGGAAGGTGAAACACTTTAGAGACTAACTGAAGATGATCTTCTACATTTAGCATCACTAGGCTGACGTGTGCAGCTCAGTTCTCTTTTTTCGGATGTTTGAACGCATCCGTAGTGATAACTGGTAACATGTGCAGCACCATGGCAACTGCAGATCAAGCAGAGCTAAGACATTTCCTTGGCTGTAAAGAATAAGGGCCCTTTCACACATGCGGACCGTATGTCCGTTTTTTCATCCATCCGTTTACGTATGAAAAAGGGACATACATGTATCCCTATGGGATAGCGGGTGTCAGCGGATGAACATCCGCTGACACCCGATCTTATCGGTCACCACTATGCTCTGTTTCTGCAGACGGAGGAAAATCCTATTTTTCCATCCATCTGCAGAGCAGTCTGCAGAGCGGTCTGTGTTCATCCGATCCCCCCCATAGAGGAGAGCGGAGATCTGACAGGGTGGTTCCTGCACAGTGTGCACTCACCGCCCTGTCATCTGCCGGCTCAGCTGGGATCAACGGAGCGATCCCCGCTGAGCAAGCGGATATTTAAGGAACGGGTCATCACGGGATCTGCCCGTGTGAAAGGGCCCTAAGAGGGCTAGTTCTGCTTTAAGTTAAAGTGGTTGTAAAGTGGTTGTAAAGGTATAAGGCTTTTTATCTTAATGCAATCTCTCCATTAAGGTAAAAAACCTTCGGTGTGCAGCTTCCCCGCTCCATTCTCTCTCTCCTTAGTGGACATGGAAGCAGCAGTGGGAGCTATTGGCTCTTGCTCCTGTCAATCACAGCCAGTGAACCTGCAGGGGACCCCAGAAAGGGAGGACCAGGGCTGCTCTGTGCAAAACTATTGAGCAGAGCAGGTAAGTATGAAATGTTTGTTATTAAAAAAATAGTTTTACAATCACTTTTACCTGTTACCTTGTTCTGAATAGGCAGGTTCACTTTAGGCATAGCTTACAGAAGGCATCTGGAGAAGACTTTTGGCACTCACACTGTACTGTGTTCTCTACTAACTTGCTGCATACCATGACAGGAGTAGTGCAGGGATATAATTTCTTTCTGAATTACTACAGAACTGAATAATTATAGATCACATATATGAAACTACTCCAATGAATAGAATGAAAATTATTTTTAGTGCTTTAATCAGACGATTGGTTCCTGCCAAGAAATCTTTTTATAAATTTGCTATTGTTAATTGTCAACTAGCAGCCACATTTCCCACCAGGTTCAAATGTCTAGTCTAATATATTTTTCAATAAGCAGTACACTGCAGCAATCATGTACCTAGAAAATTATATTTGTAAATTTTAAACATGCAGAAATCCTAGCTCTATATGAAATTACAAGGTCCCATTATTTCCTAGCCCCCACCTTTTGAATAAAAATGTTCAGATAAAGTTAAAGGAAAATGAGAGAAAAAAAAAATAGCTCACACCCTGCTTCTGGCATGCTTGCTGGATAGGAGGTGACTTCACGAAGTCTTCTCAAAGGATTCTGGGAAAGCTGAGGTTCCCAATTACCACAAGAATGTGTTTCTCACATTGGCCTTTATGATCTTGCATCATTTGGTCCACCAAACCTGTCTGCTGCACCAGGGCCGCTATAACCATTTTTAATAATTTTTGATGCTTATTTTCCAAGAAGAGTTGGAGCTGTCATGGATTTGCAAAGCAAGAAGAGTCTTGTAGAATAAATTATGATTATTTTTTGTATGAGAAGTCCAACAAAAGGAGTTTTCATAATGTCAATATGGCCATGAAAGATCAGGAGGAGAGTTATTGGCAGATTTGGGCTTGCTGAAGAATTCTTTCCCCACTTCCCTACCCCACCTACCCCTCGCAGTCTCCTCTCCTTCGCTTTCACCCCTGTTAATTTTTTTTCTCCCTTCCTCCCAGGTTTGTAGCTTTCTCACTGAACTTAAAAAAAAACATTCGAGAAGAAATGGTCACTAGTTTGTTTTTGGTGCCTGAAGTTACCAAGTATATGTCATGGGATTTTTATTACTGGAATACGTACGGTAAGCACTAGGAGCCCTAGTGGCTTTCTTACTTTGCAACAATACTGAATGCTGGTTGATGTATTTGGTACTTCATGATAGTGTGTACGTTTATCATTATGTACTACCGCTTTTATTAAATAAAGATTTTTTTTTTAAAAAAAGAAGAGAAGAACAAAAATAAAACACTAATGCATGAAATACTCTGGATCAACTGTGGAGCTGTAAATATTAACAATTCTGCAAATGAGCCTAATCTAGGTTGAATCTGGAATTTTCAGGGTTGATTCATTCATGCCTAGTTGTTATGGGTTACTGCACATTGCAGACTGCCTAGCTGAATAAGTATGAAACATCTATGAAATGAAAGGTAACAGCAGTAAATGACCCTTTGCTGAAAGAACGTCCTGGAGCAAAGGGAACCCAAGTGGAGTGGCCACATGACTGGGGAGAGCTGTGGAGGTTGCACAAGGAAGTGATGCAGGAAGAGTGCAGTATTGTTTGGACACAGGGCGGTGCTAGCCAGCTTGCTCTTTGTCTATTAGTATGGGCAGGGGGGCGGAGCTTGGAATTCGGGTGCTAGAAGAGGAAGCGGTAACACACAGCACTGAATTTTTCCTCCCTCCCTCCCTTTGGGCAGATGTGTGGTATGGGTGTTTGTTTTTATTTTGTTTTTATGTTTTTTGTTGTTTAAGGTGCTGGTGGCAGGGGTCTCTGGTTCCTGAAGGTCGGATGGTGGTTAGTATATATATATATATATATATATATATATATATATATATATATATATATCATATATGGTTGGTACGGCTTGGGGCCTATCTCGGTATGGGCACCTCCCTACCTGGTAATATGGGCTATTGGTCATCGAGCTGGATGGTGAAAGAAGGTTCTAATCATTTGTCTCTGAGCTGGTGGGATCACGGCTAGAGGCCAAGATGCTGTGGTGATGGTGGACAGCCGATGAGATAGCATTTACCGTATTTATCGGCGTATAACACGCACTTTTTTCCCCTTAAAATCAGGGGAAAATCGTGGGTGCGTGTTATACGCCGATACTCTGTCGAATTCCCCTGCTGAAAACGAGCGAGAGGAGCGAGCGGAGCCGAAGCCGAAGTACACTCGGCTTTACTCGGCTCCTCTCGCAGTCCCGCCCATCTCTGACTGCGCCGCTGACATAGAGAAAGCCGAGTGTACTTCGGCTAGTCTCGGCTCCTCTCGCAGTCCTGCCCCTGACTGTGAGAAGAGCCGAGTCTAGCCGAAGTACACTCGGCTTTCTCCGTCAGCGGCGCAGTCAGTGGAGATGGGTGGGACTGCGAGAGGAGCCGAGTCTAGCCGAAGTACACTCGGCCCCGCTCGCTCCTCTCCACAGAAATCGGCGCCAAATTTAAAAAAACGCCGAGACTGACACGATCGCAAAGGCACTGGGCAAGGCTGCAGATGGACAGATGGACACTGGGCAAGGCTGCAGATGGACAGATGGACACTGGGCAAGGCTGCAGATGGACAGATGGACACTGGGCAAGGCTGCAGATGGACACTGGGCAAGGCTGCAGATGGACAGATGGACACTGGGCAAGGCTGCAGATGGACAGATGGACACTGGGCAAGGCTGCAGATGGACAGATGGACACTGGGCAAGGCTGCAGATGGACACTGGGCAAGGCTGCATGCTGCATTTAAATGTAATTTTTTTTTCCTTGAATTTCCCTCCTAAAAGTTTTTTTCCTTAAAATTCTCTCCTAAACTTGGGGTGCGTGTTATACGCCGGTGCGTGTTATACGCCGATAAATACGGTACCTTCTTTCAGGAACCTCAGACGCAGCAGTCAAAAAATTGTTTGGGTTATATGTTTATATGTGTTATATATATATATATATATATTTAAAGTTATATATATTTATTAAAAAGGCTATTTTTATAGAGTTATTTTTGGAATTAATAAAGGGGCCTTTGTTGGCCATTTAATCCAGAAGGTGTCAAGTGTTTAATTTAATAAGTTAAGGTTAAGTAGTGGGGGGGGGGGGTGTAGGGTGGTTTAGGGCGACAAGCACACTAGCCTTACACCAGTCATGCACCACAAGTGATAAAATAAATTTCCCAAAGAATTCTGAGCAAAGAGTCAATTAATCCTGTGTTCTCCACAGAGCTAAGCAATCTATGTAATGCTACAAGTGCATTGTGCTGTTGGGAGTGTAGCACCCTCCTCACTCCCCTCTCTTTCTTCAGCTCGTCTGTCTCTTGTCTAGGGGTACCTTTCAGAGGGGAAGGGAGCGGGGACACCACGCCTGGCTTTCATCACAGGTGTCAGTGTGATATAAGCAAAGTTCTTTTACCTTCGGGTCAGTGTTGTGCACCTGGAGCCTCCACCAAGCAGTGTTGCCAACCGTACGTTAATTTACGTACAGCACGTAAATTTAACCCCCTTTTTGGGGTGTACGTAAAGTCCGTTGTGGGCATCGGCTGCCCATAAAAAAGATGGCCGCGAGCCGACCAAGCAACTGCGCATGCGCCGTTCCGAAGTCGGCCGGGCTCGGGAAAGCTCGTATGCGTTCGGCCGAGCGGCGCATGCGCAGTAACGTAATGGCGCTGCCCGGCGCCATTTTTGAATATACTTTCAGCCAGGACGGGAGTGCTCGCGGGGCGGGCTACAGTGGTGCACTCGCAGTCGCCGTAGGAGGAGAGGAGGACTCGGCAGAGCAGGGGTGAGGAGGGGATATGAAGTAGGAGGACTGCGCTGGGAGTGGGAGCGCTGGAGGGTGAAGCGGCCATGGCATGCAGGGGAGGGACAGAGACTGATGTGCTCTCTCTGTCTACCAGCATATAACTTCTCCTCCACATCATCAGTATGCTGTGTCCTCCTTCTGTGCCCTTTTCACCTCTCCACAGGTCAGAGCTGCCCTGACCTGTGGAGAGGTGAAAAGCGCACAGAAGGAGGACACAGCATACTGATGATGTGGAGGAGAAGTTATATGATGGTGGACAGAGGAGGAGGCCACTGAGGGGGTAACGAGGACCCTATCATGTCCGCAGCCTCTGTCCCCCTCCTGTGTCATGTCCGCAGTCTCTGTCACCCCTCCTGTGTCATGTCCGCAGCCTCTGTCCCCCTCCTGTGTCATGTCCGCAGCCTCTGTCCCCCTCCTGTGTCATGTCCGCAGCCTCTGTCCCCCTCCTGTGTCATGTCCGCAGCCTCTGTCCCCCTCCTGTGTCATGTCCGCAGCCTCTGTCCCCCTCCTGTGTCATGTCCGCAGCCTCTGTCCCCCTCCTGTGTCGTGTCCGCAGCCTCTGTCCCCCTCCTGTGCTGTGTCCGCAGCCTCTGTCCCCCTCCTGTGCTGTGTCCGCAGCCTCTGTCCCCCTCCTGTGTCATGTCCGCAGCCTCTGTCCCCCTCCTGTGCTGTGTCCGCAGCCTCTGTCCCCCTCCTGTGCCGTGTCCGCAGCCTCTGTCACCCCTCCTGTGCCGTGTCCGCAGCCTCTGTCACCCCTCCTGTGCCGTGTCCGCAGCCTCTGTCACCGCTCCTGTGCCGTGTCCGCAGCCTCTGTCACCCCTCCTGTGCCGTGTCCGCAGCCTCTGTCACCCCTCCTGTGCCGTGTCCGCAGCCTCTGTCACCCCTCCTGTGCCGTGTCCGCAGCCTCTGTCACCCCTCCTGTGCCATGTCCGCAGCCTCTGTCACCCCTCCTGTGCCGTGTCCGCAGCCTCTGTCACCCCTCCTGTGCCGTGTCCGCAGCCTCTGTCACCCCTCCTGTGCCGTGTCCGCAGCCTCTGTCACCCCTCCTGTAGTATGTCCGCAGCCTCTGTCACCCCTCCTGTGTCGTGTCCGCAGCCTCTGTCCCCCTCCTGTATCGTGTCCGCAGCCTCTGTCCCCCTCCTGTAGTGTGTCCGCAGCCTCTGTCCACCTCCTGTATCGTGTCCGCAGCCTCTGACCCTCTCCTGTCTTTTATGTCTGCAGTCTCTGAAGGGATCCTAGAAAGATGTCAAGAGTGGGAGCGCCGGGATGGGGGTTACGGCCCAGGAAGAAACGGACGTGTGGACTGTGGAGAGGAGATCAGAGCCGCCAAGCTGGAGCCGTCTGACTGAGCCCCGCACTGTGTACCTGAGAGCAGGTCAGTGACAGCACCGCCAGGCCAGTCTGAGGGGGGGGGGGGCACTGATCTAAGGAGGGGAGTGAATACAATAATGTAAGGGGGCACTGATATAAAAGGTCCCCCCCTATATTAGTACCCCCCCCTTACCTTAGTGTATTCACTCTGTGGAAGGTGGTCTCTTATCACCAGAGCCCCCCTCCACATCAGAGTTCCCCCTTACATCATGATCTGCAGTGTTCCCCTTTACATAAGAGTTCCCTTGCACTGTAAGGGGGCATCCTGCAGACTCTGATGTAAGAAGGAACTCTGTGCTGGCCGGGTTATAGTATCCTAACCTTCATGTGAATTGAGAAAAATGTTTTTTTACTTTTGTTTAACTTAAACACATTGATATTAGCATTAGCTGTGTGTTTATAGTTCAAATATTGATATGTGCACTGTTTAGCACTAAAAACAGTAATTGTAGGTACTTTTTTGCAGCGCCAGTAAAAAATGCGGCCCTGCCAGTAATTGTCATGATTTTTGCCAGTAAGAAATTGGTGCCGTACAGAAATTTTGGCATCCTTGCCAGTAAATTTCACTTCAGGGGGTTGGCAACACTGCCACCAAGAGTTACCTTGAACAATGTCTGTCAGGAAATGAGCCCCACACCATTAAAGTTCAACACTCCTTTATTCTTCTTGAATGAATACAATCAGTTGAACTCCCTTGGTAGAAACAGAACAGGAAAGCAGGTGTGGATGCGAGCAGGCCCAGACACAATGTGTTCTCCACTTTCCTCCCTGAAAGTGGGTCGCGGTCTCCGAGCGAGGGGGGAATTTCCTTCCAGGCGGTCTCCGATGAGAGGCTCACCTGTCACTGGCAATATTCTGCACCAGGTCTTCGAGTGAGGAGCTCCCCCCGGTCCATTACGCCTTCCGGATTCGGGTACCCACTCCCGGGGTTCCCTAGGATCTCCTTCCCTCGCGGAACTCAGTGTTGGGCACTGAGCTCCAGACCTCCATCTGAGTACCTCACCCCAGGCTAAAGGTGCCTGGGATGGAACACGACCTCCGGCTGTCCTCTAGGCCTAGGCCCGCCTAGAGAACCGACACGAACCACCGTCCACAGGCTGAAGGTGCCTTGGACTCCCCGTGACAAAGATGGCCGGCCCCTTTATACCCTCTCCCAGCAAGCACGGCGGGTTCCCCGCCCCACCATACCGCTGCCGAGGGAGGGCAAAAAGGAGGCGTGACACACAGCAATGATTCAACCCCAGCCCAGAGCGACAGCGCCACCTGCTGGGCTGCAGGGAATTACACATCACTAATGTCTCTGCCAAGTTCAAATTTACACCCGGGAAAGTACATACCTGCTACACTCTCCCCCTGGTGGTTTGACACTGGTCCCCAGTGTCTGGAGTAAATCATGCCCTCAATGGCTGACATAATCCAATCCAGAGACCAACTAACAATTGCACAAAAATAAAACTTTTAGAAACACTACCCAACTAAAACACTGTGTCTGGGCCCTGTAAAAAAAAGGGAATAAAGACAGAAGAGAAAACAACAGCATTAAATCACAACTTTGAATCACATATTCACATTTTACTTCCCCCCCCCCATCCTGACTAAGACCCACTCCATCCTCAGTGGTCTTGATGGCATGTTCTCCTGCAGAGGGAAAAGAAAGAAATCAACACACATAACCCTGACACCTGTATTCGTGTGAGAGAAAAGAAACTTCTCCGGGAAGAAATCCCTTTTCTCCAAAGAGTGCGTGCGTGAAAAGTGTTTAACGTTGGGCAACACTGCCACCTGGTGACAGCACCGCGGTAACTGCACTCGTGGAACTTTCCTCTCTTCTTTGGCCCTATCTACCCAGAGTCCATGATCTCTTACAGAAAGTGAAGAACAACAGGAACAGTCCTTCATTTCTTTGGGCACAAAAGCAACAGGCCCCAGAAAGTTCAGCAGCATGATAAGAACGGAGTCTCTTCTCTCCTACAGGTAAAAACAGGGATGCGGCAGAACAAGTGGCTTCAAGTGTTGATCCATGGTCTCCAGATGATACTCCACATATTCTCCTTCCTTGCGCCGGATCAACACCTTGTCTGCATGGATGTGCCGTCCCAACATCCATTCTGCCTTGCAGTCTTTAAAACGTTGAGAGGCCTTTGGAGAGCATGCCAGGTACCTGCGGGCGTGGGGAACCTGAAGGTGGGTCCACACAAAGTCATTGTACCAGCGCTCCCGGCACACTTCCACCTCATAGAGCAGTTCCTTCGACAAGTATGGATACTCCCATCCGTACTCCGCAGCAACCTTCTGGCCAAATAGGCGTTGTAGTCTCGCCAAAGGAGGCATGGTAGCTTTGTCCCCTTCGCCAGGCAAAACTATTGAGTCCGGGTGGCGAGGGACCTTGATCACATCTGATCTGGACATTGGTGCCCGCAGTAACAGTCTCTTTTCCCTGGTCTTCGGTACAGATGGCACCGGGGATGTAGAGGCAGGCTGGGGATGGGACCTCTCTTCAGGCGCTGGTGCCTCCACCCGGGGTGTACTTTCCCCTGTAGACATGGGTGGATCCCTGGTCCTCCGGAATGAAGCGAGAGGTACTTTGTCCCAGCCCTTTTCTGCAAACAGTTCATCTATCGCAACGTCGTCTACCATGTCCGAGAGCGACTCTAGGTCAGAGGTGTCACACTCCTCCGCAGGCAGGTATCCTGTAGTGGAGACCGAGCTTTCACCTCTTCCCCTACACCAAATCTCTCCGCCAGGCTTACCTTGGCCTTTACTTGAACCGGGACGTCCGGAACTCTTGTTGACGGATCCATCCGAGCCGGGCGTAAGCGGGCGAGACAGTCCACCACAACCGCTGGTCGGGGCTACCATGCCGGTCTTTCTCTTCGGTGGTGGACGCTGCGAGATCGTGGTGACCGAGTCAGCATCCTCGGATTTCTCCCATTGAGTTTTTATGACCTCCTCCGCGGTCGCTGCAGTGTGCGCAGGGATGGCTGTCACAGCAGTGATTCCTCCTCTCTGAGTGGTGTTGCCCGTAGCACGGCCGGGGTAGATGGTGTTAGAGAAATTAGAAATTATACTTTAAATGTCAACTATGAATATGCATATTAATATGACTATATCTTCTAAAGTTAAAATGTTTGCTTTATATAACTCTATTAATACTTAAATATGCTGAATAAGCTCTAATAACCCTAATTACTGGAATAAGTCATATGACCATATTCTATTGTGCAAAGATGTGCTGACTCTTACATCTGTCAAAATATGGGCTGCGAACCATGAGATAATTTATGTATCCATTGTATGAAATATCCTGTCATAAGGTGTTGGCTGAAAAAGGATATTTCCCTATTTCCTGCTAACGTCAGAATAAAGGTTGAAATTATACATGGTCAGGACGTTACGAGCAGGAAAAGGGAAGGTTTAAGGGTTATAAAAGCTGAATGTGAATCTATGACAGGCAGAAATGGATCTCTGAAGCAGAAGATATACATTTAACCATTTCTCTTGCATATGCAATAAAATATCTTGACTTGTAACGAGAGTCGGTCCAAAATTACTTGACATTTTGGTCCTTCAAAAACGGAAGTCCAAATTCCTGGAAAGCACTAGCCAACAACCCAGTGAACCGATGTCCGTACGGCAAAAAACTGTAAGTCCTCCGTCTTAAATTTGACGTTAACAGAGGCCGGCTCACTGAACTAGTGCCTCCCGGGCAGCGACTTACCGGATCAGCACAAGAGACCGCTCTCGGGGCAAGGTAAGATATTTTCATTTATTATATTATACTTTTAGGCCTAAATGTGATTAGGGATTTAATGAATTAAGGGATTTTGTTACATACATCTAATATAGAGATTAATTGAATGTTTATCTGTTGTGTATATGTTTTGCTTTATCCAAGTTGAGGGAATATAAGTAGATACGTCCGTAGTTTAAATCCCTTTGATATAGGAGTATGGTCCCATTCCAATACCCGGGTGCAGATAAAGGAAATTTGTCGACAAAGGACCTAGGTCCTGACAGCCTTGTAAACTGCAGGAATTCCCGTGGGGGACACATAAATATTCCTACATCAAAAACACGAACCCCTGTTGATACAAAGGTATGGCCTGATAGATTTCCAGGTAACAAATAGAGGTAATTTGACGAGCCCTTGCGCTCAGCCAGCCTCGTATGTTGTGTAAAAAACCTGTACAGGCATTTATGAATACCGTTGAATCAACAAATATTAATGTTTTGATAAAGTGTGGGAACAACAGTCGAGAGAAATTAAGTCTCTTTTGTAATTCTGTTCATGCTCCCTACAGTTTACTGAAATATTAATGTTTTGATCAGGGGGGGTTGACCAGTCAGGTGAATTTACGTTCGCCTTGTAATTCTGTTCATGCTCCCTACAGTTTACTGAAATATTAATGTTTTGATCAGGGGGGGTTGACCAGTCAGGTGAATTTACGTTCGCCTTGTAATTCTGTTCATGCTCCCTATAAATGAATAAAACATTAAGTAAGAAGACAAGACACCAGTATTATAGCAGCACACAAGATCAATAATCTAGAAGTGATATGTCACGACTAGAAAGTTTGTGAGTAGCTGCAGAAGTGATAAGATACTGTGTGCAGGTATTGTGTCAGTGTGAGAAGACCTTACAAAAAAAACTCCGTGTGCACGTTAAAATGAGTATGATCCATGGAAAGTCTGATGGTTTGAATGATGATGCAAAGTATATGTGTAGTCTAGACAAAGAGAATGTGAAACTCCTTAAGACATGAAAAACAAAGTATGATTTTGTTGCATTTTTAAATAAGGATTGTTGTGTAATACTGTGTTGTGTAGAAAGCTTAAAAAATAAATAAAAATTATGCCGGCATGTATGTATGTGTATATATATGTATGTATATATGTGTATATATATATATATAAAAAAAAAAAAAGAAAAGAAAAAGAAGGAAACAGAATAAATTAGGTCTTCCCCAGGCAAAGAAATGGCTTGAGGAGGCTAACTGTAGGTTAAAATCATAAAAAAAATCATAAAAAGACTATGTTTTTAGACAAAGAGGAGGACAATAATATGACCGTCCTCCGAAGTTTAGTGCAGCAAGTATTGACTGAACAAAATGCGACAAACCTAATGCACCCGACAGCCCCTACACACCCTTTAGAGGACTCTCCAATCCCACCGACAGACGCTGCTCCCCCTCTGACTTCACCACCCGCTCCCAATTCCCTATTGCAGACCTGCAGTCCCCACCACCAGATGGGACAGAGGTATGCAACAAGTTACCCCGCTGACCCTCCTTACAGCAATCCCAAGGTCCACATAGCTCAATTCAGGGATGGTATCATGGGAATGGTTGCTAGCTATCATCTCAATGTGAGGGAAATAGAGCAGGTCACCAGACAGGTACTGGGACCTGACTGGCATCATGTAGTGGGAGATTGGAGTGGATTAAACAACCAGGGAGGGGTGTTGCCTCAGGATGATGCAGCACTCAAAAACAGAAGAAATGCTCCTTTAGCAAAGATAGAGAGAGGATAGATGGATACGTCAAGTCGACTGGTCCATTATAAATCAGTGTATATGGGGAGAAGAGGAAACAGTGGATAATTTCATTGTTAGGATAAAGAAGAATTTTAAAAACCACTCTGGGATAGAAATCCCAGTAGATCAAGTGAACGATAGCCCATATGAACAACAGCTAAAGAATGCAATCCTGAAGGGGCTGCTAGTCCTTATATCAAGTTTTGTTAACGAACACATGATTAACCATAGGATCTGCAGACTCTAGGAGCTAATCAAGTATGTGAGGCATGCTGAGGGGCACTTCCAACCAAAAAAGAAAGTAAAGAAAAGGATGAGGGGGGAGTGTTTCCTGTATGGTAAAAGTGTGTCTGCAGAGAGAGAAGCAGAAGGATGGGAAAGAATCTGATATTTTGGATGTGTGTAATGTTGAAACTTGTTTGCATGCTGAAGCCAAGCCAGAAATAACCTGGGTTGCAAAGAGTAGTTGGGTAACATTTCTCTGTGACACTGGGGCTTGTAGGACCCTGATACACCCGCTGGATATGCCACCAGGGGTAAAGGGAAAAGGTTTAGTATATGTAAAATCTGCAAATGGGTTGATGCACCAGGAGGCCGTGTCTGAAGGCCTTACTGTGGAAAATCCACAGACAGGTAAAAAGGCTCAGTGTAAAATTGTAATGTCAACTAAATGTCCTGTTAATTCGTTGGGTAGAGACATGTTGCATGCTCTTGATATTTCTGTCGTACCAGTGGAGGGGGGCCTCAAAGCCCATCGGCTGTGTGAAAAACAAATCACAGCTGTGGATAATGAGCCCTGATACTGGTACAGCTTGGATTTACAAACTGAGGGATTAAAGATGCCCAAAACCCTGACAGAAATAATTGAAGAGCCTGTGAGGAAAGGTACAAGGTCCAGACGAACCTCTATTGCACTATCTACTACAAAAGGACCACTGGGCCTGATAGGTCTTATGAGAAACAGTTAATGAGTTGCACTAACACTGAAGTGCTCTTAAGATACCTGTACTGTGATAAGGAAGGAAATAACATGGCTACTTGTCTCCTACCACAGCCTATTCTGCAAATATACAGGCAGGATACTGTACCTCATGTTTCGGTCACGCGGAACTCCGAGGTATCATGGCATGAGCTGGGAGAACTTATCACAGACTGGGTCAAATTAACAGATGGGGAACTGAAATCCAGAGGGAATCAGAGGTACAGATTAGCGTGGTTTGTTGAATGTACAACCAGAACTTGCGTGATTGAAGTTTTGACAAAAGACAGTGACTGACACTTTTTGACCAAAGGGGAAGGGGATGCCTTAAAAGACATCCCCGATTTCTTGTGATCAAAAGGAAAGACAGACGTAGGGCTAATTAAGACAGACAGTCAGTTCTGGTTTGCACTTATGTACAAAGGAAAACTCACAAGAAATGTTCAATGCTTTGTCTCGAGTTGTACCTCCCAGTGGGAGTCAAATTCTCTGGTATGTGGATGACATTCTGGTAGCGGCTCCTCTGGAGCGACAATGTAAAATTGACACCTTGGCTCTGATGCATTTCCTCGCAGAACAAGGTCACAAGGTTAGCAAAATAAAATACAACTTTTGAAAAACAAGGTGAAATACCAGGGTTACATTATATCTCAAAAAGGCAGACATCCAGATGAGATCCGAAAAGAGGCCATCCTTCAAGCCCCCAAACCACGTAAAAATAAAGAAATGATGTAATTTCTTGGCATGGCAAATTTTTGTAGAGCATGGATAGCTAATTATGCTACGGAGGTGGTGCCTCTTTCTGATCTCATCTATGGTACACAAATGTCTGCAAAAGGTTCCATCCAGTGGAATGTGCAAGCAGAGGATGCATTTACAAAGGTGAAGCACCTCATTGTGGGTTCTACTGTGCTTAGCCTACCCAATTACAGTAGAAACCCTTTAGCAGACTGTAGATTGTAAAGAGGGGTACATGACTTCTGCTCTCACTCAGGTTTATGAGAACGAACACAAACTAGTTGCATTTTACTTAACTAATTTGCCCCACTGTGTACAAGCTGTAGTAGCAGCCTCATTGGCCATACGGTCATCTGCATTGATAGTATTGTTCCACCCCTGGTACTTAAAGGTCTCACATGTTATTTAGGTGATCTTACTATAAGACAGAATCTCCTATTTATCTCCAGTCAGGCATTTATCATGTATGACTACACTTCTGGGACAACCACACGTTACAATCAAGAAGTGTACTACATTGAATCCTGCTACACTAATGCCAACACCTGGTGATGGGGATCCACATGATTGTGCAGCTCAAAATTGATGAACGGGTACTCCCTAGGAAGGATCTCACTGATGTTCCCTTTCTAGATGCTGACATTACAATCAAACGGCTTATGCTATAGTAACACATGACCAGGTCATTGAAGCTAGACCTTTTCCCAGTTCCTATTCTGCACAACAAGCTGACATTATAGCCCTGTCAAGGGCCTGCAGTCTAGGGGAAGGGAAAAATAAATAGATATTTATACTGACAGCCAATACGCTTTCTCTACACATATTTGCCCAGCAATGGAAAAAAGGGGTATGATTACGTTGCCATGGGAAACCGATCACACAGAGATCTCATTCTTGCCCTTCTAGAATATGTACAAAAACCAGCACAAGTGGCTATTTGTAAATGTGCGGCACATAGAAAGGGAACAGATCCAATTACCCTAGGGAATGCACTAGCAGACAAGACAGCAAAGGAAGCTTCTGAAGGACAGCAATGACAAACATATACAGTTCCCAAGTAAATGATGAGGTACAGAGAGCTATTGATGAAACATGGTTATCAGAAATGCAGAAAACATCACCGGCAGGTGAAAATCAAAGTGGTTATATACAGGGTCAACACTGGTCAATGGTATATACACATGTACAGAAGGTAAACCTAACTTATCTACATCACTATTCACGTATGCTGTGTTATTGAGTCATGGGTAGGCCCATACCTCAAAAGGAGGGATGGTACTGGGTGTACACAACATATGGGTTTACAAAACTACTCTGAAAATTTTGTCTCACATATCCGATTTGTAACAGATACCATGCACAAGGTGCCCTAAGAGCCTTAAGGGGTAATTTCCCACAACCCCCTTATCCCTTTCACACAATATGCATGGATTTTATTGAATTGAACAAATGTGAGAATAAGTACTGTCTGGTTATTGTGTACAGGTTTATAAAGTGGGTGGAAACTTTTCCTATGGCGCACACGGATGGACAGTCAGTAGCCAAAGTACTAATCAAAGAGGTGATTCCACGACAAGGGATCCCTGCGCTGATTTACAGTAACAATGGCTCCAATTTTGTAAACTAAACAATACAACTAATTGGTATATGGTACAATATCTGACCTACTAGGGAGAATCACTATTTAGGTTGTAACCCCTGGTCAGAACACCCCAGCCCCAGAGCCAACTCAGTTTCAACTTAATACCTCTTTGTTTAAAACAGATTTTACTTACAAGGAACAATTAAGTATAGAAACAGGATTTGGAGACAAAAATTACTGGATAGAATGGGTCAGATACACAACTCAATCTAAGGGGTTAAGTGATTGTATTTCTTGTGCAAACCCAAGACCACAACTAGCTACCATTCCTCTCCCTGAAGAGGAAACAGATTTAGCTTGCATAATAAGACTGTTTTCAGAAAATATTACTGGGTCTGAATGTGCAAATGAGAAAAAGAGATACCCTAAAACTAAAATGCAAAGTACACCCCCTTCACTACAAGCATTACCAGGAAATTTTTCTAGTTTCTCTAACAAAGATAAGGATGGTACAAAGGTTGGCACTCTATCTCCTGAATACTGTGCGACCATAACATCAACTACAGACATTAAGTATCAACTAAAATGGTTTCAGGAACAGAAACGGCAACTAGCTGATGTTTGGTGGCTGTGTGGGGACAAGAAACTAAGGCTCAGACTGCCACCTAGATGGGAGGGTAGTTGTGCCCTTACCCGCCTGTTGCTTCCCTTTTATATTGTTCCTATGACTAATAAATTGATGAGACTACCAGGTAAACACTATTTTAAGAGACTTAAGTGTCCAGAATCATTTTGACAACCAGGTATATATAGACTCAATAGGTGTTCCACGAGGAGTTCCGGATGAATTTAAAGCACAGAATCAAGTAACAGCAGGACTCACCTCACTCTTCCTATGGGTACAGCCCAATAAGAATGTCGACTGGATAAACTACATTTACTACAACCAGCAGAGGTTTGTGAATTACACCAGAGATGCTATCAAAGGTATAGCAGCACAATTGGACGCCACCTCTTTGACAGCGTGGCAGAACCGTATAGCATTGGATATGTTGCTGGCAGAAAGGGGCGGAGTATGCGAAATGTTCGGCACCTTCTGCTGCACTTTTATTCCAAATAATACGGCACCTGATGGAAGTATCACCAAGGCTTTGCAAGGCCTACAAATGTTATCCCAGGAACTAACTGAGAACTCTGGTGTAGAGAACCCCTTAACAGGACTCTTTGAAAAATGGTTTGGTAAATGAGGTGATCTTGCAAAAGGTTTGCTCATCTCTGTTGTCATGGCAGCCACGGTCCTTACGCTGTGTGGATGTTGCTGCATTCCTTGTATTAGAGGAATTCTTCAAAGACTGATTGACACATCACTAACAAAGACTATGTTTTTTCAGAACAACACTGAACTATACCCGGAACCTGATGAAGATGAACTTACAGTCCTTTCAAAAGACTTATTTGTCTAAATGATAATACCTGGTAAAATAAAGAACCTGGATATTTGAATTATTGACATTATAAGTATAAAAGGGAGCAGCTGTTAGAGAAATTAGAAATTATACTTTAAATGTCAACTATGAATATGCATATTAATATGACTATATCTTCTAAAGTTAAAATGTTTGCTTTATATAACTCTATTAATACTTAAATATGCTGAATAAGCTCTAATAACCCTAATTACTGGAATAAGTCATATGACCATATTCTATTGTGCAAAGATGTGCTGACTCTTACATCTGTCAAAATATGGGCTGCGAACCATGAGATAATTTATGTATCCATTGTATGAAATATCCTGTCATAAGGTGTTGGCTGAAAAAGGATATTTCCCTATTTCCTGCTAACGTCAGAATAAAGGTTGAAATTATACATGGTCAGGACGTTACGAGCAGGAAAAGGGAAGGTTTAAGGGTTATAAAAGCTGAATGTGAATCTATGACAGGCAGAAATGGATCTCTGAAGCAGAAGATATACATTTAACCATTTCTCTTGCATATGCAATAAAATATCTTGACTTGTAACGAGAGTCGGTCCAAAATTACTTGACAGATGGTTCTCGGCTTCTCAACCGCCGGATCCACTTCGAACAGGAACTCCCCACAGGCCTCGCATTGCCCGAATGGCTTCAGTTGGCACACCAGTCCCGAACAGCCGGGACAAATCACACCCAGGGCCTCAACGTCCATGCACGAATACAGGGCGAATCGGCCCCTTGGCTTTAGCCGGATCCCCGTATCTGTTACCGGAGCAGCAGCAGTCAATGTCGTGGTGGAAGGGTGAACTGGAATCCATGATGTATGTCCGAACATGGCGACCTGTTGCTGATCCATCGCACACTGCAAAGTTTTTGCGCCAACGTCCCACGTGTAGTCCTTCACACGTATTGGACTCCTCCCCTTTGCTCCAGTTCGCGGGCTTTTCTTCTTTTCTGTTTCTGAGTCACGCCCACGAACTAAGCGATGGGGGTGTGCCTGGTGGCGCAGTGCAATAGAAGCCCCCACGTGTAGTACTTCACACGGCTGAACTTCCCCCTTCTTCCACTCTTCTGCGCGGGCCTTTCCCTTCATTGGGTCATGTCCACGACTTCGAGCAGGGATGCACTTCGGCCAATGAAGGCCTGCTTACTTGCGTAACTCTTCCAGCAGACACGTTCAATACTGTGGTGCACAAACACTATACTGGACCTGAGCCCCCACGTGTAGCACCCTCCTCACTCCCCTCTCTTTCTTCAGCTCGTCTGTCTCTTGTCTAGGGGTACCTTTCAGAGGGGAAGGGAGCGGGGACACCACGCCTGGCTTTCATCACAGGTGTCAGTGTGATATAAGCAAAGTTCTTTTACCTTCGGGTCAGTGTTGTGCACCTGGAGCCTCCACCGAGAGTTACCTTGAACAAAGTCTGTCAGGAAATGAGCCCCACACCATTAAAGTTCAACACTCCTTTATTCTTCTTGAATGAACACAATCAGTTGAACTCCCTTGGTAGAAACAGAACAGGAAAGGAGGTGTGGATGCGAGCAGGCCCAGACACAATGTGTTCTCCACTTTCCTCCCTGAAAGTGGGTCGCGGTCTCCGAGCGAGGGGGGAATATCCTTCCAGGCGGTCTCCGATGAGAGGCTCACCCATCACTGGCAATATGCTGCACCAGGTCTTCGAGTGAGGTCCATTACGCCTTCCGAATTTGGGTACCCACTCCCGGGGTTCCCTAGGATCTCCTTCCCTCGCGAAACTCAGTGTTGGGCACTGAGCTCCAGACCTCCATCTGAGTACCTCACCCCAGGCTAAAGGTGCCTGGGATGGAACACGACCTCCGGCTGTCCTCTAGGCCTAGGCCCGCCTAGAGAATCGACACGAACCACCGTCCACAGGCTGAAGGTGCCTTGGACTCCCGTGACAAAGATGGCCGTCCCCTTTATACCCTCTCCCAGCAAGCACGGCGGGTTCCCCGCCCCACCATACCGCTGCCAAGGGAGGACAAAAAGGAGGTGCGACACACAGCAATGATTCAACCTCAGCCCAGAGTGACAGCGCCACCTGCTGGGCTGCAGGGAATTACACATCACTAATGTCTCTGCCAAGTTAAAATTTACACCCGGAAAAGTACATACCCGCTACAGGAGCAATAAACACAGTTGTACCCAGATGAAAATAAAAGGATTCTATGAGAATAATGTGTAAGGAGCACATTCATCAAAGCACAGATAAGCCAGCCAGACCATATTTGCACCGTATTTCCCTTTATACTGGTTTTGTCTGTTTATTAACTTCAGGAGACATCATATTGCTATGGTATTATGCTAGAATGAATTTGTCAATTTACAGCTGGTGAAGTCCACTAAAGCTAAACTCCAGGTAAACAACTAAAGGTACAGCTGAAATGCATACAGTTAGGTTCTTGACATTCCTGCAGACTACACTGCAGCTATGCAATACAGCTTGGTCCAGGACACACCCCAGCCTGTGAATAGATGACGAAGAAGCTGCAGCACACTTTTAAGGCCACACTCTGTACCCTCCTACAAACACATTTACATGTGCAAAGTCATATAGCCCTGATGGTTTCAGACTGATGTCCCTCCCTCTCCCTGTTTGACTGATGCTCAGCAAAGAATTCAGCTAAGGTTGGGTTCACACTTTTGCAAATTTGATTGAGGAATTCTCTGCATCCAATTCGCATGCCAGGAGATTGTGACTGGCTCTCCATGGAGCCGGTTTACACATCTCCCGAGCGGCTCCGGAGCGAATTGCACAGGAGTCCTGTGCATCTTCTGGTCCATTTCAGGTCCAAATTCAGCCAATAATTCAGCCCGAAATCGGACCTGAAACAGTGAACAGGGACTCACCAGACCCCTGCTGTGAGCCGCTCCGTGCAGCAGTATGAATCTAGCCTCAAAGTGTAACTTACAATTGCAGGGTGCACATGCATTCTGCCATCTCCTATGGAGAGTTCATACTCTGATGGGGTACAGATTATGAATTACAATTAAATGGAGACTGTGTAATGCATGCGTGGGCCTAGCGGAGAAGGTTTTGAAAGAGGTTGTGTGGTACTAAGGTCATACAGCCAAGATTTTGGTAGACCAGGAACAAGTTAACATGAGATCCGGAGAGAAGGGGAGTCAAGAATAAACACCACAATAAACAATAAATGTAATTGCACTGAAATTGCACTTCTTTCACTCCTATTAACGTTTTTGCTTAATTCAGGAACTCCTTCCATTTCACCCTTTTTATAGCTGTGAAGCTCAAACACTGTTTATTTAATATGCAATAAAACAGCATAGTAAAAACTGGAAAATGTCCCTGCTTATTTTAAGAGGCACATCACTGTTTTACTTTACTTTTTATGCATAGAGGGATTTTTTTCAGCAATCTGGACCATAGGCAGTATAAAAATGCCCCTACTTAGTGAGTGAGGTACAGTATCTCACAAAAGTGAGTACACCCCTCATATTTTTGCAAATAATTTATTCTATCTTTTCATGTGACAACACTGAAGAAATTACACTTTGCTACAATGTAAAGTAGTGAGTGTACAGCTTGTATAACAGTGTACATTTGCTGTCCCCTCAAAATAACTCAACACACAGCCATTAATGTCTAAACCGCTGGCAACAAAAGTGAGTACACCCCTAAGTGAAAATGTCCAAATTGGGCCCAAAGTGTCAATATTTTGTGTGGCCACCATTATTTTCCAGCACTGCCTTGACCCTCTTTGGCATGGAGTTCACCAGAGCTTCACAGGTTGCCACTAGAGTCCTCTTCCACTCCTCCATGACGACATCATGGAGCTGGTGGATGTTAGAGACATTGCCCTTCTCCACCTTCCATTTGAGGATGCCCCACTGATGCTCAATAGGGTTTAGGTGTGGAGACATGCTTGGCCAGTCCATCACCTTTGCCTTCAGCTTCTTTAGCAAGGCAGTGGTCCTCTTGGAGGTGTGTTTGGGGTCATTATCATGTTGGAATACTGCCCTGTGGCCCAGTCTCCGATGGGAGGGGATCATGCTCTGCTTCAGTATGTCACAGTACATGTTGGCATTCATGGTTCCCTCAATGTTCTGTAGCTCCCCAGTGCCAGCAGCACTCATGCAGCCCCAGACCATGACACTCCCACCACCATACTTGACTGTAGGCAAGACACACTTGTCTTTGTACTCCTCACCTGGTTGCTGCCATACATGCTTGACAGCATCTGAACCAAATAAGTTTATCTTGGTCTCATCACACCACAGGACATGGTTCCAGTAATCCATGTCCTTAGTCTGCTTGTCTTCAGCAAACTGTTTGCAGGCTTTCTTGTGCATCATCCTTAGAAGAGGCTTCCTTCTGGGACAACAGCCATGCAGACCAATTTGATGCAGTGTGCGGCGTATGGTCTGAGCACTGGCAGGCTGACCCCTTCCACCTCTGCTGCAATGCTGACAGCACTCATACTTCTATTTCCCAAAGACAACCTCGGGATATGACGCTGAGCAAGTGGGCTTAACTTCTTTGGTCGACCATGGTGAGGCCTGTTTTGAGTGGAACCTGTCCTGTTAAACCGCTGTATGGTCTTGGCCACCGTGCTGCAGCTCAGTTTCAGGGTCTTGGCAATCTTCTTATAGCCTAGGCCATATTTATGTAGAGCAACAAAAAAAAATGTCATATCCTCAGAGAGTTCTGAGGTGCCATATTGAACTTTCAGTGACCAGTATAGGAGAGTGAGAGCGATAACAACAAATTTAACACACCTGCTCCCCATTCATACCTGAGACCTTGTAACACTAACGAGTCACATGACACCGGGGAGGGAAATTGGCTAATTGGGCCCAATTTGAAAATTTTCACTTAGGGGTGTACTCACTTTTGTTGCCAGCAGTTTAGACATTAATGGCTGTGTGTTGAGTTATTTTGAGGGGACAGCAAATTGACACTGTTATACAAGCTGTACACTCACTACTTTACATTGTAGTAAGGTGTAATTTCTTCAGTGTTGTCATAAAATATTTACAAAAATGTTAGGGGTGTACTCACTTTTGTGAGATACTGTATATAGTGCCCAGTGTGTGAAGATAAAACATATGAAATCATGCAAACATGTTACTAAATGTTATTGTTTCTCTATATCCTGCACAGATGGTCATTTACTAGCTGCACTTTTTACCTATAAGTTTATTCTGCATTATCTCACCTACCCTTGTCCTATCAGTTCTCATCTTTCATTTTTTCCCACCTCTCTCGCTTCTTGCCTCTGTATTTATAACCATTCTGTCTCTCTCTCTCCCTCTCTCTCTATCTCTCTCTCTCTCTGTCTCTGTTCCTGTATGCCGTTGCAGAGACTTTCATCTGTTCCCTTGGGGACTGGATGTGTCACCGCGGGATTTGCTTGTCCGCCTCTCATACAGTGGCAGAGCCCCATGGCTTTGACAAACCTCATTTAATTGGGAGGAAGCCAGGAGGGTTTGAAAGAACTCACATGTCTACGAAACTCCTTTTATCAGGCATAATTTAAACTCTGCATGGAAAAAAAAAACTATATGTAGAAAAGAAAGTCAAACTCCCTCCTGCTGTGTGCCCCCCTCTTCCCGCCACAGATAGACAGGTTCATATAAGATTCTATCGTTTTATTTTTATAAAAATGTCAATGTAGATTTATGTTCTACAGCTGTCTGCAGAGTGAAGAAGGCAGATATAGCTGGCCCTCACTCTCATTATTTCCAGTGTCTGCTTCTATTCAATATTTACAGGGGGCAAATTAGTATGTTCTTTTATTTTTAAGTGGGATCAAATATCCTAAAAGAAGTCAATAGCTACAGTTCCATAGCTGTACCCAAAAAAATGATAATACTTTTTTCATTCTTTAGATTTGTGTTGATTTAATAACCAAAAAAACATGTGTTTTTAAGTCCAGCAAAGACTACCTGTATCGAAAACAACCACTTAACCTGCATCTTATATTAGTGGAGACCTGCTGGTAGTATCCTGCTTGTATCCTAGAGAGAATCAGACTTGTACTGCCAATGAACTCTTATCATGTTGCTATCAATAGGGAATGGGTTAAAGCCTGCCATAGACAGTTTGAATCTTGGCTGGTTCAGCAGGGCCCGGCCAAGATTCAAACCATGTATGGGCAAGCTGAATGTACCCAAGTTGATCGATCGTGTCGGATTTTACATGCGATAATTGCTAGGAGGTAGTATAGCCACTAGCAGTAATCACAGTGTTCTCCTGCCAGGAGAACACAATAGCTCCACAGGAGGAATTCCTGTAGTTGCAGGAAAGAAATTCGCTCCATCTATGGCCAGCCTAAAGAAAATGTTACAAGCTGATATTTTTTATGAGACCTAAAGAACCACTATTACAAAGAATATTGTATTCTGGATTGGATATTTTAGACCAAATATAGTTAAATGAATGCATGATAGTATTCACTACAATAATTATTATATTGTCTCCACATTGACAGGCAGATCAAGCTGTCCTGTAAGGCAACATTGACATGGTATGAGACAAACTATAACACTACTATGGGAGCAGTAGCATCTACATTTTATTAAAAAAGGGCCAAAAGATTTGGAGGGAAAACTTTGTCAAGTTCATCCTCACAGTTTTTCTTTGAGAAAGACGGGGATAATTCAAAATTATTCTGTTGTCATTGAAACAGGAAGTGAGGAGAATTATAATAGGGTAAGGGTGTCCAGCATGCGGCCCTCCAGATGGTGCGGAACTACAGGACCCATGAGGCATTGCAAGGAGAGTCCCAAAAGGCATTGCATGGCTGACAGTTGCAAGCATGACTCCCAAAGGCAGAGGCATGATGGGACTTGTCGTTCCGCAACAGCTGGAGGGCCACAGGTTGGACAAACATGTAATAGGGACACCTGTTCTATTGACAACTAAAATATTTCCCTTCACTTTGAAGACATTTCCATTGACTTTCTGTTGTGTCTCCAGGACAGAAAGTGAAGGGGAATCTTCCCAATAGGACACAAACAGTAGAAAAAAACAGGACTTCTAATCAATCCCGACTCTACTAAAACAACATTTATACTTTGAAGTGAATCTGTGCTTTGCATTTGCAGAGAAAAGCAAAAGGTTCTCATGAAAATTTCAGCTTGCAGCAGCTTATTTCTACCTTCCCCTCACTCTGCTGCCACCCTGTTCCCCACTGGGAGCATGGAAAAGAAACCCTAAATAAGCTCCAAGTCTATCCGGGTCACATGTTCTCCTTTTTAGGACTCTCTCCCTGCCCTACTGACAGTGCTGGTGCTTGAACAGCCAATGGCTAAGCACCAGAACTGTAATGAAGGAAACAATTGAGCGAGCCTTGTGCTTCCCTATGGCTGGAAGTACCAGGTCTTTCTCTTTGTGAACAGAGCAGTGGAGGAGTAAAGTTAATGCAAAAGGAGAAAATAGCAGGGTGCCAGGTTAGGAAAATATATAAAACACCATTCTTTAATGTAGCTCACTCACGTGTTAAAAACTTATGTCCAGCTCCAGTGGTCAAGGTAGAATGTGCAATAAGTAGGCATGAGGAGTGGAGTGAAGTGAAGGTGAGTATAACTACTGCATGGGCAAAACTCATGTTTGCTTTAAATTATGTGGATAAAAGGGTTTCTTGTGTAAGTACCCTTGGCAGTATTAAAGTTTGTCCCACTTCCTGTCAGTTATGCTGGTGAGTGGTATGTATGTGTTAACTGAATTACAAAATGTAGTGAATTACTGTATATGAAATTACCTTTTAGGTGGATGAATGACAAACTACTTTGTATGAGTTCATTCACAGTAAAAGAAACTATAACCTTTACAGTGTCAGCCCTTATTTCCAAAATCAGAAGAGCCCTAAGGACTCTCTTCTTTAGTCATTTTTGCACGTTGACACTTTAGTGTATTATGTTTGTAGCACCCTGGTGTTTACGCAGGGTTGCTAATAAATTTGTTTGTCAGGTATTAATCATCCTGGCTGATTGTTAGAAGATCCACTGATTCCTCTCTAACTCTGGATTGCTGCACCTTTTCTCTTCTGTTACTAGGTTGCGCTTGCTGGTGGCATTAGATTGACAAGGGTGTAGCAAGGTCAGGCTATGGATGGATGGGATGTCTCAGCCAATTGGCAGGGGTTTCTTTAGTCCCCTGGCCTGCTGGGAGAGCCTATTTATTTGGATGGAGTCAGGTGATCGGGGTTATGTGCCACCTGGATGGCTGTCTGAGTGGACGTGTGTTATGTTGCCCCGGGCAGCTAGGCCGGAAGCCTGAGGCCTATCCTGGGGACATCTGGCTGCTGGGCTGTCTGAGGGCCTATCCAGAAACAGGGGAAGCAGCACAGGGTTGGGACTGCAGGATTGGAGTCCAACCGAGAGTAACGGTTCAGCCGGACAGGGAACCAGTTGTGGTCGGAGGTAGAGGGGAAGCTGTTGCCACTAAGGGACCATCCACCTTGTTACTGGAGAGGAGACCACTGTGAGTAAGCTGGAGCCAGTACCAGAGCAGTCTTCTCACCAGCCGGGGACAGTAAAGAAGTGGGAAAACTTCAGCAAGTGCCAAGCCAGGGACCCAGCAGGACAGCAGAGGTGACACTTGAGGAGCATCAGTGAGTGCCAAGCCAGGGACCTAGTGGGTCGGCAGAGGTGACGCTTGAGGTATATCTGTGAGTGCCAAGCCAAAGACCCATCAGGGAAGCGGGGATGACGCTTGAGGAAGATACAGAGTTATAGAAGTGGAAGAGCTCAGGGGATCCAGTGGCAATTGGGACTGAGAATCTCATGAGAGACTGGTAGCTCGGTGAGTGAAGATCTACAGTGAGAGACTGTAGAGTGCGAGGAGAACTTTTTGTGTTACCAAGAGTTAAATACAACTACCGTTAGTGACTGTTACAAGATTTGTTGCCATAGAAGACAGCGGTCCTACCTACACAGAAGTAGTTTCTGGCTGAAGGCCTTCCACTGTATAGCTGTCTACTTAGAGAAGTCTCAGGGTCTGCCAATTGTCATTGCATCTATCTAAGGGTGTCCTGGCCCTAACCCTCTCTACCACAGTTCTTGTTCAAGAGACAATAAATCTCTTTGCATTCAAAAAGTGTCTGGCGCCTATCACTTTAGCTTGCTTTACACCCCCCATGCCTTGTAACCCACTCTACAACAAAGGATGTCAGCTCTCCTTGACTCTGGAGGTCACCATTAGGTCTCTAGGGGTCGGGGCCATTGCTTCATGTATATTTTTTAATTGTTTTTCCAATCATTGTTTAAGTGCAGCATTTTCTTTATGCCTGTAAACTCCTGAAAAAGCCATAGTGTGCATGGACATGTTGGCCAACATGGACGGGGGTTTCCAGGCCGAAAAAATGAGAGCTCAAAAAAGCTCAAAAGCCTGTAGGAGCCGCTTCTTTGAGCTGCAGTGTGCATGAGTCCTAAGGCATATATCGAGCGGGTGTCAGCTACTGGACTGCCAATTGGCTATCCTCACATGTTCATTTACAAGGTCCTCCTTGGTGAATTCATTACATTACTATTAGAAATAATACACTGCTTTTAATAACCTAGACTAGAGAATAAGCCTTAGCGCTGTTGTGTTTTCAATGTGTAGAATAAAAATTCTGTTTGAGAAGGAGTAATGTCAGCTGTATTGTGATTTATGCACTTGAGTATCATTGTTCTATGATCATGCATATAGATATATATGCATTCAATTTTTAAATTGTATTGTCTTCTATTATATTGAGTACCTTTGGTCTCATGGATTTTTTGTAATAAATACTTTTTTTATATATATTTTCTCTTTATTATACAATTGCCTTTACAATCCCAATACCTGAGGTAATATCCTTTTTATTCAATCAGGGATGATGGCAATTCACATGCCACTCTACAAGAGTCTAATCAATTTCTATATGATTGGGCCAATCACAAGGCATTTAGTGTTGTCACATGAGACAGGCAAAGTAGGTCACACGCTGACCTACAACCAAAAGCACAGAATATGCAGTGGTGTAGTGGTTAGCACTTTCACCTAGCAGCAAAAAGGGTTGCTGGTTCGAATCCCTCCATCGGCCTGGAGTTTGCATGTTCTCCCTGTGCCTGCGTGGGTTTCCTCTGGGTACTCTGGTTTCCTCCCACACTCTAAAAAAGACATGCTGGTGGGTTAATCAAATCCTGTCTAAAATTGACCCTAGTATGTGTGTTAGGGACCTTAGATTGTAAGCTCCTTGAGAGTAGAGACTGATGTGAATGTACAATGTATATGTAAAGCACTGCATAAATTGATGGCGCTATATAAGTACCTAAAATAAATAAATATGTGTATTCACTCAGAGCAGCTCAAAAGTGAAGAAAAGTGGGTATGTCCTGCTGGGGGTGAGGGAGGTAAGTCACCCTTTTCCTTTGCTCTCCGTGGGCATTTTAAGCCTAATCAGTGAAGTGTCCACATACTACTCTACATTCCAAGTAGGAAATTCTAACCAGAACCTAACAAAGACGAACAAGACTAACTTGTACAACCTAGGCTAAAGTGTTTACTAAATGACTTTACAAGAAACTTTGATCCTCTAAAAATAATTTTTAATATTTTAAGAAAATGTGAGGAATACTAAAACTAAACACAGATTGCTTAGTTTAAAGGTGGATACCACATTCCTCTGCCTTGCATAACATTGAAAATATGATATTACATAGAAGTCACAGAGATTAGCAGAATTTGACATTTGAGACTGGAAGGAAACATATGGAGTTTTTGAAATATTTTTGATCACAAAGATGTGCATTGGGACATACTAAAGTCTTTGAGTGCCTTCAGAAATGAAGTAGAGCCCTAAAACTATTCCTTCGTTCATCTTGCAGACAGCATGTTTATTTAGGCATTAGAAGCGTAACTTTTCCAGATGGGTAAATGGCATGCTCCATTCAACAATGATCCTGCTAGTGAAAGGGCTGAAATCCTACACATTTATAGGGCTACATGCACAGTAAACTGACCTGTTTAGGGTTTAAGAGATAACCCAAATAAAGAGTTGGCATGCCAGGAATTTATGGAGTAATTCTTCAAAAGGATTATCAAGGGACTACTGGACATGTGATTAAGTCATTGCCATGTGTTCTTTAAGGTATTTTTTTTTACCTCATTTTTTTGTACCAGTATAATTATGAAGTAATGCTTTTGTTTCCTTTAAAAAAAACAATCTGTCTCTGGTAACATGCGTTTTATTTACAAGTGTGTTTTTCTTTACTTACATGCCATGCTTCAATACTGTAATCACTACTTCAGGAGGGGCTCTGGTGTTTTCAGGACTATAAAGTTTGTCTAAAGCTGGCCATAGACGAGTATTTTTTACCGCGCTCAGCTAGCGGGATTAACAAAAAAAAGCAAGAAAACAGATTCCTCCATCCTCACAAAGTAGATGGAGAAATTTCCAAATTCACCCTCCCATGACATTGTATTCTCACAGGGATACCCAGCGCTGTCAGAATATAGTGATCAGCAGCTCTAGCCTATTGATTGACAACATTTTACCAACTTGTTCGTTAGTCAACCACAGCAACGGTCTGTAAACCCACACACACACTAACTGTAGGAAACTGTAGACATGCATATATTTTTTAATTAGAAGCCTCACAATGATTACAAATTGTGTAAAGGCTCCTGATGTATGTTAGCAATGATGGTAGTATGGTAGTGTTGGGCGAACAGTTCGGCCCAAACTCGTGCTCGGGCCGAACCGTTCGCCCAACACTACCATACTACCATACATGACATTGGCTGTTCGGCCCGTTCGTCCAACACCCGAATTTGCAACACCTTGCAATGCACTGGCTACATCACCTGGTGGCACGCCCACATTTGTGATGTTGCAGACCCAGCATTCACCAGTCTGTGACATCAGAAGGGGCGGTGCTACCAGGTGATGTAGCCAGGTGGCTCCGCCCCTTACCTTTATAAGAAATGTCAAACGGCAGAGCCTACAGCAGCCAGCCTTCATGTTAGTTTTTATTTTTTTTATTTTTCGGGTGCGGCGTGATTGATGATTTACATAGTTACATAGTAGGCAAGGTTGAAAAAAGACAATAGTCCATCCAGTTCACGGTAGGTTTACTTGTGTCAGTGTCTATAATTATTTCCCATATCCCTGTACGTTGTGCTCTTTAGGATGCACATCCAAGAGTCTTTTAAAAATATCCATACTCCCCGCTGCCACCACTGATTGGTGGAAGAGAGTTCCACATCCTTATTGCCCCGACAGTGAAAAATCCCATTCACAGTTTAAGGTTAAACCTCTTCTCCTCCAATCTCATTGTGTGGCCCCCTGTCCTCGTACACTCCCTGAGACTAAATCGTTTTTTTCCTCGTAATTGAGGGCGTTCAGTCCCCTTATTCATTTTGTTGCCCTGTTTTGGACTCTCTCCAGCTCCAGGACATTCTTCCTGAGGACTAGTGACCAGAACTGGACAGAGTACTCCAGATGAGGCCTAACCAGAATTTTATAAAGTGGCAGGATTATCGTTTCATCCCTGGAGTATATCCCTTTTTTTATGCATGCTAATACTAATATTTTGCCGGCTTTAATAGCTGCAGCTTGATATTTCATGCTATTGCTCAATGGATTTACATCGGGGGAAGCTATTTCTTTATTTTTTATTTTTTAATAAAGGAATTGTCAAAAATTGTGTGTTTGTTTGTATTACTTTTTGACACTTTTTTGGTGAACGGGTAGGCGTACTATGTACCCGATACTCATTCACATGGGGGGGCCCATGTGCCCGATAAGCCCTCCAACCGCAGACCCCCACAACCACCAGCCACGGTTGTGGGGATGAGGCACTTGTTCCCATCAACATGGGGACAAGGTGCTTTGCAGTGGGGGGGCAGAGCCCCCCTACCCCAAAGCACCCACCCCCCCAATGTTGGGGACATGTGGCCTGGTATGGCTCAGAAGGGGGGCTCGCACGTCCTGACCTGCCAGGCTGCATGCCCGGATAAAGGTGGGATATGGATTTGGGGGGGGTGGGAACCACACACTGTTTTTTTTTTTACATTTTGGCGTAGGCTTTCCCTTAAAATCCATACGCGAAGACACGAAGGGCCTGGTATAGACTGGGGGGGGGGGGCCCACGCTGTTTTTTCTTAATTATTTTTTTAATAGCTGGGTGATGGCAATTGAAACTGTGAGTCATTTTAAATGGGATTTGACTCGTTTTTTTCCTTTAGAAATGTAATTTTTGCTGCAGCATGTTCTACATATGCTACAGATGTGGCACTTTACAGGCAGACTAAGGGGACCCCCAGGCACTATATTTCAAGGTTTCATTTTTAGTGTTGCACTTTAGGCATCATTAAGATCACTGCTCCTGAAAAAACTATTGTTTTAAAAAAAAAATATTGCATTGATACATGTCCCCCAGGGCAGTACCTTGACCCCCATACCCCTTTTTATGGCCAATTACTTGCATATAATGCCTCGTACACATGACCGGTTTTCTGACATGCCAAAAACCGATGTTTTTCCCGACGTGATTCCTCTCAAGCCTGCGTTGCATACACACGTTCAGGAAAAACAACTGCTCGACCAAAGCGCGGTGACGTACAACACGTAAGACGGCACTATAAAGGGGAAGTTCCATTCAAATGGCGCTACCCTTTGGGCTACTTTTGCTGATCCTCGTGTTAGTAAAAGTTTGGTGAGAGCCGATTCGCGCTTTTCAGCCTCGTGCTTTTCAGTCCGTTACAGCGTGATGAATGTGCCATCTCCATTACGAACAATAGTTTTACCAGAACGAGCGTTCCCGTCTCATACTGGATTCTGAGTAGTGATGAGCCGAACACCCCCGGGTTCGGTTCGCACCAGAACCCGCGAACGGACCGAAAGTTCGCACGAACATTAGAACCCTATTAAATAAAATGGATGCGAACGTTCGGATTCTAAAGTGCTAATTATAACGACTATTATCCATGTTATTGTCCGAAACAGAGTTTGGGAACCCGGCTTCTGCACCAGGGGACATGTATCAATGCAAAAAGAAGTTTTAAAAACGGACGTTTTCCGGGAGCAGTCATTTTAATGATGCATAAAGTGAAAAAAAAAAAGTCAAATATTCCTTTAAATATTGTACCTGGGTGGTGTCTAAAGTATGCCTGTGAAGTGCCACGTGTTTCCCGTGTTTAGAACTGTCCCTGCACAAAATAACATTTCTAAAGGGAAAAAAGTCATTTAAAACTGCTTGCGGCTTTAATGCAATGTCTGGTCCCGGTAATATGGATGAAAATCTTTAGGAAAAATGGCATAGCTACCCCATCAACCCCCCCCCTACCCCAGCCCATTACCAGCCCCTTTGGGTCTTGTATAGATATTAAGGGGAACCCCGCACACAAAATAAAAAAGGACCTATATACTCTGAACAGCCGTATACAGGCGGTGCATACAAGACAGGGACTGTAGGTTTGTTCTTATGTAGAATCTGTTTATAATTTTGAACAGCTGCATTGTTTAAGTGGAGCTCCATGGCAAATTCCTTTTTTTTAGCTTTTTGTAAAACATAGGGAACGGTTATCACCCCTGTCACATTTTTTTTGCTGTCTGTGCCCCTGTTCAGAACATTTCACCTCACTTTGCGTCCCAATGACAACTGTTTTTGAAATGTGGTGTTTTTATTGAAACAAGGATTGGTGATAAAGCATCAGTAGAGAGGAGACACCTTTCTCCCATATTAATTCTTAAAGGAGAGAATTTTCCTTCCAAGGGGTAGATTTCCTCTCACTTCCTGTTGTCTTCTTCCGTTTGCAAGTAGTAGTAGTTTGTAAGTTGGATGTTTGAAAGTAGGGGCCTGCCGTATATACTCTGCAGAAATTGGCCCCTTAGGTGTTGGTGTTGGCACAACACTGAAAGCACTCACAGTTATTGTTGGTGGGTGCTGGAACGCCCTGCTGTCAACTATTATATCAGGAATTGTAATAACATATAATTGTTGATCAGTGGTAGTAAAAATTGGGCCTTTGATGGTGGTGCTGGTGCCACAACACTGTAAGGCCTGACAGTTACTCTTGGTGGGCGCAGCAATGGGCCCTGCTGTGAATTATTAGATCAATAATTATAATTGCATGCCCCTGTTGAACAGGGGCTGAAAAATTGGGCCTTTGGTGGTGGTGGTGGTGGTGATGGTGGTGCTGGTGCCACAACACTGTAAGGCCTGACAGTTACTCTTGGTGGGCACAGCAATGGTCCCTGCTGTGAATTATTAGATCAATAATTATAATTGCATGCCCCTGTTGAACAGGGGCTGAAAAATTGGGCCTTTGGTGGTGGTGGTGGTGGTGATGGTGGTGCTGGTGCCACAACACTGTAAGGCCTGACAGTTACTCTTGGTGGGCGCAGCAATGGTCCCTGCTGTGAATTATTAGATCAATAATTATAATTGCATGCCCCTGTTGAACAGGGGCTGAAAAATTGGGCCTTAGGCACTGTTGGCACAACACTGCAACCCCTCACAGATACTGTACTTGGAGCACAGCAATGAGGCCTGTTGCAAAGTATTGCATCAAAAATTTTAATTACACGCCCCTGTTAAACAGGGGCTGAAAAATTGGGCCTTAGCCACTGGTGGCGTCACCCATAAACCAAAATGATCTTCCAAGCTATCATCGTTAATCGTATCATTGAGGAGGAGGAGGAGGATAGCCAGTCAACATAACAGCACAAGCACTCAGCATCAGCATCAGTCTTGAAGGAATGTGACATTTTAAAATCAATTAGTCTGTTATATCAGCATCTGGTGTGTGGTAGCTGGTGGTGATCCAAGACTGGTTCATCTTGATGAAAGTCAGTCGATCAACCGAGTCGGTGGACAGGCGCACCCTGTGATCCGTGACAAATCCTCCAGCAGCACTGAATGTGCGTTCTGAAAGAACGCTGGATGCAGGACAGGCCAGTAGCTCAATTGCATACTGTGCAAGCTCTGGCCAGTGATCCATCCTCAAGACCCAGTAAGCCAGAGGATTTTCGGTGGGGAAGGTGTCCAAGTCTGACCTTGCCCCTAGGTATTCCTGGACCATGTATATCAGACGCTGGCGATGGTTGCTGGAACCGATCATACTTTGGGGCTGCGGACTAAAGAATTGTCTGAACGCATCGGTCAGACGGCCACCTTCCCCACCGCTCCTTCTTTGACTGCCCGAAGCCTCAGCAACTCGTTGTCCAGGACCAGGAGTTTGTAACCTCACAGTCTCTGGGAACGCGTTGCACAGACCTTTCTGCAAGGCCTCCCGGAGTTGTCTCATCCTCTGCTCCCTCTGCGACGGTACGATAAGGTCCGCAACCTTACCCTTGTACCGTGGATCAAGGAGAGTGGCCAGCCAGTAATGGTCCCTCTCCTTGATCCGAAGAATACCAGGATCCTTCCGCAGACTTTGCAGGATCAGGGAGGCCATGCAGCGTAGGTTAGCTGAGGCATTCAGTCCGGAGTCCTCTGGGTCACTAAGGACGACATGATCCGCAGCCACCTCCTCCCAGCCACGTACAAGTCCACTGGTTTCTTGGGACTGTAAATCATCCCTAAAAGACTGCTGCTGATGATGCTGAGTGCCAGCCTCCACCTCCATGCTGACACAATCCTCCTCCTCCTCCTCCTCCTCCTCTTCCTGTGCGATGGGTGGGACAGAAGGAACACTGTCTGGGTAAAGGGGGCCTTGAGAGGCAAGGAAGTCCTCCTCTTCCTGCCTCTGTTCTGCCTCAAGTGCCCTGTCCATTATTCCACGCAGCGTGTGCTCCAACAGGTGGACAAGAGGTACAGTGTCACTGATGCATGCACTGTCACTGCTCACCATCCTCGTGGCCTCCTCAAATGGTGCCAGGACAGTGCATGCATCCCTGATCATGCCCCACTGGCATGGTGAAAAAATCCCGAGCTCCCCTGACCCTGTCCTGGTGCCGTAGTCGCACAGGTACTCATTGATGGCCCTCTGCTGCGTGTGCAGCCGCTGCAGCATGGCCAACGTTGAGTTCCACCTGGTGGGCATGTCACATATAAGGCGGTTCTTGGGCAGGTTCAACTCCTTTTGAAGCTCAGCCAGGCGAGCACTGGCATTATAAGATCTGCGGAAATGCACACAGACTTTCCTGGCCTGCCTCAGGACATCCTGTAAGCCCGGGTACCTGCCCAAGAACCGCTGCACCACCAGGTTAAGGACGTGAGCCATACAGGGTACATGGGTCAGTTGTCCCTGTCGGAGGGCGGAGAGGAGGTTGGTGCCATTGTCGCAAACCACCATTCCTGGCTTAAGCTGGCATGGCGTCAACCACCTCTCGGCCTGCCCCTGCAGAGCAGACAGGACCTCTGCCCCAGTGTGGCTCCTGTCCCCCAAACACACCAGCGCAAGCACGGCATGGCATCTTTTTGCCTGCGTACTTGCGTAGCCCCTTGAACGCCTACGGAGCACCGCTGGTTCCGAGGACAAACCACAGGAAGAGGCCATGGAGGAAGAAGAAGAGGAGGGGGTGGAGGAGAGAGGTGTGTCACAACCAGTAGTAGCATTTTGGAGGCGTGGCGGTGGAACAACCTCCAACACTACTGCACCTTGTCCTGCATCCTTCCAAGCTGCCAAAAGAGTGACCCAATGGGCCGTGAAAGAAAGGTAACGTCCCTGTCCATGCCTGCTGGACCATGAGTCAGCGGTAATATGCACCTTACCGCTGACCGCCCTGTCCAGCGAGGCCAAGACATTGCCTTCCACATGCCTGTAGAGAGCCGGAATAGCCTTCCGTGCGGAAAAGTGGCGTTTGGGAACCTGCCACTGAGGAACCGCACATTGCACAAACTCACGAAAGGGGGCCGAGTCTACCAACTGAAAAGGCAGCAGTTGAAGCGCTAGCAATTTAGCCAAGCTAGCATTCAACCGCTGGGCATGTGGATGGCTGGGAGTGAACTTCTTTCGACGGTCCAGCAGCTGGGGCAGGGAAATTTGCCTGCTAGAATCGGACGTTGGTGTACTGCTTAGCAGAGTGCCCGCAAGTACTTGGCTGTGACACACCTAATTCTACACCTTCATTCCTCTCAGAGCAGGTTTCAGAGAGGACTGAAGGTATACTGGGGTTGGAGATCCCAGCTTATGCGGTGCAAGAAGAGGTCAGCTTTGTTCTTTGGTGTGGGTCTTTAAGGTAGGCTTGCCAACGAGCTGCATGGCAGGTCAACATATGTCTGATCAAGCATGTGGTGCCCAAGCGGCTGATGTTTTGGCCACGCGATATACGCTTGAGACATATGTTGCAAACAGCAGCTGTGTGATCTGATGCACTCGCCTCAAAAAAGGCCCACACCAAAGAACTTTTTGAATGACGGGCAGAGGCAGCGCCCTGCACAGGCGGAGCTCTGCAGTGTGATTCCGTCGGTGTGCTGCCCATACGCTGGCCACTCAAGGGCATCCTGCCTCGTTGGAGATGTGCCTCCTCCTCATCCTCCTCCGACTCCTCCTCCTCTCTCCTATTAGGCACCCACGTGGAGTCAGTGACCTCATCATCCCCTCCCTCCTCATCACTGGAGCCAATCTGGCAGTATGCTGCAGCTGCTGGAGCATGACTGCCAGATTGGTGTCCTTCTTGAGCATCCCCTCTCGCTGGGTATCATCATCAGATCCTTCCAAACGCTGGGCATCCTCCTGGAGCATGTACCCAACACTGTGCTCAAACAGTTTGGGGACTCCTCAGGAGGAGAGCATGGTGGGTCTAGGGAAGGATTGACTAATGAAGATAATGATACCAGAGAAGAGGACGCTTTGGCAGCTGCTTTGCCAGTACCCTGAGCCTGGGTGAGAGAGGATGAGGAGGATGAGGTGGGCTTGGTCATCCACTCTACCAAGTCTTTGGCATGATGTGGCTCAACATGTCCAGCTGCCGAAAACAAGGACAAGCGTGTCCCATGGCCATGTGCTGATGACAATGCACCGCGTACACGACCAGCACTGTTGCCCCCAGACACAGAGCCTGCTTGCCCTCTTTTTTTGCCTCTTGACTGTCTGCCTCTCCTTGGTTGCCTTCCAGACATTTTAATGGATGGCCTGCAGGGAGATGGGAAAAACAGCAATAAGGGCTACCTTCAGGTGTATATTGTGCAGGAGGCTTAGCAACAATGACACTGACACTGTCCCCTGCCTATCCTTCTCTGTCCCTAAACACAAGGATTGAAAATATGGTTCAGCAAAAAAGTTTTAGAACAGAATAGCACACTGACACTTTCCCTCACTGTCCTACTCTGTCCCTCCCTACAAACAAGATTTAGCACAGAATAGCACACTGATAATTTTTACGAGTGTCCTTCTCTGTCCCTCAACTCAAGGATTGAAAATATGGAACAGCAAAATTGGTTTAGAACAGAATAGCACACTGTCAGTTTCACTCACTGTACCTCTCTGTCCCTCAACTCAAGGATTGAAAATATGGAACAGCAAAATTGGTTTAGAACAGAATAGCACACTGTCAGTTTCACTCGCTGTACCTCTCTGTCCCTCAACTCAAGGATTGAAAATATGGAACAGCAAAATTGGTTTAGAACAGAATAGCACACTATCAGTTTCACTCACTGTACCTCTCTGTCCCTCAACTCAAGGATTGAAAATATGGAACAGCAAAATAGTTTTAGAACAGAATAGCACACTGACACTTTCCCTCACTGGCCTACTCTGTCCCTCCCTAGAAACAAGATTTAGCACAGAATAGCACACTGATAATTTCTACGAGTGTCCTTCTCTGTCCCTCAACTCAAGGATTGAAAATATGGAACAGCAAAATTGGTTTAGAACAGAATAGCACACTGTCAGTTTCACTCACTGTACCTCTCTGTCCCTCAACTCAAGGATTGAAAATATGGTTCAGCAAAATTGGTTTAGAACAGAATAGCACACTGTCAGTTTCACTCACTGTACCTCTCTGTCCCTCAACTCAAGGATTGAAAATATGGAACAGCAAAATTGGTTTAGAACAGAATAGCACACTGTCAGTTTCACTCACTGTACCTCTCTGTCCCTCAACTCAAGGATTGAAAATATGGAACAGCAAAATTGGTTTAGAACAGAATAGCACACTGTCAGTTTCACTCACTGTACCTCTCTGTCCCTCAACTCAAGGATTGAAAATATGGAACAGCAAAATTGGTTTAGAACAGAATAGCACACTGTCAGTTTCACTCACTGTACCTCTCTGTCCCTCAACTCAAGGATTGAAAATATGGAACAGCAAAATTGGTTTAGAACAGAATAGCACACTGTCAGTTTCACTCACTGTACCTCTCTGTCCCTCAACTCAAGGATTGAAAATATGGAACAGCAAAATTGGTTTAGAACAGAATAGCACACTGTCAGTTTCACTCACTGTACCTCTCTGTCCCTCAACTCAAGGATTGAAAATATGGAACAGCAAAATTGGTTTAGAACAGAATAGCACACTGTCAGTTTCACTCACTGTACCTCTCTGTCCCTCAACTCAAGGATTGAAAATATGGAACAGCAAAATTGGTTTAGAACAGAATAGCACACTGTCAGTTTCACTCACTGCACCTCTCTGTCCCTCAACTCAAGGATTGAAAATATGGAACAGCAAAATTGGTTTAGAACAGAATAGCACACTGTCAGTTTCACTCAGTGTACCTCTCTGTCCCTCAACTCAAGGATTGAAAATATGGAACAGCAAAATTGGTTTAGAACAGAATAGCACACTGTCAGTTTCACTCACTGTACCTCTCTGTCCCTCAACTCAAGGATTGAAAATATGGAACAGCAAAATTGGTTTAGAACAGAATAGCACACTGTCAGTTTCACTCACTGTACCTCTCTGTCCCTCAACTCAAGGATTGAAAATATGGAACAGCAAAATTGGTTTAGAACAGAATAGCACACTGTCAGTTTCACTCACTGTACCTCTCTGTCCCTCAACTCAAGGATTGAAAATATGGAACAGCAAAATTGGTTTAGAACAGAATAGCACACTGTCAGTTTCACTCACTGTACCTCTCTGTCCCTCAACTCAAGGATTGAAAATATGGAACAGCAAAATTGGTTTAGAACAGAATAGCACACTGTCAGTTTCACTCACTGTACCTCTCTGTCCCTCAACTCAAGGATTGAAAATATGGAACAGCAAAATTGGTTTAGAACAGAATAGCACACTGTCAGTTTCACTCACTGTACCTCTCTGTCCCTCAACTCAAGGATTGAAAATATGGAACAGCAAAATTGGTTTAGAACAGAATAGCACACTGTCAGTTTCACTCACTGTACCTCTCTGTCCCTCAACTCAAGGATTGAAAATATGGTTCAGCAAAATAGTTTTAGAACAGAATAGCACACTGACACTTTCCCTCACTGTACCTCTCTGTCCCTAAACTCAAGGATTGAAAATATGGTTCAGCAAAATATTTTTAAAACAGAATAGCACACTGACACTTTCCCTCACTGTACCTCTCTGTCCCTACAAACAAGGATTAGCACAGGATAGCACACTGTCACTGACACTCTCCCTACCTATCCTTATTTGTCCCTAAACACAAGGAATCCAGGAATAGTAAAGGAAAAATAATGACACTGTCCCTGCCTATGCTTCTCTTTCCCTGCTCCGGAACACACTACACAAGGCCGCCGCGCTGGCTGCCTTTTATAGTGTGGGGCGTGTACTAAACACCATCAGCAATAATTGGCCACAGGCATCCTGCCTGTGGCCAATCATTGCTCTCCTTGCTGCCGGCGCTGTGATTGGCCAAGCATGCGGGGTCACAGTGCATGCTTGGCCAATCACAGCGCCTGGATGACACTGCGATGGCGTAGTGCATTGTGGGCCGTTCGCGTCACTCGAATTTGGCGCGAACGGCCCAAATCGTTCGATCTTCGTCGAGCGATCGAACAGCCGATGTTCGAGTCGAACGTATGTTCGACTCGAACACGAAGCTCATCCCTAATTCTGAGCATGCGCATTTTTTTTCCCCTCGGAAAAGCATACACACGACCGTTTTTCACGACGAGAAAAAGACTGACGGGAAACACGACGAGAAAAAAGAGAGCTGGTTTTAATTTTTTACACAAAGGTCACAAAGGTCGCACTTGCGACCGGGCCCTGGTGTTCTGCCACCGCGGGGGAGCCCCAAGCAGTTTTGCGAACCATTCATTACTGTAGGGACAGTTTGAAAAAACAGCCCGATTTCTGCTGTCTGTAGGGAAAGGGAATCAGTCTGTAAATTTAGGAACCAGTGGCTGCAACTGAGCTGAGTGTCTGTGACACTCTCACAAAGCCCAGCGATAACACTCCCCCGTCCCGGATGGGAGAGGAGAGAGGAATAGAACTTGCTACTCCTCCTCCTCCTATCCCTGTTCCACCTTGTGTCTTTTTTCAACCAGACTAACTATGTAACTGTGATTGCTAAACTTTTTCCATCTCCCTTCTTTCTCTCCCCCATCTGTCTCCCTCCTCTCTCTGTTCTTCCAAGAGCTTCACAAACTTGCTCTGTTCCAGTTAGCACTTAGGCAGCCCGTACATTGATAATTTTTTTCTGTCAACCACGTGGTTGAATGAAAAAAAAAACCATCATCCAATTCTTCCATCTACACATTTACGGTGGGTGGATAAGGGGGAATCCTCCCACTGAATCCTCCCACTGAGACAGTGGTGGTACTACCAGGGCTGCACTTGGCCCTTTTGCCAACATGGGATTCCCAGCTCCTTCTTGCTGTTCTGCCCCTGCTATTGATAGCGTCTCTGTCTCCATGGCACTTGCGGCAGCACTTTAGGACCCGGTGCCAGTTACATAATGGAGCTGATAAGCACCATGCACGGGAGGGCCAGCAGTATTGGTTGTAAACAGCTGAGCTCCCCACCGGCCACCTAGCAGTGGTGACACTGCATAACCTTCTCTGTTGACATGCTAATCGGGATGCGATCTGGGCGATGCTCATCAACCTTGCACTCTGTAAAAGCACACTCCTGAACTCTGGTCTCCTCACACCCCTGAAATCTCCATTCCTAAACACCTGGTATGTAACAATGCCCCATTGTTAGTGCAATTTGGCCACAACCACCATTTAATTGGGCAGGATGCCACACCCCCCATAACCCCATCCCACATCCCCCTCTTGGGGGTTCTGATCCTGCACCTGTTCTGTTCTCTGAGTAAAAAAGCCCTGCTATGAACTAAACATACCATCAGATAGCTGGTACAGCTGACAAGGCAAAGTACTGAAGAATTTATGAAGCAGCGCATCCTCAGCAGAGATCCTTTCTCGAGGGCAACCTTTCAACATCTTCCATGCAAGATCTTCAGCTCCCATAGTTCTACCCAATCTGAAAAACACAGAAATGCATGTCCATCAAAAGAAACAGATGTTATGTATCATGCATTACACAGAAATCTTTCTCCAAAATTTGTAAATGCTACCTCACAATACCATCTGTCCATAACCAACCAAGCACATGCTTCTTCTACCGAGAATAATTTTCTAACACATGAACTGCATGGATCAAACTGCATTTAGAGAGAGTCTAAAACTAATGCCAGCTGTCAGTTCAACTTTCAGCTCAGTGTTTATGTATGTAATGGACCATACATAATTTATTTTCATACTTGTCTTCAATAAATTCATATAGAAGATAAAAAACATGTTTTTCTTTGAGCCCAGGTTCACACTACTGCGATCACAGACATCGCATGTGATTCGCACCTCATCACATGCGATGTCTGTGAGATGCGAGTTCAGCCATACTGTTGTAAAGCTGAACTCACGTTAGATTTTCTCAGAAAAAAATGCAGGGACTTGTTTTTCCCCGCACTAGAATCGGATTGCATGGGTGTTCTCAAATATGCAATCTAATTCCTGTGTGAGTTCACAGTTCGCACTGCGATCTGTGAACTGATCTGGGGGTGTCATTAACAATGTAATGACACCCGCAGCGGTTCGCAGAAGGCAGTGTGAACTGCCTGCGGGAGAGATGCAATGCGGGAACCAGCACTGTAATCGCACTGGTTCCCACATCGCATCAGTGTGAACCTAGGCTGATGGTAGATTGTCACGATACATGAAAAAATTTTTTATGGAAGTTTTCACAACTTAGAATGCAATAAAAAGACAAGTCAATATTTATACACTGAAACATAGATAGCAATTATTAGATTGTAATGTAGTCTTAGAGAGATTAGGGGTAATAACATAAGAGTAAGATGTATTATATTTGTACAGAAATAATGTGTGTCGAAGCATGGTAAATTGTTGGTAAGTTTGGGCTTACAATGGTCAGGTCTTATTCAGTTAGCTAAACCCTGTATCCAAAAACAAAAAATCTTTTTCTGCAACTGCTTAGCTTATTTGTTGGTCACTTCTATAAAGTGCATCTAGCCCTACTAGTCCATCTAACATTTTCCATTCCACAGGTTGACAATGCTGCTGTCCAAGTGTAGCCGCATTGATCCTCCAAAGATATAGTGGAGAATTGTAGCCACCCTAAGATAAGAAGTGTTTTACTGGCCAATTAACCAGGTGAAAAAAAAGGGGAAAATTGCCTTAAAAAAAATGAAAACTGGAACAGCTACCACATCTAAAGATCAATAAGCTGCAATATAGTTCATGTTTGTTCTCTGAGTTAGATACATTTTCAGGCTCTTTCATACCAGGAATCACACAGGAACGTGCTGTGCGTTCCTGTGTGATTCACATGCGATCCAGGTGCAGTGAGATTCCAGTCTATTAATTTGAATATGCTGAAATTGCGCTGGACAGCACCAACAGTAGTGCATGCACTACTTTAAAAAAACGCACAGCAACCGGATTGCAGGGTACTACTATACCATGCAATCCTTATCAGGCAAATGCACTGCATTTGCAAACTGCATTTGGGGTGGCATTAGGACAACATTGACACCCGCTGCAGATCGTAAATGCATTTCATTTTGAACTCAGTACAGAAAACGTGCACAGAAGGTGAATTTCCTGCACTGCGTTCTGGTGTGAACTGACCCTGAGTTATGTTGTTAATACCAGAAAGGCTAAAATCTGAAGCAGGGCAGAACATAAACATTGCAGTCAATTTCCAGTTCTATGGAAATACATGACAGTTTTCTCCATGATATAATTATCCCTGTCCTGTGGAAAAAGGAGAGCCCCCCATCTAGAGCACAATGGTTTGCCCGAATCGCAGAAATCCAACAAATGGAAAATCTCCCTATGGCAATGAAAGATCAAGATGGGAGGTACCAGACGATATGGGCCCCCTACCTGAAATACAGGGAGTGGCTAAGAGAGGAAAATTGAAGGAGGGTCCGAATCGGGAGGGGAGAAGGAGGAAGTGGGGGATGTGAGGAGGAAGGAGTTGTACTCTTTCCATACTCCTCCCCTTTTCTTTTTTTTTTTTTTTGGGAGGGGGGAGGGCATTATTGAGAAAGGATGTGGAGGTAATAGTAGAAAAAGAGAATTCACATTGAACTGACGAATTGTTTAGGAGACAAGAGAATATAAGATGGTAATACTTATGTAGCGGGTATGTACTTTCCCGGGTGTAAATTTGAACTTGGCAGAGACATTAGTGATGTGTAGTTCCCTGCGGCCCAGCGGGTGGCGCTGTCGCACTGGGCTGGGGTTGAATCATTGCTGTGTGCCGGGCTTCCTTTTTGTCCTTTCTCGGCAGCGTAATGGTGGGGCGGGGAACACGCCGTGCATGCTGGGGGAGGGTATAAAGGGGCCGGCCATCTTTGTCAGGGGGTCGAGTCCCAGGCACCTTCAGCCTGTGGGCGGTGGTTCGTGTCGGTCCTCTAGGCGGCCTAGGCCTAGAGGACAAGCGGAGGTCGTGTTCCATCCCAGGCACCTTTAGCCTGGGGTGAGGTACTCGGATGGAGGCCTGGAGCTCAGTGCCCAACACTGAGTTCCGCGAGAGAAGGAGATCCTAGGGTACCCAGGGATTGGGTACCCGAATCCGGAAGGCGTAATGGACCACTCGAAGACCTGGTGCAGCATATTGCCAGTGACGGGTGAGTCTCTCGTCGGAGACCGCCTGGAAGGAAATCCCCCCTCGCTCAGAGACCGCAACTCACTTTCAGGGAGGAAAGTGGAGAACACATTGTGTCTGGGCCTACTCGCATCCACACCTCCTTTTCTGTTCTGTTTCTACAAGGGAGTTCAACTGATTGTGTTCACTCGAGAGGAATAAAGGAGTGTTGAACTTTAATGGTGTGGGGCTCATTTCCTGACAGACATTGTTCAAGGTAACTCTCGGTGGAGGCTCCAGGTGCACAGCACTGACCCGAAGGTAAAAGAACTTTGCTTACACCACACTGACACCTGTGGCGAAGGCCAGGCGTGGTGTCCCTGCTCCCTTCCCCTCTGAAGGTACCCCTAGACAAGAGACAGACGAGCTGAAGAAAAAGAGGGGAGTGAGGAGGGTGCTACACGTGGGGGCTCGGGTCCGGCATAGTGTTTGTGCACCACAGTATTGAACGTGTCTGCTGGAGGAGTTACGCGAGTAGGCAGGCCTTCATTGGCCGAAGTGCATCCCTGCTCGAAGTCGTGGACATGACCCCATGAAGGGAAAGGCCCGCGCAGAAGAGTGGAAAAAGGGGGAAGCTCAGCCGTGTGAAGTAGTACACGTGGGGGCTTCTATTGCACTGCGCCACCAGGCACACCCCCATCGCTTAGTTCGTGGGCGTGACTCAGAAACAGAAAAGAAGAAAAGCCAGCGAACTGGAGCAAAGAGGAGGAGTCCAATACATGTGTAGGACTATACATGGGACGTTGGCGCAAAAACTTTGCAGTGTGCGATGGATAAGCAACAGGTCGCCATGTTCGGACATACATCGTGGATTCCAGTTCACCCTTCCACCACGACATTGACTGCTGCTGCTCCGGTAACAGATACGGGGATCCGGCTAAAGCCAAGGGGTCGATTCGCCCTGTATTCGTGCATGGACATTGAGGCCCTGGGTGTGATTTGTCCCGGCTGTTCGGGACTGGTGTGCCAACTGAAGCCATTCGGGCAATGCGAGGTCTGTGGGGAGTTCCTGTTCGAAGTGGATCCGGCGGTTGAGAAGCCGAGAACCATCTACCCTGGCCGTGCTGCAGGCAACACCACTCATAGAGGAGGAATCACTGCTTTGACAGCCACCCCTACGCACACTGCAGCGACCGCAGAGGAGGTCGTGAAAACTCAACGGGAGAAATCCGAGGATGCTGACTCGGTCACCACTGTCTCGCAGCATCCACCACCGAAGAGAAAGACCGGTATGGTAGCCCCGACCAGCGGTTGTGGTGGACCGTCTCGCCCGCTTACGCCCGGCCCGGATGGATCCGTTAACAAGAGTTCTGGACGTCCCGCTTCAAGTAAAGGCCGAGGTAAGCCAGGCAGAGAGATTTGGTGTGTGGGAAGAGGTGAAAACTCAGTCTCCACTACAGGCTACCTGCCCGCGGAGGAGTGTGACACCTCTGACCTAGAGTCGCTCTCGGACATGGGAGACGACGTTGCAATAGATGAACTGTTTGCCGAAAAGGGCTGGGACAAAGTACCTCTCGCTTCATCCCGCAGACCCAGGGATTCACCCATGTCTACAGGGGAAAGTACACCCCGGGTGGAGGCACCAGCGCCTGAAGAGGGGTCCCATCCCCAGCCTGCCTCTACATCTCCGGTGCCATCTGTACCGAAGACCGGGGAAAAGAGACTGTTACTGCGGGCACCAATGCCCAGATCAGATGTGATCAAGGTCCCTCGCCACCCGGACTCATTCATTTTGCCTGGCGAAGGGGACAAAGCTACCATGCCTCCTTTGGTGAGACTACAACGCCTATTTGGCCAGAAGGTTGCTGCAGAGTACGGATGGGAGTATCCATACTTGTCGAAGGAACTGCTCTATGAGGTGGAAGTATGTCGGGAGCGCTGGTACAGTGACTTTGTGTGGACCCACCTTCAGGTTCCGCACGCCCGCAGGTACCTGCCATGCTCTCCCAAGGCTTCTTAACATTTTAAAGACTGCAAGGCAGAGTGGATGTTGGGATGGCACATCCATGCAGACAAGGTGTTGATCCGGCGCAAGGAGGGAGAAGATGTGGAGTATCATCTGGAGACCATGGATCAACACTTGAAGCCACTTGTTCTGCCACATCCCCGTTTTTACCTTCTTGTTATGCTGCTGAGCTTTCAGGGGCCGTTGCTTTTGTGCCCAGAGGAATGAAGGACTGTTACTGTTGTTCTTCACCTTTCCTACAATAGATCATGGACTCTGGGTAGATAGGGCCAAAGAGAAGAGGAAAGTTCCACGAGTGCAGTTACCGCGATGCTGTCACCAGGTGACAGTGTTGCGCAACGTTAAACACTTTTCACGCACTCACTCTTTGGAGAAAAGGAATTTCTTCCCGGAGAAGTTTCTTTTCTCTCACACAAATACATGTGTCAGGGTTATGTGTGTTGATTTCTTTCTTTTCTCTCTGCAGGAGAACATCCCATCAAGACCACTGAGGATGGGGTGGGTCTTAGTCAGGATGGGTGGGAAAAGTAAAATGTGAATATGTAATTCCAAGTTATGGTTTAATGCTGTTGTTTTTCTCTTCTTTCTTTCTTCCCTTTTTATTACAGGGCTCAGACACAGTGTTTTAGTTGGGTAGTTTTTTCTTAAAAGTTTTATTTTTGTGCAATTGTTAGTCGGTCTCTGGATTGGATTATGTCAGCCGTTGAGGGCAAGATTTACTCCAGACACTGGGGACCAGTGTCAAACCACCAGGGGGAGAGTGTAGCGGGTATGTACTTTTCCGGGTGTAAATTTGAACTTGGCAGAGACATCAGTGATGTGTAGTTCCCTGCGGCCCAGCGGGTGGCGCTGTTGCCCAGGGCTGGGGTTGAATCATTGCTGTGTGCCGGGCTTCCTTTTTGTCCTTCCTCGGCAGCGGTATGGTGGGGCGGGGAACCCGCCGTGCATGCTGGGGGAGGGTATAAAGGGGCCGGCCATCTTTGTCAGGGGGTCGAGTCCCAGGCACCTTCAGCCTCTGGGCGGTGGTTCGTGTCGGTCCTCTAGGCGGCCTAGGCCTAGAGGACAAGCGGAGGTCGTGTTCCATCCCAGGCACCTTTAGCCTGGGGTGAGGTACTTGGATGGAGGTCTGGATCTCAGTGCCCAACACTGAGTTCCACGAGGGAAGGAGATCCTAGGGTACCCAGGGATTGGGTACCCGAATCCGGAAGGCGTAATGGACCGGGGGGAGCTCCTCACTCGAAGACCTGGTGCAGCATATTGCCAGTGACGGGTGAGTCTCTCGTCGGAGACCGCCTGGAAGGAAATCCCCCCTCGCTCGGAGACTCACTTTCAGGGAGAAAAGTGGAGAACACATTGTGTCTGGGCCTACTCGCATCCACACCTCCTTTTCTGTTGTGTTTCTACAAGGGAGTTCAACTGATTGTGTTCACTCGAGAGGAATAAAGGAGTGTTGAACTTTAATGGTGTGGGGCTCATTTCCTGACAGACATTGTTCAAGGTAACTCTCGGTGGAGGCTCCAGGTGCACAGCACTGACCTGAAGGTAAAAGAACTTTGCTTACACCACACTGACACCTGTGGCGAAGGCCAGGCGTGGTGTCCCCGCTCCCTTCCCCTCTGAAGGTACCCCTAGACAAGAGACAGACGAGCTGAAGAAAAAGAGGGGAGTGAGGAGGGCGCTACACTTAGTTTGGTATAATAAGATAGCATAAGATTGTGAAAATTGTAATGTGAAATTTGTGAAAAATAAAGAATTTATTTAAAAAATGATATAATTAGCCCTAATGAAATTTATAATCTACATCTGCTAGATTTTGATTTATGGTTGTCAAGTTTACTTAGTAATGCTTAGCTACAAGGGAGCAGAATCACAATTATTAGAAAAAAATTTAATGGTATAAGCGTACATATACAAGTGTTCATTTTTAACATCATTTGCAATAGGTCTATTACAGCTTCATTTGTGTGGCACAGCCCTAGCTGTGTATAAGATAAACCCAGATCTAAGCTTATCAAGAGCTATCCCGGTATGTGTGACTAAGTAATTGAAAGAATCCATTCAGCGTGACTTGTGTAAGAAGCTAAGAAGACTTATCTTGTTCGTGTAACAAATGCTACAATGCCAAAAGATGGCCATAGGCATTGGAGGATGGCTGGATTATATCTGCACTTTTTGTTTAAAGATTGGTGAATAAACATGGATCACCCAAGCATGCATGGGTACAGCTATGGAAGCAGGAGAAGATTTTGACTAGCTATCTCAAGTGCTGGTTTATCCATCGATTGACTGATATATCACCCAATGGTTGTCTTCCAAACTGATATTCAACATCATATGTCAGCAGCACTCCGAAAAGCTCAGGAGAGTATTATGATTTATCGTATGTATATAGTCAGAGCTGCTGCAAGGGTCTCTTTATCTTTAGCTAGTGTGCAGATTTAACGGGGGATTTTGCTGTAATAGGCTGGACAGGCAAATAGACAAATGTATATTTTTTGGAATGATTTACCTGACATCACAGTGATTGTGATCTTGGCTCCTTTGCCAGATTACACAGCTGGATCCTTAACTTCTACTGCAGCCACAGCACAGCTTGGTCATTAAAACTTGAAAAGAACACACCCAGGCTGCAGACTAGACAATTTACTTTCTTTGCTCTTTCTTTGCTCTCTCCCCCAATACATGTTCACTGCAGCAGAGCCTGATTGGCTTTCAGTGCTGGCCCTTCCTTACTTACAGCTACTTACTTGAGAATTACATTTTATTGTACTAACTGCATTCTTTGATATTTTTTTTGCAGATTTTTTATTTATCAAAACTCCAGAATCAGTTACAGGCCAAGCTGTGGAGTCAACAGTTGCATAGGTAGCATATCAGTGCAGTGAATGGAAACAATTGATACATCAATACCATCAACAGTTAAATAGGGAACCGTTACAAACAGGGCTGTAAGGTCTGCAAAAGGTGGTGACACATTCCAAAGTATTAATTTCATTTTTAAAAAGAGGTGAAGGGATCAGGTACGTAAAATGTGGAGATTATGGAAAATAGGAGCACTAAGGTAAAAAAAGAAGAAGCAAGACATTAAAGAAAGGGAAAGAAAATAAGTACAAGGGGAGGGAAGAAGGAGTAGGGAAAGATGTGGATATCCTACACCGGAGTTCTCTGGGCAGGAAAGAAGATTGTTTTAAGAGCAACTCAGTAGTAAGCCTCGTACACACGGTCGGACTTCCATCTGACTTTTCCGTGGATTTTTGTCCGAACGGAGTTGGCCGGGCACACCCATAGCATACACACCACAGGACTTTTCTGCAAACTTTCCCAAAACTTTTTTCAACATCACGTGGTTTTTCTGCTCTTTTCTGCTCTTTACCGCCACCCTTTGGTCAACTTCTGCTATTGTTGGTTGATTTTAACATTATTTGTTTTGTCCATCGGACAAAAGTCCGATGGTTTTCTGTACACACGGTCGGAATTTACTCCATCGGACTTTTGTTGGCCAAAAGTTTGTCCGTTTGCAGACCGAACTTTTGTCCGATGAAAACCAAAAAAGTTTGTCCGATGGAGCATACACACAGTCGGATTTTTTGTCAAACTTGCTCAAAATGAAGTTTGTTGGCAAAAAGTCTGACCGTGTGTACGGGTCTTTAGGTAGAGATGTGCATGAAGGAAAATGTTGTTTTGTTTAGTTTCAGATTCATTCGTTAAGTAAATAATTTTGTTTAATCATATTCCTCATGTTAGAATGATTTGTTTTCGTATATTTGGATTTGTTTCGGATACTGGTTGCAAATTGGTTTGTATTTTCAGAGTTATTTTGGAAGATTGGTTATTGTCATTCTAACATGTTAATTAGGTATTTTGAGAGATTACTTATACACTCTGAGTCATCCCTGCTAGTGCAACCAACAAAAGAGAAATGGAATGAGCTGGATGGATGGTATCGACTGGAGTTGCATGCATCTGAAAGTATCGAATGGAAAGAAATTATTTTCGGATTCATTTGTTGTGATTTTGAGATTCTGATGGATCCACCTCCATTCAACCCAAACACAATAAGTAGGAATCATCTTATATCACTTATACCTTACTGTAATTATTGCAATATGTTTCCATTTCATATGTAGTGCATTTTTATGATAATAAAAAATATTAATGCAAAATAAAAATGGGATCATGTGTTATGTCATCACGTTATTTCAGATGCTTCAAACATTTACAAAAAAGCCCAAACTATCGCATCATGTCGCTCAAATTAATACAAATTAATTCATGTTTTTGTTATAATTTATTTTGGATTAGTTGAAATTTGTTACTATTGTGAATCAGAGATTTGGATACATCCGAATCTCGGAATAACAAAAATGTGGTCCGAATTTTGATTAGTAACAAAACAGATTGCAAATGTCTAGTAGTAGGCCCTTACCCTTGTCTGAGGAGGAAAGTGTTCCAGTAGTCCCTATTGCATAGATAGGCCTCATGCTTACTTTGGGTGAAATGTATAAGGCCCTCCATTCTCCTGATTTCTTCCACTTTATTGATCCACATGGAAACCGTATTAGGGGGAAAAGTTTTTCCGTAATCCCTAAGTAGAGGCCTGACTTACAATAAGTTTTAAGCGGTATGTCCGAACAATTCAGAAGGAAGAAGGTCACAAAGAAGGAAGAAGGTTGTCTGGTATAGGGATGTGCTCTTTAAGGACTTTAATGAAAGAGATAAGAACTTTTGGCATTGCTCATCTGTGAAAGCGAATCCCAGCTCATGTTCCAAAGCAAGAAGAAATGGAGCCTTCTGTTCCAAAGAGAGCTGTGTCAAGATAGAATAAAGGGTAGATGGAGTATGCTTAAAGGGACCGCTGTCAGTGTTCGAAGACGTTCGAAGCTAGGGAGTGATCTCAAGAATGCTGAAGGGGCTGGCAGGAAGTAAGGAAGTGTCGGAGGTGGAGAGCCAAATTGGTCACCTAGATTTTGATGTATTTTTTATATCTACCTTTAATTCAGCTTTAGATTGTTACTTAAACTTTATTGTATATTGATAGAAATAATATTGAGATCATTGTAACTAATCTTTATTTAAGGATAAGTAGGGCTAAAGCTCCCTGCAGGGATGTGGTAATTCACGTACATAAGGGTTATATGCAGATACTTTCTGGACACTGACAAACAGGAAAAAAACATTGAGGGCCAGCCCCATATAACCCCATCCCCAATTGTCATTCTTTAGTCTTGTGAGAAAGCATTACATAGGACCAATAAACACATAGGAGTGGGACCTGGGTCCCTCAATGAACTTCAAGAAGAAGATAAGTGCAAAAGTTTAAAGGATGTGAAAACTCACCAATGATATGGAGAGCAACCAAGCAACTACCATAGGGAAAAAACAAGTGGGAGAAAACATGGACCAACAGAAGAAGTTGTTACCAAAACATGAATGTTTGTAAGTTAAAGGCCAAAGCCCCGGATACCTAACCCTTGACCTCAGGAAAAAGTATTCTGGACTTACAAAGTATGTCCCAATCAAGGACTAAACATTACACAGCTGAGGGTAAAGGAGAGCACTAATAACCCTTAACTTTAAGGCTTTAAGGAAAGGTATGTCTATAATATAGCAGCTCTCCTGATAGTAATCTAAAAGGAGAGAGGAAGGGGAATCTTTGATGTGGAATAGAGAAGGTAGAGTACCACATACTCATTAAAAAAGGGGCCAAAGCTCCACATGTCTAAATAATATAGAAATCTAAATGAGGATATATTGTAACATAATAGACATACAGGAACCTCAGAATAAAAGTAGAGTAGACAAGGACACCTTCCAAATTACACCAAGTACAGAATAGTCACAGTAGGACAGTGGTTCTCAACTCCTGTCCTCAGGACCCACTAACAGGCCAGATTTTAAGTATTACCTTGGTGAGATGCAGACTAGAATACTGCAATCCCTGAGCAGCAAATGATATCACCTGTGATGCATTTCAGTTATCTTGCAAACCTGGCCTGTTGGTGGGCCCTGAGGACTGGAGTTGAGAACCACTGCAATAGGACCTGTTTAATTATACAGTATATGTGAATGATCAGCCTGATATAAAGAAGAAAGGGGATCTTTCTTTTAAAAAATATGTCCCATAAGAACTTCTGAACATATAGTTTTCTACTGGGGTAGAACCAGGAGGTCTGGGCGTGTCACTGTTAAGTATGTGACCAAAGAGATGTCTTCCCTCAAACAGCAAGTGAATAATACCTTTTAAAAGATCTGTTTAAACATATTCCTTATTCCCCGAACACAGAGTGAAAGAGCCCTATACAAATATAGTGACATTACTGCCAACTGACACACCAACTTAGATGCCTCTAGGAGGCCATCACAACTGTAAATGAGGATTGGCATCTTCTTGAATGAAGAGAAAAAGTTTCAAAGTACTGAGGTTGTTAATAGAAGAGAAAAAGTGTTCAACCTAGGACACTATTGAAAATTAAAGTATGACAAACAGTTAGGGGTGGGGTTAAATAGAGGCTAGCTTTTTTTTTCTGTTTGCCAGTGTCCACCTTCTGAAGGCAGCTGCATATAACCCATATGTCCAAAAATTACTATGTTAATGTTTCCCCCAATGAACAATAAAGAGAAGTTTTATTTTAACAAATGGTGTGGGTTTCAATTTTTTTTTCTGTTCAGTCTTAATACAAAGGTAAAGGAAATTAGGCACAGGTTGGCTTGCACTGGGCAGGGCACCAGGGCAGGGGGAAGGTGCAACTCTGGTATACTACAACTCCAGAAGGTTAGGAGTATGCAACAATATATATAAATCGCAAGGGTTTGATATTCAATCAAAGTCCTAGCAAATGTGACTCTTCTGTGCTGAAAAATCTTCTGAATAAAATCAATAGTGAGTTATCTTTCACCAGCTGAGCGAAATGCACCCAAAGTGATCCATAGGTAGGTACTACTTACCAGATGGTAGTGACCCCTTTACTTAAAAAGCAGGTCAAGGACGCTTTTAGCAAGATAGTACTAAAAGTGTCCTATAAAGTAAATCGAACGCAAATACAGCACAAATACATAAATAAAAGGCTGAAAAGGAGCATATCGGAATCACAACACCTAAAACTGACAACTTAAGAATATTCAGCCTAAGTTGTTAATAATGAAGCCAACAGTAACAGCTAGGATACAGCTGTTCCCAAAGCAAATTCTGCAGATTTCATATACAGTATATAACAGATGAAAACAACACCTCTTACTTTGTCTGTTAATGCTGCCAGTGAACATGACGAAGCACCATCAAGTAACTGTTACATTATTGGAGGAAACAGAACAGCCACCTGCTGATTTGGAAGTTCTCGAGGAATAGACACAAGTCTTGACTTCTTTAACATATAGGTTAGAAAGAGAAAATCCTTTATTGGTTAAAGACGGTTCGGAAAGGAAACTTGCCTACATATTTTTTTTACGGATTCTTTTTATTTCCGTATTGTAGACAAAATTGAAAAATGGTAAAGCTATATTACATGCATGGCTAGGTTATATGCAGCAAAAGTAGGCAAACACTGTTTCGTTTTCAATGCCAGTTTTTAGAAAACTCCCTTCATCAGCCTACTCACATTGGCATGGCAAGGTCACTGTATTCACAGTACAGGATATGAAAAACACAAACGTTCATACTCACCTAGGTGGATGCCGCATCAATTCGATGCTGCATCTGTCCCCTGCCTCCTCTACACCGAGAACTGAGTAATCAAAGACTGCTGATCCCTCAGTTCTCAGTCTTCATTGGGCAGAGAGCCAGTGATTATCAGTCACCGGATGTCTGCTCTGCCCCTCCAGCGCTCACTGGAGTGACACATGCAAGCAGGTGAGTGTTTTTACTGCACATTGTCACCAGCAAAAGAATCACTTGAGTGACACATGCCTATGAAGCAAGCAGACAAATGGAAATATTTGTCATTCTGATTTAGAGGGAAAAGTGACATCACTGAGAATCTACTGTATGGTAAATTATTTTCTTTACATCAATTATTTTCTCATTATGGTATACTTCTTTTAATGCATTTAGCGATTTCAGCGCCGGAAGATTTTACCCCCTTCCTAAATAGAGCACTTTTTACAATTTGGCACTGCGTCGCTTTAACTGATAATTGCGCGGTCGTGCGACGCTGTATCCAAACAAAATTTGCGTCCTTTTTTTCCCACAAATACAGCTTTGTTTTAGTGGTATTTTGATCACCTTTGTGGTTTTTATTGTTTACGCTATAAACAAAGGAACAGCGACAATTTTGAAAAAAACACAATGGGGTTATTTACGAAAGGCAAATCCAATTTGCACCACAAGTGCAAACTACAAGTGCAAAGTGCACTTGAAAGTGCACTGCACTTGTAAGTGCAGTCACTGTAGATCCGAGGGGGACATGCAAGGAAAATAAAAAACTGAATTTTAGCTTGCACATGATTGGATGATAAAATCAGCAGAGCTTCCCCACATTTCAGATCTACAGCGACTGCACTTCCAGTGCACTTTCAGTGCAATTTCAAGTGCACTTTGCACTTGTAGTTTGCACTTGTAGTGCAAAGTGGAGTTGCCTTTAGTAAATAACCCCCAATATCTTTTACTTTTTGCTATAATAAATATCCCAATTTTTTTTTTCAACTATTTTTTTCCCCAGTTTAGGCCGATATGTATTCTTCTACATATTTTTGGTAAAAAACAAAATCGCAATAAGTGTATATTGATTGGTTTGCGCTAATGTTATAGCATCTACAAAATAGGTGATAGAATTATGGCATTTTTATTATTATTATTTTTTTTACTAGTAATGGTGGCGATCTGCGATTTTTATCGGGACTGCGACATTATGGCGGACAGATCGGACACTTTTGACACATTTTTGGAACCATTGACAATTTTACAGCGACAGTGCTATAAAAATGCACTGATTACTGTAAAAATGTCACTGGCAGGGAAGGGGTTAACACTAGGGGACGATCAAGGGCTTAACTGTGTTCCCTCTCTGTGTTCTAACGGAAGGGGGGATGGAACTTACTTGGGGAAATGACAGATCGCTCTTCATACTTATGAACAAGGATCAGTCATTTCTCCCCTGAAAGAACCGGGATCTGTGTGTTTACACACACAGATCCCGTTTCTCGCTGTGTCATAATCGCAAGTGAATCCGGCAGGCTGGTTGTACCAAAGTTGATCGATCGATCAACTTGGTACATGCAGCCTGCCCATACATGGTTCAAATCTTGGCTGGTACCTACTAATTTGAACCGTCTATGGCCGACCTTAGTGTCTAAAGCCCTGTACACACGATCGGATTTCCTATGGATTCTAATCCGATGGATTTTCCCATCGGAAATCCGATGAAGCTGACTTCCATCAGTCTTGCCTACACACCATCAGTCAAAAATCCGACCGTCCCAAACGCCGTGACGTAAAACACTCAGACGAGCCAAGAAAAATGAAGTTCAATGCTTCTGAGCATGTGTCGACTTGATTCTGAGCATGCGTGGGTTTTTTCTCCGATGGAGTTTCACACAGACGATCGGATTTTGCTATCGTTTTTTTTCCCATCGGATAAATTTAAAACATGTTCTATTTTTTCACACCGATGGAAAAAAGACCGATGGGGCCCATACACGATCGGTTCGTCCGATGAAAACAGTCCATCGGACTGTTTTCATCGGTAAAACCGATTGTGTGTACACGGCTTTAGTGTCTCATAAGGCTTAGGGGGTTTCACCCAGGTGGCTCTCTGGAGAGCAGGAGCCAAAGTTCAGCGCTCATTTCAGGATGACTGGAGGTAAATGAGGCAAAATCAGTATGTTAACACAGAATAGTTTTGATTTGAAAACATATAAACAGAAAGTCAATACATTTCAGGGGTTCTAAGGCCCCCCCTTATTGGAGCTTGGTAAAGATTAAAGTGACACTATAGGTTCATTTTTTTTTTTTTTTTAAATAACAAACATGTCATACTTACCTCCACTGTGCAGCTTGTTTTGCACAGTGTGGCCCCGAACGCCGTTTTCTGGGGTCCCCCGGTGTCTCTCTCGGCTCCTCCCACATCAGATAACCCCTTCTGGGAAGCGCTCTCCCAAGGAGGTTACCTTGCGGGTGCACTCCCGAGTCCTGCATTCGGCGTCCATAGCTGCCGAATGCAGGACTCGGCCCCGCCCCCTTGTGCCGTGTCATTGGATTTGATTGACAGCAGGGGGAGCCAATGGATGCGCTGCGATCAATCTATCCAATGAAGAGCCAAGAACCCCGGGCAAAGATCCAGCACGTTCTCGACGCTGGACTTTCCAGGGCTCAGGTAAGTAAAATAGGGGGCTGGTAATAGTCAGATGTTTTTTCACCTTAATGCATAGGATGCATTAAGGTGAAAAAACAGGAGGGTTTACAACTCGTTTAAAGCAGAGTGTTTGACAGTATGAAACAACTATATCTTGGCAGACAGACTAGAGTAGCGTTTTTTAACTAGGGTTCAGTGGAACCTTAGGGTTTCGTGAGATATCCCCCAGGGTTCCACCAAAAATCAACATTGAGGCGGATGTACCGCATATCCGCCCAATGTTGTTTTCAATGCACATTGACAGTGAATACTGTCAGCACACATTGATACCCCATACCTCCTCTGTAGTTTTGGCTCCTGTGAACTCATTGCTAGTGGGCTACCCCTGGAGAAGTGGAGAGAGCATATCGATGAAGCAGGATGTGAGATGCTGTGCATGGCAGTACTGAATGCAGACTGCAGAGAGGGGGAGCAGAGAGCGGGATCACATGGCTGAATGTAGCAGGAAGTGACATCTTGTTTTTGGCAGCGTTAAATGCAGACTACAGAGAGCGGGAGCACGTGCCTGGATCAGACTAAATTTAGCAGGAGGTGAGATCATAATAGCTTTATGTTAATCACTTGCCTACTGTGCACTTTTACCCCCTTCCTGCCCAGGCCAATTTTCACCTTTGAGCGCTGTCACACTTTGAATGAAAATTGCGCAGTCATGCAACACTGTAACCAAAAACAATTTTTACATTTTTTCCACACAAATAGAGCTTTATTTTGATGGTATTTAATCACAATTTATTTATTTTTTGCTAAAAAAAAAAAAGAAAAAAGACCAAAAAAAAAAAAGTATTTCGTAGTTTGTTATAAAATTTTGCAAACAGGTAATTTTTCTTCTTCACTGATGTGCGCTGATGAGGCTGCACTAATGGGCACTGATGAGGCTGCACTGATAGGTGGCACTAATGACTAATGGGCACTGACAGGCAGCACTGAAGGGCACTAATACAGGCAGACACTGATAAGGCTTCACTGATGGGCACTGATAGGTAGCACTGATGAGCACTGATAGGCAGCACTGACAGGTGACACAGGTGGGCACTGATTGGCAGCACTGGTGAGCACTGATTGACAGCACTGGTGGGCACTGATAGGCAGCACTGGTGGGCACTGTTGGGACTGGACTGATAAGCAGGACACTGATAGTCAGTGCCCTGCTTATGAGTGTGTAGATGTCCCTTTTACACAAGCCAGTTATTGGCTGTCAGTGTGAGGAAAGAAATGCCAATACCCAGCTTGTGTTTACATCATGATCAGCTGTGATTGGACAATTGATCACATGGTAAAAGGCTGGGATTGGCCCTTTACCCTGATATGTGATCAGCTGTGTCCTAGCAACATAGCGATCACAGAGCGCGCTGCCCGCCTGCTGCAGTGGGCACGCGGCGGACACGACCACGTCATATGATGTCCTCCGAGAACTGTCTGGCCACGCTGTAGCCGTCATTTGGCTATAGCGTGGTCAGCAAGTGGTTAACCTAAAGTTAATATGATCTCATCTTCTGCTACATTCAGTCTGATACAGCTGTATGCTCCCACTCTCTGATCTGCCTCTCCACAGTCTGCATTTAGCGCTGCCATACACAGCATCTCACCTCCTGCTTCAGCGACGTGCTCCTGCTCTTTCCTCTTCTCCTCGCGCTACCCTCTGAGTTCACAGGAGCTGCAACCACAGAGGAGGCATTGGGTATCAATGTGCACTGACAGCAATCACTGTCATTGTGCATTGAAAACAATATTGGGCATTGATGTGCGGCAGAACTCCTGGGAACTTCTCACAGAACCTCGGAAAAGAAACGCCAATTTAATGCTGCTTCTGCAATAATTGTTGTTAAATCCACAGCTCACTGATCAGATCCAATCAGATCCAATATTCTTTTTTCAGGGGCTCCCCGAGATCTAACATTTTTTGCCCAAGGTATAAAGGTTGAAAAAAACTTGGACTAGAGTGTGGAGCTTCTCAAGTCGCTGGTTTGACATCCCTTTTGTCCCCAAATAAAAAAAACAAATCTTTACCTAACACATCGATTTGTGTGCTTCTCTTCATACATCTACAGTTTATTTTAAATGCTTGCGTCTTCCTGTCCCAGTGACATTTTCCTCATTTCTTTCTCCTGCCGACATAAGTTGTGTGGCAGTACAAGGCCTTGTAGTAAGTATTAAAACCACAACTTATGAATATAAAATTGTTGCACTTACATTAAAGCAGTAGTTCTTCACCCCCCCCCCCCCTGAAAAAACGTATGATGCCCCTTTTCCAAAAAGAGGTAAGGAACTATCCCAAAATAGGGGACTTTAAAGGCTTCATACTAAAAGTGAGGCAACACAATTAAATTAATAAAAAAGGAATTATTTCACAATTCAGTTATGAAAAGTTAGGTCATTCATGACCGCCAAAGTGTAATTACAACCATAAGAAATAATCATTGCATAAAACACCATAAGAGTTTTGGCTAAATTCCAAAATTGATGCCAATATATCCTGCTGGTTTGTTCCAATGCATTTCATTAGAAAGATAGCAGAACCATCTGAAAGGTTTAAGAACATGTACAGTACAAAATAGTTTCACATTGAATAAAGATATATAAAGTAGTTCAATTCTATTGGGGTATAGGAGAAATTGCCCACATCCCTAATATGAAACACAGAAAAAAAAAACAGAAGACCCTCTGGCGGGACTTTAAAGGGCAATGGCTCCAAAAAATTGCGTATGCAAAAATATCAAAGCAAGGATGTATATATACGGCCTTCAATACACCACTCAGCGCCTAGGACTAAGAAGCTGCAACTATACTGACAGTGGACGTACTATCATATAATATGAACGGTACAATGATCAATAAAATCAAGGTACTAGCACAATAAAAGAATTCTCTAATGACCAACACTGAGAACTCCAAAATGAGCAGCTGTTTAAAAATAAAAGTAAATATAAAAAGAATAGTATAAAAACATAAAACAGTGATGAACTGTGTCAGTGATATACTAAAACAGCGCTAGTGTTGGTATAAATCAGATGGCCAACACCACCTAGAAACTGAAAAAACAGTTTCAGGCAGATGATTTAAAGTGCAGAGTGTCTGATAATGTCCATAGATGATCTTGGAAGTAAACAGCATGCACCTTCACCGAAAACTCCAGGTCCACCCAGTGAAAACACACTCCCCCTCAGGGGTTTAAACTCACCAGAGCAAGCTCAAACATAAGCCTTAATAGAGGTGGATAAACCAGAACCTGAATAAACCTTGGCACTCAACATCAGCCTAGGAGATGACAGATCTGTGGGGGCTCCCACAAGTGGTAAAAACAAACAGAAGAGGGCATATAGCGTAACTCCGTTTATTAATAACAGTCCCCACACATCAAAACCCCTTTATACATTAAACGTACAAGAATCAGTCAATCAATAAGCATAAATTGCACTTCACCGTCACCGCCAGAGAAGGGAGCAGCTCGATAGGGCGTCTGTCTGTCGAAGTCAGGATATGACGAAACGCGTCAGGGCGTGACCTACACGACGCAACAGGAAGTGATCTATGCGCTCCACGGCAGCCGGACCCGGAAGTAAGGAGAGTTCCTGTTTACATGCTCGGCTATCGAGCTGCTCCCTTCTCTGGCGGTGACGGTGAAGTGCAACATATGCTTATTGATTGTCTGATTCTTGTACGTTTAATGTACACGTACGACTGCACTATAAAGGGGAAGTTCCATTCGTGTTAGTAAAGTTTGGTGAGAGACGATTCGTGCTTTTCAGCCTCGTGATCTTCAGTCCGTTACAGCGTGACGAATGTGCTATCTCCATTCTGAACTCTAGTTTTACCAGAACGAGCGCTCCCATCTCATAACTTGCTTCTGAGCATGCACGTTTTTTCCCCCGTCATTAAAGCGTACACACGGCCCTTTTTCACGATGAGAAAAACGACGACGTGAAAAACGACAAGAAAAAATAGAGCATGTTCTAAATTTTTAATGCCCATTTTTCTCGTCGAGAAAAATGCTCTGGAGCCCACACACGATCGTTTTTTTTTTTTTTCAAAATTTTTTATTTTTCATCAGGGAAGCCGGCCCACATGGACCCCGGTAGTACATATCTTACATACACATACAGTAAATTATACAGCTGGCAATTCTCGTGGGAAGCATAAGGTGGAATCCTCCTCCCACCCATGCCCCTTTGGTATGTATACACTCCTCAGGGGGGGGGTGAGGTCCCCCGGGGCTCCAATATAGCTACTCATCTACCTTCGGGATATATCCGTCAGGGATTTGCAGATGCCAGAGTGCCCTGGTCCCGTGGACACAGCTCCCCCTTTATTTTCCCGTTTATCTAAAAGGAAACAGAACTTGGGGGCATAGTGCCTCCTGTGAAGTGAGTTGGGTAAAGCCCAAAAGAAAGAAGAAAGATATAGAAAAGAGAGGAAAGCTAAAAGCAGGAAACGAGCGAGAGAAAAGGTCAAGGGGGGGCAAAGAAGGAAAAAAGGGGAGGAAAAAGGGGGGGGTGTTAGGGGGGTCAGGTATACCTGTCTCCCTCCCCGGGTGACATCACTATACAATTTCCAAGTCCCCTGTGGGTCTCCGGCACACCGAGGGCAGTGGGCGCCGATGCGACGACCCCTCCGGGGTGTGGGTGTTCCAGGCAGGGGCTCAGGTGGGCTGCTCAGCCTCCCTAAGGGTCCGCCCTTCGTCTGAAAATCTAAAGATGTTCCATAACTGCCAGGTCTTAGAGTATGTCTCTCGTCTGTTCTGACTAGACAGGATCAGGTCCTCCATGAGGCTGATATCGTCTACTCTTCTGAGCCATTGTGCAATGGTCGGTGGGGTGGGGGACTTCCAGTTTTGGGGTATGCATGCTCTAGCAGCGTCCAGTAAGTGACGGATCACTGATTTCCTATATACCTTTGCAGGTGTGTCATTTGCATGAAAGAGGAAGTAGGCCGGTGTCTCTGGGACGATACGGTCAGTGAATTTCTGTGTCACTCGCCTCACTCCCTCCCAGAAACTCTGCAGTCGTGGGCAGGACCAGAAGATGTGCAAGAGCGTCCCCTCCTCCCCCTGGCATCTCCAGCAGCGGTCAGAGGTGTCTGGGAACATTTTGTGTAAGATGGAAGGGGTCCTATACCATCGCGTGAGCAGTTTGAAATTGGTTTCCTGGGTTTTGGAGCACACTGACGATTTATGGGTGAACTGCAGTATATGTCGTTTCATGCCGTCTGTAAATTGGCAGTCGAGGTCTCGCTCCCATCTAGCCAGACAGGGAACCTGTAGGGATCCCGACGGTGTCACCAACATTGCATAGCACACCGACAGCGTGTGTTGGGTCCTTCCCGATGCCATACACATCTCCTCCAACTGGGTGGGGAGATGGCTGGCGTCATTGGGTGGGGGTGGGATACTCGCGAGGAAGTGGCTTAACTGTCGAGCTCTCAGATAGTCAAGGCCGTACATGCCCCTCGGGTCCGACAGCTCCTCGTATGACCTCCATCTCCCTTGGGAACTAAAGTGGGATGCCTGGTAGAACCCCGCCTCCCTTAGTGTGAGAAATCTCCTATCTTGTAGCCCTGGGGAGAAACGGGGGTGGCCCAGAACCGGCCGCAGCGGGGAGACTGGCGTCGAAATTGAAGGCCGAGTCAGCAATGTCGAGCATATACCCAGGGTGGTGCCTATCAAGGGGTGCCTTTTCAGGGGTGGTGGTAAATCTGAGTGGCACCAAGGAGCTCTGTCCAAGGGTATGTCACTCTGGTCCTGTTCAATAGTCGTCCACAGCTTGGCGTCTCTGTGTCTGCACCAATCCAGGAGACGACTAAGGTGGGCCGCCCTGTAGTATGCACGGACATCCGGCAGTGCCAGGCCCCCATATAACTTTGGTAGGCATAGTACGCTCCTGCTCAGGCGTGGGTGTTTCCCGGCCCATAGGAACTTGGTGAACACAGCATGGACCTGTCTGAAATAGGACCCCGGTATAGCTATCGGGAGGGCCTGCAGGAGGTATGGGAACTTAGGCAGTATCGTCATCTTGAGGATGGCGCACCGGCCCAACCACGAATGTAGACCGCTGTCCCAGCCCTCCAAAAGTCCCCTGACCGTTTTCAGTAGGGGAGGGAAATTAAGTGTGAACAGTTTGGTTAGGGACATGGGTATGGAGGTCCCCAGGTACCTCAGGGCCGTGTCAGTCCATTTCAGGCTAAAGTCTTCCCTAAGTTGCTTAAGTAGGGATTGAGCCATCCCCACTCCCATGGCCTCCGATTTGGAGAAGTTGATCTTTAGATTAGAGAGGGTTCCATAGATCCCAAACTCTCTCATAAGATTCGGGAGGGACCTCTCGGGGCTTGTAAGGGAGAACAACAGGTCGTCAGCGTATGCCGAGACCTTATACTGCGACCCCTTCTTCTCCACCCCCGAGATGTCCGGGTTCCGGCGTATGTGACAAAGGAAGGGTTCCAGGGTCAGGGCAAACAACAGCGGTGACAGGGGGCATCCCTGTCGGGTCCCATTCCGGATGGGGAACGGGTCCGACAGCACCCCATTTGCCCTCACCCTGGCCGTCGGTGCCGTGTAGACTGCGTTCACCCAATTTAACATCTTCGCCCCCAGTCCTATGTGCCTCAGTGTAGCAAACAGGAACCCCCAGTGGACCCGGTCGAAAGCCTTTTCGGCATCTGTACCCAGGAATACGCAGGGCGTCTTAGATTGGGCCGCGATGTGTAGCAGATTAAGGACCTTAGTGGTGTTGTCTCTGGCCTCTCTGAACGGGACAAAGCCCACCTGATCCAGATGGATCAGGTCGGGGAGATGTGTTTGCATTCTAGAGGCCAGGACCTTGGTAAAAATCTTGAGGTCTGTGTTCAGTAGGGAGATCGGGCGGTAGCTCCCGCACAGCCCCGGGTCCTTGCCCTCCTTGGGTATGACGGAGATCTGTGCCAGGAGTGTGGTGTCATGGAAGAGTGCCCCCGTGCCTATGTTGTTGAAGAGATCCACCATATGCTGTCCCAGTGAGGGCAACAGGGTCCTGTAATAGGCAGTGGTCAAGCCGTCAGGGCCTGGGGCCCTGCCCGGCTTGGTGCTCTTAAGGGCCACCTGGACTTCCGTCAGCGTGATTGGTTCCTCGAGGGCGGTACGTGTCGCCCCCAAGAGTGAGGGCATGAGGGAGCGGTCTAGGTAATCCTGTATGGTCCCTGGTGTAGGATTAGCGTCTGGTAGATTGTAGAGTGTGCGATAAAAGGCCCCAAACTCTCGCGTGATGTGTTGGGGAAGGCTAGCCCTCTGCCCGTTTGTGGCCTGAATGTGTGGTATGTAGGCCGCCGCCCGCTGCGCCTGCAGTGTTCTGGCCAGCATCCTACCACATTTATTACCTGCCTCGTATGATTTCCTGCGGCAAATCTGCATCGCCGCTTTAGCCTTAAATAGGAGGAGATCTTTCAGCTGTGACCGTACCAAGTCTAGTTCCACTCCCACCTGTCTAGATGGTGCAGCCTTATGGGCTGCTTCAAGGTCTTGTAATTTGGCAAGGAGTAGGTCAAGCTGCGCTGTTCGCTCGCGTTTTAGCCTGGAACCATGGCTGATGAGGGTCCCCCGTATCACCGCCTTGTGGGCCTCCCACACCACCCCGGGGTCGCTATCTCCGGTCTTGTTTGTGTTGAAGTAGCATTCCAATTCCCTGACCAAGTCGGCCAGAACCACCGGGTCCTGTAAGAGGCTTTCATTTAGTCTCCACGGGTGGCGGTGCCCCATCGTTGTGTCGGTCAGTGAGTACCTAAGTCCAATTGGGGCATGGTCGGACCACGTGATAGATCCGATGTAGGTCTCCCGGATCGCGTGTAATTGCCTATGGGGAATCAGGAAATAGTCAATACGCGAGTATGACTGATGTGGTTTTGAAAAAAAGGTGAAGTCACGTTCTCCTGGGTGCATAAGGCGCCAGGCGTCTATCAATTGGGCAGAACTAAGCGTATTTCCAATACGCTTGCGCATGTCTCGAGAGGTAGAGGAAGTCCCGGATGAAGTATCCTCCGTCGGGATCATTGGCAAATTCAGGTCCCCTCCCACTATGAGCTGTCCCACAGCGAAGCGTTGGAGCTGCTCCATGCGCTTCCTGATGAATGTGTCCTGGTGATCGTTCGGGGCATAAAGATTAGCTAGGGTGATCTTTTTGTCCCCCAACATGCCTTTTAAGTATAAGTAGCGGCCCTGCACATCCGTCTCAGTGTCTATAGTCTTCCATGGGACCCTTGCCGAGATGAGGATGGACACCCCCCTAGATTTCGCGTCTGTGTACTTTGAATGGAACACCGAGGGAAAGTGTCTATTTGTCAGTATCGGTATGTTATTTTCCCGGAAGTGCGTCTCCTGGACAAGAACTATGTCCGCCCTCATGCGTCTCATGTCCTGTAGCAGCATCCGCCGCTTTTCGGGGGTGTTGAGACCCTTAGCATTCAGGGACACAACATGTATGTCTCCCATTGTCTAGTGTGAATTAGGTCGGGTCAGGTGCACTGAACCAGGGGGGGAGGGAGGAAAGTAGGGGAGGGGGGTACGTGGGGTTTGGATAAAAACCAGTAAGGTAAGACGGGGCTGAAGAGTAGCAAAGAGAGATAGATAAAGAGAAAGATAAATCAGAGTAAAGAGAGAGACAGTAAGATTAGGAGGCCAGCACCAGAGGGTGCAGCAGCTAGAGAGAAACTAAATTAGCCCTAAGGGCTTGGGCGCTCCCTGGGAAGATCCCAGAGCTGGAGCGCAGTCCTAATTGGGGTAGTGGGTAGACAAGGCCGTGATACGAGCCCCCCGGCCCTCTCCACCCACCCCCGGCAACCTATGAACATAATGTAAGTGGTAGACCGTATTAATTTAACAAGCAACATTTAACATTGGCATATAGGGATGTCCTTCCTAGAACATTGAACCATGTAGTGCAGGCTTAAGCTATAGCATTACTTCAGGCAGTGCAACATCACAGAGGCCCCGAGCCCCATGCCCCTTCCCATCTGTCGTTCTCCCCCCTCCTCCCCCCCCACCCCCAAATCAGACGCGGGCACCGTGTCCCATTAGTGTGCAGCTCCCGCAGGAGATCCACAGCGTGCATCAGTCAGTGTGTCGGGCTGCTATTAGCTCCGGGCAGCTGGAATGTGTAACAACCAAAAAGAAATCGATAATGATGAACTAGAGCCGCGAGAGTACACCTCCACAGTCCGCTGATTGCCTTCCCCCTCCCCCTCCCGGGGCAGGGCACCATGTCGATCGGTCCAGTGTTTGAATGCCAGTGTGTTAAGGCATCATTAGGAATACATCCATTTCCTGAATCCTGTAGGGTTACCCCACCCCGGGGGGGGGGCGCGGCCCCCCGTAGCCGTCCCGCTCCGGTCTCCCGGGCAGGCCACCAACATCGCGTGTGCCGTCTCGGGGGAATTCACGAATATAGTTCCATCAACCTCTCCAGCTATGTGTTGTCTCCCCTCTCCCCCCACTTGCACAGTGTTCTGTATGGACCGGGACAGGGGGAGGGGGGCGGATGACTCCCTGCAGGGCGCCGCACAACAAATCGTATGGGGAAGGGAGAGTGGCCGGGGGGACCGTTCAGGCGGGATTTCACGGGCATCTCAGGGCTGTCTGGTGCGTAATTGTCAAGTTAGGGCGGCCCAGGGCCTACTCACGTAGTTCTCCTCCAGATGCCGACCTTCGTCTTCGCCTACCCCTCTGCCGGCGGGGCGGCAGCGGGCCTTGTTGGGCGGCTGGTCCCGGTCTGCCCATCTGGCGTGGAAGTATCTGAAGCCAGTCCGGGACCTGGACTGGTGCCACCTCCAGGAACCGGAATAAGGCAGGCAGGTCAGTTGCGGTCTGGAGCGTGAATGATCCGGATTCCCTGCGGAAGGTCACCGAGAACGGGTACCCCCATCTATAGGACACGTCCTTCTGTTTTGCTATTTCCAGGACCGGTCGGAGCAGTGCTCTCCTCCGTAAAGTCGCTCTCGAGAGATCCGGCAGGATCCGGATTCGCGCGTCTCCCTTCTCAACGTCGCCATGTTCCCAGGACGCCCTCAGGATCTCCTCCTTCTGCGCATACCTGTGCAATCTGCAGATCACGTCCCGAGGCCTGTCCGGGTCTACAGATTTAGGTCCTGGGGCCCTGTGCGCCCTGTCCAATATGACCTCCGCCGCAGGGTCCTCCAGTACCGTCCGGAACACTTCCGTTACCGCAGCCCCGACATCCATCAGGGACTCAGGGACACCTCTCAGCCGTAGGTTGTTGCGTCGGCTGCGGTCCTCGATGTCCTCTAAGTGTAGCTGGAGGGCGATCGCTGTGTCCCGGTGTTGGTCTCTCGACCTCTCCAGGTCGGAGACCCTGCTTTCGAGGGAGGACAGGGAATTTTCACCCGCTCCGACTCTGTCCGCCAGGGTAGATACCTCTCCCCTCACTTCCTGAATGTCTCTGCGATGTGTTTCCTCAAGTCGGAGGATCAAGGCCTCAATGGCTGTCTGGGTTGGGAGGGCCTGCAGCATCTTGCGGATGTCTTGGTCCAGACCTGCCTCCTCTGGCCTGTGCGGGGAGGACATCTCGGCTCTCGGGGGGTCGACAGACGAATCCCGGGAGCAGTCAGGTACCACGGGGGACTCCGGTCCCGGAGCCTCAGCGTCTGGTGCTTGTGTCTTTCGCCGTCCTCCACGCGTTGTGCCACGTGCCGCTGCCGCTTTCGTCCCGGAGGAGGCTTCTTTGGCGGTGAAATACCGGTGTATATCACCCGGAAACTTGCCTACTGGGGACCCCTTTGCCGCTGCTCGAGTCCTGTGCTTTTTGAGCGAGCTCATGCCGGTCTACTATCTAGGAGTTGCCGGGGTATAGGGGATCAGGCCCGGAGCTCGATGGAAACACGACCTCACACCGCCATGTCCAGGCCACGCCCCCCACACGATCGTTTTTAATGACCAATTTAAAAAATTGCATTTTTCTCATCATGAAAAACGGTCGTGTGTACGCGACATAAAAGTATAGACACAACATTTGCTGTATCAACAGATTACAAAACTAAATTAAGATTTAGGTTAGTCCCAATACCACTTTTTTAAGACCGAGTACAAGTACCGATACTTTTTTCAAGTACTCGCCGATAACGATTACCGATACTTTTTTTTTAATGTCATGTGACAGTGGCACGTGTGTCAATCGTTTTTTTTTTTTTTTTACAATTACATTTTTTACAATTTATTTTTTATATTATTTTTTACAATTTATTTTGTCATGTTTTTTTTGTTTTTTTTACAATGCTTTATTTTTTTTAAGGGGGGGTGGACAGTGTCAGTGTGTTTATTATTTTATTTTTTTACAATTAATTTATTTTTATTATTTATTGCAATTCTTTTTTTTTTTTTATCAGCCCTGTTGGGGGGCTTTGGTGAGGTATCAGGGGTCTTAACAGACCCCTGACATCTCCCCTTTGAGGAAGGGAAGGGGACTGAGGGTACAGGTTTCCCAGTTCCTTTCTCAGCAGCCTCAGCTGCACTGAAAATGAATGGAGAGGAGACAGAGGCTCCTCTCCCTTCATAAACTAAAGCATCGTAAACACAGGTTACGATGTTTCAGTTATGTGAATGGACAGAGTCAGTGATCACTGACTGTTCATTTGGAAAAGGAAGGAGCCGGATTTACCGACTCCTACCTCTGCTCTCCATCCTGACAGATCGAGGGGGCGGAGGAGGAGAATGGAGGGGGACTGTAGCACGGAGGGGGACATGGAGGAGAATGGAGGGTGACAGCAGCACGGAGTGGGACATAGAGGAGAACGGAGGGAGACAGCAGAACAGAGGGGAACATGGAGGAGAATGGAGGGGGACACGGAGGAGAACGGAGGGGGACAGCAGAAAGAAGGGGGACATGGAGGAGAACGGAGGGGGACAGCAGCACAGAGGGGGACACGGAGGAGAACGGAGGGGGACAGCAGCATGGCGGGGGACAGCAGCAGAACAGAGAGGGACTGAAGGTGGTTAAGGGGACAGTCAGCGGTGATCGGTGCGGCCAGGGCCATTTTTGAGGCAGAGCAAAAGCTGGGCCCTGGGCCCTGTCATTGTTGTGGGGCCCAAAGCAGCTGCCTCATACTTGCCAACTATCCCAGTTTAAATTCCCTTGTCCCTTGAAGTTTTAGTCCTTTGCTGTGTCCTGATATCTCAGTGTGAAGGGCTACTAATGCTGTCCAGCTCTGTCCTATTGTTATGTACAGATGATTCACCTGAAGATCCTGTGTTTACATGTAAATAACCGTAATTCATATGTAAATAACAGGTGAATTCATATGTAAATAGAGGCAGCATTCATATGTAAATAGCTAAGGCTGGCAGCATTCATATGTAAATAAAGGCTGCATTCATATGTATACCATGACCCTCTGCAGTGAAGAGATGATGTGCTGTAACCACAAGCAACCAATCACTGAGCAGTATTACGTAATGTGTGCTGTAACCTCTAGCAGCCAGTCAGTAAGTGGTAATGATATGCTGTAACCTCTGGCAACCAATCGCAATCACTGCCTGATCTGATACAGTAAACTGATTTTAAGTCTATCTGATATTTATTGTATGTCTCAGAGCAGGTGGAGAGCAAAATTGCATGGGGGGGGGGGGGTCAAATGTTCGGTATCGGTACCGATACTAGTATCGGGACAACCCTATTAAGATTAATGTGACATGTTGTTCATAATTAAATCAAAAACCACAAATTTACACCACTCTTGTACAAGTGGACAGAGTGATACTCAACACGTTTCAAGGTCATGCGTTATTCCTCTTCATCAGGAGAAAGTGGTATGAATATTTATGATTTCAAATAGAAGCAGGTATCTCAGTAAATCACATCAAGAATTTTTAAAAAGACACAGAGATATGGCTGTGCTAGCTCCACAACGCCCAGAGAGAATGGAGATGGGCACGGCCACCCCAACGAGGGCCAAAAGGGGGGCAGGAGAAAGGGAGAAACCCGACCCATGACCAGGCAGTCCGCACCAGAAAGAAGATGACACGGATCTCACTCAATAGATACACAGCATAAAAGCTGTCATAGTTCCGAATGAGAGGATCCAGAGGCCAAAAGATAAACACTTGCTAATGGTATGTCTAATTTAGGAGTTGATGTTACAAAGGAGCTGGAGGAGCACCCTTAGAGATGTATGTGTATATCTTTAGTTAGTAGGATATACCACATAGATGGCCTGTCGTATGAATATCCTAGGTCTGGAAAGGATTGCTTTTTATCAAATAAGCAGCTTCTGCCACACTGAATAAAGAAAGCATTACCATTTATGTAACCTTTGGCTTGCCACAATAAAATTACAGGCCAGACTTGCACGAACTGCAATACTCCAAAGGGACGAAACACATATGTGGCATCTACCAGCCATCACCAGAACAGGCAGGGGATAGCGTCACATGCACTGGACCAGAAAAAATAAAGTACTTCAAAAGTCCAACTTCTTAGCAAATAATACCTATGACGCAAATCAGGAACTCCCAATTCCTAATTCCACTCAAACACACACACCAAAAATCCAAATGTGCCCTCACCAAATCCTCCCCCACAAAACCAAACTCCACAACCCTCTCCATTCAGTCCAGTGACTGGAGTGATGTGGGGTTCATTTGTGATTGTGTTGGAGTGTTGCTGGATGGGGTGCTGTTGTATTGGGTTGAGGGTTTGGAGTTGTTCTGGGTAGTTTTGTAGGGTGCTTGTATGTGGGGGTTGTATAATGAGGGTGGTGGTTATCGATAGTTTGTGTGGATGGTTGTGCTTGTGGTGGCTGTGCATAGTAAGATGGGGTGGGTTATGGAGTTTGGTTTTGTGGAGGAGGATTTGGTTTGGTGAGGGTACATTTAGATGTTTGGTGTGTGTTTGAGGTTGTGAGAGTGGAATTAGAAATTGTGAGTCCCATATTTGCATTGTATTATTTACTATAAAGGTGGACTTTTGAGGTACTCTATTTTTACAGCTGTGGTGGATAGGTCTGTCGTGGCCTCTGTCTTGTCTCTGAGGGGTCCAATGCCTGTGATGCAATGCACTGCCTGTTCTGGTGGGGATTGGCGGATGCGCCATATGTATATGTATGTCGCCCCTTGGAGTATTGCAGTTTGTGCAAGCCTGACATCTAATTTTATTGTGGTAATCCAAAGGTTACATAAATGGCAATGCTTTCTTTACTCAATGTGAAACTATTTTATACTGTAAATGTTCTTAAAGCTTTCAGATGCCTCCGAGGTCTTCTTGATAAAGCTGCGAAACATGTTGGAACAAATCAGTGGGATATATTAGCATCAATTTGGGAATTCATCTAACAATCCTATGGTGTTTTATATGATGATTATTCTTTATGGTTGTAATTACACGTTTGTGGTCATGAATGACATAACTTTTTATAGCTAAATTGTGAAAAAAATCCCCTTTTCTGAGTTTAATTGTGTTGCCTCACTGTTAGTACAAATCCTTTAAAGTCCCCTATTTTGGAATGGTTCCTTACCTCTTTGTTGTTCTATTTGTTTAATGCACCTTTTGTTTAGGAGTTGTAGCACAGTTAATGACCACACACAGCACATTCTTCAACAGCCAACATAAATTGGAAATATGCTAATTTACCTAAAACAATCCTTTGGGATTTAACCATGTGCTTCTCACGGTCAGGCTCAGAGACCAGTAGCTATAGCAGAAGAGAGGCTTCCACTGACCAGCAGGATAAAACCAGGTACAATGTGGGGAGACAACAGCCTGTTCAAAAAGAAAAAAAACTATCCGACATTAGACTGGTGTGTATGTCAGTCTGTCTGACAGAGAAACAGCATCTGACCGACTCCAGATCAGCGCTCTCAGCCAATGGAAGAGAACGCCGATCGGAGTGTTCTGGTGGCGGGGGTCTCCCCCTGTCAGAACCCAACAGCTCAGCGAGACCGATGAACTAACCCTGCATGGTTAGGGTTATAGTGGCTCCGACTGGAGCTGTCAGTTATTTTTCGTTCAACCCACGGGGATGAGCGAAAAGAAACAAATAGTTTGTACCCGGCTTAAAGAAACAAGCAGGCCAACCTGGCAGATGACGCAGGCTCACCCGTGGTGCCTGGACTAAACACTAACCAGTATTCACCAAGGTTTCTGATGGTAGAGTTGGGTTTTGCTGCATGTTAGTACCAAGTCGTAGAGGTGAGCCAGGGTCCAGTAGAAGGCATAGCAGGTAGGAATCAAGCAGAAGTGTATTCCGTAAACAAGTCAAAGGTCAATAACAAGTGGTTGAAGTTTGGGATCAAGCTGCAGCATAGTCAAGGAACAAGCCAAAGATCGGAAACAAGTGGCAGTGGAGACAAGGTATGCAAGGACTTCTGCAGGTATGTAAAGGAGCAAGATATCAGCTGAAAAGAGCACAATAATCTGGCAAACAGAAAGTGCAGAGACATGGTTTGAAGTAGTAAGTTCATGGGAGCAGCAAAGAGTTCAAGATTCTTCAGAAACAGAAGATAAGGCAAGAAAGTACAAAGGATCAGACAGGGAGCCATCTAGCATATCAGATGGCTCACCAAGAAGAGCAGAGTTTGCGAGCTCAGATGCTGATCCTGACAGTGCTGCTGAACCATATTCTGATCATTTTCAAATTTTCTCTACAAAGGTTGCTCATGGATGCCCCAGATGTTCTAGGAACCCAGCAATGTCACTGTGCATTGCGATGGCTAGTTATCTATGTAAGTACTGTTGAGGGATACATATGTTTATTCAAATAGTGCATGGTTTATAACATAAGATAACAATTAAAGCTCAGTGGTATCCGCGCTTTAGGACGTTTAAGTGTTGGCTGCTGCCTCCCATAAAGCCCTGAGTACAGGGACTATTATATTGTGAGTTCTATAGGTGGGGTGAATGGCGCTGCCCAAGTGAAGTGCCAATAGATAAAAAAATATATACCGTAAATATGAAGAACAGATTAAACGTGCAAAACAATGTCGTTTCTTTACGGGGTGCTCCTGGGTCACAGGTTGCCCCTAATTGGTGATAAGTGCTACGTGCGTTAATGCAAATAAATGGTAAAAGGTAAAAGAGTGAAAGGCCAATAATGGTTGGCCAATTAGGCAATCAGGTGAGCCAGTGATACAACACTGGCAACCGTAGTGTATGCACCCTGTCCAGGGCCAAAGTTAAACAGGCAAGTGTTGTGCATAAAGTAAAATAGATTAACAATCAGGGTAAAAAAAAACACTCAGGGTAATAAATCTCAGCAGTACGTTAATTAAATCCCAACATCAATATTGTTGTGTTAGTCCAAAGCATTAGAGGCAAGTTTAGCTTATGTTAGGTAAAAGTCCAAAGCAATAAATATAGATATAGATTTGTGTTGTAGGATGGTTCAAACAGTGTGTAAAGGTGACTTTTGTAAAAACTTTTTGAGGCTCCTAGCAGTCTCCAGGTGACAGTTGTGCTCCCCCTCAAGGTTCCCCACTCACCAAAAGTAGAAACACCTGCAGGGGTATCAGGCACACAAGTGAGTAGTTGGGTTCCTTGGATTGGCGTGGGCTCCCTCTCCTGTCCTCCGAGAACAAAAGCAAAACAAACGCTGTCTAATACATGCGGGTAAAATAGTAAAATTTAAAAGTCCCGCACTTGTGGTGTTAGAGCACCCAGAGCAGCGGCGTGCGTTCCACCGCTCGGATCCAGACAACCGGAAGTGACGTGTCGACGTGAAGGACCAATCAACTGACGCGTTTCGTCATGTGACTCAGAAGTCACATGACGAAACGAGTCAGTTGATGGGTCCTTCACGTCGCCACGTCACTTCCGGTTGTCTGGACTTGAGCGGTGGAACGCACGCCGCTGCTCTGGGTGCTCTAACACCACAAGTGCGGGACATTTTACTATTTTACCCGCATGTATTAGACAGCGTTTTTTTTGCTTTTGTTCTGTTTTTACCTTTAATAAAACCCTACGGAATTACGCTATGGTGGCACTTTCTCTTTCATTATCCTGAGGAATACCGCAGCAAGCTGGTACAGCAAGCCCAGAAGAGAGAGAGGAAACTCTGGGAAATGAGCGGAGGACAGGAGAGGGAGCCCACGCCGATCCAAGGAACCCAACTACTCACTTGTGTGCCTGATACCCCTGCAGGGGTTTCTACTTTTTTGAGTGGGGAACCTTGAGGGGGAGCACAACTGTCACCTGGAGACTGTTAGGAACCTCAAAAAGTTTTTACAAAAGTCACCTTTACACACTGTTTGAACCATCCTACAACACAAATCTATATCTATATTTATTGCTTTGGACTTTTACCTAAAATAAGCTATACTTGCCACTAATGCTTTGGACTAACACAACAATATTGATGTTGGGATTTAATTAACGTGCTGCTGAGATTTATTAACCAGAGTGTTTATTTTACCCTGATTGTTAATCTATTTTACTTTATGCACAACACTTGCCTGTTTAACTTTGGCCCTGGACAGGGTGCATATACACTACGGTTGCCAGTGTTGTATCACTGGCTCACCTGATTGCCTAATTGGCCAACCATTATTGGCCTTTCACTCTTTTACCTTTTACCATTTACTTGCATAACGCACGTAGCACTTCTCACCAATTAGGGGCAACCTGTGACCCAGGAGCACCCCTTAAAGAAACGACATTGTTTTGCACGTTTAATCTGTTCTTCATATTTATATATTTTTTAATCTATTGGCACTTCACTTGGGCAGCGCCATTCACCCCACCTATAGAACTCACAATAAGATAACAATTACTTAATTTATTAAGGATAAATACATTATGGTGGGTCATCATTATAAGCAAAAGCACATGCAGATAAAAGAAAATATTAGACAGTTTAACCATCCATAAGTAAAATGTTCCTTTTGGTGAACTGACCCTTAAAGTGGTTGTAAACCCTTACACACCACTTGTACCTACAGGTAAGCCTATAATAAAGGCTTAACTGTAGGTACCGTAAAAAATATCCTAAACTTGAACTGTTTAGGAAACATTCACTGTATCAGTATGTGCCAACGTCATTGGTACATGCGCACTGAAGAAACAGCTCGCTCATGCCGTTTCTTCAGCTGTTGTGCCATTACCAGCAGCTTCCACGCGGGAGTGACGTCATCGCGGCTCCGGCCAATCACAGCGCCGGACCCCACAATACCTGGAAATAACTGTGGGAGACATGTCGCAGGCCACAGCGGTGTGCTGGGGCTGCTGCGGGGGCTTCGATCTAAGGTAAGTATTTATTGCTATGCATACTAGCTCATTATGCCTTTGTCTTGCAGGTTTTTTTATTTTTTCTGTGGGTTTTAAGGTTAGTATAATTCATTAAGAGACACAGTAAATATTGTATGATCTTTGAAGCAGCCTGCAAAGCAAGATAGTGCCATTGGCTTTGCACACATGCTGTACAACTACATAGTCTTTTAACACATGAATTGAGGATTGTGTCATGATGCAATCATACACTCCAAACCAGTTCCATGTGTCATTCTGCAGTTCATATCCTGCTGTTTAAAGTGTCGGCGGTGCAACAGACAGTTGCATTCTATACAGTGGCCTGCTGTTTATGACAATAGGTTGTCATAAATTCTTCATATATACATAATCAGAGACAACATCTTTGTAAATGGGCAAAGAATATTGACCATAAGATTGCATGAGCTATTGTGCGGAGAACAGTATGAATTTAAACTAATGAAGAACAAGTGATTCTACACATTAACATTAGATAAATTACATTATCAATTGTTTGATTAGTATACGTATGAACAAGGGCTTATATTTACATAGAGTTCTTTTTACATTTTATTTATGGACAGTTATACAATGACAAACTATATACTGTATAGATCCATGTATAAGTAGCCAAGATTTCTACAATGTGAATATAGCTAATGCTCAGTTTGACTTGGTTCACAGCTATAATGATTATAATATTTTACATGTTCTTTCATTTCCTGTTTTTTTTTTTTTAAGCTTTAGGAATTTTGGTGCCTTTAAACTTGATCTTTTAAATGATGTTTTTTTCCATTTCTTTTTTTTCTTTTGCATCACAGCACCTGATAAGAATATAAATCCCAAGAAAAGCCAAGTCTTTCCTTTGAAGTTGCGGTCTTTAAAAATAGTTTGGCCGCTGGAAACCCCTAAGGGTGTGTGTTTTTTCTTCTTTTTCTTTCAGCCTTTTCCCCTGAATGACTCCAGGGCAGGATCATTTTATGGCCGACTGAAAATTGTCTGCAAAAGAGCGAGGGACAACTGCACTGAAAACAGGGGTCATGGCACCAATTGTGTACTCGCCCTCTGTCCCCCATTTCAAGTACAATGCTGGCATTATTGTCAAGAACAATTGAAAAGAAGGCAAGAAATTAGTACTCCTTCTTCTGGGCAGGTCTATTCCCCAAACATTTTCCAGAAGCAGATAGCTGCAGATGTTAATCCCCTCTGAGTGAACGGATTATTTTTCACTTACTCACCCTATGTTTTTTCATTAGCTAATTGATTGCAATAGTCTATATTTATTTAACAAATCAAGGATGTGTAATGGCATTTTTTTTTCAGTTTTGCAAAAGGTAATAGTAATACACCACATTATACAGTTCAAGTCCCTATTAGAAAGATAAAAAATTGAGAAAATATAATATAACAAAATAATAAAACAATTGTAACTAGGCAATAATAATAAAGGGTCATATAAATAACAAAATATTAAATAAAGAGAAGAAAACTAGTAGATTTTCAGGTATGATTAGAGCAATGCACATCATTAATTGGTCAAAGACAATAAAGAATGGACTAGAAACTAACCAATAAGAAACAAATCATAACTTTCCAGTAATTTTTTTTTTATCTGAGGACAGGAAGCATACAACAGACAGTCACCAGATAAAAAGAACTAGTAAGTTGCAATATGTTACTTTTTTCTTGGGCTTAGAGCTTCACTTCAATTAGTTTTAAAAATAGCGCGACTTGGGGCAACCTGAAGTCGCGTCCGGAGTCGCCCCTGTGTGAACCGGGTCTTAGTCTGTGTGAGAGATGTAAACATAGGTAGTCATCTACTGCTACTGTATACAATAGCCAAAGACTAATTTATTATGGCGGTCTAATTGACAGAATAGTAATGGCACCACCAAACATTTCTCTAGTCAAAAGAACTGCCTGAAACCTGTTCTGAACCCAGCACTCCTGGGTGTGCCAGATTCCTGGTCCCCTATATCCTGTATTGACATGGGGGTCAGAGGGAGGAAACATTGAGCACAGCGGGAGCCCAAGGGATTGACTTTCCAGATCGACACCCCAAAAGTGTTTACTTTCTTCTTTATATGGAGGAGGAACTTTATTGTTGATTTGAGTTTGGTGATAGGAGGATCACTTTAATAGAGAACACAGATATTCAGAATGCAAAGAGAAAGTATACCAGCACATGTGTTTTACAACAGCACATATACAGGTCAAGGAAAAAATAATAAAAACATCATAGACTATATTAAAAAGGACCTCTCTTTGCCTTTAGAACAGTTTTAGTCATGCTCGGAATGTTGTCACCCAATCCCTGAACTGTGTACAGTGGGGCTTAGCACCAGTCTTTAAAGAGGAGCTCCAGACAGTGCGGCTCGACCCTGCCCCCCATTCCCTTATCCCAGTATTTGATTGACTATCAATCTGCCCAGTGATGAGGGAGAGAGAGGAAAGAGCAGCCGCTCTCGTGCACAACGCTGGATCGAGATCAGGCTTTGGTAAGTATAGGGGGGTTGGGTTGGTCTGACTCCTCTAGCACAGAAGGTTATAACAAATATATGTATATATATATATATATATATATATATATATTAAGGTAAAAAAAAAAACTTAAGGCTTTAGAACCATTTTAAAGTCTCTTGGTTTGGTCCTAATGTTCATAAAAACACTTTTTTTTTTTTTTTTTAAGTAATGCATATGGGTACATATTATCTTGAAACATGAAATCAAGATCAAGCCTAAGGTGCATCTGCTCCTGTAAAATAGCTTGCCATACCATTGATTTTATATGAAGATACAGAACAACAAGTGTATCTAGTGACTACCAGAACATAGCTGTCCATGCCAAACAGATCTCCACCATGTTTAACATTAAGCAACAAATATAAACTATTAAATATTAACTTGTTCACTTATAGGAAACAGAATAAAAGGGGGGTTTACGGTCCATATGATTTTTTTAGTCCTTTGGGTTCAGGCTTAATTCTAGCATTTTGAGGTCAAATTTTTTTTTCTACCACCATTCTAAAAAGTGTCTGAACCTAAAAACCTTTTTTTTTTATATATCACCTCTTACCAGTCTTACATTAGTTTAGTTTTTCTGTCTTTCTTCCTTCATTTTCACCTGATAATTCTGCCAATAACACTCATTAAGTAATAGGGTGACAATGTTCACTCACTGCACTGTATCTATTGAGAATCGGCATTGCCATCCTATATGCTTGAATTGGATTTCAAACTCTATCCCCTCTCCTCACTACCATTAAATAAAGATGTGTTGCTTTGGAGTTCACAGAAAATAGCTGAAAAAAATGAAATCATTGTTTAAGATTTCTGACAAAGTCAATGGGGATTTTTCTATTCTGGAAAGAAGGTACTTAGCCTTAAAAAAACTAATGATGCCACAACATTAATTGACTGTAAACTTGTTTGGATATATTTTAATCCAGCTATAGACAGATATTTTGCTATATGTAATGAAAGATCTGAGGAGGTACAATTGCTGGAGCTGCAATCAAATGACAAGTACCATTTCACCGAACAGAACAAAATATTGCTTGTGCTTTATTGAGATTAAATATTCACAAATAGGATCATAACACTGACAATAACTTAAACTAATAATAATGTTGTAAAACACAGGTACATATACAGATAGGGTTTAGTCAATTTTCTTTTACATTTTTAAATATTTATTTATAAAATATATCAAAATAATTGATTTGATGTACTTAAAGTGGAGCTCCACCCTAAATTTTAACTTGTGCTGATCGGATTCCCCCCCCCCCCTCCGGTGTCACAATTGACACCTTTCAGGGGGGAGGGGGGTGAAGATACCTGTCTAAGACAGGTATTTTCACCCACATCCGGGAGTCCTCTCTCCGGGAATCTGCGGGAGTGACGTCACTTCCCGCAGACTTCCCTTGGTGTTCTGGTAGACACTCGGCTCCCAGAACACAGGAGCACCAATCAGAACGGCGCAGTGCGACTCGCGCATGCGCCGTAGGGAACCGGGCATGAAGCCGCAGGGCTTCACTTCCTGGTTCCCTCAGCGAGGATGGCGGAGGGAGCAGCAGAGTGACGAGCGATCGCTCGTCCTCTGCTGCGGACGTCGCTGGACTCCAGGACAGGTAAGTGTCCAAATATTAAAAGCCAGCAGCTGCTGTAGCTGTAGCTCCTGGCTTTTAATATATTTTTTTCTGGCGGAGCTCCGCTTTAACTTTGCTTTCTAAATAACTATATAGCTAAAATCTTTCCATTATAAATGTTCAAGTATACAAAAATGTTGCACATACTTTAAATCACTTGATCAAGAAAAAGCAATAAAATAAATATAAATAATAATAAAATGTTGTACAATTTAAATCTGCAATTAAATATTTTAATTCCATGCAATTTTTTGTTGTTTTTTTTTTTTTTTTTTAATGCATTAGCTGCCTCTAGCTATTTTAGCTGCTTTTACTGCCTACAGTTCCCTCACACCAAAGAATGCGGCAAATTCTCTTACACAGCAAATGGTTCTCATGTGAGATTGCTTCAGTGTTACCACAGTTCTCTGCTCTTGTTAGACACAAGTTTTTAGTCTTGTTGCTTTTGACAGTCCCAGTTGGGGCTTTCTTTTAAGATGGAGACCCCTCCCTCTGTGCCATCTGTTCATCTGTTTCATGCTCAGGCTCACATATTGTGCTACAGAGCGTGAGGGATGGGGCACATATTTTTATGGATGGCTGCTTGAGAGAGGCCTGCAGGTGCCATCGTCTGTGTTGTGTCAGGTGATGGGGTGAGAAAGAACACAAGAAAAACAGGTGTGGGAGTAAATGCCTATGTATCTTCTTCTCAATAAAAATAAAATAGTTACTTCAAAAACTGGGACTTTATTGCGAGAATCAGTGGCTTCTGTTGTTTCTTAATGATACTGGAGAAAAATGATCCATGCAGTATATTTTTGAAACAATTGCATCTTTTATTATTTTTTTTTTTAACTAAAGTGAAACTTTGTCACATTCATATAAACTGAGAAAATAAAACCATTTAAATGTTTCTTTTTGCCTTTATTTAATTTACTGGAAATGCTAAATTATTGGGTCTGATCACCAAACCGATACGAAATAAGGCCTCGTTGACACAGAGCTTAAAAAACACCACTTTCAGTGCTTTTTGTCTGCCTGTAAAAGCACCTCTATGTCATGATGGCAGGGTAATTGGCTCCTGTCTAAATTGGCCCTAATATAAATATGTATATATATATTTTAATCTATCCATAGATAGATATCTATAGATATATTGATATAGATATATATATGTGAGTTAGGGACCTTAAAATTGTAAGCTCCCTAAGGACAGGGACTGATGTGAATTTACAATACATAAAGCGCTGCTTGAATTGACAGCACTATATAAGTACCTGTAATACCTAAGAGTTAGCCTATGTGGCCATGAGCACATAGAGGAGCATTTACAGGCAGGAAAAAAAACCCCACCAAAGGCATGTTCTGAGAGGTGCTTACAAAAAAGCGTGTGAATGCATCTATCTATCTAATAAACGCACATGTATGCGCATAAATGTATTCAAATGGGCAGAATGCATTTATACTCAAACACCACACACGCATAAACAGGCATACATATTGTAACATTAGAGGCATTTTTTCTGCCAAATTCTAGAAGAATTTTTTTTAAGCCTCATGCACATAGCACGAGGCTTAAAAATGGACAAGGACAGGTATATACCATAGTGTTTGGCTTTTATACTATATATTTTTTGATTCAATGTCTTTTATCTTTATAATGAATGAATATTGTAATTTTAGCTATGTTGTATGTGTAGCCTATGGGTACCAATAAAGTCCACTTTATTTGCTGCCATTCCTCGGTTATAAAGAAACAGGATTGGTGTAACATAGAAAAAATTACAGTTTTTCTTGATAAAAAATAAATAAATAAAGAACAGAGATGTATGATTTCATTTCAGCTCTTTATCTTGGTATTTTACAGAATTTCTCAGCATCAAACAGTAACTGCTTTGGTGATCCTTTTGTCTTCACTCACAAAATCTTTATTGTCAAGGTTTAGCTAAACTAAATTTTTTCTCCATGGGGAGTACAACTCTTCTACCTGGGTAAACAAGGCAGAAGACCATATTCTCCCAAGCTGGGGAAACAAATGCCTCTATTACACACATAGTAAGGATGTTTCTTCTTCTTCCCAGGAAGATGACAGATGTCACTTCTCAGTCCCAACTGACTGCCTGGCATACCAGTCCCTCCAAACTGTCTATACTCCCACCATTATGCTTCCAGTTGACACCACAGGCAGCTAGTCCCAAATGCAGCAACTCCAACTCTTAAATGAGCCCTTACACCCCCACCCCCACTGTAGTTTATGGCACATGCTTGTGCCAAACTTTCCCCATACTGGTACCAGGGTTACAGAACCAAAGTGGAAGTATGATTATGAAGTTCAAGAAGAACATAAAAACAGAACAGATTAGCAATATTTTTTTCTATAGATTAAACACATTAAAATGCACATTCAAAATGAAAACAACAATTTACTTGTATTGAGGATCATGAAAGTATACAAATTTCTCAGTTAACTGCATTCTCGGAAGCATGTATCAAATTCCAAGCACAATTACTGTAGACCTTGAGAACACACAGGTACTTGTAAACAATTCTTTCACACATGAATGGTCTGTCCAGGTGCAATAAGTTGTGTAAAGAAGAACAGAAAAATCTGCGCTAGGACCAATGGTAAATTATAAAAAGGCAGGCAGCAATAATGTGATAAGCGTGTACAAAACTAAATAAAGAAAAAGCTGTGCCAACGTAGTTTTATATAGGACTCCAAAGAGTCTCAAATTTTGAAGTTTAGGAAAGGTAGTCCATGTAAAAAGTTGGATTAGTCCATTATTACAGGGGATTCCAACTTGTGTTATGCTGTGAACACAAATTGATTCCAGTCACCAATATATGAAATGGCTCCTTACCACAAATGAAAAGACAGTATGCAGATGGCTTTAACCCAGCCTAGGCCTTTTGTCCCTGGAAAAAATTCCACCGGGTCCCCAGACAATCCACAAAGCTGATAGAGGAAGTCTCCTGACGGCTCCGTGGCAGATAGGACAACAAAAACATATATACCATAGGGTGATATCGTTTTCACAAGGTATAATGAAAAACACCACCACCGTGCATAAAGGTTATGAGTGACCACTACCTATATATGGATTGGCTCCTTACCAGACATACATAGGGAATAAGCATGTATCAGCTGCTTCCAGCCGCGATCCTTTTCCCAGATATACACCAGACTTCCAGACGGACCCTCTATGTAACAAACACTGTTGCGCTCCGAGTGGGGTACCAAAAAACAGAGGGGGAGACCATAGAGTAGTACCCTCTTAACATGAGCTTTATTAAAAATTAAAATCTACTTACAAAATGTAGCTATACATGTTCGTTTTAGCTTATGGTGCTCCATTTCGACTGTCTTTTAGCTTCTGGTTATTTCAACTTTTTTCACCAATAAATGATTGTGGACTCTAAATGTGACCCACTGGTGCTGTTTTTGTCAATTCCTCTTTGTTTTCTCAGTGGAGGCTGATGCCTCATTTGGGGGACACCGCCTGTGATAGAACTGCTAAAATTCAGTGATCCAGCCTTTCTAATTCTCCCTGACTGACAGACAGAAGATCCAAGTCTTGCACCCCATAGACACCTGGCATAGAGCTCAGGGACACTTTCAGGTCCAGGGTACATGTCAGTTCAGCCAAAAGTTCTCCACACTGAGGGCTAGTGGAATACATGCAATAGCAAGGGAATAAAGAAGAGGCTGCATATCAACATCTGGGCCGCTGGAAAGGTATGTATAGAGTCTCTTTTTGTTTTGTTTTTACAGGTAATTCTTCTTTCTGTTTAAGGATCAGTTTAATTCGTTTTCTAAATCTGAACTTATTTTTGCCACCCCTCCCACTGTACCTGATGATCAGAATTCTGCCTAAAGCTAGGTCTTCTTTAACATTGTTCATCTTTAAGTTGCTTATTATATGTAATGTCATACGTGTGTGTGTATATATTCAGGGATCAAGTCCTGGGGAAAAAAGTGTGGGAACTCCCACCCAAGATCCACTCCCCCACCAAAAAAAAAATGATACACTCATATGCATATATATTTCACAGAAAATACAGTGCAACATTTATTGTAAAGTGCCAGTTTACAGAAACAAAATAAGTTAACTTGTCAAACTAACAGAATAATCACACACACCTCGGGGTACTCAGTACTGGCTTGGCTGGTCTCAGGGTGCTGGCCTGGCTGGTCTCAGGGTGCTGGCCTGGCTGGTCTCAGGGTGCTGGCCTGGCTGGTCTCAGGGTGCTTGCCTGACTGGTCTCGGTGCTGGCCTGGCCTCAGGGTACTCGGTCCCCCATCCACCTCTGTGTTCACCTCTGTACCCCCCATGTCCACCTCTGTGTTCACCTCTGTACCCTCTCCACCTCTGTACCCCCCATGTCCACCTCTGTACATCCCCATGTCCACCTCTGGGTTCATCTCTGTATCCCCCCATGTCCACCTCTGTACCCCCTCATGTCCACCTCTGTATCCCCCATGTCAACCTCTGTACCCCCGTCCACCTCTGTGTTCACCTCTGTACCCCCCCATGTCCACCTCTGTGTTCACCTCTGTACCACCTCCACCTCTGTTCCCCCATCCACCTGTGTTCACCTCTGTACCCCCATGTCCTCCTCTGTACCCCCCATGTCCATCTCTGTACCCCCTATGTCCATCTCTGTACCCCCTCCACGTCCACCTCTGTAACCCCCCCCATGTCCATCTCTGTACCCCCCATGTCCACCTCTCACTTCTGTACCCCCCCATGTCCACCTCTCACTTCTGTACACCCCCCCCCCCCCTATGTCCACCTCTGTACCAGCAATTCTCTGCAGTCTGCACATATGAATCCCCTTCCCCTTCTCTCCACTGTGTTATTTTTTACCTGATTATACGGAGGACGTGCAACACAGTCTCCGCCTATCAGACTCAGCACACAGCCAGAAAACTTCACTCAGCTGTGTGCTACACAGGTCTGCCAGGCAGGAGTGGGGGCGGGAGGAACACAGAGCGCAGCTCTCGCTCTATCATTGACTCCGGTCCGCAGCTCCTGACAGAGGCTGCTCGAGGCTGCTCTAGTCCTGCAAAGGGAACGGCGTTCTTGCTGTGAAAAAAGTACAGGAACGCCGTTCCCACGCGTTCCCGCAGCACTCGAGCCCTGTATATATTGTATATTTTAGATCGTAAGCGCTAACAAGCAAGATCCCTTTGATTCCCCTTTTTGTATTGTATTGTAACTGCCTTGTTGCCTCCATTTTGTAAGGCACGGCACAATTTGTTGGCACAACATAAATCCTGTATAATAATAAAAATAATATACTGTATGTTTACAGGTTGTAATTATCAACTAATGCCATGAAGTCTCAAAAAACTCTACTGCTTGTATGGTAGCAGGACTAGGTACTGCAATAGATTAATCCTATTAAACAACAAATCAAAATTCTGTATTATAATGATAGTATATGTCATTTTAAAAAAGAACAATGTATGAGCACATTTACTACCCACCATATGATTAGCAGCATGTGTACCAAATATCCAGATCTTTTAAATGTATCAAAAAGTGTCATGTAAAATGTAGACTAGATCAAGTAACTTGATCTCCTGGATCATAGACTTCACAGACAGGCTTCTTCAATTTGCTAAACACTTGTGTTATATTTTTTAATATATTATTCTAGAAGTTTTTCTAATCTAGAAGAATTCTAGACCGTCTGAAAATTTTAAAACTCCTAGGTATTTTTTCAAAAGTTATACTCATGGAAGCCTAAGTGGTGTACATTCGGTCTCATGCACACAGGATGTTTTGCTAACTCTACTAGACTCCTTTCTTCTTGGAAGAAGAGTTTTGGCAGAAGTAACGCTTGACACTTGAAAACTCGTGTAATGCGTTTAGGTGCTTTTAAATGTGTTTAGGTGCATTGAGCACGTGGGCATCTACTCATTTAATTGACCAGAATATTCATTAATTATGGCCACTGAGATGAATTAATGCTCTAGTGCTAAATGCGCATAGTGTAAAGGCGCGTTTAGACCCGTTTACACACACAAAGTATTTTTTTGCCAAAACTCTGCTGCTCCTGGGCACACTATACTGACAGTGGGTTTTCTTTCTGCCTCTAAACCTCCCTGCCTCTAAACTCTGCTAAATGCCTATGTGTGCATGGAAACATAGGCCAACATATAGGGGTGTTTAGTGGCAGGGAGAAAGTAAAATGCCAAATGTCCCTAGGAGCAGCAGGAAAAACATCCAGTGTGCAGGAGACCTTCATCTCTGATGTGCTTAACAATGTAAAAAGTGCAAATAAAGATGCATGATCATCTTCCAGCACTACAAGCAGTTCTTACTCGTTATCATTTTATTCTTGGCAAACGTTAGTTCAATACCTTGGCTTACCTGTCCCAGACATTTCCAAAAGGCTGTTTTTCACATAGAGTCAGGCAATCTACAAACAAAAATAAAAGAGCATATTTATACACATGTATACAAATATATAAAACACCAAAAGCAATAAGGCCCGGTTCACACAGGGGCGACTCGTCAGGCGACTCAGTCGCCTGACGAGTCGCGTCCCGCTCTGTGCTATGGAACCATTCTAATAGTAGCGACTCAGGTCGCTCCGATTTAGAAAAAGGTTCCTGTACTACTTTTGGGGGCCACGCAGGGCGACTTGCATTGACTTCTATACAGAAGTCATTATGCAAATCGCCTCGGCGGGCGTCTCAAGTCGTCTTGAGATCGCGCCGCCGAGGTCGCCCCCGAAGTCGTGCCGCCCCTGTGTGAACCGGGCCTAAGCCATGTTAATGTAAACATATAAATACTAATTGTTTTAAATATAAAAAGGACCATACTTAAAATGTAATGTTTTAGACACCAAAGCATAGAAGCTAAAGCCCAGAAGGCACAGAAAATGTACAGCTTTTAGGGCAAGTGCCCTTATAATTGCTAAATGACAACCACAATGAAATAAGTTTACAAAAAATGTTATAAACAGAAACTGAGTATCTAAAAAGTATAACTTGCTGGAACAGGTTCCATGTAAAAATTGAAGGCATAAAACTGTCAGTTGTACAGCTCTTAGTAGTGGGAACTGTATACGGTATTTATTAGTGACCTTTTGACCATATAACTTCACTGGCATTGTGAGTTTTCAGCACTGAGGCTAAATACCTAGTGAAATGAAAAATATGGAGGCTACTATTGCTAACCTCCTGAAAATATTATTTTAGTTGCATAAAAAAAGACTGCTGTTAGTTACAGTATGAAGTACAATCATCTAGAGGCCCCTGTTCGGGTTTGTCTGTCGTGGTAGATTTTCATTGCAGGTATGTGCAGACACCTTAAAGCATTTTTTGTTTTTGTTTTAGCTTGCAGTACTATCTGGGCACTGACCAATGAACAAACTGACATTTCACCATGGATGTCACACCACTTCCTCAAACCCAATCTCTCAAAAACTGAGATCATCATCAACTTTATTTCCAAAACTCACCCAACATGTTCTCCCAGGACCTTTTGCTCTCTAGAACCCTCATCACCTCGTCCCATCCTGGCCTCCAGGACTTTTCCAGAGCCTCACTTCTCCTTTGGAACCCTGTCCCCCCCTATCTGTCCAGGTAATGGTATCTCCTACCCCATCCACCTTTAGATGATCCCGGAAAACTTATCTCTTCGGGGAAGCCTAACCCTCCTCTCCCTAAAAATGATACTCCCACTTTCTCTTTCAGCTCATCCCTCATAGTTATTATCTTTTGTATCACTCCCCTCCCTTTTAGATTGTAAGCTCTCACAAACGTGGTCCTTCCAAACCTCTTGCACTGAATTAAATTGTAACTGTACTGTCTCTTTTGTAAAGAGCAGCACGAACTGTTGGCACTATATAAATTTTGTATAGTATTAATATTTATTATAATTAAGCCAAAACTCCTAATCTGATAGCCAGCATGATAGTCAGGCAATTATCATGTTAGGGAGTAGCAAGCAATGGCAGTGTACATATGTATCTCAGTAAAGATTTCCTTTAGGTGGTATACAAATGTTTTGGAACTAACAGTACTGCCCAAGAGCAGAAACCATAATATGCCTGAAAGTATCTTTCTTAAACACTAAATCCTCCTCTGTGAACTTTAGAAGCCCAAATTGCAGATGCTTATCTTAAACAGAACTTTACTACCAAAATAATCTTGCTATTAAAAGCTCTTCTTTCTAGCCCTCTAAAACTTTACAGCACCATGTGATTTGCTAGGTGAATTTGTAGCCAGTGCAATGCACATGTGCCCATCTGTGAAATGTCAGAAAAGGGATTCCTGATACTGGAGTAACATAGGTGGTCACTCCAGTGGTGTAGCGTGGGGGGGCAGGGGGGTGGTTGCCCCAGGCGCAAAATTTAGAGGGGCACATCGTCAGGTTACCTGCAGCTCTTCTCCTGCGCTGTGCAGTCTAGGAGACTGTGAGCTCTTCTGCTTCGCTATGAGGAAGAAGTTGCGGTGCAGTCCCGGCTTAGACTCCAGCGGTGACACTGACACAGCAGTGAGTAAATGAACACTGAAGACCATCCATGATGATCCCAGGGATTGTGACCGTGCGAAGACTGGGGGAAAGGAGGAGGGCAGGCGACTCACAAGGCATCATCTCCATTACACGTCACTCCCCACACACGAGGTCCAGGATCCCAGCTCGTGCGACATGCTGTCCATCCACTTAGCCCGCCCGACGGCCCGGACTTCCGACCACTGCCGCTCCTCCTGAGTCCTGCCTGTGCCTGTCAGTGTGCTGCTACGTGGCCCTGGTGTTTCTCGGCAGGACACCGGCTCTCTGACCCTGCACCGACCACCCCAGGACTGGAGGAAACCGGGGCCAGGAGGAAGAGGATGAGGCATCATCCACACAGACAGAAGCCCCTCCTCACCGGCAGCTGCATGGACATTGTGAGTACTCCTCTACAGAGAAAAGCTCAGTACGGGATGATGGCAGCCGGAGGGGGGCTGGGGCTGAGCTCTGAACTGGAATCTGTGGGAAAGAGAGCTTTGTATTTGGGGGGTGGGGAGATGTACACAGCAAACCCCCCTAAACCCTGCACGCCACACACAGTGCACCCCCTCAACCCTGCAAGCCACACACCGCGCACCCCCCCTCAACCCTGCACTCCATACACAGCGCATCTCTAAACCCTGCATTCAGTACACAGCACACCTCTCAACCCTGCACTCCATACACAGTGCACCTCTGAACCCTGCATTCCGTACAAAGTGCATCCCTCAGCCTTGCACTCCATACACAGCGCACCCATAAACCCTCATTGCTTATAATTAGTTCTAGTTCTTCTTTTCTGTCTATTGGTGGGTCCCGTCACTTCCGCAGTCTGAAGTGTGCAGGCAGTGAGATGAGATGCTATAACCTTAAGCAACAAATCAGTGGGTTGTAATGATGTGCTGTAACCTCTAGCAACCAATCAGTGAGCCATAATGATGTGCTGCAATGTCTAGCAACCAATTAGGGAGCATTAATAATATGCAGTAACCTCTAGCAACCAGTGAGTGGTAATGATGTGCAGTAACATTCAGCAACCAATCAGTGAGCAATAATAATTTGCAGTAACCTCTAGCAACCAATCAGTTTGTAGTAATGATGTGCAGTAACCTCTAGCAAACAATGGGTAAGCGGTAATTATGTGCAGTATCGTCTAGCAAACAATCAGTGAGCAATAATAATGTGTGTAGTGGACAGTGTAGGAATCAGTGTCCTGATGATCAGTGCATCCCCATCAGTGCAGTCTATTAGTGCTGCCTATCAGTGCTCATCAATACTGCCTATCAGTGCCACCTATCAGTGCTCATCAATGGTACCTATCAGTGTCCATAGGTGCCGTCAATCAGTGCCACCTATCAGTGCTCATCAATACTACCTATCAGTGCAAACCAGTGCAGTCTATCAGTGCTGCCATCAGTGCCACCTCAGCAAAACTCTGAGCTGAGGTCTTTCTCATACAACCTATAGCCTGCATTGACTTTTCCCCTTCCCTTCTTCCTCTCACGAATGGGAGAGGAGAGATCCAATCTGTTCCTTCTCCTCCTGTCCCTTTCCTCCTGTGTAAGCACAGCAGAAAGTATGAAGCCTAGCAGCTGAATGATCAAAATTAGCTGCTTAGCTTCACACTTACCACCGTGCACACAGGAGGAGAGGGGTGGGAGGAGAAGAAGCAGATTGTCTCTCTCCTCTCCCATCCATACCAGGGAAGAGAGAGGGGGAACTGTCAGTGCAGGCTCTGGGCTGTATGATAGAGACACTCTCAGCTCAGAGCCTTGTGGCCAGCAACCCTGCTGGGGCCCCCCGACAGTGGCAGAATGCCAGGGCCCGGTCGCAAGTGCGAGCCACTGGCTCCATGTCCTACCAGCTTTCTTCTGATCCAGGAAGTGAACAGAGATGCAAATTTTAATATGGCTTCAGCAATTTAGAAAATGCAGCCTGAATGTTCGAGGAACAAGAAGTCATCAAGGGAGGACTGAGGAAGTTATTATGGTAATTCTCTATTAGTAAGAATATACCTTTAAAAACATGTTCATTGCTTTCAGTTAAGTTTTCAGTGAGGTCTTAATTCCAGCTCCGTAAAATGAGCTGATCTAGGCTTAGCAATACACAGTAGCTTATACCTCAGAAAGTTTGAATCAGATCCGCTCTTCTTGGAAAATGAAAGCTAGACTGCTAGCTTGTCAGTGTGTATTAGTGAGCAAGATTTTATTAACGTTTCAGAACATTGTTACAAAAAATGAGGTCAACACAGGGGTCCAAGATTTCAGGGAATGAAGTAGATATGCAGAAGAGTCATACATTACAGTTTTTTGAAGGTACACATTTATTATCTCTATATACAAGTCCAAACTTTCATCTGGTAAGAACCATATGAAAAAAGACACTGACACTGTACTCACCACCTCAGTGGGAGATTGTTTTGTTCCATTGAGGGCACAATGATTGTAAAAAAACGAAAAAGTATAGAGAACAGGGACACAGAAACATGACAAAAAAAGATATTGTGTAGAGTAAGTGTAAGGGAAGAAGGGGAAGGGAAAAAAAATAAAGGAAAATGTAATAGTTCTAGGGATAATGGTGTCAGGGAAGATAGAATTTGGGAATGAAATGGGATTCCCATTCTCAAGGATACCTGTTTGTCATGTCCAGGTACCTGTCTTCTTGAAGTAAGAGGGAATAAGCTAGGTCAACCTGTGTATAGACTTAGTTGAGCCATGGTTACCAGTTTTTAGGAAATGTTTGTGTCTGTCGAATTAGTTTGCTTCATCTATTTTTGACCTCTTAGAACCACATAGTTGGTGACCCACAGTTCCTGTCTGGTAACCATTTCTGCTTCTCAAGTCTAAGCATTGCAAGTGGGATCTCTATAACTGATCCAATTGTGGTGAGAAAGCTATAACTTACAATCTCAGAAGCGCTGGCAAACAGTGACTTGATCCAAATGTCATCTTGCAGATCATAGAAAGCTTTAATTCAAAACTTGTGCAGATCTTCACAGGAGAACTTTAGATAGGTTAAGAAAAATCATAGTATGTCTAGCTGCAGCAATTACATGTGCTTCAAACAGAAACTAAAAAAAAAAACAACACTGAAAAGAGGGTGGGACTAGCTATACAGAACGTCTCCTAGCTATAGAGTAAAGCCTCGTACACACGGTCGGACTTTTTGCCAACAAACTTCATTTTGAGCAAAGTCCGACCGTGTGTACAGAAATCCATCGGACTTTTGTCCAATGGACAAAACAAATAATGTTAAAATCAACCAACAATAGCAGAAGTTGACCAAAGGGTGGCGGTAAAGAGCAGAAAAACCATGTGATGTTGGAAAAGTTTTGGGAAAGTTTGCAGAAAAGTCTGAGCGTATGCTATGGGTGTGCCTGGCCAACTCCGTTCGGACAAAAATACACAGAAAAGTCAGATGGAAGTCCGACCGTGTGTACAAGGCTTTAGAAAGGGACAAGATTATTAAAAGCAAACAAACAATATAGCATGTGTAACAAAATACCCTCCAACGAAATGCATGATTTCAAATATTAAACAATTGAGAGTCCAAACATTGCAAGAGAGAATATTACTGGAGCACGTGAAAAGATTAAATGGGGAGAACATGGAAGAATAATGCAAATATTAACCTTCTGTAAAACTTGTAAAGTCATTACTAGTGTCTGTAAGCTTGCGCAGAAGATGGTTTATGAGTGTATCTTCAGAGGGGAAGGCAGCAACATGCAAAATAAGTACCAGTTCGTCAATAGGTCTGAAGTTGAGTCACTCTGATCCTTCCATAATTACCAGGCCGTCTACTTTCTGAACCTTTCCATCATCAAGTGGTGCAGTCTTTGTAATGAGACCCATAGGTCAATGGTTGTGGTGGGCATTCTTTTCTTTCAAGAAGACTATCTTGCCCTATTGTAGGTTGGGTTTTTTAGTTTACCATTTGCCACAACCTTGAAGGTTGCATAGGTACTTTTTTTCCAACGACTGCAGAAGACATTGGCAAGGTACTGAACTTGCTTGTGGTGATGTTGGACCAGTGCAATGGTGTGATGTCAATCTAGAGCAATAGGCTTATTCTGTTCCTCATTGAACAGAGGGGACTTCTGTATGCTAACTCCAACTCAAAGTAACTTGTCATTATCAATCATTGGGTTCAATTTTGTACAGCAGACTATCAACAGAAAGGCAAAATCCCTTTGATATGTTTCCAATCTCCTGAGAGTACACTTCATGTTGAACACAGTAAATGATGACCCTTTTAAAGATGTGCCATCCATGACACTTTTTGGACCTCATGCCACGTACACACGATCGTTTTTAATGACGCAAAAAATGACATTTTTTTAAATGGTCATTAAAAATGATCGTGTGTGGGCTTTCCAGCATTTTTCCCCGAGAAAAACGCAGAGAATCACGACGTGAAAAATTGGAACATGCTCTAATTTTTCACGTCGTTTTTTACATCGTCGTTTTTCTCGTCATGAAAAACGGCCGTGTGTGGGCTTTAACGACGTGAAAAAAAATGCGCATGCTCAGAATCAAGTGTAGCGGGTATTTGAATTTGTAAGGACTCTGGTGGTGTGAAGTTCAGTGGGGTCTCTGGGTGGCGCTGTTGCCTTGGGCCCAAGCTGAACATACATCGCGAACCGTGCCTTTTTGTCCTCCCCTGGAGCTGGTACAGCGGGGCGGGGAACCCGCTGTGATGCAAAGGGAGAGGTCATAAAAGGGGAGGAGGCCCTGATTTGAGAGAGTCGGAGGACGTGGCCGCACCCAGGCAACTTCAGCTTGGGTGCTGGCGTTCCGGTGTTCCAGGCCTAGGTGCCCATGGCCTAGCTGGAACAGAGATGGAGTCCATTCCAGGCACCTTTAGCCTGGGGTGAGGTACTATGGTGGATGCCTGGGGCTCAGTACCTTCGACTGAGTTCCGCGAGGGTGAGGAATCCGAGGGGGCCCTAACGCCTTGGGTGCCCGTGTCTGAGTTCGTGAGGACTGTTGCACAGTAACTTCTCCGAAGAGTCCGGCGCAGCATCGCTGGTGACGGAGAGGCCTCCATTTCTCCCTTGGACGGATTTCTTCCCCTGACAGGGGCAAAGTGAGAGAAGGTAAATTCACATTCTAAATTACCTAGTCAGTGGCAGTGACTATCCACCACTGGTGACAGCACAGTGGGCGGCAGCAAGAAGGGAAAGGATTGTGCCTCGATCTGTTTCCCCATTATTCAAAAGGAGAAAGACTGTTTTATTGCTTGGCAAGAAGAATAAAACTGAGTTGTACCTATTCACTGTGTGGAACTTGGGTTACTAAGCAAAGGAGCCAGGGACGAAGGACTGGACTTGGCTCTAGGACACCTACACAAAAGCCGATCCCTGGCCTTCGCCTCCTGGTTACGGGAGGACACGGGCCATGGTGTGTATCATCTCTCTCTCCCAGGTACCCCTAGACAACAGCCATATAACCGATAAAGCAAGGGAGAGAGGTGAGGCCGCTACACGTGGGGGCATCGTATCCGGGATATGTGTATGGTGTCTGAATTTGAACTTTGCTGCCCAGAGGAGTTCCGAGTAGGTCGGCCATATTGGCCAACGCGCCACGAGGCAACTCACAACTGCGGAGTTCATGGGCGGGGCAAGGGAAAAGCCCGCGAACAAGTGCAGAAAGTGGGAGGAGTCTGGCCACGTGGAGGTACACACGTGGAGATTCCGGTGCGGGTGGGTCAGTGCGCAATGGAGCAGCAAAGAGAGAGGATGGCTTCAAGTGCTCCGTGGATTTCTGTTCCTTCCTTCGTGGATATGTCTTCTCTGGCTGCCGGGATAAGACTAAGGCCCCGGGGGCGATTGGCTCTCTTTACCTGTAGAGACATGGAAGCCCTCGGTGTGATCTGTCCCGGCTGTTTGGGACTGGTGGTCCAGCTGATGCCGTTTGGGCGCTGTAAGGTCTGCAAATAATTCCTCTTCGAGGTGGAACCATTCACAGAAAAGCCTCAGGCTTTCCACCTCAACTACCTCACAGGGACTGCCACTCCAGAGGGAGAGATCGATGCTGGTGCGTTCCCCGTGCGCACTGATCCGGGCGAAGTGACTGCCCAAACAGAGGTGAAAAGAGAAAAATCAGAGGATGCTGCCTCGGTCACCAGCAGCTCCCTGCTCCGGCCACCGAAGAGGAAAGTCGGCCTAGTGATGGCCTCGTGTGGTCGTGGAAGAGCTTTGCCCCACTGCTTGCCTGGCCTGGATGGCTCTGGTAGGAAAAGTCCTGGACATTCCTATTCTTCAAAAGGCCCAGGTGAGCCAGAGGTTGGGACTGTCTGTGTGGTAGAAAGTGGCGGTAGTCCACAGTCGGTAGAGGCCATCAAGGGGGATAGTTCCGTGACTGGGAATTATCTGCCCGCAGAGTGCTACGACACCTCTGACCTGGATTCATTGTCTGACAATGGCGATGATGGGGAGATAGACAAGATCTTCCAACAGAAGGGATGGGACAGGATGAAGCTACCCTTGGCCCATTTTACGAGGGACCTGCCTATGTCTACTGGAGATAGTATACCTCGGGTGGAGGCCCCGGCGCTGAGGGAGGAAGCTAGTCCTCTGTCTGGAGTTCCCCTTCTGGATTCAACATCCATTTCACCTGCTCCTGTTGCGGGAGTGCAACGTCAATCACTGCGGGCTCCTAGGCCCAGGTCTACCGAGGTGGTGAACGCACCTCGCCATCCAGAAGCGATTGTTCCACCCGGAGAAGGAGACCGAGCTACTATGCCACCTTTGTCAAGGCTGCAGCGTCTCTTTGGCCAGAAGGTTGCTCAGGAATATGGGTGGGAATACCCGTATCTGCCTCGGGAACTGCTCTATGAGGTGGAGGTCTTCCGGCAAAGATGGTATGATGCCTTTGTGTGGGACAAACTGAAGGTACAGCAAGCACGGCGGTACCTTTCCTGTTCACCAACGGTCACCAAGAAGTTTCAGGACTGTAAAGCTAAGTGGATGCTGGGAAGACACATTCATGCGGACAAAGTGGTGATCTGTCGCAAAGAAGGAAAGAGTGTTGAGTACCATGTGGAGGCTTTTGATGATCGTTTGAAGCCTATATCATTGCCTCATCCAAGGTTTTACCTGTAAGAGAAGAAGAGAGAAAAAGACTCTTGTTTGTTTCTTTTCATTCCTGGCTGAACTTTCCAGAGTGCCTTTCCCAGAACACAGAGACTGTGCCCTATTTTTTTTTTGTATTTGGGCAATCCTACTCTTTGGAGATATGGGAGCTGTTTTGTTTGTTCTCCCTTTTCTTCTTCTGACACTCACAAGAATCAGTGACTTTGGGTTTTAGATAGTGTAGGGTCACAGAGGAAATGTTCAAGTCCAAAGTTCATCTGGAAGTAATGAGTGTCTTGACCGCGGCACTGTCACCAGGTGGCAGTGTTGCGCAACGATTGTTTTTTTTTTTTTTTGACATTATGCAGCACTTATTGGAGTGAATGGGTTTCTCCTAGGATAGACTCATTAATTTCAAGCAAACACACATGTTGGTAGGATGTATGTTCTTTTCTTTCCCTCTGCAGGAGATTCGTCTGTCAAGACTACTGAGAGTGGGTGGTCTTCAGATAGTCAGCGGGAGGAATGTAAATGTGTGAGATATTTAAAGTGTTTTATTGAAAAGTTTTATAGTTGTATTCCTTTCCCATTCAGGTCGCAGCACAATCCAGGGTTAAATTGTGTAGTTTGGTTTCTGGGCTGAACTTATGACACCACCTTTCGTGGGGTGTGAGTTTGTACCAGACACTGGGGACCAGTGTCAAATCACCAGGGGGAGAGTGTAGTGAGTATTTGAATTTGTAAGGACTCTGGTGGTGTGAAGTTCCGTGGGGTCTCTGGGTGGCGCTGTTGCCTTGGGCCCGAGCTGAACATACATCGCGAACCGTGCCTTTTTGTCCTCCCCTGGAGCTGGTACAGTGGGGCAGGGAACCCGCTGTGATGCAAAGGGAGAGGTCATAAAAGGGGCGGAGGCCCTGATTTGAGAGAGTTGGAGGACGTGGCCGCACCCAGGCACCTTCAGCTTGGGTGCTGGCGTTCCGGTGTTCCAGGCCTAGGCACCCTTGGCCTAGCTGGAACAGAGATGGAGTCCATTCCAGGCACCTTTAGCCTGGGGTGAGGTACTATGGTGGATGCCTGGGGCTCAGTACCTTCGACTGAGTTCCGCCTTGGGTGCCCGTGTCTGAGTTTGTGAGGACTGGTGCGCAGTAACTTCTCTGAAGAGTCCGGCGCAGCATCGCTGGTGACGGAGAGGCCTCCATTTCTCCCTTGGACGGATTTCTTCCCCTGACAGGGGCAAAGTGAGAGAAGGTAAATTCACGTTCTAAATTACCTAGTCAGTGGCAGTGACTATCCACCACTGGTGACAGCACAGTGGGCGGCAGCAAGAAGGGAAAGGATTGTGCCTCGATCTGTTTCCCCATTATTCAAAAGGAGAAAGACTGTTTTATTGCTTGGTAAGAAGAATAAAACTGAGTTGTACCTATTCACTGTGTGGAACTTGGGTTACTAAGCAAAGGAGCCAGGGACGAAGGACTGGACTTGGCTCTAGGACACCTACACAAAATAAAGCCCGATCCTTGGCCTTCGCCTCCTGGTTACGGGAGGACACGGGCCGTGGTGTGTATCATCTCTCTCTCCCAGGTACCCCTAGACAACAGCCATATAACCGATAAAGCAAGGGAGAGAGGTGAGGCCGCTACACAAGTATGAGACGGGAGCGCTCGTTCTGGTAAAACTAGCGTTCGTAATGGAGATAGCACATTCGTCACGATGTAACGGACTGAAAAGCACGACGCTGAAAAGCGCGAATCGTCGCTCAACAAATTTTACTAACATGAAGGGTGACGCCATCCGAATGGAACTTCCCCTTTATAGTGCCGTTGTACGTGTTGTACGTCACCGCGCTTTACTCAAACATTTTTTTCCACGATAGTGTGTAGGCAAGGCAGGCTTGAGAGGAAACACGAAAAATCACGTTGAGAAAAATGCAGTTTTTTTCAATGACATTAAAAACGATCGTGTGTACGCGGCATCAGTGTTGGATGCAAATTGACGAGCAACATGGATAAGTTGTGTGATAGCCTGTACAATGAAAGACAGTGAGAACTCAGCCTCATCTTTGACTTTACAGAGGTGTTGCGTGTAACAGTATTAGCTTTAATCTCCTTATTAGATGCCGGAATAACCAGTTCAAATGTAGAATCAATGAGAATTGTGTTGGGGTCATCATTGTTGCAATACCATCGGAACCTGAGGAAGTTTGTTGTCTTCTTGAAATATGAAACATTGGAACATCTACTGAATGTCGGCCATAACAACAACTGGTTCTTGCCTGAAGTAGAGCAAAACTCCTATAAGCTTGTTGTTCAGACTAGGCCCGGGTGAGAAGGATATTGTTGAGAGAAACACCTTCATTCTGAGCACTTGAGTCATAGACCAACCTGATCTGATATGCCATGATGGTCCATGCCAAAGCATGGGAGGTACCAAATATCCTCTCCTTCCCTAAGAGGTGGTGCAGACTCAGCATGATCTCTCGCAAACACCTTCTGCATAAAGTCAGCAAAGTGTTTTTTAATCTCAGGTTTTCTGTTCAGGATGGGTTGTAAAGAAGTAAATAGTGTTTCCACATGCTGAACATTATTTGGTAGTTTCTTTCTTGAGGCACAAAATGGCAGGGGTGCCACCCAGCTGTTGAATTATTCTGATAGAACTCCTTACTCATAATTTTTAAGAACTTGTCATCTTCCATTGTGGCTGGCAGAACATTGTCTTTAGTTGTTACATTGAACAATGTGGTGCCGACATGATCATCCCAGAAATGAAGGGCCTTGTTATCGCCTTGTGTGTAGAAGTGTTGCATGTCTGTAATGAAATATAGGCACTGCTTGAAACAAGTAATGTAACCATCTGGCAGAACAGGTGTCTTGAATGAAGAAACTGTGGAAGACCTACTGACACTACCCAAGCAGATGTTGCCTTTGATGGCCCAGTTTAGGGCCAGGCGTTGAGGATATGGTGCATCATGTGGTAGGTGGGCATCCGTCTTGACAGGTTGAAGCTCCAAGAGAAGGTCATGGATATCTTGAAACTTTAAATTGTCTCTGATAGATATTTTTGGGAAGTTATGCAGCCACCTTAATGGCTTCTGGGCTACTGAAGCTATGCTCAAGTCTGTGCTGGGAGCTGAAGTTTTGGTCCAGCCTGGGTGAAAAACAATTAAAGTCAGCAGCTACAAATACTGTAGCTGCTTACTTTTAATATTAGGGCATTTACCTGTCCAGGGAACACGCGATGTTAGCACCTCAGCTGATCTTCGAATCGACTCCCGGGCGCTGTTGCCGCCATTCCTGGTAAGGGAATGGCGCAGTAAAGCTGGTCATCCTCAGTACCAAGGGGGTGAATACTTTTGCAAGGCACTGTAGCCACTCTCTAACAGAATGTCAGATTATAGCAGTGAAAAAAAAAAGGAATTGGGAGATTTGGAAGAGGCTGAGAGTAGAAGGCACTTTTGTTTAAGTTTGAAAATACTAGAATATATTTTATTATACCAGAGTTTAGTGTCACATTAAAGTGACCCACCTCTTTAAAGTTTAACTATCTATTATTCGATTTTCAACATATAGCATATTGTAGTTTTAAGTTGGGTATAGGATTTATGAGGGAGAACAAAGTTATGAAAGAAGGTCAGGGTTGTGGGGTCAAAAAGGCATTAGAGTCATATGGGATGGCTTTTGATGAGTCAGAGACTCTAGGTAATATTTCAGCTGCAAATAATAAAATAACTCATTCACTGGAATCTTGTGCAATTCCCCTAGGTGGCAGAAAAGTCTCACTCCATTAAAGCAATAAGTGCAGGTGAACCCACTATTAATTTACCAGTGAAACTTTGAGGGTTACTGTAGTCCAAGGGAAATTAAGGACAGCCAACTAGGCCAGCTGAAGATTATATAACATTGAAGTATGCAGAATATACCCCTAACAATAAACTTCTCTTTTATGCTCCCTTTTGGTCTATATTAAATATACATTTGAAAGCATTTTGTAATATCTGTAATATATTTTTGAGGGGGGGGGGCAGCGGCAAACAATCCAGCTGGCGCCGCAAGCTGCCCTCCGTTGGTCGGGTCCCAGGCATCCATCCCCCCCAAAATGGAAGGTAATAGTACAGCGCTACATATAGGCCAGTAAAAACTGGACTGTAACTCAAATGTGACCATAAATGGAAACACACAAAAAAGTGAGAAGGGGCAGGCTGAACGCCCTACCCAATATATATAAAATGTCCACAATAATAAACAAAAACAAAAAAAGTTAAGAGTGTCCAAAACAGTGGGTAAATAACAAGGAATGGATGTAAAACTTCTGGCACAATTCTTCACGTGGATGGTGACATTCATGTGTGCTTACCAGAAACGTTGGACCCGAATGTCATACGACAGCGGATCAATTGAGCTTGAGAGTATCTCCAACGGATCCCGGTATTCAACCGGACGATGGGATACGATCAAACTTAAATGGAAAATACCCCGACAAGGGTATTGTAGAAGGACCAACTGGAGAAAACTGAAAAAACTTTTCCATTTGGGCTATGCATTTTGCTTCCTATGTTGTCTTTTAATATATGAACTGTGATCACTTTTTATCTTTGTATGTTGGTGTTTTTCTGATTAAAAACCCAATTTTTTTTTGACCTACACCATTGGAGCCCCCTATTTTTTTCTTCTCTTTGCATGAAATCGGTGAGGAAAAGTTTTTTCAGTTTTCTCCAGTTGGTCCTTCTACAATACCCTTGTCGGGGTATTTTCCATTTAAGTTGTATCCCATCATCCGGTTGAATACCGGGATCCAGAGTGCCAGTCTTCTGGTGGGATCTCCAGCCTTGGGGGTATTGGAGACCCGAGAAGTACTGCATCCATCAGTTCCACCCAGGATTGAAGACATCCGATCGTCTAGCCGGTATACCTCTACATCCATCAGAGATCCGGGGATGTTCCTGTGGAGCAGCCGTTGGAGATACTCTCAAGCTTGATTGATCCACTGTCGTATGACATTCGGGTCCAAAGTTTCTGGTAAGCACACATGAATGTCACCATCCACGTGAAGAATTGTGCCAGAAGTTTTACATCCATTCCTTGTTATTTACCCACTGTTTTGGACACTCTTAACTTTTTTTGTTTTTGGTTATTATTGTGGACATTTTAAATATTTTGGGTAGGGCGTTCAGCCTGCCCCTTCTCACTTTTTTGTGTGTTTCCATTTATGGTCACATTTGACTTACAGTCCAGTTTTTACTGGCCTATATGTAGCGCTGTACCATTACCTTCCATTTTGTTTGAATTTGTCACATTCCAGCACAGCTGCTTCACCTCCCTCTATAGAGTTGTTATTATTTATGTGTTTTTTGGGTAGCGCATTTATTTCTTTTTATCACTATCCACCCCCCCCACCCCCTGGTTGGTTGGTCACCAGCCCCGCACTTACCCCATCTAGGTCGCGGGCAGCGCTTCCTCTCAGCGGCAGGCGCGTCTCCTCATCCTGGTGCTTCACGACAGCTTCCCCTGCATCTCCTCCCGCTTGATGATTGTCTGGGAGGAGAATCAGGAAGACAATAGCGAATAATAATTTGCTATTGCCACACAACTAGGTAGGCTCTGCGCCCCAAGCCCACCTTTTTTTGAAGCCCATTAGAGCTTAGGGGGCCGGACGCATGTATTAGGGGGGCGGTGTCCTGCGCCCTGCATTATGGGCCGCCACTGCTCTTGACTCTCCCAGAACTCCACTGAGCTGAAAATTTCTGTGCTTTCTGCCTTTGCTGACTTTTCTCAGCTAGCATTGTTTCCATATCTCTCTCTTTTTCTCTCTCTCAATTTCTGGGCTTTAAAACACATCCCCTGGAAAAGAGGAAAAGGGAAGTGCTCTGTATTCCTAAAACATATTCTGTCCTAGGGTGAAAATGCGTCTCCCCCATATATACAGTATAGTGAGTGAGCATTGTCACCTTAGGACAGGAAGTGTGCTACTGGTGGGATCACCAGGTGAAAATAAAGAGAAAAAAAGATAAACAATGGAGTCACCACATTTAAGAACTGGTAAGCTGCAATTTATTAAATGTTTGTTCTTGGGTTTAGCTGCATTATAATTTATTACAGTATTGCACATTGTCCCACATTTGCATGGATCATCACCAAGGTAGCTATTTGAGCAATCAATTGTTAGTATTTTCTGATGTACTACCAGGCCTCCTGTAAGTGTATAGTGTAAAGAGTGGATCTGTTAGTTGAGGCTTAATGGTATTTTAGATTGCATTACACATATAAGCAGGGACTGTGACTGACAGGGTCCCAAAATAATAAAAACTTTTGCATATATAAGTTGTTTTGATTTCATTCATTCTACTAATATATAGTATTTAAAAATTATTCTTTCATTTATTATAGTTAAGAAAAATAAACATTATAAAAATAGGTTCTTTTCTTAGTCAGGTACATATGAAATAATGTATATTACTATTCTTTTGTTTGGCCGGCAGGTGCAGTTTCTTTTACCTCTTTACAACGTGTTGGAATAACCCTGTTGCTTACAGACCTCATTAACTCAAGCTGAAATTTGCATACCCAAGAGGATGACTCATTCAAGTATCTCATACATTATCAGATGGCACAGTGCATAGTTTCAAGCAGACAAATGGAGCTGTTGGTAAGCTGCTACTGCTGTCTGTATAGATGAATGTTAGTGCTCTGGGAATCCTTTTTGGATATTAAAAGTTTGTTTGTAAACAAAGACTGTATCCAGAACCGTTAATTTCCCTTTAACCTATTATACATTCATTTATAAGAAGATGTTTTAAAAATAAATAACAGAGTAATGCTTATAAATAATAAATAATAAGTCAGTCAGTATCAGTGCCATTATGTAACAGAGACATAATTTCATATTTTTTAAAGAGTCAGTCCACCCAAAAAGTATATTTTTGTTATAGGTAAGAAATGGTGGGCCAAGTTACCTGCTAGCCTATTATCTCTTGAAAAGCCCACACTGAGGTTTTTCCATTGCTAATTTTGCATGTTAATAATTTTGTTCCTACCTCACTCCGAAGCTAGGGGATACTCTATGTAGTTAGTCTCACTCTTCTTCTTTAGCCTCCATTCGGTAAATGTACTGTGTTCTGCTGTAGTTAGAAATAGTATGATTTTTTTGTCCTACCTAATGTTCATCTATTGTGACCTGCACAAGTTTTTGGATTAACGTTTTCTACAATATGCAAGATGTCATTTGTCATTTAAAATATGCCAATATAAGTAGTGGCACACCGCGCATTCGACATTAGAGCTGCAAAGAGGGTCGAGTCAACATCGAAAGAAGAACACAGGGAGAAGACCCTGCAGAGGCAGAAGAGAGCAGACAGAGGGAGAAGAACCGGAGAAAGAGCGGAGAAGACCCGGAGAGGGGAGAAGAAACGGAGAGGGCTAGAAGACATCAGCGAAGGGGAGAAGAACCAGCAGAGGCAGAAGACATCAGCGGAGGAGGCAGAAGAGCCGGAGAGGGGAAAATAAATCAGAAGAGACGCCGGAGCTGCCTTAATAAATTACTTTAAAAACCTGTGTACTGCATTTTATTTTTGACACTTTTTTTTAGGTGAATGGGTAAGGGTACAATTTACCTCATACTCCTTAACATAGGGTGGGGGGCCGAGATCTGGGGGCCCCCTTGTTAAAGGGGGCTTCCAGATTCCAATAAGCCCCCCGCCCGCAGACCCCAACAACCAATAGCCAGGGTTGTCGGGAAGAGGCCCTTGTCCTCATCAACATGGGGACAAGATGCTTTGGGGTGGGGGATGAAGGGCATGTTAAGGGCATGCGGTCTGGTACGGTTCAGGAGGGGGGGGCGCTCGCTCATCCCCACCTCTTTTCCTGACCTGTCGGGCTGTGTGCTCGGATAAGGGTATGGTATGGATTTTTTGGGGGACCCCAGATTGTTTTTTCAGCGTGGGGGCGTTCCCCTTAAAATCCATACCAGACCAAAGGGCCTGGTATGCTCTTGGAGGGGGAACCCATGCCGTTTTTGTTTTTTACATTTTGCATGGAGTTCCCCCTAAAGATTCATACCAGACACAGTGCCTGGTATTGCCGGGGATCAAAGTCAGATCCCTGTTCATTGAAGTTGGATGCATGTCAGACTTCAAGTCGCAGGGCAAAGTCGGATCCAAAGTGGTACGACTGTCGTGTCGCACAAGTGTGAACCAGGCCTAAAACTGTAGATAGTGTGAAACAAATGTACTTTGTAATAGGCTTGGAGACCCCCAACAAATCCCACATTACATTTGTCTATTTATCCCCGTTTCATTATGCTTTGAAGATCCCAAAATGGCAGCCAAACCTCACTGGCCAACAGGATGTTGCAACATCAGAATATGGGCACATTAAGAGCCGGTTCACACTGGGGCGGCACGACTTTGGGGGCAACTCGGCAAGGCGATCTCAAGACGACTTGAGAGGCGACTTGCAAAATGACTTCTGTATTGAAGTCAATGCAAGTCGCCCTGAGTTGCCCCCAAAGTCGTACAAGAACCTTTTTCTAAGTCGGAGCGACTTGCGTCGCTCCTATTAGAATGGTTCCATTGAATAGAGTGTAGCGCGACTTGTCAGGCGGCTGAGTCGTGTGAACTGGCTCCAACAGTCAAACAACAAAGTATCTTTGAAATTAGACAGTCTCTAGAGTTTGCAAGTGAGCAATTGATGTCTGGATCGCCTTCTTTTTTTCAGATGTTGTCATTTTTAAATAAACAAAATCAATTTTTTTTTCTTTTGGAAAGCAGCGGCTTATGCTCATCTTCTGTGAGTACATTCTGTGACTTAAGTTTACATAATAATTCAAACTTCTGTCAGTTTCAACTGTGTAGCCTATGGAGATTCTACCAAATGTATAACTATTATCAAATGTATGTTACACTACTGGCTCAGTATTTTGGGGTGATTAGAGGTCGCATTTCAAAGATTTACATTGGTTGTGCAGGGGTTAAACTCCATCTTTCTCAAAATGGAACAATTAGATCCCCTTCCCCACCCATTTCCTGCTGAATATTTTTGTAGGGTTGTTTGCTTGTCTAGTAAACTCGAGCTGCAAAGGTAATCAGTGATCTGTTTTACATTAGCCTGGCTGCTCTGGAGAGGCTCCTGAAGGATTTCATTAGAGTCTCATACTGCTGGAACCGGTGTTTTTGTTTTCCATGTTTATCTTTTGTACTAGTCCCAGGAAAAATAAGAGGAAAACTATGTGCCTGTTTCTAAAATATAGAGCTAAAAAAAGGATTTATGTATCTAAAATATGTAATACTCTATATAGGTACTTAGGTTGTCACTACAGTAACACAAGAAGAGATTGCTTTGTTATCGTTTACTTTTCATGCAGTTTAAAATTTTGGTTTTGTGATTGGTCAGGTCCTAGGCTGATGTAAAAATAGAATTTAGAATTCTTTACTGGGGTAGTGGTGGCGGTGGTGGGGGGTAGGGGGTGCACACTATCTTGAAAATACATGTCAGCTATTTGATAGCGGTTTTATTATTATTATACTGAATTTATATAGTATCAGTTTGTGCAGCACTTTAGAAAAAAAAAAAGGAGACATTGCAATTACAAAACGATTTAAGACAATACTGTATATATAAAGGGATTAGTAAATATACAAAAAGGTAATAACTGTGGGGAGATGAGTTGATGATGAAAGTAATAATGCAGTTTTTAGGTGGAGGTGGGATAGATTTCCCTGAAGAAATATGTTTTTAGAGATCTCCTAAAGGTGGACAGAGTAAAAGATAACCGTACAGATTGGGGTAGGGAGTTCCAGAGGCTGGGAGAGGCTCTGCAGAAGTCCTGGAGGTGAACATGAGAGGAGGGGGCAAGGTTGCTAGAAAGCAGGAGGTCTTGGGAAGAGCAAAGTGGATGGTTTGGTTGATATTTTTAGATAAGGTTGGTGATCTAGCCAGTTTTTTTATCCAACTTATATTAAAGCCCACTATTAAAAACACCCAAGTTTTAATTCAGTTCTAGAGAGAGAGAGGGAGCAGGGAGACCGAGACAGATATGATTACAGCCTTGGAATCTCATATATGCTTCGACATGTTGATTTGAAAGTAACTGTAAATTATTATTATTATACAGGATTTATATAGCGCCAACAGTTTATGTGAACTGGCTCCATAGAGAGATGGTCACAATCTCCTACCATGCAAATTGGATGTGGGGAAACCACATCCAATTCGCATAGGTCCGAACCCAGCCTAAAATACATAGGTCTCCAAGGATGAATTAAGACGCACTGTCACATTTCATAGATATTACACTTTTCTGTTTTATACAAGGTGCATAGGTGTATAACTACAGAATTGTGGTATAATACTGTCTCATGATAGCTACTTATGTCCCCAAATTGACAGCAAAAAAGTGAGATGCAACTCAGCTTGTCAATTAAAGCGGAGGTGCAGTCATTTTTTTTTTAAAGTCAGCAGCTACTAACAGTGTAGCTGCCGACTTTTAATAAGGACACTTACCCGTCCTACTCGCCCGCGATGTCGGTCCCGCCATGGCGATCGATCGCTGCTGTCAGGTCCCGGCTCCTCCATCCTAAGGGAAACAGGCAGTGAAGCCTACGGCTTCACTGCCCGTTTCCTACTGCGCATGCGCCACTCGCGCGGCGCTTTGTGAATGGGCGGCTTGCCTCCTGGGATACACACAGTTCCCAGAAGGCAGCGCGCCCCATTCACAAGAAGAGGAAGTGGAAGGAGACCCACCGCGGATGAGAAGAGGCACATCAGAGGCAGATTAAGGGACTTACGCATAGCAACAAGCATTTAGGGTGATTATATAAAAAAAAAATGTATATATTTTTTTTTTTATTTTTTTTTTAGGATTTTTAATAAAAACGTTTCTTCAGGGTGGACCTCCGCTTTAAGGAGAAACAGTATAAAAAATGACAGCTTGTGGGAAAATATAAAGATCAAATATGGAAGCAGTTCCAATGTTGTGTTACAGAATTATTACGTTGCACAATTACATTCAAATGAGAAAATTGTGTGGGATAAAGACGTTTTGTGTACAGCTGGTAGTATTTTTATTGCACAAAGACAAGAGACTGTCAGTGCATTCTCAGGGGATAAAGCAGTGGAACTCATCTTGAAAAAGATTGTTATGTTAAGGGAGCTGTTTGGAGACCTTTCCTGCTGACAGAATGCCCCAGAAGTGTGTCTGTCATGTGTGATGATAGCATGGTACAATTATGCTGACATCCCACAACAGATTTCTCCCCCTATTGTGTTACAGCTGCAGAATGTACCAACAAACTCACATTATGTTCATCCAGTATATTTCCAAAATTCACCAGCAATTGTGTAGTAGCAAATGTGCAATCAAACCAAAGTGATGTTATGGGGAAAAAAAATCCAGTGGGCAAAGACTTAAAACAGTGGTCAGATGTTCACATATCATAAAACTGCTACAAGACGTCTTTCCCTTTACACCTCTATAAACACGTATGCTTATATCCTAGAAGGCTACATGCACATGGGCGCATTTGCACATGCAGCATAAACAGGCTGCGTATTTTTGGTGCCCGAGATGTCCTGATGGTGTATTCAGTTGCCCATAGAAGTGAATAAGTGAAAGTGGATGTATGAAGCTATGCGCCACTACAATTATAAAGTAGTGCACCTGTACAGACCTAATGTCCTGAATGTAGGTAGGCCAGGGTGCGTTCAACATATTACATCTGTGCCCCGGGGCTACTTCATATTAAGAGTGGCACATAGCTGTGTACAGCCGCCCTCACCTGTTCATGTCTATGGGCAGCTGTACGCAGCTCCAGGACATCCCGGGCACCAGAAACACACACAAGTGCATATGTACTGTAGTATGGTGAATGACAGCAAACAACAGAAAACAAATAACTACATAAATATTCTGAACCCAAATCATTTGACTTATTTGTATTGCTACCCAGGGACTATAGCAGGGCAAGGCAAATATCTCCTTATTGTGTCATTAAAGAGGAGCTTTGCTCTCAATCAACATTGCATATTTTTAATCCTCTGCGCTAGCATTAGGAAATTGATAGGAAAGTATATCATATTTACTTGTTTTAAACTTTTTTTTTCTTTTTTCTTTCGTTTCTTCCTGGTTTCTAGGCCTAGGCAAATGACTAGGCGAATACCTCAACGATTAGGCCCACTGGGGGGCGAAACGCGCCTTAGGGCCCTCTCCTGCAGGTTGAGAGCAGAGATGAAGCCATCTTACACTACTTGGTTCAGTGTTGGTCATAGTGAGTTGGTGTCTTGGGTGCAATCAGTTGCCATTTTTCTATAGCACCTAGGCAAAAGATGCCATAGAACCCAGGAGTCTTCAGAAGGGGGGGAGGAGGAGGTGTTTTCTCAGCTAAGCACACCCTCCTGCCTGCATGCCCAGGAAGTAAATCTTACATGAATCATCTTCCCTTACTCAAGATGGCTGTGGTCAGCAATGCTAGGGGGGTATTTTTCAAAGTGATTTCTTATCAAAATAAAGCATGGAGACATGAATGGGGTAGTTTGCCTTGAATATTATAAATGAATTAAATGGCGTTTTTTGGTTTGTAGTGCTCAGAAGCAGTGTAGATCCACTTTAAGTTGTCCCAGATATGTTATATAGATCTTTTATTGGTGTTGAATCATGGTAGTGCTAATAAATCTGTATTATATATATTTTTTTGCTTTTGGTAGTTCATTTTCAGCAACACAATTTACATGAAAGAAAAGTCCTTTTATTTCTCAACTCCCAGACTTTTTTTTATTGTTGACTGTGTCCACATTTGGAATATTTCTCCTTACTTTCTATTTGAGTGTCAGCCAGAACAAGGAAAATTCCAACAGCAACACAGACAGCAATAAAAAAAAAAAAAAAAAAAAAATTTCCTTTAAAAGATTGGCCCCTTTCACACAGACTGACCGATCGTACCATCCATTGCTCTTTAAGGAGCGGCGGATGTCAACAGACTTAAGTTCGTTGACACCCGTCGATCCAATCCTGTCCACTACAAATAGACGGATGGGAATCCATTGCTTAACTGTCCGGCAGATTGGATGATAGTTTCCATCTGACAGCCCATAGAGGACAGCGGACTGTGTCCATGTCATTCGCTTGCTCACTGGCCTGTCAACTGCCTGTTCAGCGGGTATCAGCGGAGAGATCCCCTGATGAGCAGGTGGCTCCATTGGTGGACCAGTATGATAGGGGCTTAAGAAACTTTGGAACCTTTGCCAGGATTTTACTGCAGTTTGTCCTCGTGAGAGAAATTTCCCTTCACTCCCTGTCCAGGTGACAGTTGTGAGAACAGGAAGACAAAACTCCTCTACAGGAACACAGACCACATTTAAATGTGACAGAGGTTCTAACCCTTCTCTATTCCATTTCTAACTAGTAGAACTAGTAGAAGAGTTTTGGCTAGAGTTAGGCTTTAAGAATATAGGCGCCTCTTGCCTTAAAGCGGAGCTCCACCCGCAATTTTTTTTTTTTTTTAAAGTCAGCAGCTACTAACACTGTAGCTGCTGACTTTTAATAAGGACACTTACCTGTCCTACTCCCCCCAGATGTCGGGCCCCCGACAGCGATCGCTCGGTCCTGGCAGGTCCCGCCGCCTCCATCCTGACTAAGGGAAACAGGCAGTGAAGCCTTATGGCTTCACTGCCCGTTTCCTACTGCGCATGCGTGACTCGCACGGCGCTTAGTGAATGGGCGGCTGCCTCCTGGGATTACACACAGTTCCCAGAAGGCAGCGCGCCCCATTCACTAGAAGAGGAAGCGGAAGGAGACCCACCGAGGCAAAGGAAGAGGCAGATTAGTGACTTCCGCATAGCAACGGGTATTTCGGGTGAGTGTAAAAAAATATTTTTTTTCTATTCATTTTTTTCTATTTTTTTTAGGATTTTTAGTGCTAAAAAAAATTCTGGGTGGACCTCCGCTTTAAAGGATTTGAAGAAAATGCCCTTTTTACATCTTTACTAAAATGACAATGCACTTAAGCCTAATAAAATACTGTTATGATGGTAAGATTCGATACTGAAGTCCTGTAAGACCCATAAGTTTGCCATTACTGAATTTATCTCATCTTTGCACATGCCTATAAATCTACAATTGATCTCTAAATTTCCAAAAAATAATCCTTTAGCCTTTCGTGATTGCTTCTGTTTGGTAGCTAAAATATGCACGTATAGTTATGTACATCATATGATTTTTGGTTAGTTTTTTTATTAGGCTAAAAAACTAATCTTACCTTTAGGGCATGAATTTAATTTGCAATTTAGGAGTCTACCAAATGTACACTTTCACCTAAATAGCTATACACATTTACATATTTTACTTCATTATTACATGTTACATTTGGAACAGATAATCCTTCCTGATCTACCCAGTGTACACATATAGTAATATGAATTAACCCAGTATGTAGAGGCTTGGCATTCTCAGAAGAAAAAAAAAAAAAAATTAAACAGATTCTGTCTCCCCCTTCTGGTTACACAGAAGAAAATAAAAGTTAAGACATAACATACTAGAGCTGCAGTCTCCGGTTAAAATTCATGTTACTACAGCTTTGGAGACTACAACAGCTAACTAATATTGAATTACTCAAATTGTAATCGTTTTCTTAAATTGAAAGAGCTCTTTTTAAAAATGTATAAAAAGGATTTACAATTTTTTTTTTTTTTTTAACAGCCCATGGCAAAAATAAAAATGGCCTCAGATAAAAGATGATTATCTTTTTTGATACAATTCTAGCTAGATCAGCTAATTATTGAACTGTCTATGGCACCTTTGTTCTAGGAGGGATCTTCCTAGCTGATCATTATTGTTTCCCAGGGAATAGCAGTGATATCTCGATAGAGAGATAGGCATGCGGGTTTTGCGCACATCGTCACAGTTTGTTCACCACCGAACTTCTATCTAATTCCTCTGGCAAAAATAAATCCCCAGGTCAAGCAGAGCATTCAAAGGTCCTGTAAGTCTCTTATAGGGGTTGTAAAGGTTTGTTTTTTATTTTCTAAAGAGGTTTCTTTAAGCTAGTGCATTGTTGGTTCACTTACCTTTTCCTTTGATTTCCCTTCTAAATGTTTTTTTTCTTTGTCGGAATTTCTCACTTCCTGTTTCTCCTCACTAAACTTCACACCATCATCCGAGCGGTGGTTAGTCAGTCAGAACAGCTTACTGAACAGCTTACTGAGGAGGAACAGGAAGTGAGAAATTCAGACAAAGAAAACAAAGAAAAAAAACATTTAGAAGGGAAATCTAAGGAAAAAGTAAGTGAACCAACAATGCACTAGCTTAAAGGAACCTATTTAGAAAATAAAAAACGAACCTTTACAACCCCTTTAAGGCCTCTTTCACACTTATACGACTTGTCCCACGATTTGTGATGGCAAAGTAGCATGACAAGTCGTTTCCCATGATTTTCAATGACAACCATTCATATTAGTACGACTTCAAGTCGTTCCGACTTCAAAGTAGTCCCTGCACTACTTTGGTCCGATTTTGATGCCAATTACACAGGCAATCCCTGAAATCGCGGCTGTGAATCGCGGTAAAATCGCGCCACTTTGAAGTCGCAGTAGTGTGAAAGGGGCCTAAGGTGTAATCACACCTGTACATGCACACTGTAGTGTCGGTTCATGCACTATTTCGGGTGCTCTAACTGTAAATACAGAAATAATAATAATGTGAAATAAAATAAAGTGACAGTAGTCAGTCCATAGGATTTCCATACAAGTCCATACAGAAATGAAGTGATATATTGTTGCAACACCTGATGTATGATGAAACTATTAGGGCAGAGTTTATGTCCAGCGATACCACGCTACTCTGATCTGCAGATTTTTATGTGAGAACCTTTTTATCCACTTACCTACATTGTATTGACCGTGGTCACTTTTAATTGCATTTTTTCAATAAAACCACCCTGATTTTACGCTATGTGGCGACTTTTTGCCCTTTTTACATAAACCTCCATGAGAAAGAGTGATTGACCAGCACCAGCGGACGTGACGCCACCCTTCTTTACCTCCAGTGGATGGATCCTTCATGATGTGTGATTCCATGCGTGATTAGACTCCTATAATGTGGAGTCTGGCTCTCTGGTAAGGGCACATCTTGTATTTATATGGTGGAAGGGGCACCTGGGTGTACGATCGCTCACCATCATTTGGAAACGAGTTGCAACAATATATCATTTCATTTCTGTATGGACTTAGGCTACTTTCACACTGAGGCGCTGGATGCGCTGGCGGTATAGCGGCGCTATTTTTAGCGCCGCTATACCGTATTTTTTGCCGCGATTTGCGGGCGCTAGCGGGGGGATTTTAACCCCTGCTAGCGGCCGAAAAAGGGTTAAAAACGCCCGCAATAACGTCTCTTTGTGGCGTTTTGTGGGCGTTTTGGAGGCGCTTCCCCATTGATTTCAATGGGCAGGGGCGCTATAGGAGCGGTATTTTTACCGCTCCTATCGCGCCTCAAAGATGCGGCTTGCAGGAGTTTTTTGACCCTCCTGCAAGCGCAACGCTCCAGTGTGAAAGCCCTCAGGCTTTCACATTGGATACAATTGAGTGGCTTTTTTGGGGCGCATTGCAGGTGCTATTTTTAGCGCAATAGCGCCTGCAAAGCGTCTCAGTGGGAAAGGGGCCTAATATGGAAATCCTATGGACTGACTACTGTCACTTTATTTAATTTCACATGTTATATGGCACTTTATTTCATTTCACATGGTATATTATTATTTTTGTTTTTAGCACGGCAATTGTTGTTTACAAAAACACCAAAAACATTCCCGTAGAAACGCCAAAAAAAAAGTTTTGCCCTTAGTTAGACTTTGGGTAAACCTGTCAAAAACCTAAGCAATTCAAACTGAACATACTAATATTACCGTATATTAAAATGTAAGCTCAGAATGTGAGAGTGAGTGATTTCTCTGCCCTTCACTCTCACGTCTCCAGTTTCCACAGAGTTGAAGGGACTTGTGGCACTTAGTAGCCAAAAACTACAAATGGCAAGCAGATCCCTAGTTCAGCACATAAGAGTGCTGAGAGAAAACAGATGAAACCGTGGGGAAATTGTAAAATATTTGAATATACTTGGTAAAGTGGTTACATTTGCAATAGGTGTATTATTTTAAATTTTAACCACTTGCTGACCAGCCAACGCAGTTTTACTGCGGCAACATGGCTCGGCTGGGTGAAACAACGTTATGTTACATCGCTTCGCCCTGTGGCCACTAGGGGCGCACACGGGCGGGATGACCGCCGGGCACTTGCTATCGCTCGTGACACAGCGAGAACCGGGATCTGTGTGTGTAAACACACAGATCCCGGTTCCCTCAGGGGAGAAATGACTGATCGTCTGTTCATACTTTGTATGAACAGCGAACTGTCATTTCCCCTAGTAAGTCCTATCCCCCCCTTCAGTTAGGACATGCAGAGGGAACACATTTAACCCCTTGATCGCCCCCTAGTGTTAACCCATTACCTGCCAGGGAAATTTTTTACAGTAATCAGTGCATTTTTATAGCACTGATCGCTGTAAAAATGCCAATGGTCCCAAAAATGTGTCAAAAGTGTCCGATGTGTCCGCCATAATGTCGCAGTCCCGATAAAAATCACAGATCGCCGCCATTACTAGTAAAAAAATAATAATAATAAAAATGCCATAATTCTATCCCCTATTTTGTAGACGCTATAACTTTTGCGCAAACCAATCAATATACGCTTATTGCGATTTTTTTAACAAAAATATGTAGAAGAAAACATATCGGCCTAAACTGAGAAAGAAAATAGTTTTCTTGAAAAAAAATGTGGGATATTTATTATGGCAAAAAGTAACAGTGTTTTTTTCAAAATTGGCACTGTTCTTTTGTTTATAGCGCAAAAATAAAAACCGCAGAGGTGACCAAATACCACCAAAAGAAAGCTCTATTTGTGGGAAAAAAAAGACGCAAATTTGCACGACCGTGCAATTGTCAGTTAAAGTGACGCAGGGCCAAATTGTAAAAAGTGCTCTGGTCAGGAAGGGGGTAAAATCTTCCGGGGCTGAAGTGGTTAAAAGGCATTTGCTGCAATTTTAATTGGGTTTATTGCTTTTTATTGCTTAGTATTGTGATGCTTTAATGTAATTGACCCACAGCTATCACATGGTACCTGGGCCCATCACAGCACCCTGTACCATGACAGTTCAAAACACTGCTCTCAAGCCCCGTACACACGATCGGATAACCTATGGATTTTCGTCCGATGGATTTGTCCATCGGAAATCCGATGAAACTGTTTTTCATCAGTCTTGCCCACACACCATCAGTCAAAAAACCGACCGTTCCAAACGCGGTGACGTAAAACACTCCGATGAGCCGAGAAAAATGAAGTTTAATGCTTCTGAGCATGCGTCGACTTGATTCTGAGCATGCGTGGGTTTTTGATCCGATGGACTTGCCCATAGACGATCGGAAATTCCCATCGGTTTTTTATCCATCGGAAAAATTTAAAACAAGTTCTATTTTTTCCATCCGATGGAAAAAAGACCGATGGGTACCATACACGATCGGTTGGTCTGATGAAAACCATCCATCGGGCGGTTTTCATCAGTTAAACCGATCGTGTGTACGGGGCTTTAGAGTGTTCATCGCTGTAACGGCAATCAAAGTGTAAAAAAAAAAGGAAAAAAAAACAAATCACCCCTCCAGAGTTGTTCAGTGTCACTATGGTGACACTGAACTACTCTGATTAAAGACTGGAAAAAAAAAATTGTAAAAAAAATAAAAAAAAAATAAATGTTTAACCTGTTCCAGACCACCCACCACACATATACTGTGGCAGGGTGTCCCGGCTGCATGAAGCAACGTACCTGTACGTTATCCATGCTACCTAGTCTGGGGCCCGTGCGCGATCCGCCGGTGGCCAACTTCCGATGTGATTGGACATAACGGGAGCCAATCAGCAGGCCCACCATCGTTCAGGTAAATGTAAACAAGGCAGACCGTTGTTCTGTCACAGACAAAGAGAATTATTGTGTTCCTACTAATCAGGAGCACAGATCTCTTTATTTGTTCAGGTCATCCATTCCCCACACAGTTAGAAAGCACTCCCAGGGAACACGATGAACCCTTTGATTGCCCCTGATGTTAACCTCTTCCCTGCCAGTGTCATTTATACAGTGTCATGCCTCGTACACACGACCGGGTTTTCCGAGGGGAAAACTGCGATGAGAGCATTTGGGCCGGGAATCCCGGCCGTGTGTATGCTCCCTCACAGACTTTCTAACGGGAAAACTGCCAAAAACCACCGGCAAAAAAAGAGAACCAGCTCTCTTTTTTCCCGTCGGGATTCCCGACAGACTTTTTCCCGTCGGAAATCCCGAGCGTGTGTACAAGGCATCAGTGCATTTTTTTTTAGCACTGATCACTGTATTGGTGTCACTGGTCCCCAAAAAGTGTCACTTAGTGTCCAATTTGTCCTCCGCAATGTCGCAGTCCTGCTAAAAATCGCTGATTGCCGCCATTACTGGTAAAATTAAAAATAAAAAGTCCCTAAATCTACCCCATAGTTTGTAAAAATGATAACTTTTGCGCAAACCAATCCATATACACTAATTGAGATTTTTATTTACCAAAAATATATAGCAGAATACAAATTGGCCTAAATTGATGAAGCAATTCGATTTTTTACATATTTTTATTGGATATGTTTTATAGCAGAAAGTAAAAAATATATATATATTTTTTTTCAAAATTGTTGTCCTTTTTTGTTTATAGTGCAAAAAATGAAAAACACAGAGGTGGTTAAATACCACTAAAAGAAAGCTCTATGACCCCTTTCACACTGAGCCGCCCATAGCGTCGGCGGTAAAACGTTGCTATTTTTACCGCCGACACTATGGGCAGATTTGCGGCGCATTTCGGCCGCTAGCGGGGCGCATTTAACCCCCGCTAGCGACCGAGAAAGGGTTAAAACGGGCGGTATAGCCGCGCTGTCCCATTGATTTCAATGGGCAGGAGCGGTGGAGGAGCAGTAAACACACCGCTCCAAAGATGCTGCTAGAAGGACTTTTTTTTACCGTTGTGCTAGCACAACGCTCCAGTGTGAAAGCCCTCTGGCTTTCACACTGGAGTGAATGTAACAGCTTTTTAAGGGCGGATTGCAGGTGCTATTTTTAACGCTATATTGCCTGCAATACGCCCTCAGTGTGAAAGGGGCTTATTAGTTGGAAAAAAAAGAACATCAATTTTGTTTGGTTACAGCATTGCACGACCGTCAGTTAAATTAACGCAGTGTCAGATCGCAAAAAAATGGCCTGGTCATTAAGGGGGTAAATCCTTCCGGGGCTGAAGTGGTAAAAACTTAATAGAAAATGGATATCTTTTTTTTGTTTGTTACCAGTCAGTATCCCTGATCACTGCCACACCACATCATGAAGATGACGCTGTGCTGCACTGGTGACAATATGTAAAACTCATTTTATTTAATTTCTTCATTTTCCAAAAGACTAACAAAAAATGTAAACTTCAAAAAACTTGTCATTTCTTTTACTAAACACCTCAGGCTGTTTACTTTCCAGAAAAGTGTCATCTGGGGGATTTTGTACTATCTTGCCATTTTAAGGTCCTCAAGAAAAGAGGCCATCGGTACATCAGGAATGATTAATTTTCAAATACATATACAGTGCCTCGAAAAAGCATTTATACCCCTTGAAATTTTCCACATTTGGTCATGTTACAACCAAAAATTATTTAATCTCAGTATAAATGCAGCTGTTCTGTGAAGCCCACAGAGGTTTGTTAGAAAACCCTAGTGAACAAACAGCATCATGAAGGCCAAGGAACACACCAGACAGGTCAGGGATAAAAAAAAAATATCACAAGCTTTGAACATCTCACAGAGCACTGTTCAATCCATCAAATATATTTTTTTTTTCTTTACAAAATGTTTGGTCTTTTTTAATTTTTATTGCAAAAAATAATAAACCCACTGGTGATCAAATACCATCAAAAGAAAGCTGTATTTGAGTGAAAAACAATTATATAAATTTTATTTGTGTTGCATGACCACACAATTGCCAGTTAAAGTTTCGCAGTGCTGAATCGCAAAAATGGCCTGGTCATGAAGGGGGTAAAACCTTCTGAAGTGGTTCACATATGAATGTCACTTCCCCAAGTGCACAGACAACAAGCAACAGCAGCCTCAGTCAGTCATGACCTCTGAATAAGTTTCAGAGCTGCCATCCACCTGCCCATCCTGTCTTTTACACATCCCACTCCAATGTCAAACAAGGTATAGTAGGGTGACCAGACAACCCCCGGTTTCCGGCGACAGTCTCCGGATTGAGGAAAGTCTGTCCCCGGATTGGATTTGAACAGGGGCAATTTCAAAGAATTGCACACCTCCGCTCTGCCGCTCCTACTAGCTAAGGGGGGGTGTATTTTTTTCCATTATCTGTGCCCCTTTCTGATGATCATGTGCTGGTTCGGGTGCATGCCCATTCAGCTCCGCTTGCATGTTCTTCTACCTTGGCTCAAGTCCCGGCCAGCCGCCTGCCTGCTTATCTCCTTGCCTTCCCTGGTGGAGTGATCTTCCTCCGTTCCCCACCCAGTAGTTGCCGGGGCCCGGAGAGTAAGACTTGACAGGCTGTGAGGCGGGCGACGGCGACAAGCAGAGAGTCGCTGATTGCCATTACTAGTAAAAAAAAAAAAATGTCCCCGGATTTCATTTTAAAAATCTGGTCACCTTAAGGTATAGTGTTACTTAACTGTGAGCAGACAAGTATGGAGCTGGTGGGCAGGCAAAGAGAACAGTGGGTGGGCACTGCCGATGCCAGGGTCAATACTAATAAATAAGTAAAGGAATAATGAGGGAGATTGGCAGTTTTGCAGAACAATAAAACATGGATGAATAAAGATTGCATTTTAAAGTGTGCTAGACACCACCCCCGTCAGCCATAGTGCCTTAGGCCACAGCCCATGAACTTACTGAATGAAAGAAAATCAATGGATTCTCCTATCCACGCTAAACAGCATGGATAGAGGAATCTCCACTACTGGCTATTGTATTCAGGCAGTTGAAGCATCTGTGAAGCATCCCAAACAGTTTGGCTGATCATTTTCCAACTGGCTCAATTTTGTAAAGCCCGGGGGTACCAACAGGGCCACACACAGCTCAAGTTTTTGGGGTATTAGCCAAAATTCATACCCTGTATGACCAGCTTTAGTGTATGCTTGTACATTTGTCTTGTTTCTTTCATTCTTTGAGTATATGTATAAGGGTGTTATAGTGCCCACCTATCTTCCATTTTCAGACAGAAAGGGATGAGAGATATATAACTGTTTTTGTAGAGGAAAATAATGCTGATATCAGTGGGTAGTTTGGATTGAAATATACATCCACTGATCCGTAAAGATCAGCTGAAATTATAAACTGGCGCTTTACTGTAGCTGTAAATTCAGGTAAGACCCTAGCTTATTTTCCACCCTTCTCTCCTTTATATTACAAACTGGAAAAATTCTCTTTAAAGCTCACCACGCATTACAATCTGATTATACCAACTCCTTTAGGTCCTGTTCACACCTTCAAGTTTTAATGTATATGTAGCGCCCTGCTCCTGATGATCAGGCGCTATGTTAAATTTAGTGGGTGTCTGAGCTGGTAATTAGCTCAGACTTTGTGATGATCAAAGCTAAATCATCCTCTGTCCCGGCTATGGCTGTGTTTGGAAGGACTTCCCACTGTTCGCCTGTAGGTGGCGTTACCACCCCAGGCCAATGTTGGAACACAAGCAGGCCAAAGTGTATTGGGTATTTTTCCCCGGGAACAGCTGAGTGGGAGTGGTCTCCCCGCTGAGCATGCTGGGGAAGGGTACTTAAGGGGCAGACGTCATTTCTCGGGGCTCTCTTCGCCTCGTGGCCCTCCTGGCTCAAGGTATGTGATACTGGAATTTCAGCCGCGGAGCCATGTTGGCCCGAGGCTGCATCTCTGCCAGGTAGGCCCAGTTGTCCTGACTGGGGCCTACACTTTGAAGGTAATCCTGTGCTGTCTGTCCTGCGGGAGGAAGCCACTCAGTGGAGGAAACCAGGGGAGGACCTGTTCTGGAGAGGACCAAGCGGAAGGCTGGTATCTTGAGGAAGGCCCTGTGACCCTATTGGAGGATGCACCATAGCTAATGTTACCTTACAGTGTGCCGGGTCGGTTTAAAGGCTTTTAAACTGTAAGGCTGGATATCCGGGTACTAAAATCCTGTGGCAGAGGATCATTGAACAGTTCAACTTAATCGTCCTAAAGGTCTGTGGCAGAGACTGTTATTTCTCTATTTATTCGTGCATCGTCCCGGCTGTTAGGCCAAGTGAGAGGGGCCTATCCGGGTGAGCAATACCCACTTGAGTGGTGAGTGTGACTTTGGAAGCTGAGAAGTTTCCCCAGTGATCTGCTCTGTGTGCCTGAACCTTCCCCTAACCCTCCATCCCTCTACCTATGTAAGTTGTTTGGAAATAAAGCCTGACGAAAAGGATTCATAACTTGTGTGGACATTGAACTCTCTATAGACTCTCATCCCCTAGACAACGAACAGTGAGGTAACGTGCAAGGCCCAAATTTAAACCAGCAGCTCCTATGGGGGTGTGCTACCTATACATTGTAAAGCAAAACAAGGGATGTGTCTTTAGAACTAGTGCTAGTCAAAAGGGGCAATTTAGATCTTTGTGGTATGGTGCAATGTAATTTGAGGCATGTCCATTATTCTGTGCATTTTCACGAGCTGTTACACGAAATAGAATACTGGAAATGCATGTAACAATGGATGTTAGAAAACACACTAAAGCCAACACGGATAGATGTGAACCTGGCTTAAGGCCGGGTTCACACTGGGGCGACAAACGCTCCGACATTGGGAGCTCATGTCGCATGATGTGTGAAAATCAATGTTTCCCTATGGGAGCCGTCTTAACTGGTCCGACACATGTCGGTCCGACTTTGAAAATGCTCCCTGTACTACTTCGGTCCGACTTTGATCCGACTTCAGCCCATTGACTATCATTGAAGTCGGATCAAAGTCGGACCGCAGTCTTGCATGATCCGACTTTGGCATGCGACTTGTGCTGTGCTGCTCTTGAGGGGGAACTCCAGGCCAAATTTTAAATAAAAAACCGGCATGGGTTCCCCCTCAGGAGCATACCAGGTTCTTGGGTCTGGTCTGGATTTGAAGGGGAACCCCTACACCGAAAAAACGGCGTGGGGTCCCCCCCAAAATCCAAACCAGACCCTTATCCGAGCACGCAACCTGGCAGGCCGCAGGGGAAGAGGGGGGGACGAGAGAGCGGCCCCCCTCCCTCCTGAACCGTACCAGGCCGCATGCCCTCAACATGGGGGGTTTGGTGCTCCGGGGCAGGGGGCGACCTGCGGCCCCCCCCACCCCAAAGCACCCTGTCCCCATGTTGATGAGGACAGGGCCTCTTCCCGACAACCCTGGCCGTTGGTTGTCGGGGTCTGCGGGCGGGGGGCTTATCGGAATCCGGGAGCCCCTTTAATAAGGGGGCCCCCAGCCCCCCACCCTATGTGAATGAGTATGGGGTACATCGTACCCCTACCCATTCACCTGGTGGAAAAAAAAATGTACGATGTACCCCATACTCATTCACATAGGGTGGGGGGGGCCGGGATCTGGGGGCCCCCTTATTAAAGCGGGGCTCCCGGATTCCGATAAGCCCCCCGCCCGCAGACCCCGACAACCAACGGCCAGGGTTGTCGGGAAGAGGCCCTTTCCTCATCAACATGGGTCGCCCCCCTGCCCCAGAGCACCAAACCCCCCATGTTGAGGGCATGCGGCCTGGTACGGTTCAGGAGGGAGGGGGGCCGCTCTCTCGCCCCCCTCTTCCCCTGCGGCCTGCCAGGTTGCGTGCTCAGATAAGGGTCTGGTTTGGATTTTGGGGGGGGACCCCCACGTCGTTTTTTCGGCGTAGGGGTTCCCCTTCAAATCCAGACCAGACCCAAGGGCCTGGTATGCTCCTGGAGGGGGAACCCATGCCGGTTTTTTATTTAAAATTTGGCCTGGAGTTCCCCCTCAAGATTCATACAAAACACAGTGCCTGGTATTGGCGGGGATCCAAGTCGGATCCCCGTTCATTGAAAGTCGGACATATGACGGCTTCATGTCGCGGGGCAAAGTCGGATCCAAAGTAGGACGGCTGTCGTGTCGCACTAGTGTAAACCCAGCCTTAGATCTACCAACAACCATGTAATGCAAAGGCCAATTGATTGGATATAAATTGTTTGGATATATTAGAAAGGTCCTTATATTATATAGTTTTGGTAAATCTAAACGTGATTGTCAAAATATTGTAACATGTGTGGTGACACTTAAACATAAATTACAGTAGCGCTGGGCTTTCCTCAATTCTATTTTTGGCTATGTGAAATCTGTGCGTAGGAAATACTACTGATTGACTACTCAGGCAGAAGCAGCCTGCCAATCAGTAGCACAGCCTACTTACAGACCCTGCCATATACTGCAGCTTATTGCCAGATTAGAACAGAACAAGCCAGAATCCAGAGCCATTGTCAGGTAAGTGAAAGAGCGGGATTTTTTCAGAATGGGTTAAAAATGCGAAGATGAATAGGAAATGAACTGTAAAGCCCTGTACACACGATCGGATTTCCTATGGTTTTTAAACCGATGGGTTTTTTCATCGGAAAACCGATGAAGCTGACTTTCATCAGTCTTGCCTACACACCATCAGTCAAAAAATCGACCGTCCCAAACGCGGTGACGTAAAACACTCCGATGAGCCGAGAAAAATTAAGCTCAATGCTTCTGAGCATGCGTCGACTTGATTCTGAGCATGTATGGGTTTTTTAACCAATGGACTTGCCCATAGACGATCGGAATTTGCTATCGGTTTTTTATCCATCGTAAAAATTTAAAACATGTTCTATTTTTTGACACCGATGGAAAAAAGACCGATGGGGCCCATACACGATCGGTTTGTCCGATGAAAAAAATCCATCGGACTGTTTTCATCTGTAAAACCGATCGTGTGTACGCGGCTTTAGGCTGGCAACTGTATGTATGGAACAGTGCTTTGCTCAATCTGTCAAAAAATTCAAGCAACTTGATAAATAAACTTGATAAACTGGTGAATATCATAATACATATTTTTGCAGCAGGGTGAATTACTCTATTCAAATAACTATTACTAAGAGATGTTATCAGTGTCATTGCTCTTACCAACTGTTGGGACAGTGGAAATGTTAAAATATCCAGTTTAAATTTGCTATATTATGAGCAGATGTGTTCGGAAAAAATGAACAATTCCATTGAAAAATTGCTTGATTCTAACATATTTCCAAAAATTGTATACAATGCTTTTAAAAATATGTACAGTACGTCTGGTTTGCGTTATAATAGTCACAGCAAACCAAAAAAAATCTGTAATCTATGGGCAGTCTTAGTTAAGTTTAGGCTTTTATAACCACTTCAATACAGGACATTTTCACCCCCTTCCTGCCCAGACCAATTTTTATCTTTCAGCGCTGTATCACTTTGAATGACAATTGCGTGGTCATGCAACACTGTACCCAAATGAAATCTTTATGTTTTTTTCCTCACAAATAGAGATTTCGTTTGGTGGTATATGATCACCTCTGCGGTTTTAAACTTTTGTGATATTAACAAAAGAAGAGTGACAATTTTGAAAAAAACACAATATTTTTTACTTTTTGACTTAATAAATATCACAATTTAAAAAAAAAAAAAAAAAATACATTTTTTCCTCAGTTTAGGCCAATATGTATTCTTCTACATATTTTTGGTAAAAAAAATAAATCGCAATAAGCGTATATTGATTGATTTGCGCAAAAGTTATAGCATCTACAATATAGGGGATAGATTTATGGCATTTTTATTTATTTTTATTTTTTTACTAATATTGGTGGCGATCTGCAATTTTTATTGTGACCGTGACATTGCGACGGACATATCGGACACTTTTTACACGTTTTTGGGACCATTCACATTTATACAGCGATTAGTGCTATAAAACTGCACTGATTACTGTATACATATGACTGGCAGGGAAGGGGTTAACACTAGGGGGCGATCAAGGGGTTAAATATGTTCCCTATGGAGTAATTCTAAATTTAGGGGGAGGGGACGAGACCGATGTGTGTTCCTCTGTACTGTGAACACACATCGGTCTCCCCTCTTCTGACAGGACGTGGATCTGTGTGTTTACACACACAGATCCACGGTCCTGCTGTGATCGCGGGCAATCGCGGGTGCCCGGCAGACATCGCGGCCGCCGGGCACGTGCACCAGGTCCGAGCGATGCGGCGGGCACGTGCGCGCACCCCCTAGCTGCCCGGAAAGCCCAGGACGTCATATGACGTCCACCCGGAGGGAGGGAGGGTTCCTGCCGACGTCATTTTACAATGACTCGGTAAGGAAGGGGTTAAGCACAGCTGGTATATTACAGCTATGAGTAATGGCCAACATACCAACATCATTGTCACAAGCAGCAGAAAACGGTTACCAGATTGGAGTACTTCTAGGACCTGGGCAACTGTCACAGAATAGTATGAATACTCAGTGTCTTTACTGGAAGGTGATGGTTTACCCAAGGTGCAGAGTCTATTAAAGGCCTGGACTTTGCTTCTTTTTCATCAGTATGGGATCGCAGACAATCTAAAGCCTCGTACACACGGCCGAGATTCTCGTCGAAAAAAACATGTCGTTTTGTTCGACGAGATTCTTGGACAAGAAACTTGTCCCGGCCGAGTGTACACGCGCTCCATTCAAAGAACCCGCGGTTCTTTGAATGGAGCGTACGCGGTGACGTCATTGAATACGACGAGCATGCGCTCGTCACATTCGATGCCGTCGCCGCCATCTTGGTTCACCCTACCTATGCCTAGGAAGCTACCGCGCATGCGTCAAAGTAATTTCGAGCATGCGTGGGCTTCCCGGCGAAAAGGTAAGTGTACACACACACAATTTTCTCGTCGAGAAACAGGCTGACGAGAATCTCGACGAGAAAATAGAGAGCAGGTTCTCTATTTTCTCGTCGAGATTCTTGTCGCTTTTCTTGACGAGAAACCATACACACGAACGAATTTCTCGGCAAAAAATCTCTACCAGCAAGTTTCTTGAGAAACTCGTTCGTGTGTACGAGGCTTAACAAGTGCTCTCCCACAGTTGTGTAGGAATGGCAAAATGTGTAAACAGGTATTTTGGCTTAGGTTTTACAGATTAAGAGAATTGATATCTTAAATGGGTATCATCTGGAGTGTATTGCAACTATCGTAAGTAAATCTAAGTAAAAGAGATGAAAAGATGGAGGAGGAATTGTGTCCCCCAGTTAGTCAAGGATCACTTTGACATGACTCATAAAGATTCAATAGCCAAGCAAGGAGAAGTTGGGACTCAGACTAACCTGCTTTACTCTCTGCTCACTTACATGTACATGCACAATTGAACATCAGATTTACCATGTCTCATTGCCTATTTAACTCCTGAGTAACCACTTTACCACTGACAGCCATCACAGTTGGTCTGTAGTGGATATTCTTATCTTAGTGTTGGTTTCCTGTTGTTGAACTTGATTGCTGTAAATCTTGGAAACTTCCCCCTGACACTTTTCCATCTCACATTTGCGCTTGGATTTTATATCCCCCTGATTAGGATGTAGTTCAACGGCAGCGCTAACCCTGGCCTGCTGACCATTGTCTCAGAATTCTGATCAAGACTTTATAGAAGAATTGCTGACAATATTGCTACACTATATATTGCACACTCCATAATTTGAGTTCCTGTAATATCTGACCCTGAGCTCTGGTTCACACTGATGCGATTTGACATGTCAAATCGGCAGCATTTGCCGGCAATTGCTGGAAATGGCGCTGTCCTAATCGGTGCGACACCGCAGAAACCTGCACAAATGTCTCTGTAATCGCGGCCGAAATCGGGACTGACAATCAGGAGTGAAATTGTGCGAGTTCAGCTGAACTCGCACGGCTTCATTCCCGCAGCCCAGTGTGAACCTGGGCTTATAGCTATGGTTAACCTATAAATGATGCTGATAAATATAAATATAGGTAATATACGGTCATGTGGAAAATTTGAATAAAAATACAAGAAAAATTTGCATTTTTTTTTAAATCTGCCTACCAGTTTTTGATATCCACATCAAAATTGCTAATCACTTCCCTAAGCAAAATTCCTTTAATTTGCAAGAGGTTTGTGAGTTTCCTTGCATGAACTGCCCATTTCAAAATCTCCGTACAAAATTTCAATCAGGATCAAATCTGCTTTCAGCAGGAAAGCTCATAAACTGGTATTTTTTCTTTTTGAGCCATTCTTGAGTAAATTTGCTAGTGAGCTTTAAATTATTATAATGTTGACAGAACCATTTCTGGTTCAACTCCAACTTTTGGACAGATGGCCTCACCTTTTCATTAAGCACACTTCAATATGATGAAGAATGTATAGTTTACTCGCTGACTGCAAGCTGTTTAAGCCCTGAGGTAGCAAAGCAATCCCAAACCATTTCTATCCCCATGCTTCACAGTTGTTCTGTGTACTGTGATCTTCCCCTAAAATGCTGTCAGTTTGTTGAAAATATGTCTACTGTTACTATGACCAAACAACTTGATTCATAAGTCTTCGGCACATTGTTCCAGAAGACCTGGACTTTGTATATATGTTTAATGGCAAACTGTAGTCTTTCTCTAATGCTCTTTTTGGTCAGCTGAAGTTATTTCTTAACATACCTCTTATACAAGTTAACCACTTGCCGACCAGCCACCGTCCTTATACTGCGGCAAGGTGGCACGATCCCACGAATCGCCGTAGCTGTATGTCGGCTTGGGAACTCGCTTTTGTGCGTGCGTGCTCCCATTGGCCAGCAGGGGAGCCAATCAGCAGGTTCGGTGGACTCGATGTCCGCCGGCCATCCGCGATTGTTCCCTGCAGTGACAGAACAGGGATCTGTAAACAAGGCAAATATCTGTTCTGACAGGGGAGATCACACAGATCCTGTCTTTCTGCTAAGCAGGAAGGTGGATTTATGTGTTTCCCCTGTCTCACAGTCCCCCATACAGTTAGAAAACACCTGCAGGGAACTCATCTAAACCCTTTATCGCCCCTGATGTTAACACCTTCCCTGCCAGTGTCATTAGTACAATAACAGTGCATATTTTTAGCACTAATTACAGTAATAATGTCACTTGTTCCCAAAAAAGTGTCAAAAATGTCAGTTAGGTGTCCGATTTGTCTGACGCAATGTCGCAGTCCTGTTAAAAAAAAAAATCACTGATCGCCGCCATTACTAGTAAAAATATTTAAAATAAATAAAAATACCATAGGCTCCCGCTGCTGCCATTTAAATTCTGTGAGGAGGGAGCAGGGTGTGTGGCTGAGCTATGCTGTGTGTGTCTATGGATGCACACATACCCTCTTGGGAACACGCCCACATGGGTGCTCCCATAGTACACAACTTGCTATGGGGGAACTTGAAGGGAGAAGGAGAGGACAGCACTGCCAGCGGACTACAAAGAAGAAGTAAGGGACCGCTCTGTGCAATATCTTTGCACAGAACAGGTAAGTATAACATGTTTTAGTTTAATAAAATAAAACTTTTGCCTTTAGAATCACTTTAAATTGCTGCAATCCCTTTCTGATTGTAGGTGCATGCATTTTGACACCAACTGTTACAAGAGTTACCTGATAACCCTGTGAATCATTTTTAGGATTCTTGAAGACTTATTTTAGCATCAGTTCTTGGCCTGAGTTTGCTGAATGCCCAGACATGTACAAATTATCAGTTGTTGACACCTACAGTAGAATTAATTATTCGCTATCATTTGGTGATCTTTTAAAATCCCTTGCCAGGCTCATATGCATCAAACCCATTCTTCCTCAGGGCCTTAGAGAGCAGTTTTAATTTTCTCATGATGACATTACACACTTTAATAGCAAAGAGAACACCAGACCCTGGGTGGCTGAGGTTTAAAAAAGACCAGTTCCACCTTCGTACTCCATAAGTAGTTTCTAATAATTAGGATCTAAACTGGATCACTTAATTCTAATTTCAAAGATTTGGAATGGTGAAACATTTAGGGGTGTACTTACTTTTTTCATATGACAAACCTGCATTTTCGTTAATTTAGATCATGAAAATGAATACATTATTTCAGTTTTGTGTGTCATTTGGTCCCCTTTGCATATAGGCACTATTTGAATCAAGATCTAATCAACAACTTACTTTTTCATATGGCTGTACGTGAAAAAACGTTATTTGAAATTATTGATTTTTTTACTGTTAAAGCAGAACACAAGTCAAAAATAAGACAAAAAATTATAGTTAATCAAAAGATAAAATTACAAAAACAACTTTTGTTCCATGATTACCTTTAATTACATTTCTGAAACGAAATGTCCCCAAGCCTGATCGACATAATTAAACTCACAGCCTCTAAGCCCAGGTTGTGACTTTGCTTTCATTTATATGTAAATAAATACCCCCTAGTTATTAAAAACAACCAAATACTCTATAATACTGTGTTAGAAGCTGCTAAAAACCCGTGTAATCACCAACAACAGCATTAAAAACATTCAACAGATAACAGTGTAGCGCTTCCTATAAAACAAATACATATCAAAATATTAACATAATAAATAAGTTCATGAAATAATAAAGTGTTCAAAAATATTTGCAAATAAGGCCTCATGCCCACTGGCGTTTTTACAGCTGCGTTTTTTGCAGCTTAAAAACGCCTGTCCATGTTATTGTAAATATTTTTTTATTTTTTTTTGAAAAAAAAAAAAAAAAAACGTCGGAGCTAAAAACGCGACCGCGCGTTAGTGCGCGTTTTTTGCGCGTTAGTGCGCGTTTTTGCGCGTTTTTTGACGCTCGCGTTTTTTCCTGCCAAATTCTGACGCTGAGGAACGCACTGGCCCTGGGTTTTTTTTACAGCTTACAAACGCCTATGCTCTTTACAGCTCAAAAACGCCTAGGTGGGCATGAAGCTATAGACTAACATGGACAGGCGTTTTTAAGCTGTAAAAAACGCTCAAAAACGCGGCTGAAAAAACGCCCGTGGGCATGAGGCCTAAATGACAAGTGGTTTTGTGCTTTTTTGTGCTTAATCAAACCATAAACCATAAAGTGTCTCTGTGCTTTAACTTGTGCTTAAAGTGGAGTTCCACCCTGAAAAAAAAAATTACACCAAAATGCAGCAAAAAAATTGAAAACAAATTGAAAAAAAAATAATATTTTACTCACCCGAAATAGCGTTTGCTATGCGGAAGTCCCTAATCTGCCTCTTCTTTATTCGCGGTGGGTCTGGGAACTGTGTGTATTCCCAGAGAGCAGCCGCCCCATTCACAAATCGGCGCGAGACTCGCGCATGCGCAGTAGGAAACGGTCAGTGAAGCCGTAAGGCTTCACTGCCTGTTTCCCTTAGTGAGGATGGTGGCGCGGGACCTGCAGTGATCGAGGGATCGGCATGGGGGGGCCATCATTGCGGGCGAGTAGAACAGGTAAGTGTCCTTATTAAAAGTCAGCAGCTACAGTGTCTGTAGCTGCTGACTTTTACAGAAAAATGCATGGGGGCCCGCAAGCGTCAAGTTTTGTCTCTGCCTGCCAATTTCCTACCGAGTGGAGGATGAGGACGAGGACAAAGAGAGAGGCCATCCCCCTGGCATGAATGGCATACCCTGTCTGAGCAGAGGCCGGCTCAGAGCCCCACCGGAGGCTCTCCTCCCCCAGCCAGCCCCGACTGAGCTGCCTCGGGTCCCCCGCTGCAGCCTTCGGCAGGCCATTTCGGGAACTTGGAGTCGGTGCAGCAGGCGCTGTCCAGCCCACCCGGCCTGGAGAGCAGAGGGTACCCGGAGCAGAACTTCAGCCTGGGATGGGGGTCGGCAGGAGGCAGGGAAGGAGGCAGGGAAGTAGGAGAGCGGGAGGGGGGCTGAGACGTTGCACCATGGGCCTCTGGTTTGTACTGGGTCCCATGAGCCAAAAGTTGCCAGTCAGCCCATGGTATGACAGCAGGCATAGGTTCTTCTCCCTGCACCTGCTGTCATGTTTTTAAAAAGGCACAGCTGTGCAGGGCTCATGTCATTCAACCATGGGGGGAATCACTTCCATCACGACAGACAAACTTGTAGTTGAAATTAATTGCGGGTGCACTGATTAGCACACTTGTAGTTCATTCACACTGCCTTCAGCTCTGAAACGGACAGCCCTTACAGAGGTACAGGTACAGAGCTGTAGGCAGTGTGTGCAGGAGCCTGACATTGCACCCCCAATACTTTGAAGACTCCTATTTTTACCTGCAAAAATATGTGCATTTATTATTTTTTAATTAAAAGTGAACTAATGATTACAGAATTACATTAATTTGTGACTTCATATAGTTTATCTCTGCCTTACAGTTTATTATTTTTCTTACCTCTACTGTACATAAGCCTTTCACTTTTTGTAGGACTGGTGGCCTGTGAAGTTTAGTTTAGTGGAATGTATAGGATTGCTTTTTATGCTAAATTTGTATGTGGTGTGAGGGGGTTAACTCAGCAGCGGGTGTGTGTGACCCCCTGGATGGGTTCACCACACAAAAACAGGCCCAGCAGACAGTGGTAGGAGAAAACAAAAGGGTGTGGTTTTATTTGAACTATATACAGACAAAAAAATACAGCAAAAACAAAAAGAAACAGGAAAAGAAATCCTGGTCAACTTGACCGCTCACTACACACGTTGGTGTCCCTAACTAACAAATGGGTACAGCCTTGTGCTGTCCCAGTCCCTAGCTCCCTGCTTTTTAAAGTTCTTAGCAATAACCACACAGGCTTTGGCTCACCGCACAGAGGTCACACTCCCCAGACTATCCACACAGATCTGGTTCCAGGTTGGAGCATCTCCCTTAGCATGCTGGGAGTTCTTGTAGAGGCCCTAACGAGCCCACTTACTTCAGCTGGGCTCATTAACTCTTCCCCTGCAAGACTCCCAGCACTCCCCCTAGTGGTATAAATCGGCATAAAGCCTGAATCTAGGACATATATATCTCCCATCCTGGATGCAACCTGGTGATTTTACCTGCCTGCTGTTACAGTGGTTATATGATATTATTCCCTTTTTGTTCTTTCTTTTCTCTACTCTCATCCTAATTATTGTCCCAGATAATAACATCCTTTTCAGGGTTTGTTTTCAGTAAAGTGCAAAATCTCAACATTGGACTTGACCCTGATGGATCCTTTAGAAAATGTAGAAACACAGATTTAAATAGAAGAGAGGCATTCTGAGCAAGCCTGATTTATTGCAGTTAGAAATCAATACATTGTTGATAACTGTTTTTAAATTGAATAATTTAGTTGAATAATTTGGTACTGAAAAAAATCGAATGGATGACTTTGCAAACATACTAAGCATTGTACAGTAAATATACAGTACACTAACTCTTTGGATACTTTGAATATACATTGTAACTCTAATGCCGCATACACACGGCCGGACTTTCCAACGGGAAAAGCTCAGTCGGAATTTCCGTCGGAAAAATAGAGAACCTGCTCTCTATCTAAGTCCATCGGAAATTCTGACAGAAAAATAACTTAATGTTATCAGTATATGATTTAAGATTCAACAACCTGTTCACTTTAAAGATGTATTGGAGTAAATGTTTACCCCAACATTGTGAGATGCTATAATGTGTACTCCTTAGCCTTTTATGTCACAGGAATGTGTCTGTTTCTGAAGGCGACACAACAATCTGAGCTCAGTCTAGTCTGATTAATGTCTCTGCTAATTGTCTGTAAAGTGGCAGTTTCAAGTCTGTTTGTAACCAAGCCATTGTACAGAAACTGGCTGTGCATGTGAAAGAGGGGATTAGGGGTGAAAGTGGAACAGAGGTTCTCTCTGAAACAGGGTGCCCTCTTCAAGGGTCACAAGTAACACCCCTTTCTTTCAGGTAACTTTACCATGCTCTGATAAATCCCAAAGACCACTTTTTTCAAGCCATTCCCCGCTCTTCAGCTTTTGGTTCCTTTAATGTGACTTTGACAATTTCCCATGGCTGTTAAGGCTATTACTGAAGTTTATATAGTAGGCCTTGTGGCAAATAAACAGTCTCTGTTCTCTTTTGCATGCTGCAGCCCATTACAACAATAGGCATATTCTACTTAAATGCTGCACAAAATGACCATTTACATCGATGCCTAGTGAAGTCATATTTTATGGCACGCAATGATGGCTAGCAGAAAACACAATATGCCAAAAGTATTTTTTTTTTAACATCATTATATAAACACTGAGGTGCAGGACCTCATTTATCGAATTGCCAGAAATAAGAACTATTTGCTCCATAACAACTAGCCAGTTTCTTACTTTCATTCTCCAGCTACAGTGAGGGGAAAATGTATTTGATATACGACTAATTTTGAATGTCTGCCCACTGACAAAGAAATGATCAGTCTATAATTTTAATAGTAGGTTTATTTTAACAGTGAGAGACATAATAACAACAAAAATATCCAGAAAGACACACTTCAAAAAAATTATAAATTGATTTGCATTTTAATGAGTGAAATAAGTATTTGATCCCCTATCAATCAGCAAGATTTCTGGCTCCCAGGTGTCTTCTATACAGGTAACAAGCTGAGATTAGGAGAACTCTTTTAGGCCTGGTTCACACTGGTCCGACAAACGCTCCGACATTAGGAGCTCATGTCGCATGACGTGTGAAAATCAATGTTTCCCTCCGGGAGCCGTCCTAACTGGTCCGACACAAGTCGGTCCGACTTTGAAAATGCTCCCTGTACTACTTTGGTCCGACTTTGATCCTACTTCAGCCTATTGAATATCATTGAAGTCGGATCAAAGTAGGATCCTTGTCCTAACCATCCGACATTTGACATCCGACATGGTGATTACAGCAGCAGTAAAAGGAATTTATCTCACCCTGGGATTGTTTTGATTGGTCAAAGGACAAGTCAGACTAGCACAAAGTCGGATCAAAGTAGTATCCTGTTCATGAATGTCGGATGGATGTCGGACCAATGTAGGATCAATGTAGGACTGATGTCGCAGAGCAAAGTAGGATGAAAGTCGGATGAATGTCGTGTCATATCAGTGTGAACCCAGCCTTAAAGGGAGTGCTCCTAATCTCAGCTTGTTATCTGTATAAAAGACACCTGTCCACAGAAGCAATCAATCAGATTCCAATCTCTCCACTATGGCCAAGACCAAAGAACTGTCCAAGAATGTCAGGGACAAGATTGTAGACCTACATAAGGCTGGAATGGGCTACAAGACCATCGCCAAGTAGCTTGGTGAGAGCGAGGGTCCGATAATTCACAAATGTAAGAAACACAAAATAACTGCTAATCTCCCTCAGTCTGGGGCTCCATGCAAGATCGCACCTCGTGGAGTTTCAATGATCATGAGAACGGTGAGGAATCAGCACAGAGCTACACGGGATAATCTTGTAAATTATCTCAGCAGGGACCATAGTCAGCAAAAAAACAATTGATAACACACTACGCCGTGAAGGACTGAAATCCTGCAGTGCCTGAAAACCTCCTTCCCTCAGCCAGAGCATTGACAATTTAACATGGATGGGTATTCCAACATGTCAATGACCCAAAACACATGGCTAAGGCAACAAAGCAGTGGCTCGAGAAGAAGCACATTAAGGTCCTGAAGTGGCCTAGCCAGTCTCCAGACCTTAATCCCATAGAAAATATGTGGAGGGAGCTGAAGGATTGGGACAAAGAGGAGTGGGACAAAATCCTTCCTGAGATGTATGCAAACCTGGTGGCCAACTACAAGAAACGTCTGACCTCTGTGATTGCCAACAAGGGTTTTGCCACCAAGTACTAAGTCATGTTTTGCAAAGGGGTCAAATGCTTATTTCACTCATTAAAATGCAAAGCAATTACCGTATATACTCGAGTATAAGCCGAGATTTTCAGCCCTTTTTTTGGGGCTGAAAGTCCCCCCCTCAGCTTATACTCGAGTCATAGAAATTTTTACATTGTAAATATTACCTGTAAAGAAGTTGCGGCTGCGGCATCCATCGTTCAAATTCCGCAGCATCCATCGTTCAAATTCCGCGGTCTCTTCCTGTTCCTTCCTTGATAGGCGAGTCTCAGCAGACACTCTCCGCCTATCACGAACGCTCTCTCATCCTCAGTTTTCCAGCAGACGTCTGTGATAGGCGGAACACCCAACACAGTGTCTGCTGGGAAAACTAAGGATGAGAGAATGATCGTGATAGGCGGAGAGTGTCTGCTGAGACTCGCCTATCAAGGAAGGAACAGGAAGAGACCACGGAATTTGAACGATGGACGCCACGGAATTTGAACGATGGACGCCGCAGCCGCAAGTTCTTTACAGGTAATATTTACAGGGAACAGCGAGCTAGGGAACAGTGGGGCATCGGCTTATACTCGAGTCAGTAAGGTTTCCCAGTTTTTTTGGGCAACATTAGGTACCTCGGCTTATACTTGAGTCGGCTTATACTCGATTATATACGGTAATAACTTTTTTGAAATGCGTTTTTCTGGATATTTTTTCAAGCCGAGATCAATGAAGTTCAATAGGCAGTTTGGCTCTTCTGCTTGATTCTGAGCATGCGTGTATTTTTGCGCGTTGGAATTGCATACAGCTCTCAAATTTGTTGTCGGAAATTCCGGCAGAAAAAGGCAGATGGAGCCTACACACGGTCGGAATTTCCATCCAAAAGCTCACATCGAACTTTTGTCGGAAATTCCGACCGTGTGTATGCGGCATCACTGTTAAAATAAACCTAGCATTAAAATTATAGACTGATAATTTCTTTATTAGTGGGAGAACGTACAAAATCAGCAGGGGATCAAATACTTTTTTCCCTCACTGTATCTCCTTTGCTTATAGATTTTAATGTAATTGCTTGCTGTGATGCAACAGATATTTTTTTTTTTCCCCCAAATTCTTTTTTTTAGCAGAAATAGGAATCCGCACAGAGTTCAAAAGCGGTAGCACTTTAACAAAACAATCATAAATGATATGACAGCTATACAGTTCACGCTACAAGAAAACTCAGGAGAACACAATAGAGTACATACAGTATGTTGAATCAAAAAGACAAATAAAGTAAAAAGGTTTAGGTACTTTACAAATGTATTGTGTGGTAAAACAGACATTTCTTATATTTCTTATATTGGAAAAACAAGGGCATTTGTTTAAAATATTAAAGTTAAAGCCCTATGTAGATTCTAAACTAACATCCCATTGGTATTAATTGACTGTCAAACAAATAGCTGACCTCTTTAGGCTGATTTACTAAAGGAGTTCAAATGTTCATACATTAAATTGTACCAAGATTCACTTCAACTATCCAATCATGTAAAAAAAAAGCAAATCCCTGTTTACTCATCTGCTCTTGATTGGATAACTGAACATTCCCAACTCCTTTATTAAACCAGCCTAAATAAGTCAGATAAAGCTTGTCTAACTAAAATGAAATGATTTCTTTCCAGGTCAAAGATATGACTTTGCTAGTGAATTGTATTATCAATTGACCAATAAATGTATAAAAGAAATATGAATGCCATTTACTGACGCTTAAGAACTAAATGAAAATGAATAGGCTGCATACAGGAGTACCGGCTGCATACACAAGTATCATATACTAGTACCCAACTTTGCTTCCGCATTCGTCACTTCCAGGTTTCTCGTCCACCTCCGCTCACGCCCTACGCATTACGTCACGTGACTTATTCAGGAGTTCCCCTAAAGAAGTCACGTCATTGTGACGTAACGCGTAGAGCGTTAGCAGAGGTGGACGAGAAACCTGAACGTGACGTATGCAGAAACAAAGTCCGGTAATCGTGTACGAGGTTTACAATTTACACGTTTTTAAGTGTAGTTGCAGTTTTTAGTTTTAATAAATCATTTGCACAAATAATAGTACACCATGGGAAGTCTCTCTGTACTTTTCCACACTATGGGCAAAGCAACTGCGGACGTATGCTTGTAGGAGCATCTTAAAGGAACCAACCCACCCACCATACAAAGCGGAATACTGGGAGACTGTTACACATTTCAAAGTTTCAGTTATTGGATTTTAATTATAAGTTAGTTATATTATTTTATCTACGTGAAGGCTTTTGGACAGATTTCATAATTATATATCCCTGTGTGCTTCTCCTGAGGAAGCAAGTTTTTATCTCACGAAAAGTGTAGAGAAAGTTAAGCATAGACCATCTTGATTGATGGACAGCATTAGCTCAGTTGTCATATGTTGATGTCAGGTCTTTTCAAACTTTAAGGTTTTTGAATGCCATTTGATGATGTTTTTTCACTGTTGGTATACATGTATAATGATATGTGTTTTATAACATATGTATTTTTTTCATGCAATACATTTTCTTATATTTTACCTTGGTGTTGTGACTCGATAAATGTCCCATGGGCTATAGATAGTTGTGGTGTAAATATTACATTCTGCTATAATACATATCCAAAAAAAGAATATATAAAAAAAGTATTTTATTAATCAGTTTAGGTCAATATGTATTCTGCTACCTATTTTTGGTAAAAAAATAAAAATAAAATCACAATAAGCGTATATTGGTTGGTTTGTGCAAAAGTTATAGCGTCTACAAAATAGGGGAAAGATTTAGGGACTTTTTATTTTTTTATTGTTTTTTATTAGTAATGGCGGGGTTTAGCGATTTTTAGCAGGACTGCGACATTGCGGCAGACAAATCTAACCCTAAGTGACACTTTTGGGTCACCAGTGACACCAATACAGTGATCGGTGCTATAAAAATGCACTGATCACTGTATAAATGGCACTGGCAGGGAAGGGGTTAGCACTAGGGGTGATCAAAGGATTAAGTGTTCCCTAGGGAGGTGCTTTCTAACTGCTAGGGGGATGGACTAACGGAGTAGAGAGAGATCACTGTTCCTGATCACTAGGAACAGCTGATCTCTCTCTCCTCCCCTGTCAAAACGGGGATATGCCTTGTTTACATAGGCAGATCCCCGTTCTGCCTCTTTACCGCAATCCCGGGTGGCCGGCGGACATCAAATCCACAGGACACGCGGGCCAGCTCCCGCGGCGGACATGTGCGCGCCCGCTGTATCTAATGCCGCAGTATATGTGTGGTGGGTGGTCTGGAAGTGGAGTCATATTCATGGGATTACCTACATCCCACATATTTATCATATTTTTTTAACTGATACATATTTATAAAAATATTTTAGGGCTGTTACTGATTAAAACTTTCGTGTTTGATTAATCGTTTTTTTTTTAATCGATTAATCAACTAATTTCGATTAATTATAATGCACATACAGATCCAACTACTTTTAGCTGATCTCCTTGCAGGCTGATTCCCAGTGCAGCTACCAACCACTGGAAAAATGGATAGCAGGATACAAAAAACACACAAAGGCAGCGCTCAATGGGAATAGCATTAAAACTTTTATAGTCTTCAAGTAGGTAACAAAATAAATATTGCACTGGAGATAAAATCGATGTAGTTACATAAACTGTAAAAATGGTGCGAGTAATACCAAACGGTAGCAAAAGCAGTCATAAAACATGTAGCTAAGTATGATACTGGTATAAAAATGTGTACAACGATACCACTGCTGAATCCAGATGAGGAGGGGTTAACATCAGTCCGTCGGCATGTAGATGTCCCGTGAAGGGAACTATCACAACTCCCAGTGGATGGCTGTAGAATCCCAGGTTGATAGAGGGAAGTGATAGAGGGAAGTGTAACAGCCCTTGAGTGTGGCAGATAGTAAGGTCCTGCCGGCATGCAGATATGAAGGCACAGCAAAGGAACCCTTCAGATGGACACGGCAAGCCCCGCCGGTGTCTGTGACGTCACTGGATCTCCGATGGAACTCCCTGAAGACCCGGAAGCCGGCGGAGAGGTGAGTACCGATCAAAAGAATTTTGATCGATCAAAAACATTAATCGATTAATCAAGGAATTAATAGTTAATTTCCACAGCCCTAAAATATTTATCAAGTTTTTGCTATAGTTCCTAATCGCTGTTATAGCATAAGATTGCGAGGACCAGTGTATGGTATTTTTCTGTTTGTACTGTAATCTACAGAGCCTTGGTATTAGGCAGTTCATTTTCAGGGAAACAAGGAGGTGAGAGTGCAGCTACACTACCAATTATTCAGCAGCGAGCCATAGCATGTACTTAAGCCGAGCATGCACGATCAGAAAATCGTAAGAAAAATAGTGCTTTCGAAGCGATCGTACGATAATCTGATCATTAGTACAAAGCTTTTGAGAGCCTATCACGACAGTTCATCTGGAATTATCCAAAGAGACAAACATGAAACTGTTTCTTGTGCAATACCAGATCATACGATTTTCTTTTAATCAGCACAGCTTTCATTTGAAAATACGAAACAAATACAATACAAGTTGTATTCTGTTGTATGAGAATTTTTGTAAATTGAGTACTTTTTTATTTTCATAATGGAGACTAGCATGCAAAAAAAAGGACGATCATTCGTATGATATTCTCATCGTGTGTGTGTGACCCTTTAGCTGCTATCTAAGATAAAGATTTCCCAGCTTTTATTATGGAGAAAGAGGAGCTACAGTCTTGGTCTTCCCTGCATCTAGACTGTGAGATATGCTACTTGTCACAATATCTAAATTGGTTCATAGGAAGATCCACTAGGTCTTTAGTTTAAAGTTATTACCTGAGCCGAATCTAGCCTATCTGCTCTGGGGGTGCAATAAAATAAGTCAGGGGGCATAGTGTCAATAGTGTGACAGAGTTTCAGAGAACCTTTATTCCCTGTTCACTCAGCACTCACTCAGGCAGACACCCCCTGGTGGTCACTGGAACTACAGCTTTCAGCCGAGAGAACCACAGTGCCACCAGCAGGTGAACCAGGTCCTGACAGACCCATACAATTCCTGGTGAAGCAGAAGGAGTTCAGAAATCTGTCCAACAGAGTATTGGGAAAAGGGAATAAATCTGTTGAGCAAAGTTCTGCCTCTTCAGTAGATTAGTAGTATCTTTAGTCAAAAAGCATTTCCTGCAGACGAATAACTGCTGACTTAAGGTGGAGCAAGGAGTCAAGTACAGCATTTCTTTATGGGGGTCTCCAGTCCATGCACATTCCAGGAACCCAATACCACAGGTTTTACCATACTAATACTCAGGAGACATGGGTAATCCTAAAGACTGTTACAGAGAGATCTCATTCTATCAAGGAAGGTGAGGGTAACCTGGGTCATTATCGGAAGGGGGATTATACTCCGGTGCAGAGCAATTCAAGGTGGTAAGCAGAGGGGCACCAGGCTAAATATCCCTCTGAATACTTAGCAACATAGGGCAGATGAGAAGCAACGTCCAGGATAATGAAGAGCCAACAAATCAAATTAAACACATATCAAACAGTGTCAGATCTCAAATCGTGTCATGGAGTAACTTTGTGGGGTGGCCATGAAGTGTATTGTGTAAACAACTAAAGTTATAGTGCAACTGCACAACACAATAACCAAGAACCAGTCTCATGTGACTGGACAAGAGCAGATTAAAAATAGGTATTGTAAACCATACAGATCTTTTTCATACAGGCTAGGCAGGATCCTACATAATCCCTGACTTGGAAGAATTGGTGCTGGATTGGAGCCAAAGGATGGTCACACCAAAAAAAAAATTCTGGTCACTCACTTTACATTTTGTAAACTGATAAAAAAAAATAAACAATTAAATATATTTTTGAAAGCATTTCCACTTTACAGCATTTTTTCACACTTACCTAAAAATTTTGCACAGTACTGTACATCACCTGGGAAGGCATTGCTTTTCTCATTTATTTATGCCTGGTGTTCCGCTTTAAACTAATTATAAACTCTATTTTATTTTAAATCACAAACAGGTTTATAGTTACCTGCTCTGTGTAAATCCAATGCACAGAGCAGCCTCGAACCTCCTCTTCTAGGGTCCCATGCCAGCTCTCCTGGCTTCTCCTCTTCTCCATATGCCACCACAGGATGCTGCTTCCTATGGTGGCACACCTGCTGGCTCAATTCCAAGCTGTGCTGCCTGCGTTCATAGACACGACAGCGTGAAGCGGCCCCGCCCCCCCCGCTCCCTCATCATGAGATTTGACTGACAGCAGTGGCAGCCAATGACTCCCGCTAACTCAGCAAAGCCTGTGAGAGCAGGAAGAGCCACTACAGACAGGTACAGCACTAGATCAAAATGAGGGAGGACTCCGGTAAGTATAAGGGGGGGGGGGGGGTAGGGATGAGGAGGCATACTGCTACCGAAACATTTTTTATTTTAATTCAAGGAATGCATTAAGGTAAAAATGTTTATGCTTTAGAACCACTTTAGGATTGGGGATGAGCCGAATACCCCCCCGGTTAGGTTCGGAGCAGAACATGCGAACAGGCAAAAAATTTGTGCGAACACCGTTAAAGTCTATGGGACACGAACGTAAAAAATCTAAAGTGCTAATTTTAAAGGTTAATATGCAAGTTATTGTCATAAAAAGTGTTTGGGGACCTGGGTCCTGCCCCAGGGGACATGTATCAATGCAAAAAAAGTTTTAAAAACTGCAGTTTTTTCGGAAGCAGTGATTTTAATAATGCTTAACCACTTAAGCCCCGGACCATTTTGTTGCTAAAGGACAGGGCCCCTTTTTGCGATTCGGCACTGCGTCGCTTTAACTGACAATTGCGCGACAATTTTGAAATCAATGCAATATTTTTTACTTTTTGCTATAATAAATATCCCCCAAAAATATATAAAAAATTTTTTTTCCTCAGTTTAGGCTGATACATATTCTTCTACATATTTTTGGTAAAAAAGAAATCGCAATAAGTGTTTATTGATTGGTTTGCGCAAAAGTTATAGCGCCCACAAAATAGGGGATCGTTTTATGACATTTTTATTAATAATTTATTTTTTTACTAGTAATGGCGGCGATCAGCGATTTTTATCGTGACTGCGACATTATGGCGGACACATCGGACACTTTTGACACCATTCTGGGATCATTGTCATTTTTACAGCGATCAGTGCTATAAAAATGCACTGATTACTGTGAAAATGACACTGGCAGTGAAGGGGTTAACCTGTAGGGGGCGCTGAAGGGGTTAAGTGTGACCTAATGAGTGATTCTTACTGTGTGGGGGCGTGGCTTGGCATGTGACATCACTGATCATCATTCCCTATGACAGGGAACAGACGATCAGTGACACACTCACTGGGAAGAACGGGGAAAGGTTTGTTTACACTTACCTCTCCCCGTTCTTCAGCTCTGTGACCCGATCGCGGGACACCGGCGGCGATCGGGTACGCGGGTCCCGCGGGCATGGTCACGGAGCTTCGGACCAGGTCACGAGCTCTTAAAGGGAAACGTACCTGTACTTGCTTATGCTCAGCCGTGCCACTCTGCCAACGTATATCGGCATTAGGCGGTCCTTAAGTGGTTAAAGTGAAACAAAAAAAGTGAAATATTCCTTTAAATTTCGTACCTGGGGGGTGTCTATAGTATGCCTGTAAAGTGGTACATTTTTCCAGTGTTTAGAACAGTCCCTGCACAAAATGACATTTCTAAAAGAAAAAGTCATTTAAAACTACTCGCGGCTGATCTGAGGGCTAATCACTGGGTGACCCCGCCCCCTCTGACGCAACGGGGTTTCCGGCGGTCTACCCGTGGCCTCACGGGTGACCCTGCCCCCCTCTGATGCCACGGGAATCCCCGTGGCATCAGAGGGGGCGGGGTCACCCGTACATGTCACTGGGTAACCCTGCGGCATTTCCCCGTGGCATCAGAGGGGGCGGGGTCACCCGTACATGTCACTGGGTAACCCTGCGGCATTTCCCCGTTGCATCAGAGGGGGCGGGGTCACGCACGTCATGGGTGGCTATTTAAGAGCTGTCACGGCGGGTGTAGTGTCACTCGGCGGGCACCTCCCATGGAGGTGGAATTGGATCGTGGCGGCGTGTTTTTACGTATCCCGGGTCGAGAAGGGGACTTCCAGATTCCGATAAGCCCCTCCGCCCGCATACCCCCACAACCACAGGGCAAGGGTTGTGGGGATGAGGCCCTTGTCCCCATCAACATGGGGACATCCTCCCCATGTTGAGGGCATGTGGCCTGGTATGGTTCAGGAGGGGGGGTGCTCTCTCGTCCCCCCTCTTTTCCTGTGGCCTGCCAGGTTGCATGCTTGGATAAGGGTCTGGTATGGATTTTTGGGGGGACCCCCACGCCACTTTTTTTCAATTTTGGAGCGGGATTCCCCTTAAAATCCATACCAGACTTGAAGGGACTATTATGGATTTTGAGGGGGACCCCTATGCCATTTAAAAAAAAAAAATTGCGCAGGGTTCCCATTAATATCCATACCAGACCTGAAGGGCCTGCTATGGAATTTGAGGGGACCCCCACGCATTTTTTTTTTACATTTTGGTTTGGGGTTCCCCTTAATATTCATACCAGACCCAAAGGGCCTGGTAATGGACTGGGGGGGGAACCCATGTCATTTTTTTCAATGACTTTTATCTGTATTGCCGGGACCCGACAGAGATTTTCTAGATACTCGCCACTTGAATCCTTTACATTATAGTCATGTTTGATCTATCATTTATTCAAAGTGGGAGCTAATATCTGATATTTCATGGAGCAACTTTTTATTCAGTATAATATAACTTATGATCCGCTTTTTTAGCGTAAAGTTTTTAGAATATACTTTTATGTTTCTTTGTATTCCTCAGCATGCAGTGGCTGATAGACATGGGCAAAGCTGCATAAAATGAGCGCACATTATAGAGGCGACATCGCGGCTAATTGCGGGCAGACATGTTGGAATGCATTCCACACAAGAAACTATCATCCATACACAAGATTGTTTCATTGGCCTCCATATCATGAAGCCCAGACATGACAGTGTATCGGAACAATTCTTCACAATTTTCCTAACACGTCAACTCACGTTTACATTATTTTTAGTTAGCTCTTTGTTGTTTGCACACATCACTAATTAACATTGCAACCAAAATAGGTGTACACACACTCAAGTCCTAAATATACCAATACTTTTTAATATAAATTTGTATATACAGTGGGTACGGAAAGTATTCAGACCCCCTTAATCTTTTCACTCTTTGTTATATTGCAGCCATTTGCTAAAATCATTTAAGTTCATTTTTTCCTCATTAATGTACACACAGCACCCCATATTGACAGAAAAACACTGAATTGTTGACATTTTTGCAGATTTATTAAAAAAGAAAAACTGAAATATCACATGGTCCTAAGTATTCAGACCCTTTTGCTGTGACACTCATATATTTAACTCAGGTGCTGTCCATTTCTTCTGATCATCCTTGAGATGGTTCTACACCTTCATTTGAGTCCAGCTGTGTTTGATTATACTGATTGGACTTGATTAGGAAAGCCACACACCTGTCTATATAAGACCTTACAGCTCACAGTGCATGTCAGAGCAAATGAGAATCATGAGGTCAAAGGAACTGTCTGAAGAGCTCAGACAGAATTGTGGCAAGGCACAGATCTGGCCAAGGTTACAAAAAAAATTCTGCTGCACTTAAGGTTCCTAAGAGCACAGTGGCCTCCATAATCCTTAAATGGAAGATGTTTGGGATGTTTGGGATGACCAGAACCCTTCCTAGAGCTGGCCATCCGGCCAAACTGAGCTATCGGGGGAGAAGAGCCTTGGTGAGAGAGGTAAAAAAGAACCCAAAGATCACTGTGGCTGAGCTCCAGAGATGCAGTCGGGAGATGGGAGAAAGTTGTAGAAAGTCAACCATCACTGCAGCCCTCCACCAGTCAGGGCTTTATGGCAGAGTGGCCCGACGGAAGCCTCTCCTCAGTGCAAGACATATGAAAGCCTGCATGGAGTTTGCTAAAAAACACCTGAAGGACTCCAAGATGGTGAGAAATAAGATTCTCTGGTCTGATGAGACCAAGATAGAACTTTTTGGCCTCAATTCTAAGCGGTATGTGTGGAAAAAAACAGGCACTGCTCATCACCTGTCCAATACAGTCCCAACAGTGTAGCATGGTGGTGGCAGCATCATGCTGTGGGGGTGTTTTTCAGCTGCAGGGACAGGACGACTGGTTGCAATTGAGGGAAAGATGAATGTGGCCAAGTACAGGGATATCCTGGATGAAAACCTTCTCCAGAGTGCTCAGGACCTCAGACTGGGCCGAAGGTTTACCTTCCAACAAGACAATGACCCTAAGCACACAGCTAAAATAACGAAGGAGTGGCTTCACAACAACTCCGTGACTGTTCTTGAATGGCCCAGCCAGAGCCCTGACTTAAACCCAATTGAGCATCTCTGGAGAGACCTAAAAATGTCTGTCCACCAACATTTATCATCCAACCTGACAGAACTGGAGAGGATCTGCAAGGAGGAATGGCAGAGGATCCCCAAATCCAGTTGTGAAAAACTTGTTGCATCTTTCCCAAAAAGACTCATGGCTGTATTAGATCAAAAGAGTGCTTCTACTAAATACTGAGCAAAGGGTCTGAATACTTAGGACCATGTGATATTTCAGTTTTTCTTTTTTAATAAATCTTCAAAAATGTCAACAATTCTGTGTTTTTCTGTCAATATGGGGTGCTGTGTGTACATTAATGAGGAAAAAAATGAACTTACCGTATATACTCGAGTATAAGCCGACTCGAGTATAAGCCGAGGTACCTAATGTTGCCCAAAAAAAACTGGGAAACCTTACTGACTCGAGTATAAGCCGATGCCCCATTGTTCCCTAGCTCGCTGTTCCCTGTAAATAGAAATTTTTACATTGTAAATATTACCTGTAAAGAAGTTGCGGCTGCGGCGTCCATCGTTCGAATTCCGCGGCGTCCATCGTTCAAAATTCCGCGGTCTCTTCCTGTTCCTTACTTGATAGGCCAGTCTCAGCAGACACTCTCCGCCTATCACGATCATTCTCTCATCCTTAGTTTTCCCAGCAGACACTGTGTTGGGTGTTCCGCCAATCACAGACGTCTGCTGGGAAACTGAGGATGAGAGAACGTTCGTGATAGGCGGAGAGTGTCTGCTGAGACTCGCCTATCAAGTAAGGAACAGGAAGAGACCGCGGAATTTTGAACGATGGACGCCGCGGAATTCGAACGATGGACGCCGCAGCCGCAACTTCTTTACAGGTAATATTTACAATGTAAAAATTTCTATGACTCGAGTATAAGCCGAGGGGGGGACTTTCAGCCCCAAAAAAAGGGCTGAAAATCTCAGCTTATACTCGAGTATATACGGTAAATGATTTTAGCAAATGGCTGCAATATAACAAAGAGTGAAAAATTTAAGGGGGTCTGAATACTTTCCGTACCCACTGTATATTCATTTATCACTACATATATGGAAATATTGTGTGGACTTTTAATACATAGAATTTTTTAGCTATCTGTATATAATAATACACTTTATTATACACATACACATGCATATACAGTATTTCTTTCATCCATGTCACATAACTTTTATCTTAAGAGTATTATCCAATCCATACATATTCACATTGTAGCACAGTTTTGCACTTGCTTTATATGTCCTGTAGATAGCATTACCACCCACACTTAAGTTTGACAACCACTAGGGATACACGCTATCTACATAGTCATATTAATATGGATTTTTTTTAATGGTCTTTTTTTTTTTTTTCTATTTTTTTCTTATTTTCTTCTTCCTCTTCCCCCTTTTTCTTTTTCTAACACAGATGTGTGTTCTTCTTCACAATCACATTACTCACTCTAATTACCTTCACAGGTAACACCCAACATTTTACCAATTAACCAATTGGAACTTTGATTATTTTTTCACTTGTCATGTGAATAGAGGTATATATTTGATGTGAATTGAGTGTATGTTAGCTATGATTAAGCACTGATTTGCAGTGTGAAACATCTCAGCTCCTCTTGCTGTTTTTTGCTGTCATATGTGTTGATGTGACCTTGTTTTTTTAAATAAAGAACCAACAAATTTTTTGGAGTGCGGCTGTCCAAGCTTTTCTTTCGTTTCTGAATCAGTGCATTGAGTCATACTACCACCCTTGCACTCCCCCTAAATGTTAACCCCCTCTACATTATATATATATATATATATATATATATATATATATATATATATTATATATATATACACACACATATACACAGTATATATAATGTGTACATGTGTGTATATATATATATATATATATATATATATATATATATATATATATATATATATGTGTATGTAGCGGCCTCACCCTCTCTCTCTCTCTCTTGTATCGGTTGTTTGTGGCTGTTGTCTAGGGGTACTCTGGAGGAGAGAGTGCAGGACACTACGCCAAGCTCTCACCCTCCGTGCATGTGAGGTTTGAGCAAAGTCTTTTTCTAATTACCTTCGGGTCTGCATTCTGCATATGGAGCCTCCGCTTCTTCCGTGGAGGTGTATCTGCCAGTAATAGAGCCCCACACCATTAAAAGTTCAACACTCCTTTCTTCAATGACAGAATGAACATAATCAGTTGAACTTCCATACCAGACAGACAGGGGTGTGGATACGAGTAGGCCCAGGCACAATGAACTCTCCTATCCCTTTCTCGTGCGGATAGGCCTGGCGCACGGTCTCTGCCACCGACCGTGAAGTTGGTAGCTGCCACCTACCGGGTGAACTGTTTGGAGTCTCTGTCACGACCTTAGAGTAACTGTCTCTGTGGCCGACCTTAGAACATGGACCACCTTCCGTGTGAATATGGCCCCTGTTTGGCGAGGACATCCATCCCGACGGTCTCCGGAGGCCCTGTCCCGGCACTGGCAATCTGCTGCACCAGATCTACGGGAAGGTCACCTGCGCGGTCCCTTAAGCCTGGATTCAGACACCCGATCCTGTGGGTGCCTTAGGATGGTTCCTCCTGGGTGTATCCCAGTAGAAGAAGCTGGGCCCCAGGCTTGAATGATGCACCTCACCCCAGACTGAGAGTGTCTGGGGTGACTCCCGAACTCCACGTGTCCAGGCCTGGGCCGCCTGGACACCGACCGCTGGACAGCAGCCCTCAGGCTAAAGGTGCCTGGGACTCGGACCTCGTGGCAAAGATGTCCGCCCCCTTTATAGCCTCTCCCAGCTAGCACAGCGGGTTCCCCGCCCCGTCGTACAACCGCTGCGAGAGACCAAAAAGGGTACGGCACTCCAGCGATGGTTCAACCCCGGCCCCAAAGTGACAGCGCCACCCGCTGGGCCGCAGGGAGCTGGACATCACTGATGTCTCCACCCGAATCAACATACTGAAAAGTACCTACCCGCTACATATATATATATATATATATATATATATATATATATATATAATGTGTGTGTATATACATATATAAATTATGTAGGGGGACTCGTTATTTTAATAACTTTAACCACGCCGTCTGTGTACTGAACAGTGATTATTTATCACTGCTTAATAAACTGACATCTTGGTGTTTCTGTGAATTTCTGGTACTGTAATCTCATAGAGTCTCAGGAGATTCCAGTATCAGGGGCCATGACTATAGTATAACAGATGTACCTTCTTTTACTTAACCCCTCATAATCCCAAACTTAACCCCCTTTCCTAAGTAAATGAGACCACACTGGTGTTGGAGAAAACATAGGCCGTAGCAGCCTTATTTATTAAAATAATAATATCTCAATTAACAATAACATAAACATCTCTTATGAAAACCCATCAACTACCAGTGTCGATCTTTGCAGGAACCTCGATTACCATCTGTGTAAACTATTGCACTGCGGTACCTCTCAAATCTGTTAATAGGCCTCAAGCCGACATGCTGGCTCAGAGACAACCATGACCGCAGTGCCCTCTTTACCAATGCTTCCAGCTAAACCTCCGTTAACTGGAAGCCCACCATCAGGACCCATACCAACGACAGGTCCTGAACTCTTCTTCCCGAGGTATCATCCTTCCCCTGCAAAGACCAGACACCCGCCACAGCACCCAATTGAAAATACCTTTACGATTGGGTGCCCCTCCACACCCTAAGAGCCCTTTGGATGCCGTCCTGTATCCCCAACGCCCACATGTCCATACCCACATCATTCAAGGGGTGTACCCCGTCGCCCCGAAGGTAGCGCCATGTATCCACCTCCAACTCCATATGCCTTATTACCAACCCCCCATTCTTCACCACAAACCTAGCCACATCTCGATTGATCTTCCTCCGGGCCCTATTAATACCCTCCAAAAACCTAACCATCCTCCATGATGTCCGAGCCACCATGTCGGACCACACGATCACCATGTCCGGGAATGCCATGCGAAGACGAAGGATATCAAACTTGATATCCTTCGTCACATCCAACGTAGATCTGGATCCCAGATCATTGCCACCTATGTGCAAAACTATAACGTCAGGCGGCCGGTCAAGACGTGCAAAGCGATGCACCTCCGGGACCATTCTAGTCCATAACATTCCCGGCACTCCCAACCAGCGAACACAGGCCTCCTGTCTCGGAAACCCCAATTGCCGGCCTTCCGGGCTAACATCCGCCCTTTTTGCCCCCCAGAACACATATGAATGGCCCAATATTCAGACCAGAGCCGGCACCGCACCTGAAAGAAAAGAACAAGCATACCACCGTAACCAACAGCAAACCCAAACCAGCAGATCACCCTCCCAAATATGTAACAAACAGGCCCCCCTCCCCTGTACATATACCCCCACTAAAATCTGTGGACGTATGTAAAGGCGAAATCTACTGGACTCCCACCTACCAATGCGCTTTACTGACTCCGAATCCAACCCCCACCGAGCCGCCTCTGTAGCAGCCCCTATCCTGAAAGAGTGCGACGCAAACTCCCTGTCGTCCAACCCCATAACCCTCAAACATTTCCTATACACAGACACCAATTGAAATTTGGATAACGGGGACCCGTCAGCATGGATCAAAAACGACCCCTCTGCCGGCGGTCGTACCCATAGAAAACCTTGCACGGCCCCCACTGGACAAAGCGGGGAGCCCGGCAACGAGAATACCTGCACTGTCTTGCCCTTCCCCCCTTGATCCGTCTTGGACCTGCGCGACCACAAGGAAACACTCTCCTCCTGACAGCGCACCTCCGTACCCCAAATACCCCCATGAACCTTCTTGGAAGGGCTGACCAGCTCTCCGATCCTAAAAGCCCCAAAAAATGCCAATGCAAAAGCTGCCCTGAACAAGGAAACCTTGTATACCGAGGCGCAGACCTCCGATAACCGAGCCAAAATTCCTTGCAGGACGTCAAACGACACCGGTCACCTGGAGTCCTTACCCGGCCTGGACCGCCTATATCCCTTAAGCGCCTGGCGCACCCAAAAATCCTTCGTAAAGTCAGAGCCACCCTGCTATTTAAACAAAAAGCCCAACCCCGCCATCTTCTTACCCAACACTGAGACGGACACCCCATCCTCCATCTGCCTGGATATAAAATACAACAACAACAACCTTACGTCAGGCCCTGTCGTATCCACACCCGTCATCCGCCCCAAAGCCATCCATTCTTGCCATACCTTGTTATATGCAACCCACGTCGTCTCACTCACCGACCTTCTGACCCATCCGGAGACTACTCCAATGCAATCCTCCACAGCCAGTCGGAACAAGGCGCCCCCAGTTGCTCCGCTTCCGGCGCCAACTCTTGGAACCTGTCCCACTGAAAGCAAGACAAAGTGTCAGCAATGACGTTCTCCACCCCGGAAGATGTACCGCATAAACAAAAACATTCAACTGCAGGCATCTCAGCACCAAATGCCGCAGCAGCCTAACTACCGGAGGTGAAGAGACCGACACCCTGTTGATCACCTGCACCACCCCCAGGTTGTCACCGTGGAAACGCACCTTCAGATCCCTGAAAGCCTTGCCCCACAATTCCACCGCCAATACCACCGGAAACAATTCCAGCAGCACCAGGTTTGTTGTGAATCCAGCTTCCACCCAACTTACAGGCCACGGGCCCGCACTCCACCCGCCCTGGAAAAATGCTCCAAAACCAGTGGAGCCGGCTGCATCAGTAAAGAGTTCCAGATCGAAATTACTAACGGGGCCTGACATCCACAGCGCCCTGCCATTAAAAGACTCCAAAAACGTATGCCACACCCGCAGATCCTCCCTGTGCGCCTTAACCAATCGCACAAAATGCCTTGGTGACCGCACCCACGCCGTACTTGCCGACAGCCGTCTGCAAAATACCCTGCTCATCGGCAGAATGCGACAAGCGAAGTTGAGTTTTCCAAGCAAGGACTGCAACGCCCTAAGCTGAACCTTACGCAAACCCAACATACCTTTGATCTCGTTCTTCAACGCCACCAATTTATCCACCGGCAAACGGCATTCCATTGCTTCCGAGTCCAGCATGATCCCTAAGAATGTAATGACCGTACTTGGCCCCTCCGTTTTTTCAGGCGACAAAGGCACCCCGAAGTGTTCCGCGATGTGTTCCAGCGTCGCCAGGAGCACTGCGCAAATCGTAGATGAAGCTGGGCCCACGCAGAGGAAGTCATCCAAATAGTGTATGATCGAACTCACACCCGACACATCCCTGACCACCCATTCTAGGAAGGAACTAAACTTCTCAAACAGTGCGCATGAGATGGAGCATCCCATCGGCAAGCATCGATCCACATAAAAATCCCGTTCCATGTGCACCCTAACAAACGGAAACTATCGGGGTGCACCGGCAGCAAGCGGAACGCTGACTCCACATCCGATTTTGCCATCAATGCCCCTTTGCCATAATGCCGCACCCAGACCACAGCCGCATCAAATGACGTATAACTCACTGTGCAAGCATCAGGGTCAATAGCATCATTGACCGACCCCCCTTTTGGAAACGAAAGGTGGTGAATGAGCCGGAACTTGTTAGGCTCCTTCTTAGGCACCACCCCCAGTGGGGACACCACCAAATCTGCCAACGGGGCAAACGCAAAAGGGCCACACATGCAACCCAACGCAAATTCCTTACGCAGTTTCTCCGAAACCACCTCAGGGTGTTGCAGGGCTGAGCGCAAGTTACGAGCAACCGGTGGAACCACCCCCAAAGCACATGGAATCTCAAACCTCTCAGCAAAACCCTTTTCTAACAATCGTGCGGCGTGTCTATCTGGATACCTACCGAGAAACGGACGCATTCTTGCCACCATCACCGGCGTCCTCCCTCTTGTTCGCAGCCTCTCCAGATCGCCCCTTCCCTTTCTTAAAGCATCTGGACAGGGTATGGGAACCTCCACAGCCTGAACACTCATGTTTGAATCGGCGCGTCCCTCCAAACTTGCAGGATCCCATATTGTATTGCCAACAGACCCCTTTTGCCTTACTGGCCGGTTGTCCAGGGGATGACGATCCATCGGCCCCTCCTTGAAAAAACTGATTTGGGACCCTCGCCGAAGTCATCAACCGCATCCACAAACTAATGTCCTTGTGGTCCCACCTCAACTCCGGCCGCACCGCCATCCTCTTTCTAAACTGTTCATCATACCTCAACCAGGCCGTGCCCCCATACACCCTATAGGCCTCCCCCACAGCATCCTGATAGCAAAAGAGACCCAAACAATGCTCAGGCTTCTTTTGACCAATCACGCTTGCCATAATGGCAAAGGCCTGCAGCCAATTCATGAACGTCCGAGGAATCAGTCGATACCTACGTTTTTCTTCATCCTCCTTCTTGGAATCGTCCGGTTTGACCCTGTCCAAATTGAACTTTTCCAGCGGAAGCAGCGAGAAAATCTCAATGTACCCACCCTTCCAAATCTTTTCCCGAACTTCAGACCTCAGATGAGCTCCCAGTGGCCCCTCGAAACAGATGTAGAGCTCACACTTAGCCGCATCCGCCAACCTAACTAGGTCCTGCTTGCCCGCATCCCCTTTGCCAACCGCCGCCTTTGGCGTGTCATCCACAGTTGCTGTCTGCACCGCTGGCACCAAAACCGCTGGCACCGTCGCAGCCACCACCTGACCCCCGTCAACCTTTGCCGGAGGGACCCATGCAGCAGCCGGGCTAGCGGGGACACCGCCCCGGTTCTCAAACTTACCTACAAGCTCCTTAATCCCTGCCAGAAACCCCATCATGCCCGCATAAATCCCCACAACAGACCACTGCACCATGCCGTCCCTAGAAGCCACCCCATGGGGAACCCCCTGCCCCACCACCGCTGCACTGCCCCCAGCCAAACCATCCCTATCCACCATCACACCTGACATCCCTGCAGAAATTAAATGTGAAACTGACTTACCGGGCTGCCCAGGAAGTGACCCACCAGCCGAACGTCCCGTCTCCACCGCCGCCGACCTTCTCTGTTGCACGCCGTCGCCCTCCGAATCGTCCAATTCACCCTCCGACCGTTGCTCGAACCGCTCCTCTTCTGAAGATGAAGGCCCACCAGGGGAAGGATCCCTGGCTGCCGCAGTCACGTCACGTATGACGTCACAGTCCTATCATTCCCCGGGACTGTCACGTCATATGGGAGCAGGGTTACTGGGTGGCATCACCCGGTGACCAAGCCCATGCCTATATAAGTGAATGCGCTCCATGCACACGGCATTACAGCCGGAGACAGCGACGAGTCAACATCTCCAGGAGAGAAGAGGGAAGAAGGCGACGAAGAAGACCGGGCCCCCGCTAGCAAAAGAGCTGGAAGAAGATAGCGGAGGCCCGGCAGAAGGAAGAAAGAACCGGAGATCGAGAGAAGAACCGGAGAGCGCGGAGACAACACCGGAGACCCCCGAAGTCAGAAGAGACCCCCGAAGTTAGAAGAAGACCCCCTGAAGTCGGAAGAAGACCCCCGAAGTCAGAAGAGACCCCCGAAGTCGGAAGAAGACCCCCGGAGCTGTGTAATAAATTAATTAAAAAACCTGTGTAGTGTTTTTATTGACATTTTTTTTCCACCAGGTGAATGGGTAGGGGTACGATGTACCCCATACTCATCCACCAGGTGAATGGGTAGGGGTACGATGTACCCCATACTCATTCACATAGGGTAGGGGGCCGGGATCTGGGGGGCCTCTTATTAAAAGGGGGCTCCTGTATTCCGATAAGCCCCCCGCCCGCATACCCCGACAACCAACGGCCAGGCTTGTCGGGAAGAGGCCCTGACCTCATCAACATGGGGGCAGGGTGCTTTGGGGTGGGGGGGCCGCAGGGCGCCCCAAAGCACCCACCCCCCCCCATGTTGAGGGCATGCGGTCTGGTAAGGTTCAGGAGGGAGGGGGGGCGCTCTCTCGCTCCCCCTCTTTTCCTGCGGCCTGCCAGGTTGCGTGCTCGGATAAGGGTCTGCTATGGATTTTGGTGGGACCCCCACACCGTATTTTCACCGTTAAAGTGTATACCAGACCTAAGGGCCTGCTATGCTCCTGGAGGGGAACCCATGCCGGTTTTATATTTAAAATTTGGCTTGGAGTTCCCCCTCAAGATCCCTGTTCAGAACGCAACACATGTGCGAATCAGATGCGTGCCCATAGAACATAATGGGCCTGAACTCGCACCTGAGCCGCACCGCAATGCCTAGAGAGCGCGCACGTTTTTTTGGCAATGCGCAGTGCGAATGCATCGCACATATGTGAACCAGCCTCATTGAAATCAATGTATTTTATAATGTTATGCGAATTGGATGCGGTGTAAGCCGCAACCAATTCGCATAGCTGTGAACGGGGCCTAAATGTTCTGGGTAGCATGAAACATGGTAAGTAAACTTCTATAAGCATTGTTCAAGCATATACCAGTGAAGGACCTTATAATAGAAAGCATTTATTTTTTCTATTATAAGATTTTGTCTACTGTATATTCAGGAATACCTTTATATAAAGGTTAAAGTGTATCTAATTCTAAAAACAAAATTGTTATACATTGCAAATTACTAGGGCTGTGGAAATTAACTATTAATTCCTCGATTAATCGATTAATTGTTTTGATCGATCAAAATACTTTGGGCTTGCCGTGTCCATCTGAAGGGCTCCTTTGCTGTGCCTTCATATCTGCATGCCGGCGGGACCTTAATATCTGCCACACGCAAGGGCTGTTACACTTCCCTCTATCACTTCCCTCTATCAACCTGGGATTCTACAGCCATCCACTGGGAGTTGTGATAGTTCCCTTCACGGGACATCTACATGCCGACGGACTGATGTTAACCCCTCCTCATCTGGATTCCGCAGTGGTATCGTTGTACACATTTTTATACCAGTATCATACTTAGCAACAGGTTTTTATGACTGCTTTTGCTACCGTTTGGTATTACTCGCACCATTTATACAGTTTATGTAGCTACATTGATTTCATCTCCAGTGCAATATTTATTTTGTTACCTACTTGAAGACTATAAAAGTTTTAATGCTATTCCCATCGAGCGCTGCCTTTGTGTGTTTTTTGTATCCTGCTATCGATTTTTCCAGTGGTTGGTAGCTGCACTGGGAATCGGCCTGCAAGGAGATCAGCTAAAAGTAGTTGGATCAGTATGTGCGTTATAATTAATCGAAATTAATCGAAATTAGTCGATTAAAAAAAAAATTGATTAATCGGACACGAAAATTTTAATCAGTAACAGCCCTACAAATTACCCATCCTTCGCCCTGGTTCACACCAGTGCAATTTTCACCTTTGGTTTCATTGCGGCTTGCGACGTCAGTTAACAGAAGTCTATGCAAGTGGCAATTAAATGGGGGGGGGGACTTGTCATGCGTTTTTGTACCGTCAAATTGCATTACAAATCAAACCAGTGTGAACCAGGGCTAAGAATGTTTGTTTTCTTTGTTTTTTACTATTTCTCTATTTTCACCTAGTGATCTTGCCAGTAACATTTCCTGTTCTAGATGACAATGCTCGCTCATTTTACTGTATCTATGGAGGAGCAGTATTGACACCCTAGGCTTCTTGCTCTTAATTTAGATTACATAACACCCCCTTCTCTCCTTGATTCCATAACATAAAGGTGGCGGTCTCTAGGGTAGAGGTGAACAGAGGCTGATAACACTGCTTGAGATTTCAGTGAGGCGGAGGGCACAGAAAGTTGAGAGCTTATTGAATTTCTGGCAGGATAAATATTCTTTTTTTTTTTTTTTTTGCTCTTATCAAACAGATATAACAAAACAATGTCAGTTGTATAACTGTCCAAACAGAGTAAATAAGAGCAGTTGTTAAAATGATTCCATCAACATGCCAGCATCAATGCCATCTAGTAATGTAACTTTTCATCCACTTAGTCAGCTGTCTATGTAATTTTTCCTCTCTTATTACAGCTCAGCCTGACACATGGAAAACTGCATGACAGCACATAGGACAGAAATAGGCTTAAGACATAAAACTTAAATACAATAAAACCTTTAATAAAAGAAAAATCAAACATATTGTCTGTCTTCCACCTCCTCCTTTGACAGTATTAGAGTTGCTACTAAAATTACATGCACTTTTTAGGAAAGTCAATGAACAATTATATAGGATTCAAAAGATACAGCAAGACAGAACTGGTTCACATAGACTGGCATTAAAAGTGATTGTCATTAATAATTTAAAACGGTATCGCTGCTTCTAGTGCTGCCATGTTATAACACAATACATAAAGTTTTATTTTATTTTTTAAAGATTCCAACATTGCATGGAAACTCTGGCTTAGCCATATGCTAACCTAATCCATAATTAGATGCCAAGACACTTAATGATTATCAGTGCAGCCTATTGTATATACCACATTATATGAGCAGAATTTCTGTTGTTTAGCAAGATCATATATATGAAGATAGGGGATAGGGGGTCTGTTAAAAAAAAAAGCCATGACGTATAATCATTATATTGTGTATGTTTATTTCCTATTATGATCAGCTCCATCTAGCAGCCAGAATTGGGTATTTTCTTGAAATACCCCAGTCAGGACCAAAACCAAATGAGGGGAAGCTGACTTCCATCATCCAATCATGTTCAAGCAAAAATGCATTATTTTTTTTTTCCTTGCATGTGGTTGGGTATTCTTTGTGTAGCACCCTTAGTCAGGGAGCTCCTCGCAAATGTTCTTGCCAGGAGTAGTTATCCTGGTTGATTGATAGAAATCCATTGATTTCTCCCTAAGTTTGGCCTTGTTGGACTTTTCTTTTCTACCACTGGATGGCCGGGTACTTGGTGGTACTAGATATGAGAAGGGCAACCCAAGGTCAGGTTATGGGTATATGGGGTATCCCAGCCAATGGGCAGGGGTTTTCTCATCAATTGGCCTGCTGGGATCACCTATATATTTGGGTGGAGTCAGGTGATCTGTGTTCAGTGCCACCTGGATGGCTGTCTGGGTGGACGTGTGTCTTACGCCCCGGGATATTGGGCCTATCCCGGGGGCATCTGGCTGCCAGGCTGTGTGAGGGCCTATCCAGAAGTAAGAGGGCAGAACAGGGTTGGCACTGCGGCTTGCAGTCCAACCAGAAGTGACGGTTCTGCCAGCTGTAGAACCTGTTGTGGTTGGAGGTAGAAGGGGAGCTGTCGCCACTAAGGGACCAACCACCTTTACCAGGGTCCACAGTGAGTAACTGAAGCAAGTACCGGAGCAGTATTCTCACCGAACGGGCACGGTGGAGAATCGGGAAAAAATTCAAGCGGTGATCAAGTCAGGGACCCAACCAGCAGAGGTGACGCTTGCAGAGCAGCTTTGTGTGTCAAGCCAGGGACCGAGCCAGTCAGCAGGGGTGAATCTTGAGAAGTATCTGGAGTGTCAAGCTAGGGACCCAGCAGGGAAGCGTGGGTGACGCTTGAGGGAGATACCACCACAAAGATTGGAGGAGCACCAGGGATTCAGAGTCAGTGAATCAGAGGGTCTAGTGAGAGATCGGGAGCTCAATGTTGAAGAACTACAAGAGGCAGTTGTAGTAAAGCTGAAAGAACTGTTACGTTTGAGTTAGGAACTGTTATGCCGCGTACACACGGCCGTTTTTCCCGTCGAAAAAAACAAAATTTTTCCCATTCAACGAGAAAAACGATAGTCTGTGGGCTGTCGTTTTTTTCGACGAGAAAAACGGCATTAAAAACGACGAGAAAAATTAGAACATGTTCTAATTTTTCTCGTCGTTTTTTTCGACATGTTTTCCGCGGCAGTGTTTCCCATAGGGAAACACTGCCGCGGAGCCCACACACGGTCGTTTTTTTCGCCCAAAAAAAATGACATTTAAAACGGCCGTGTGTGAGGGGAACAAGCTGTTCCTCGTTTTTAACGTCGATTTTTTCGACGGTGTTTTCACCGTCGAAAAAATCGATCGTGTGTACGCGGCATTAAAGACTGTTGCCATAGGAGACAGCATTCCTGCATATGCAGATGTGGTGCCTTGCTGGGGCCTTTCCCTGCACGGCTGTCCTCCTATTGAAGTCTGAGTCTGCCACTTGAATCTAAAACTACTTAAGGATGTCCTGGCCCTAACCCTCTTTCCCCCAAAAATACAAAAAAGGACCGTTAAAAGAAATAAAACCTCTTTTACATCCAAAAAGTGTCTAGTGCCCATTGACTTTCACCATCTTTGCACCCACTATGCCTCACAACCCACTACATATTGAAGGATGTCAGCTATATTTGGCCTTGGAGGTCCTTTATTAGACTGGAAGAGGCTAAAGACTTTGCTACATTTGCAAAGCAAAACTTCACCTTGTTTACTAAGTTTTAGAGCAACTGTACTTGCAAAGTGCACAGTCAATTAAATCAACTCCTAAGTCTAGCTGTGGCACAAAAACAGTTTAATGGGATTTCTGCCTTCCATATTTGGTATCCATGCTTTGGCTTGATCTGATTTAACATTGCGTGCCCTCAACATTTCAGACTTAAGTAGGGTTCGATTTTCCTTGTGGTTTCACCTATGAACGAAGATTTGTACGAAAATTCTTATGCCGCGTACACACGCCCGTTTTTCCCGTCGGAAAAAACAACATTTTTCCCATTCGACGAGAAAAACGATAGTCTGTGGGCTTTCTGTCGTTTTTTTCGACGAGAAAAACAACGAGAAAAATTAGAACATGTTCTAATTTTTCTCGTCGTTTTTTTCGACATGTTTTCCACGGCAGTGTTTCCTATAGGGAAACACTGCCGCGGAGCCCACACACGGTCGTTTTTTTCTACCAAAAAAAAAATGACATTTAAAACGGCCGTGTGTGAGGGTTACAAGCTGTTCCTCATTTTTAACGTCGATTTTTTCGACTGTGTTTTCACCGTCGAAAAAATCGATCGTGTGTACGCGGCATCATACGAGAAAGGCTTTTTTTTTTGTTGTTTATTGTTTCTGATCACACGCAGTCTTTCTTTTCTGATTTTACTTGTATGAAAATTGTATGAAAACAGTACACATTAAACGAAAATCGTTCATTGTGTTCCCGTACGAGAAAAATTATGGAGTTTGTCCCTTTGGGAATTTTTGGATGAAAATTCGGCATTGGCAGTTGAAAGTTGTGTACACACTATACGAAAATTCATTGGATGAAAATGTTCACATGATTTTCTTATAGTGTGTACGAGCCTTTAGTGAGAAATTGTCAACATCGTCCCCCTGTGGTATCTCTTGTCTGTTAGGACATTATTCTATATGCGTGTTTGAGATGTACCTTGTGTTTTTGCCCTATATGCCTTGTCTGGGTGTTTCCCTGCGTTTGTACGTGGTGGGATTAGCTTGAAGCATCCTTAGGTTGCATAATACTTGGTGTCACTCCATGTGGTCGTGTCCAGATGAATCCGTTTTTATACTGTGCGTATTAGTATTTTGTGGTAATATAAATAAATCCTATTTGAGCTGACTTACAAGTAATTGTTCATGGAGATGTATCATTGTGGGTTATTTTCTCATTATAATAAGGTATATATTGTATTGTACTATACCTCTCTATTCCTCGCTCTAATGCAAAATGTTTAGAGAGATACTTAATCTATGACAACAACGAAGAAAACTATACTGTTGGTATCCCCTTGAGTAATGCCGCATACACACCGTTTTTCACGACGTTGAAAATTAAATTTTTTAAATTGGGCATTAAAAACGATCGTGTGTAGGCTCCAGAGCATTTTTAACGACGTGAAAAATGGGCTAAAAAAAATGAGAACCTGCTCTATTTTTTCACGCCGTTTTTCACGTCGTTCTTTTTAACGTTGTGAAAAACGGTAGTGTGTATGCTTTTACGAGGGGAAAAAATAAGCGCATGCTCAGAATCAAGTATGAGACGGGAGCGCTCGTTCTGGTAAAACTAGTGTTCGTAATAGAGATAGCACATTCGTCACGCTGTAACGGACTGAAAAGCACAAGACTGAAAAGCGTGAATCGCCGCTCAACAAACTTTACTAACATGAAGGATGGTGCCATTCGAATGCAACTTCCCCCTTTATAGTGCCGTCGTACGTGTTGTACGTCACTGCGCTTTGCTCGAGCGTTTTTTTTTTTCATGAACGTGTGTATGCAAGACAGGCTTGAGAGGAAACAAGAAAAATCACTTCGAGAAAAACTTTGTTTTTTAAAATGACATTAAAAACGTACGTGTGTACGCGGCATAAGGGTGTGTGCTCCATATCAGGTTGTTTACCTGTCATATACAAATACGCTTTGATACATATCTATTAAGAGAGAAGTGGATTATGCAGAAATAATTTTATGCCTTAATTACTGTATTTATTGGCGTATAACACTCACTTTTTTACCCTGAAAATAGAGGGTAAACTGTGCCTGCGTGTTATACGTAGGGGGCTGTGGAAAGTTTTTTTCCTGAAACTTCCCTCTTAAAGTTAGGGTGCGGGTTATACGCCTGTGCGTGTTATACGTCAATAAATACGGTATGTTTCCATTTTACCATTTTTGTAGGAATACACTGTATAATTTATTGTACCTGTGTAATCCTAGGGACACCTCAAAAGTCCACTTTGTGGTAATTTGGTTTTGGTCTGTGATTGATAGGATGTAGTGATCTTTGGCATTTTTATATCTGTATGTGCTGATCTCTACCTCAGTCAGGAAAACACCACATTATGGCGACTAGATGGGGCTGATGATCATATGAAATAAACATGTTGTACACAATACCGTGATTATTCGTGGTGGTTTTGCAAAGGCATAAGGGATTCACATAGCAAATTTGTTATAAATAGACCCAATGTCATGTTTTGCATTCATAATAATTAAATGTTATTTGCTTACCAGTCTTGTAGTTAGGAAGCTGAGATACACCAGGCCATGTGTCCTCTGTTGGAGTTCCTATTACCTGTAAAAAAACATATATATTTTGAACATACAGGACTCAACAGCTGTTTTTAGTACAAAGACAGTTATCACAATATTCACTAACAAAACAAAATTTTCTGCTTTAGCAAGAACATTTACATTTCCAGTGTAACCACTAACCAAAGCTAATCGAGGCTGGTGGGTGCATTCATACAACAAGGATAACTTCTTGCACCTCTCAGTTAAGTGCAACATGCAGAACCTCTCTTGCCTATTTTCAAGTTTTCGGAAACCTCTACGCCTACAATAACATATACAGTAGATTCTGCTTCAATACCCTTTACATTTGTTGCATTTTCAAGTTTTAGTGTTATTGTAGCTCTAACACTGAAGCCGTGTACACACGATCGGTTTTACCCATGAAAACAGTCCGATGGACTGTTTTCATCAGACGAACCGATCGTGTATGGGCCCCATCGGTCTTTTTTCCATCGGTGTGAAAAAATAGAACATGTTTTAAATTTATCCGATGGGAAAAAAAATGATAGCAAAATCCGATCGTCTGTGTGGAAATCCATCGGATAAAAAACCCACGCATGCTCAGAATCAAGTCGACGCATGCTCAGAAGCATTGAACTTAATTTTTCTCGGCTCATCGGAGTGTTTTACGTCACCGCGTTTGAAACGGTCCGTTTTTTGACTGATGGTGTGTGGGCAAGACTGATGGAAGACAGTTTCATCGGATTTCCGATGGAAAAAACCATCGGATTAGAATCCATAGATACAGGGCTTGAGTCATAATCATAAAATACATTTAAAACCTTACTCTTGCTTTTATGCCTTGGCATGTACAGTATATTACTAAAAATCACTGTATATCTTTTTATATTGGCTCTGAAAAAAGGTGAGTCCGCATCCCCCGAATCACATTGGCCGCATATTATTATTCCAGACTTAGGACCTTAATGCTCCATACACACGACCGGTTTTCCCGATGAGAAAACTGACATTTTTTAGATTGGCCGGGAAAACCGGTCGTGTGTAGGCTCCATAGCGGTTTTCCCGACGAGAAAACTGCCCGCAAAAAATTTAGAACCTGCTCTATTTTTTCCCATCGTGTTTCCCGTCAGTCTATTTCTCGTCGCAAAAACCGGTCGTGTGTATGCTTTTCCGAGGGTAAAAAAAAAACTTGCATGCTCAGAATCAAGTATGAAACGGGAGCACTCATTCTGGTAAAACTAGCGTTTGTAATGGAGATAGCACATTTGTCACGCTGTAACGGACCAATAAGCACGAGGCTGAAAAGCACGAATCGTCTTTCACCAAACTTTTACTAACACGAGATCAGCAAAAGCAAGCCCAAAGGATGGCGCCATTTGAATGGAACGTCCCTTATAGTGCCATCATACGTGTTGAACGTCACTGAGCTTTGATCGTGCGTCTTTGTTAATGAACATGTGTATGCAAGGCAGGCTTGAGAGGAATCACGTCGGGAAAAACATTGGGTTTTGGCATGTCTGGAAAACCGGTCGTGTGTACGGGGCATAAGGCCCGGTTCACACTGATGCAAGTTCATACCGAATGTAATGCGTCAAAACCATTCTAAATTTGCATGTCATCCATAAAGTCATTGTTTTCAATGACGGTCGTCCACATACATGCGTTGTGATTCCTCTACGAATGCAATGCAATAGAAAAAAGGGTCTTGTGCGAGTTTATTGCGTTGCGTTGTGAATTTAGTCTCCATAGACATGAATCGTTCTGGAATCGCATTGATGGTTTACATATGTGCGAATTTCACCACACTACTCTCCACAAAAAACAGGAAGTACACAGGAAGTTAACACCTCTTTTCTTTTACATTATGATTTCATTGGCTAGAACATTAATCGCAGCTATGTCCAACTCCGTAAAATTGCGGTAAAATCGCGGTAAAGCCGCAGTAAATTCGCACCTCACAAAGGACAAAAAACTGAACAAATTCACAGCGCAGCAGTGTGAACCGGGCCTAAACAACCTTAAACAAACTATGCTTACTAGGTGCTCCTCACTATACGCTCACTGATTGTTGGGCAGTCTAGGGCCATAGCACACTCCACACACAGGTGCAATCCCAACAATTTGCACAATAAAAAAATCCCATCTGGATTAATATCTGTCCAGCATTACCAGATGTAGCATGCTCCTAGGCTAAGGTACATTTAGTGCAGCTTGCTCTGTAGCCAGAGAAGCTGTGATCTGCTGTTTTGATCTGTTCTGGCTCTACAGTCTGGGCACTTGATGAATTCCCCCTGAACCTATTGAGAGCTTTCCAGAGTTCAGATGTGCCCAGATGGTTGGTGGGAGGCAGGTAAAAAGCAGGTATAAAGCCAGCAGCCCAGAGAGATGTGTTCTTCCCCTGGAGAAAGGGGGACTTTAGACAGCTGCTAATACCTGAAGCCTTCCTGGTTGACTGCTGGACTACTCCCTCCCCTGGATCAAGTCTATGGCCTTGCTTCTACTGGGATTCATGAGTAGAGCTAAATCCCCTGCGCTGCAAATTATCTATAGTCCCAAGCTCTGGATGTTAAAAACTGCTCCAGTGTGCCTAGTGCGGTATTCTTTCTTGTCGTCTTCAGCTGCAAGAACCCAGACTGCTCCCGTCTGCTCCTAATAACTGCCCAAACCTGTCTTGTGTAGCCAGCTGCAGGAAACTTCGATTTTTCCAGTCTTCCTCCATGTCCTACTTATGCTCTAGCATTCTCCTGGTCTACAGCTGGGAGTGAAAGACTTGCTATTACCTAGTGGACAGGTGCCTCTACTAATTCCGTGCTTAATATGGGATCACATGCATCATGCACACCCCCGCAAACATGCATAGAGCACAAAAAACACCAGAGAAAGTTATAACTTAAACAACCAATTTTATTAATCTCCATGTAACATTTTTTATTTTTATATATATTATTATTATTATTTTTTTTTTTTTTGGATAATTATTGGCCACGGCCTGATTCACTGGTTTTCAAAACATAAATCCATAATCCACCAATTTTAACTTTTAAAACATACTTTCCAACCAAGTGTTTATCAATACCCGTACTCAACCCAGCCACTGAGACTCGAGCTGATTATTACTTGAACTTGACTTTCCTTAATTCTCCCCTCTGGCAATTCACCAGAGGGAGCCTACCACATGAATTGGCCGCGACGGGAAAAAGATGGGGGGGGGGTAGGGTGGGGAGCTCCTCCTGCTGGAATCTTCTGGTATCGCACCACTAACCTGCCTGGAACTGCTCCTTAAATGGACCAGAAACCAGCTTCTAGAATTTTCCTGATCTAACACCTGATTTCACTAACCAATCCCTTACTGATTCTCAGATTTCCAGAACTCTCTAACACACCTGAGCTTAATCAAATCTACTGACTGGGGTTTTTTTTTTTTTTTTTTTTTTAAAACTATTGACTCTCTAGCCCTGTAGCTAAACCTTCTTAGAAACTTATGTATTAACCTTGCAGTTACAGTGACCCCATGAGGAAAGGGAAGCCTATATGGCTACTCCCTTTCCTTCCCCATGGGATCACATGCATCATGCACACCCCCGCAAACATGCATAGAGCACAAAAAACACCAGAGCAAGTTATAACTTAAACAACCAATTTTATTAATCTCCATGTAACATTTTTTATTTTTATATATATTATTATTATTATTTTTTTTTTTTTTTTTGGATAATTATTGGCCACGGCCTGATTCACTGGTTTTCAAAACATAAATCCATAATCCACCAATTTTAACTTTTAAAACATACTTTCCAACCAAGTGTTTATCAATACCCGTACTCAACCCAGCCACTGAGACTCGAGCTGATTATTACTTGAACTTGACTTTCCTTAATTCTCCCAACCGACGGGAGGGGGGCTTGCAGCACCCCTCCCGTCCCCAACCCCCCAAACCGCGGCCAACTCTATGCATGTTTGCAAATTTGTGTTTAAGATATCTAGACCTATGGGCGATAGATGCACCCCGTCATCCCTATATAGACCCTGTAAACCGCCCTCCAGCTCATGGTGCCGAAATGAAAAACCCATACCATCGCTCAGAAACTTTGCCATGGCTCTATTTATCCGCTTGCGGACCTTCTCTAGTGGCTTGAAAACTGCGGATTCCAACCACCTCAGACGTGGAATTATCTCTGAGAACCCAAACACCGTATTTGGAGAGGCTAAACGTAAAAACTTAAATGTATCCTTCATATCGGTAATCAGATCAAATGTCTTTAACTTCCCAATGTCATTACCACCAACATGTATAATTATTATATCTGGAGCCTCATGTAAAGCGTATAGCCTACTTAATTCAAACAACAAATCCTCCCACATCATTCCCCTACGACCATACCAATGAATCCGGAAGGCTGCAGGGTCCAGGCCCAAATTCTCCGAATATATTCTATCAGCAGCTCTCTTCTGTGCCCAAAAAATAAAAGAATGCCCTATAATCCAGACTGTATGTAGGGGACCTGAAATAAAATAATTAATTAATATGGACGAATGTATAATTTGTAACAATCTGACCTCCATCTACCAATCTTCTTAATTGTACTCTCCTCTAGACCAATCCTGGCAGCCTCTGTGGCTGCTCCTATTCGAAACGAGTGAGTCGTTATTTTAGTGTTGCTCAACTGAAGTCTTGCTAAACATTTCTTCAATACTGATGAAAACTGGTAAACTGTTACTGGTAAACCATCCTTGTGAATGAACAAAAACCCTGAACTGGGCGGGCGAACTGCCATGTAAGCCTGAAAGGTCCTTACTGGGCAGATATTCTCAACACTATACCTCTTTAAAGCCACCCAATTACCAACACCAACCGCATCCGTCTTACTTGTAGCTATAAATAACTTTATATTATCTGAACCCATAAACAAATTAGATAATAACATGCCTATGTTACTTCTCTTTGATGCAGGAAGGATCTCAGAAATCCGAAACGCACCGAAGAATGCGAGCGTAAACACTGATTTAAAAAGGACAGCTTCATAAGCAGAAAAGCATACTTCTGAAGTTATCCCACAAATCCGTGCTAATATAGCCGGGGTAATTGGGGACCTCATATCCTTTCTAAAATTATTCTTCCTGTATCCCTTTAGCACCTGCCGCACCGAGAAAAACTGTGACAAGCCGGCAGATTATAAAGGCGCAGAAAAAATGACACCCCTGATAATGTCATACTAATGTGAGACCAAGAATACTGTTTCAACATTAATGATTGTAGAAACAGAAGTACTAGGTCCTCCGAATGATTACATAAAGACAGACTCATCGATGCTAAAAAGATTGACCACAATCACCATGAAGAACTGTAGCTCTTCCAGGTAGAAGCCGCCACAGAGTCCTGGATGTTTTGGAAAATTATGCTATCTCCCATAAACGGGAAGGGAAGATTACCCCCACTGGATCCGCTTCTGGCAGCAGCTTGAAAAACCGGTCCATCTGCAGGCGAGAAAGAGCGTCAGCAACGACGCTATTCTTTCCTGGGACGTATTTCGCTTTTAACCAGATGTTCCATTTTAAACACAGAAAAACCAAATATCTTAAATAAGAAACCACGGGAGGAGATTTAGATGACAAACTGTTAACTGCAAAGGCTACTCCCTTGTTGTCAGTGCTCACCAGCAACCTTCTATTGGCGAATAAACTGCCCCATATTTCCAATGCCACTACCACTGGGAATAGCTCTAATAATACTATATTTCTGCAGAACCCATTGATGACCCACCTGTGAGGCCACCCAGCAGCGCACCAATGGTTTCTCCAAACCGCCCCAAAGCCAACCGAGCCAGCTGCATCTGTTTCAAGGTGAAAATCCTTGTCCAGCACAAAATCATGCTGCCACATGGTTTTCCCATTAAATTGCTCCAGAAATTGCAACCAGACCATCAAGTCCTGCTTGATCTCTAAAGATAGCCTGATATGGGCCAACGGGTTCTTTAATCCTGAAATGGCAGCATACAATCTTTTGGAAAAAACCCTACCCATGGGAAGAACCCTAGTGGCAAATGCCAATTGCCCCAAAAGGGACTGCATTTCTTTCAATGTCACCTTTTTTCTACCCAAGAAAAAATGCAAAGATTGGGATAATTTGCCGATTTTTTCACCAGGCAACCGAAATTCCATGGTGACCGAATCCAGTGTTATACCCAAAAAATCAATACATGTTGTAGGAAAAACAGTTTTATCTTCCGCCAATGGTATCCCAAAATGTTGGCATATTAATTTGAATGAAGATAATAGCTGACCGCAGTCCTCTGAACCTTCCGGGCCTAAAAATAAAAAGTCATCCAAATAATGAATAATAAAGGTGGAATGTGATACCATACTTACCACCCATTCTATAAATGTTGAGAAAGCTTCAAAGTAAAAACAAGAAATTGAGCAGCCCATCGGCAATGCTTTATCAAAGTAACATTTATTGTCAAAACATATACCGAGTGAGTTGAAACAATCTGGGTGCAAAGGAAGAAGCCGAAAGGCTGATCGAATATCTGCCTTTGCCATCAAAGCATTTTTCCCTAGCAACCGTATCTTCTCAATTGCTAAATCAAAAGATGAATAAGACACTGATATAGCCTCAGTGTTGATTTGATCATTCAAAGAACTGCCAAAAGGAAATGATAAATGGTGTATCAAACGAAACTCATTTGGCTCTTTCTTAGGTACCAAACCCAAAGGGGAAATCCTGAAATCCAAAAAGGGGGGATGGTCAAACGGACCCTCCATCCTTCCTGACGCGACCTCTTTTAGCAATTTTATTTTTACTATTAAAGGTGCCTCATTAACAGATCTCAGATTTTCCACTACTGTACAACCTTCACCTTGAAAACTAGGTAACTGGAAACCCACTGTGAACCCGCTAATTAGCAATGAAGCTATCTGCTGGTTTGGATAGAGAAGCAGCCATGGCAGCATGCTTGAGAGCATCACTGGTGTTGCTGCTTTTGGAAATACCTTCCTTTGCATTTGCTTGTAATTTCCGAAAACATTTGGAAACTGGGTGATTCCCAGCACAAAAAGCGCATTCGTGCTTGTATTTACAAGACGCCATCCATTTGCAATGCGCATCATTGTAAGCAAAGCACACACCCTTCTTATAATTTACATTAGATGATACCTGGGGCCCTGCAGCCGCAGCTGAGCGAAAAATTGATTGTTTTTGAGGCAGAAATAAATTGAGCCATAGGCCAACATCTTTTGAACCCCATTGTAGAGATGGCTGCACCGCTAGCTTCTGCCTAAATGCTTCATCGTATAGCAACCATGACAAGCCACTGAAACTCCTGTAGGCTTCTAAAACGATATCAATGTGTTGAAATAAAAGGGGGCTTAATTCAGGGGATTTTTCACAAAGCACACTAGCGTATATTATAAATGATTGTAACCACCCATAAAAGGACTTAATGAGAGCTTTGCGACGCTCCTCATCTGTCCTATCATCTTTTTTATCAAACCTGGATGGTTCTTTTGAAGGGGGAGGAATTGAACTGAGATCAATATATTCCCCCCTCCAAATCTTTTCCTTTACTGTAGAGGCTAAGTGAAACCCCAGCGGGGACAGAAAACAAGGCATGCACTCTTTTTGCCCTGTGACTTGCACCCCTCTTACTGCTTCTACATTACTGTTATTAGATGCACTAGCTAACTTAGATATACACATGGGCTCAGCTGTACAAGCTGGCCAAACCCCTGCACTGTTATCTCTGGGAACCTGCTGATTTGTAGCCTGTGCCTGCATTACAGTTAACAATTGTTCTAAGGATTTAGCTAATATAGATAATTGATGTGCTGTGTTTGACTCACCAACTGCCCCCTGAGCAGGGATCACTCCAGGGGATGACACCGGCGATGCACACCGCACAGGGATTCTGTCGGCTTGTTGGATTTCAGGCTGTGTGGTCACACATGCAGCTCTCTGTCCTCCCTTTCCGCCCTTGCGAGCCCCCTGCCGACCACGGGCGGGCTGCTGGCGTACTTCTCCTGTTGCTGTTGTTGTCCCCAGCGTGCTTTGTCCCCTCTCTCCGGGCTCTGTCATTGCGCATGTGCGCCGGCTCCTATAAGGGAGAGAAGAAAAAGTTTGGCTGCCATGGGCAGAAGCGGGTTGATCCGGGCTTGCGCTCCTCCTCAATGGGCGTCTTCTCTTGCTTGACCTCCGACCAGCCTCCTCTTCTTCTTCTGCGGCGTCATCCGTCCCCGCCGCTGTATGATGGGGGAATCCCGCGACCGCTCCCTCCGCTCCAGGGCATGGCTGTTGGTGTGGTCCCGCCGCGCTGTTCGTTTGCCCAGCTGATCGGTCCTCCGCGCTGCTTGCTTCGGGATCAGGATATGAAGGTGAGGCAAGACACTGTCGAATCCATTCTTCCCCTCCCGCAGCCTCGGCTTTTTCGATCAGTTGACGAATCAGGGCTTCCATGACGATACGTGAGCTCCTCCTGCTGGAATCTTCTGGTATCGCACCACTAACCTGCCTGGAACTGCTCCTTAAATGGACCAGAAACCAGCTTCTAGAATTTTCCTGATCTAACACCTGATTTCACTAACCAATCCCTTACTGATTCTCAGATTTCCAGAACTCTCTAACACACCTGAGCTTAATCAAATCTACTGACTGGGGTTTTTTTTTTTTTTTTTTTTTTTAAACTATTGACTCTCTAGCCCTGTAGCTAAACCTTCTTAGAAACTTATGTATTAACCTTGCAGTTACAGTGACCCCATGAGGAAAGGGGAGCCTATATGGCTACTCCCTTTCCTTCCCCATTCTCCTGGTCCACAGCTGGGAGTGAAAGACTGTGTTGCTGTTACCCAAATAAAGTGTCCTATGCAAAATCTGTTCTTTGATATTTTGGAGTATCCCATACCCCATTGTTCTCTCCAGTTACATGTTTTCAGCGATATATCAAAAAAAGACAGCCCCTAGACTGATTATTGAGCCGGAGTGAGTGAACTGTTGTTGTTTGCCTGGCTGCCTCTGCATTATTGTGGAAAATAACTTGTTACACTCAGCGTCTCCTACAGGGGTAGTGCTACACACACGCCAATTATAAGCATAAGGCTGGGTTTACACTATTGCCGCATAAGGCTCACAGCAGGTGTCCGGTGCGTCCCCGTTCACCGTTTTAGGTCCAATTTCAGCCCAAATTTTTGGGCTGAATTTTGGATCTGAAACTAACCAAAATACGCACAGGACCCCTGTGCAAGTTCGCATCGGAGCCGCAGCGGATTTATGTGATCCGGCTACACAATCTCCCACCATGCAAATTGGATGCGGAGAAAACTGCATCCATTTCGCATAGATGTGAACCCAGTCTAAAAAGGAGGAATCAACACACCACACCAACATACCACTTCTGAATAAGTAAAAGATTAGCTTGCCCTTGTGTGCAAATTATAATTTATTTGTAGCTCTTTTTATTTCAGGGTATTAATTTGTGTTAGGATTTAGTTAAGGGGTTGGGTTCTCTATTCTTATAGGGGCTATATACTATAATAGACCGTGAAGTTAGGTCAGTGTTTCTCAACTCCAGTCCTCAAGGCGCACCAACAGGTCATGTTTTCAGGATTTCCCTCAGATGAAATGGCTGTGGTAATTACTAAGGCAGTGAAACTGATTAAATCACCTTTGCAAAATAATGGAAAGCCTGAAAACATGACCTGTTGGGGCGCCTTGAGGACTGGAGTTGAGAAACACTGAGTTAGGTAACTGAATGCTAGAGTTGAGAGATTGTCCCTCCACCAAAAGTGAATTGTAATAGGCTGCAGTGAAATAGTAAATGTACAAAGCCTTCCGAAGAGATTGAAAGATCAGTGGCTCAAGAAAACTGGTACCCAGGAGACCAAAGACGTTTACCTCCCTCTAAATACCACTTCCGTTTGGAACCCTCTCTTCTAAAATGGTCATTGCATGATTAACTGAGCTATTCACTCAGAAATACCTAAACATTAGTAATCACCTAAACCTGATCATTGGTGTGCACAGCCTATTGCATCAGGGTGTGCACCCCAGAGCACAAACACACATGCATGTACTGTATATACTCGAGTATAAGCCAAGTTTTTCAGCCCATTTTTTAGGCTGAAAAATGACCCCCTCGGCTTATACTCGAGTCAGCAGTAAAACAGCGTGTCTGCCGCTGTGTAATCCATATACAGCCATACCTTTTCATTAGTAAAACAGTGTGTGTCTGCCGCTGTGTAATCTATATACAGCCATACCTTTTCATTAGTAAAACAGTGTGTGTCTGCCGCTGTGTAATCCATATACAGCCATACCTTTTCATTAGTAAAACAGTGTGTGTCTGCCGCTGTGTAATCTATATACAGCCATACCTTTTCATTAGTAAAACAGTGTGTGTCTGCCGCTGTGTAATCCATATACAGCCATATCTTTTCATTAGTAAAACAGTGTGTGTCTGCCGCTGTGTAATCCATATACAGCCATACCTTTTCATTAGTAAAACAGTGTGTGTCTGCCGCTGTGTAATCTATATACAGCCATACCTTTTCATTAGTAAAACAGTGTGTGTCTGCCGCTGTGTAATCCATATACAGCCATACCTTTTCATTAGTAAAACAGTGTGTGTCTGCCGCTGTGTAATCCATATACAGCCATACCTTTTCATTAGTAAAACAGTGTGTGTCTGCCGCTGTGTAATCCATATACAGCCATACCTTTTCATTAGTAAAACAGTGTGTGTCTGCCGCTGTGTAATCCATATACAGCCATACCTTTTCATTAGTAAAACAGTGTGTGTCTGCCGCTGTATAATCCAGTCTATTCGGCCGTCCATTGTAAGACAGCCCCGCCTCCTCCTTGTCTGTGATAGGCAGAACACTGATACAGTTTCCCAGCATCGTATCAGTGTTCCTTTATCATGGACGGACGAGGAGGAGGAGGAGGCGGGGCTTTCTTACAATGGACGGCCGAATAGACTGGATTTTACAGCGGCAGACACACGCTGTTTTACTATTTATGTTTCAATGATATTTATTAAAGAATTTTTCAAACAATACAAAAGTATCACAGTGTATTATTGTACAGTAGTAGAAACATCCTGAGGGTAGCTTGCCATTAATCATTGCACAACACAGACCACTCCTGTCTTATAGGTATTGACGAATAATGTCCCGTTATGGGGAGCAGTAATCTAATCCTGGTCAACCAGTCATGTATAAGCCACTCCCCAACATGGGCTCTAACGCTATGAAACGTGGTCCAGGTCCACCAAGCGAACCGCCCCCCGGAGAGAGCCCACCCCCCACCCCGCCATCTTGGAGGGGCAGCCCCCCCCATGGGAGTGACTCCCCCGAGGGCCAGACCACCCACTGTCTGAAACTCTCGAGCCCGTACTAAGACATACACTGCAACATTAAAATAATCACTCTAACGTGGGAATGTAGGGGGAAAAGAAGGCGTAGGAGAGAAGAAAGAAACACATAATAGGAAGGAAAGGAAGAAAAGGAGCAATACGAAATAATATAGAAAGGGGGTTGGGATGGGAGGAGCTGTTTTACTATTTAAAAGGTACGGCTACATATGGATTACACAGCGGCAGACACACTGTTTTACAGCTGACTGTGAGAGACTGCATATGGGCACAGTGAGAGACTGCATATGGGCACAGTGAGAGACTGCATATGGGCACAGTGAGAGACTGCATATGGGCACAGTGAGAGACTGCAAATGGGCACAGTGAGAGACTGCAAATGGGCACAGTGAGAGACTGCATATGGGCACAGTGAGAGACTGCATATAGGCACAGTGAGAGACTGCAAATGGGCACAGTGAGAGACTGCAAATGGGCACAGTGAGAGACTGCAAATGGGCACAGTGAGAGACTGCAAATGGGCACAGTGAGAGACTGCATATGGGCACAGTGAGAGACTGCAAATGGGCACAGTGAGAGACTGCAAATGGGCACAGTGAGAGACTGCATATGGGCACAGTGAGAGACTGCATATGGGCACAGTAAGAGACTGCATATGGGCACAGTAAGAGACTGCAACTGAGCACAGTGAGACTGCAACTGGGAACAGTGAGACTGCAACTGGGAACAGTAAGACTGCAACTGGGCACAATTAGACTGCAACTGGGCACAATTAGACTGCAAATGGGCACAGTGAGGCTGCAGATGGGCATTGTTTACCCAGTAGCTGCTGCATTTTCCCACCCTAGGCTTATACTTGAGTCAATACGTTTTCCCAGTTTTTTTGTGGTAAAATTAGGTGTCTCGGCTTATACTCGGGTCGGCTTATACTCGAGTATATACGTTATATCAGTAAAGCAGTGGATGTGTGAGCAGAGCAACGATTGGTGTCAGTAGGGCAGTGGATGGTGTCAGTAATTTTTTTATTTTTTTTTTAAATTTTGAAATCATTTTAAAAACATTTTTTTTATTTTTTTTTATATTTTTAGGAGCCTCATTATGTGGCTTTGGTGAAATATCAAGGGTCTAAACAGACCTCTGATGTCTCACTTTTGAGACAGAGAATGAAACTGAGGAGAGAGATTCCCCAGTCCCTTTCCCTGCAGCCGGCAGTAAACATAAATTACTATGCTTCAGTTAAGAATGAAAACAGGAGCAATCGGTACAGATCACCCACTGTGTTCATACAGAAAAGGAAGAGGACGGTTAATGAAATATTTACCAACCCCTTTCCGGCTCCTAAGAAGGGAAGCTAGCAGCACTGCAGAGGGGAGACAGAAGGCAGGGGGAATCGGCGTGGCACGGGATGATTGGGGTGTGCCCAGGCACAACCGGCACACCCTGTGTGCTTGATACATTCCCATACAAGTCCCGGTTTTGCCATCCTTGTGTGAACCGTGTGTTTGACTTGCTCTATATACTACTGCTTTTTATTTTTGAAGTTTTGTCCTACAGCACATTATACTTGAGCATACAGTATATCACAGGTTTCATATTTCTTTCTAATCAGCAAGTTACTGCAACACCTTACAGACCAACAAGAGATATGAGACCAGGAAATGAGGGCTTATTCAAACCAAAATTTATGTATTAAAGGAGCACTAAAGCTTCCCTTTTTTTTGCTTAAAAATAACAAACATGTTATACTTACCTCCACTGTGCAGCTCGTTTTGCACACAGTGGCCCCGATCCTGGTCTTCTGGGGTCCCTCGGCGGCTGTTTCAGCTCCTCCCCGCAGGGACTCCACACCTTAATGCGAGTGAGCTCGCATGGTGTGGAGTGATTGCGGGCGCGCTCCCGTGATACAGCGGCGGCCATAGCCGCCGACTGTATCACTAGGCCCCGCCCCCCGCGTGCCGCGTCATTGGATGTGATTGACAGCAGCGCCAGCCAATGGCTGCGCTGCTTTCAATCCATCCAGTGTAGCCAATCGTCGGCCTGGCTGAAAAACGAAGAGGATGACGGGGACGAGCATGGGACTTTCGAGGGGCCAGGTAAGAAAAACGGGGGCTCGGGGGGGGGGGGGCGGTATTGTCGAATGTTTTTTCACCTTAATGCATAGGATGCATTAAGGTGAAAAAACATGTAACTTTACTACTCCTTTAAGGCCTCTTTTACAATGGCAGCCAAAGAACAGTAAAAAACAGACATTTGAGACACAGTTTTACCACCCTAGACGGCTCACCTAAATCCTAAAAATACAGCTGGAGGGGTCTGTACACATTTTAACAAATCACATTAAATATTCCATGGCCAGGACGCAAAGCGTCACAACCACAGTAAATTTAATGTAAACGATGCAATCTATTGCGAAACGCGTCGGGAGACTCCACTGCTGCCACTGATTATATCCAAAGCGCTTGTTCATTGATGTAATGTAAGTGTTCCTACCTACATTAATAAATTGTTTTAAGACTGTATCACGCTATGTGCCCTCCTTCTCTTTTCCCATTCTGATATTGGTCTATCCTGGGCTACCATTGCTGTGTTATTGGACTCCGAGATTCGGTTCAATCATCTGTCTTGAGTCACTGAGGAGTTACATCTTGGTATTTCCAGCAGAGGATCCTACTTCAACAGGGACACATGTTAAAGCTTGAGTTGACCCCGTAGACGTACGTTTACTTGGGTCCACTCATTCCGGTAAGCCTCTTTTGATTCGGTGGTGGTCATCCTATATTCACCTTATCAAGATTGTTTGGATAACTTTATTCATTTTTTCAACCATTTTCTCATCTTGGATTGTTTGATTCATCTATCTAAGTATCCACATTAGAGACTTTTGCACATTCACATATTATGTGTTGAATTTTGGACTGATATCATTTTCATTCATTCACTTGGGTGTTATGCATTTGTCGTTTTTAGTAATAGCGCTACATTTTTTTGTTATATAGTAAATTTAATGTGGCTTGTCAAGTTCATAAATGGTATAGCCTGTCAAACTCGCCCATTCAGGTCAATGGAACTGGGGCACATCAATTCCAAAAATTGGTGTAATGCTATAGGCAGAGAAACACCAGCCAGCTTTAGTTCCTGACCTAGGCATCAGGCTCTGCGTTACACTAGCCTAACACATGCTACGCTGGCATGCATTATAGGCAGATTTTGCTGTCACCATAATGCTGTATGTATAAAATCCGCTGTAAAGAACATTTGTCCCCTCTTTTTGTGAAGTGACATGTTTTGTATAAAGGGAATAAAGGAGAGAGATAGAGAGAACCAACTTCATAAGAAATCGTATTTATACATTGATTGACAAGCTTGGTAATTCTTGAAAGATAAAATTTGAATGATAAATGTTCCTTTTTCAACTTGAGCACTGTGATCAAAGCATACACCCTGTGAAGTGGGACCTTCTGTAGGCAGTGGGGAAAGCCTAGAAAAGGTCAGGCAATGAATAAAAGATTTAGAATGATGTTACATGCAGATATATTAAGAACCCCCGCTATCACTTTCTAGGTGTAGATGGTGCGTCTCTAGAAATGTCAAAGAATTGCTGATAGACATTGGATAAATGTTTCCTTTACCACTAAACCTTCCCAGGGGTACAAAACTGACGACTCTCCCCACTAAATGAACACCTCAATGCACTAAGTCTAAGTTTGCTATTTGCAAAATATTTGTAACAAACAAAATGTCAGAAGGGTTTCCCCCAACCTTGACACATATCCACAAAGTTTGGGAGGCTAGGAGGTTGATTGCAATGTTCACAGGGTTTTCTCAAAACATACCTACAGTATATCGGATAATATATCCCTACCAGAACTTACTAACCTTGCGGGCTTTGAAAAATGTTAAGTGGCAGGGTTGACATCTTTGTGACAAATGTTTAAAGGCACCGATATTAAGTCTTTTCAAACCTACACAAGGAATTCTCCCTGCTCAGACATTCCTTCTATATTTACAGTTGCGGCACCCGGTACAAACACAAATGTGTGCTACTCCTCTTTTCTTCTCTCCCTTCCCAATAATTACAAATATAGCTTAAGTGAGAGAACCCAGAAAGGCCTAATTGCCAAGATATATGAAGCTTTACTCACAGTTTGTAAGTCTAGTCTGGCCATCATCGGGGGAGCAGGATGGAGAAGGACTTGGACACTGTCAGTGAATACATAGATGTATACTTTGGAACCATTCCTTTAACACCCTTACCTCCATCTCAAAAGATGACTTAACTACTTATCATTCATAGAGTTTACCATACACTACCCCCTTTCTCAATTGTACAAGATGTTATATGGACACGGGAACTCATAATTCATATGTGGAGATGTCCAATACTTTTTAGATATTTGGAAGATATATTTCAAGTTATTAACTCACTGTTCTCCATCTCCTTACAAGTTTTTTCCAAGGTAGATATCTTGGGCGTATTGCCTGAAAACATAGTCCCAGATTATAGTTGATCATCCCTCACTAGAACATTATTTATGCGGAAACAATTTTTCCCAAAGATGACTGTCCCACATACAGCCCATGTTGACCAATGGAAACCCTTAATCAACTCACTTAAAGTGGAACTTGAGACACAAAATGAAGTCCTGCTGGATCACTTTAGGCTGGCCCATTTTGCAGGCATAGATATGTAAAACATTAAAAATTGCCTATACCGTTTACAATACAGTAATTAACTGACTCACCATGCTCTGCACATACTCGGGGGGGGGGGGGGCTCTGGGCTTCAACAAAATGGCAGCCTGCTGCAATAAGTAGTAACAATGGAGGCAATTTACAGCACACACTAATTTTGGTAGCATAATTATTAATGTGGGATGTATGTTCCTTGCTAAAGAACATTATTTTAATCAAGTTATGAGTAAAGCTCCACTTTAAGGAAAGGAAAAAACTCACATACTAACAGGCGGTGCCCTTAAAAATGCTATAAAAGTTGTTCAACATGGATGGGCTCGCCTGCTCTAGCTCCTCATAGTGGAATCCTGAATCACCTCCTTAGGGGGACTACTTAAAGCGTAGTTCCACCCTAAAGTGGAACTTCCGCTCATCAGATTCCTCCCCCCTCCGGTGCCACAATTGGCACCTTTCGGGGGGAGGGGGTGACAGGATACCTGTCAAAGACAGGTATCCTTTCCCACTTCCTGGAGTCCGGCCGCGGCCGTGACGTCACCGCGGGGCTCCCTCCTCCTCCTCCCCTGGCCACCGGGCTAATAGGAGCCGAAAGGCTTCACTGCTGGGTTCCCTTACCCGCAATGGCGACGGCAGCACCCGACAGCTGATGTGAAACATCAGCTGCGGTGCCGACATCGAGGGACACCAGGACAGGTAAGTCTCCATTTATTAAAAGCCAGCAGCTGCAGTATGTGTAGCTGCTGGCTTTTAATTATTATTTTTTTGCCCGGGGTTGCCTGGAACACCCAGGACTTTTCATACTTATCTTTGCTGTATTTTCTTTAATGGGAACATCATCCACAGAATATGTTAAATGACAGTTTTGTCTTATAACCCTGAGTATAGAAATATTCCTACACATATTTCTGTGCATGCAAGCTAGAGCAAAAATCCTGGTTGAACCTGTTGTTCACTGTCCCTCCCTCCTTGTCTGTGTCCCTGCTGTAGCCTGAAATTGTGTAGACCAGCTTTTGATATCTACTGAGCAGGCTCCAGTTTCACTTCCTGACTGACTGTTCATTTGCTCCTTTTTCTTATCTGTGCAGCCCATGTAACTATAGAGTCACACACGTGGGCTTATACACAGTGGTAAATTACACTCCCCCTTGATCCCTTCTCCTCCATGTCCTCATAGTGCTAAGCACTATGGAAGCGGAATATACGATAGTGATTGATGAAGGCTTCACCATTCTGTTATTCCCAGCACATACACACCATGGACACAGGCTGGAGGGGTGTGGCACAGCCTGTGATTGACAGAATGACCTCCAGATCTCTTTACAGTGTGAACAAAGCTATTGTCAGTCAACTTAACCGGTTACCGACCGGCTCACGCAGATATACTGCGGCAGAATGGCTCCCCTGGGCAAAATCCCATATGGGTACGTCCATTCCTTTAGTGGCTAGCAGAGGGCGCGCACGGTGGAGGACCAGATGCGCGTGGCCGACGGCCGCGATCGCCACCGGCCTTGCACAATCGTGTGCACGAGCACCAGCATGGGGATTTGTGTGTGTAATGCTGGTGCTGTGCTGTCGGGGAAGATGAGCCATATCGTTTGTTCCTACTAAGTAGGAAAAACGATATGTCTCTTCTCCTAGTCAATCCTACCCCCCCCAGTTAGAACACACTGAGGGAACACACAATTAACCCCTTGATCGCCCCCTAGTGTAAACCCCTTCCCTGCCAATGACATTTACACAGTAATCAGTGCATTTTTATAGCACTGATCGCTGTATAAATGCCAATGGTCCCAAAAAAGTGTCAAAAGTCACCGATCTGTCTGTCGCAATGTCGCAGATCACCGCCATTACTAGTAAAAAATAAATAATAAAAATTACATACATTTTTCCAATAGTTTGTAGACACTATAACTTTTGCGCAAACCAATTAATATACGCTTATTGCGATTTTTTTTTTACTAAAAATATGTAGAAGAATATATATTGGCCTAAACTGATGAAGAATTTTTATTTATTTTTTTTAAATTGGGGATATTTATTATAGCAAAAAGTAAAAAATATTTTTTCAAAATTGTCACACTATTTTGTTTATAGCGCAAAAAAGAAAAACCACAGAGGTGATCAAATACCACCAAAATAAAACTCTATTTGTGGGAAAAAAAGGACGCACATTTCGTTTGGGTACAGCGTAGAACGACCGCGCAATTGTCAGTTAAAGCGACGCAGTGCCAAATTGTAAAAAGTGCTCTGGTCAGGAAGGGGGTAAAATCTTCCGGGGCTGAAGTGGTTAAACTCCACCTACACCATGTTATTGCAAAAAATAAAGAATAAACATTTGCTTTGAAATATAGATTTGTAAGAAGCTTTAAAACACTTTGTTGCTATTCTTTAATTCAGTTTTCTGAAAGCCTTTTTATGTCATGTGACCAGCACCAATCAACGCTGTGTAGGCACAAATTCATACATCAGCAGAATACTAGAAACTCCTCCCTCAGAACTTTCAGTAGGGACCGGAAAGACCCAGAAAAGGCCATGTGACCTCTGAACAGTAATGATTAACTAGAGTATTCAGATTATTTTTGCTATTAAATTAAATATAAGAACATAATCTTTATACATAAATAGAAGGGATAATGGCAATTAAGCACTGTATGTTTAATATCACTTTAAATAATAATCACTGACTCAAAATGCTTTTTTAGTATTGTTGAAATATTTTTTCTTACTTTGAAAGTATGTGCATATCCTCAGTCTATCCCCTGTTTGTTTTTTGTTTTTTTTGTATTCCCAGCTTCATAATCCTGCATGTGGGCTGTTACATGAGCTTTCTGCTGTTTGCAAACATGAAAGAACACTTTAGGCATGTTCCAGGGAGAAAGCTGGCCACTGGATGGTGTAGACTTCAGCTATGCAATCAGCCCAACATTTGCTTGGTTACATTCGCACACTCTTTTTTGTATAATCAAGCAACTGATCAGTACAGCACAGTTAAAGTCTGCACCAATGAGTGGCCAGCAAGAAGGAACATGCTAGTCTAAAGGGGTGCCAGGATTAGTTCTATCACTCCGGCTCATTACTTATCACTGAAGCCCCGTACACACGATCGGATAACCTATGGATTTTCATCCGATGGATTTGTCCATCGGAAATCCGATGAAACTGTTTTTCATCAGTCTTGGCCACACACCATCAGTCAAAAAACCGACCGTTCCAAACGCGGTGACGTAAAACACTCCGATGAGCCGAGAAAAATGAACTTTAATGCTTCTGAGCATGCGTCGACTTGATTCTAAGCATGCGTGGGTTTTTTAACCGATGGACTTGCCCATAGACGATCGGAAATTCCCATCGGTTTTTTATCCATCGGAAAATTTTAAAACAAGTTCTATTTTTTACAACCGATGGAAAAAAGACCGATGGGTACCATACACGATCGGTTGGTCTGATGAAAACCATCCATCGGACGGTTTTCATCAGTCAAACCGATCGTGTGTACGGGGCTTTACACTCTGCTCTCAGTACATCTGAATGGGTGGCTACAAAGGGAGATATTGGGTGAGCATAATGAATTGGCCTAAATGAATTGTGGACATAGACATTAAGGAATAGAATGCAGATGGGAATCTCTGGTTTGATTTTAACTACCGTACTTCAGTACAGGGCAATTTCACCCCCTTCCTTCCCAGGCCATTTTTCAGCTTTCATCGCTGTCGCATTTTAAATGACAATTGCGCGGTCATGCAACAATGTACCCAAATTCATTTTTAATCAATTTCTTCACACAAATATAGCTTTCTTTTGGTGGTATTTAATCACTGCTGGGTTGTTTTTTTACAAAAAAAAAAAAGCCAGACAATTTTGCAAAAAGTTTTGTCCAAAAAAAAGGTTTTGTAAATAAGTAATTTTTCTCCTTTACGGATGTGCGATGATAAGGCTGCACTGATGGGCACTGATAGGCTGCAGTGATGGGCACTGATTAGGTGGCGCTAATATGCTGCACTGATGGGCACTGATAGGTGGCACTGATGTGCACTGATAGGCGGTACTGATGGGTGGCACAGATAGGCAGCACTGATGGGAGGCACTTATGGGCATTGATGGGCAGCACTGATGGGCACTAAATGGCAGCACTGACTGGCATCCCTAATGGCCACTGATTGGTGTCACTAATGGGCACTTCAGGGGCTTTACTGTAATCAGGGCACTGATGATCAGTGCCCTAATTACCTGTCCTGGTCTCCCCTGCGAGGTGATGCCACTGATCGGCTCTCCTCGCCAAACACTCTGTCAGTGTGAGGCGAGGAGAGCCGATAAATGGCACTTCCGCATTAACATGTGACCGGCTGTGATTGGACACAGCCGATCACATAGTTAAAGAGCAGAGTCATTGGCTCTTTACAGAGATCGGGGTCAAGCCGTGTCCTAGGAACATGGCACGGGTGCGCAAGAGCGCCCGTTCTGGGGGCCGTCATATGACGTTGTCTCAGAACGAGAGCCGCACCGCTCCTCCGTCATTTGACGGTGGGCGGGCATGAAGTGGTTAAGGTATTTATAAAGATTAAATATACACAGACTTTTAAAGAAACCGGATGAAACAATTGAAACTTGAAGCATATATGTACATTTAGTTTTACAATTACAATTAGATAAAAATACAGCTGTGTTTGGGGGGATTAAAACATCCCTTCTTCAGGCCTTTTTTTTCTGCACAACCAAAAGAATCCAGAACAACCCAGGTATCAAGCTTCAGCTCCAACATGGATACCAACATCCATTATCTTTCAAACCCCAGAAAAGGGGTGTCCTATTTAAAACGCATTGGTTGTATTTGTAGGTGACTACCAAAATAAATAGTCTCTTAACTACCCAGTAGTAACTACAACCAAGTAGGTGCTACTCATCCATCACACCCGGATGTCCCTTTGCAGAAGAACCAGAATCCTGACTGTTTTTTTAGAAGTTGAGCAGGCAAGAACCAACATACATTTTAATCCCCACTACTATTTTAGCCCCTCAACTTTGGTTTGCTCTACTGCAGGGGTCTCAAACTGGTGGCCCTCCAGCTGTTGCAGAACTACAATTCCCATGAGGCATTGCAAGGCTAAACAGTTACAAGCATGACTCCCATAGGCAGAGGCATGATGGGACTTGTAGTTCCGCAACAGCTGGAGGGCCGCAGGTTTGAGACCCCTGCTCTACTGGCACTATACAGACAGATCATCCAGCATGAACTTACATACCAAAGTCTCATACACTATTTATACAATGTTATGGCAAAAAGCACTATATGCAAATAGAGAGCAAAACATAGCTACATCAAGAGTTTGTACCCTATTTTTATGGTAGGCGTATAAGGGGGCATTGGATGGTTCATTATTTTGCTAGTAAGCAATCATATTCTCACAAGCATGGCTTGGCTTAGGTTGACTGCAGTGAATAAACAGCATTGGGGCAGTACACCTGCATCAGCAACTTCCAATGCAAATGCAAAAGTAAGGTGCAGGTTTTTGGAACAGTTATGGCTTTTAAAGAATTTTAAAGACATTTTTAAGAACTTACCGACCAGATTTTTTCTAGCTGTTCAAAGGCATCTGACACCCCAGAGAATGCTGGGTATCCCTGAAGCATTTCTATGCATATGCAACCTGCGCCCCTGAAAAACAATGAAAAACAGCAGTATGTTTTTATAGGTTTACACTTGCCAGGACTTATGTTGCTTAAGAATGGGGTTTCCACCCCCGGACCTTATTAAGCACTTCAATACTGGACCCTTTTACCCCCTGCATGCCCAGGTATATTTTCAGCTTTTAGTTCTCTCACAATTTGGATGACAAATACTCAGTCATGCAACACTGTACCCAAATCAAACTATCATTTTTTTGAGGCAGATAGAGCTTTCTTTAATTACCACTGGGTTTTCTATTTTTGCCATATAAACAAAAAAATACTGGACATTTTGAAAAAAAAAAAACAAAAACATGTTTTTGTTAGCTTCTATTATAAAATTTTGCAAGTAAATAATCTTTCTTCATAAATGTATTCGGTAAAAAATTACCTTAATCCATGTATATAATTTAATCAGTGTGAAAGTACTAGAGTCTACCAACTATAGTCTATATATTTGAAAATTATCAATCCTGATGTACTGGCTGCCTGTCTCGTTTCATGAGGCCCTAAAATGCCAGGACAGTACAAATACCCCCCAAATTACCAATTCTCCTGGTAAGTAGACAGTCCAAGGTATTTAGTAAGAGGTATGGTGAATTTTCACAAAGTAGTTATTTTACACACACAGCTTTGGCATACTTATAATGACACCCTAAAACACTTTCTGAATGGGGATATCACATGCAAGACTTTTTCACAGGCTAGATGCATAGAGGAGCCCAAAATCCAAGAAGCACTTTAGGGCTTTCAAGGAATATCAATTATACACTTAATTTTCTGACTACCTAATGCATTTTTGGAAGCACTGGAGAACTAGAACAGTAGAAACACCTAAAAAAATTAAAAAATTTACCGTAATTGGAAAGCAAACATCACAAGGTATTTTCTGAAAGGCACAGTGAATATTTTGAAAATTGAATTTTTATAAAAGACGCAGGAAGGAAAATGTATTTTTTTTTTTTTTTTATACTAAGATGTCAATGAATAAGCTATTTCTATCACACGTAATAGGAATACTTAGAATTACATCCCAAAACACATTCTGCTACTCCTGCCATATGTGGCTATATCACACATGTGAGACTTTTTCACAGCCTAGCCATATATAAGGGCCCAAAATCCAAGGAGCACCTTCAGGCGTTCTAGAGGAATAAATTATGCATCTTCTTTAGTAACTATCACATTTTTGGAGGCCCCGAAGCACCCACAAAAGTGGAAATACCCAAATAAAGACCAAATTTTGTAAAGCAAACACACCCAGGTATTTTTACAGGCATAGTGAGTCTTTTGAATACTTAATTTTTTTGCTACAAGTTTTTGGAAAATGCATAAAGGAAATTAAAATTTATTTTCTTACACAACGTTGTCAATTTAATAAGATATTTCTCACACACAGCATGGGAATACTTTGAATTACACCCCAATACACATTCTACTACTCCTTCTGAGCATAGCGATACCACATGTGTGTGTGGCTTTTTAACTTTTTGGGCTGATTATATACTGGACATTGTAGCTTTGTATCACATAAATGAACTAATTGTCTAGCATAACGCCATACGAACATTGGTGTGGCCAGCTTACGGAGCAGAGGGGGGTGGGGGGATCTCTGTGATATACGAGTCACTATCTGTAGAGCATTCTAAAACAACCTGTATGTTGGCCTGGGAAAGTGAGCCCAAACAGGAATGGGAGCTGGACGAATGGCACAGAGTGATCACATGGTCAAACCGAGGTATACTCAACGTATCTCTGATGGAGGCAGACCTAAAAGTTCTAACTAGATGGTACTTGGTTTCCGCTAGACTTGCAAAATTATATCCTTCAACTCCCCCCTTATGTTTCAGAGGATGCAATCACACAGGCACCATGATCCATGTTTGGTGGGAATGTCCAAAACTAAGAGGGTTCTGGAGCAGGATCTTTGAAATCATCAGAAAGACGACGGGTTTGTCCATCCCTATGTCCCCCCACATAGCACTGCTGAACTACCCAATAGAAAAGGCCTCTAAAAGTAAAAGGAGCCTCGTTCACTTTATCCTTCTAGGAACTAAAATTACGATACTGAAAGCATGGAAGCAGCCAGCCATGGAAGCAGCCATCGGTTTCCAGTGACCAGGCCAAGCGAAAAATATCTTGGATCATGGCTCAGGAAAAAAATATTAGTATCCTACAAGATACTGTGCAAAAATTTGAGGCCACTTGGGAACCTTGGGCAGATTACATGCACATACCCTTGACATCCTCGTAGGAATTGGATGAAACGATTTTGGTAGAACATTCCGGAAGGACATCTTATTCTTCTTTTTATACTTCTTCTTTCTTTTCTATCATTTTCTTCCTTTCTTTTTCTCTTTCTCTTTATTCTTACTCCTTACTACCACCTTTACCAAAATATTACCTGGTTAGGTGGGTAGCAGACTTTAGAAGGACACATCCCCGCCAGTTCCAATAGCATTTGATCTGCGGGTTGGATGTGCCGCTCCCCTTTTCATGACACAGCTTGTACCCATTTGGGGTGTCCGGAGAGGGGCGGCTCTTCCCCTCCTTCTGTTTGATTGTTGTACCTGCGCCCAGTAACCAAAGTTGTTTCTATATATATCTATTTGAAACTCGTTCTCCTATACGTTGTATTACTATGGATTTATTGTTCCACTATGTAAAAGAATGTATCAATGACTCTATTTTCTCTGAAAAAAAATCAATAAAAACTATTGAAAGAAATTAACTAATTGTATCACAACAAATGTACTGTAATGATCACCTCTATACGAGTGAATATAGCTTAGTGTAGCATCACCTACAGTAGTTTCAGTTCCCATAAGCCAAGCAAGTCTAGCCCACTGGTACATGACTGTCCCCAGGAATGTCATCTTCACTGACCATAAAGTACAGGAGGTTGAAAAAAGGAAGAACAAAAGAGTCCCTGTGGTTCTAGGAGTGCAGGATGGCCTGCAGGGAATGTCTGGGACTGGTGTCTCACAGGAACGTAGTCAGGTCGCAGGCAGAGACATGGTCAGCAAACAGGCAAAAGATCAGTCGAGGCAACAGGCAGAAACGTGGAACAGGCAGCAATCAGGAACACTGCTGCTTACTTACAATGGTCAGGTGACACTGGGACTGGTATAGCGTCAATCAGGAACACAGTTGGTGGCTTACACTGGTGTGGTGACACTGACTGGTGTCCCGGTGATCAGGGATACTGTAACTGGTGAGACGTGATCAGGGATAATATGACTGGTGCAGCGATAGCCAGGAACACTGTAACTGGTTAGGGAGAATATGACTGGTGTGGCAGTGATTAGGGACAATATGACGGGTTTGTCCGTGATCAGGGACACTGTAACTGGTGTGATGGTGATCAGGGACAATATGACTGGTGTGTCAGTGATTAGGGACAAAATTACTCTGCCCCCCCAAGGCACCTTGTCTCCATGTTGATGGGGACAAGGGCCTCTTAAACGCAACCCTGGCCAGTAGTCACCTATTACAGAACACTTTGTGTTATCTTTGTACATTTACAGGCTTTTCCCCCAAAAAATACTTTTGATATTGCTTGACTTCTTACAATATGACAATACAACCTTGTAAGTCACTTTCCAAGTTCCCTGTCCTGGTAGGCCTGAAACAAATGTTTTAATAAAGCATCCCTGACTGCTACTGATCAACAGTTTGTAGATATGGAGGAAACACTATATTAAAAGTCAGCTAGTTATTTAAGTCAGTCACTTCTAATGGTCCTATTCATCATTATTGTACTGGCACAGGATGCAAATGTAGGATAACAGTGCCCTTGTTTAGTCAGTAATAGCTACTTAATGGGGCTGCTTAGCCTAAAGGAACCCTTAAGGCTATCCCTGTTTTTTGTAAGATCTGAGCATCCTGTTAACTGAAAGTGATCAAATGAACAAGGTGATGATTGTACAAATTAGCAACAAGAAAATCAAAAAGAATTCTGTTGTCCACATTTCTGTAACAGCTGTTACTGACCTCTCTGCCTCAGTTACTGTACATGCTTGAGGAATTCATAATTAAAAGCAAATGGTGTTATCAGTTCAGGCCCCCATTTATAATACATATGCTTTGAAGATTTGCAGATCCACAGCAGGCACACAATCACTACACACTATAGCAGCTTTTTTCAACCTTTCAACACAGAGGAACCCTTGAATAAACTTTCTGGTCTCAGGGAACCACTGCTAAAATGACTATATCTATAACTCATGATACACTAGTGTTATGGTCAGTGGGAAGAATGCTCCTTACACTTGTGGTCATTGGTAAGACTTACCCCCTTGCAGATAGCTAAAAAGGATCAATGGTGTCAGTGGAACTTATCTAAGAGGTAGAAATTGCTCGTTGCCCAAGGAACTCTTAGAAACCTCTGGAGGAACCCTTGAGTTCCACTGAATCCTTGTTGAGAAACCTTGCTCTATTCTGTCATTGCTACCTGTGCACAATCATGGGGGGAGTAGATTCCTGAACAAGACTTCCCATGTCCATGAGTTCTTAACCACTTACGGACCGCCCGCCGTCATTTTACAGCGGTACTTTGAATTGGAATATCGTTGTCATGGCAGCAACTAGCTGCCATAACCCCGGTATCCACTTCTTCAGCGAGCGGTCCGCTTTCAGATAATAGTGATCACTTTTAATCGGTGGAGGGAGAGGGTCCCCCCCCCTCCCGCCGCTCTCCGGTGCCCTCCGCCGCTTACCTGAGCCACCGGCAGCGGCAGAGGCTATCGCGTCCTCTTCCATGTTAGGTATGGAGCTGAGTGAGGGGGAAGATGGCCCCCGCTCGGCTCCATACAATTGCAGGGCGGAAGTTGACGTCAAACGTCACTTCCGCCCATAGCTCTTAAGGGGACTTTTTTATTTTTTTTATTGCATTTTAGTGTAAATATGAGATCTGAGGTTTTTGACCCCAGATCTCACATTTAAGAGGTCCTGTCATGCTTTTTGTCTATTACAAGGCATGTTTACATGCCTTGTAATAGGAATAAAAGTGACACATTTTTAATATTTTTTTAATAATAGTGTAAAAATAAAAAGTAAAATAAATAAGAAAAAATATATTTATTTTTTTTAACGCGCCCCGTCCAGCCAAGCTCTAGTGCAGAAGCGAATGTATACGTGAGTAGCTCCCGCATATGAAAACGGTGATCAAACCACACATGTGAGGTATTGCCGCGATCGTTAAAGCGAGAGCAATAATTCAAGCCATAGACCTTCTCTGTAACTGTAAACATGCAACCTGTAGATTTTTTTTATGTCGCATTTGGAGATTTTGAAGCATGAAAGTTTGTCACCATTCCACGAGCGCGCGCAATTTTGAATCATGACATGTTGGGTATCAATTTACTCATCCTTCACAATCTAAAAAAAAATTGGGCTAACTTTACTGTTGTTTTATTTTTTTATTGAAAAAGTGTATTTTTCCAAAAAAAGTGCGCTTGTTAAGCCTGGTACACACGATGGGATTTCCATCGGACAAAGCGTAGGACTTTTGTCTGAAGGGCGTTGGCCATGAACTTGTCTTGCATACAAACGGCAAAGAATTGTCGGCCAACAAACACGAAACTACAAGGTTTTTCACATCTTTATCGCCACCCTTTGGGCAACTTCTGCTAATGTTGTGTTATGGTTAGCATTACTTCTGAGCATGCGTGCTTGTACTTTGGATTTTTGTCCGAAGGACTTCTGTACACACGATCGGATAATCTAAAAATATAAGTGGGGGTGGTGGCGCTACCTTTATAGAAAAATACAGTAAAGATACATACAATACAGCAACTAAAGTGATTTCTATCTTTTATGGAACAGTGTCAGAAACCATGAATCAGACCTAGACAGAAGTACAGTTAAATCACACTTGTTTAATAATAAAAATAAAAAGGTAAACAGAGAGTAAGCGTAGTCAAAACATAGCCAGAGTTCAGTAACCGGATCGGGTAGTCGGCCAAGCCAATGTCAGAGAGCCAGAGATAAACACAGTAGTACAGCAAGCAGGATCAGTAGCCAGAAGAGATGTCAGCCGAGCAAGTCTTCCACAGGAATGCAGGAGAAAGTCTCTGTGATGTTGACAAAGGCGAAGGCAGAGATTAAGTGAGCTGGAAGGCTTTAAGTAGGCAGGACTGATGAGCAGATCATCAACAGGTGAGTCACTGTGGAGAGAAAGGAGCTGGCAATTAGCCGACAGCTGAGCGGCCAGCTCAGAGAAGGAAGGGCTAAGCCCAGCCCTGATGGTACACCCTCCTCAACGACTCCTCCCCCTAGGAGGAGCACTGGGCTTCAGGGGAAAACGTCTATGGAAATCACGGAGGAAGACAGGGGCATGTACGTCCGAGGATGAGACCCAAGAGCGTTCCTCCAGACCATACCCCTTCCAATGCACCAGGTACTGTATGCTTCCCACGGAACCTACGGGAGTCAACAATGGATTGTACTTCATACTCCTCATGGTTCTCAACCTGTATAGGGTGAGGATGTGGCACTGAGGTGGTAAAGTGGTTGCAGACCAAAGGTTTCAATAAGGAGACATGAAACACATTTGAAATGCGCATACTAGGAGGAAGGTCCATCGCGTAAGCCACTGGGTTAATCCTGCGAAGGATACGGAAAGGTCCAATAAACTGAGCTGCGAACTTCAAAGAAGGAACACGAAGTCGGAGGTTGGCGAGATGACAGTCAGACCCTTAAGCCCCGGACCATTTTGGCTGGTTAAAGACCAGGCCACTTTTTGCAATTCGGCACTGCGTCGCTTTAACTGACAATTGCGCGGTCGTGCAACGTGGCTCCCAAACAAAATTGATGTCCTTTTTTTCCCACAAATAGAGCTTTCTTTTGGTGGTGTTTGATCACCTCTGCGGTTTTTATTTTTTGCGCTATAAACAAAAATAGAGTGTCAATTTTGAAAAAATTCTATATTTTTTACTTTTTGCTATAATAAATATCCCCAAAAAATATATAAAAAAAACATATTTTTTCCTCAGTTTAGGCAGATACGTATTCTTCTACATATTTTTGGTAAAAAAAAAACGCAATTGGCATTTATTGATTGGTTTGCGCAAAAGTTATAGCGTTTACAAAATAGGGGATAGTTTTATGGCATTTTTTTTCTTTTACTAGTAATGGCGGCGATCAGTGATTTTTTTCGTGACTGCGACATTATTGCAGACACATCGGACACTTTTGACACATTTTTGGGACCATTGTCATTTTTACAGCGATCAGTGCTATAAAAATGCATTGATTACTGTAAAAATTACACTGGCAGTGAAGGGGTTAACCACTAGGTGGCGCTGTAGGGATAAGTGTTCCCGGCATTGTGTTTCTAACTGTAGGGGGATGGGCTCTGTGTCACATGACACCGATCTCCGCTCCGAGTACACGGAGCCGAGATCCGTGTCATTGTCACTAGGCAGAGCGGGGAGATGCTTGTTTACACAAGCATCTCCCTGCTCTATACCTCCGTGAGACGATCACGGGGATCCCCGCGGCGATCGAGTCCGCGGGACCCGCGGTCCGACTCACAGGGAAGGCAGCAGGGTCACGAGCGCGCCGCTGGCGGCGCGTGTGCAACCACACATCAGGCAGTTAAAGGGCAAAGTACAGGTACGTGGATGTGCCTGTACGTGCCATTCTGCCAACGTATAAGTACAGGAGGCGGTCGGCAAGTGGTTAAGCGAAATGTTCTTCTTTCCCTTGATTGCTATAAAAGTAGTGAGAAAATGATCCTTTCTGTAGTGGTTTACAGTGCACTTTTCCCTTAACTTCCCTACATAAGACTAGTGGCCATTATGCTCTCTATCCCTCTAGCCACCGGTCTTGAAACTTCCCCGCTATAGTACTTTAAACAGTGAGCGGTGATGTAATTACGCCTAACTTGCTGTAGGGGGTGGACCCAGGAGTCTCAGACTCCCGGTCTGGTCCACCCACTTTATGTGCATCCACGCTCCATGTGCAGACACACCAACAACCCTCAGTTGAGCTGATAGAAGAGAGGGGAGAGGGGGTGAGGGCGCTACATAAGCTTTTTTTTTATAAATCTGGCTGCAGTTTAATTGGGCCATCGGAGAGCATCTTCTGCTAAATAAAATATAGCAGAATCCTGGAGTTCAGCTTTAAGAATATACAGTATACTTGAATAGCCTTTTGCTTTTTAATGCAGAATTTAGTGTTACTTTAAACTCAAATCATATATACTGTACGTTGGAAATTGGTTATTTGTGTTACAAGGTATTTTGGGCTTAGCAAACTAATATCACTAGTACTGTTTTAAAATTGGAGCGATCCTTACTAATATGCCGCTACTTGGTATTCTGCACCATCATCCACTGGCAGGATAAAGCAGTTTGTATTGTCTTTCATCCTACTTCTACAGTTCAGGCTAGCAGGGACTGCATGCATACAAAACACAGAATATTATTCAGAGCCAGGCTCTGTATAGCTCCGTATTTTTCATTTTTTGTTCCTCACCTATGTCTCATTTCTATGCCCTTCTGCCCATAAAGATGTACAATATACATAAAAAGATAGACTGGATTTTATGATGAATTTAAAACTGACTGCTGCTCAATGTGCATGCTTGTTTTAGTTGAAGCACATACCACCTGTCTATTGATCTCACTTTATTTGCTTGGATATAACCATGACAAAATGTGGAAATACTTTTGCAATACATACAGTGCCTTGAAAAACTATTCATACCCTTTGAAATTTTCCACATTTTGTCATGTTACAACCAAAAATGTAAATGTATTTTATTGGGATTTTATGTGATAGACCAACACAAAGTGGCACATAATTGTGAAGCGGAAGGAAAATTATAAATGGTTTTCAAATAAAAAAAAATAAAAAAATGTTAAAAGTGTGACATGCATTTGTATTCAGCCCCCCTGAGCGAATACTTTGTAGAACCACCTTTCACTGCAATTACAGCTGCAAGTCTTTTTGGGGATGTCTCTACCAGCTTTGCACATCTAGAAAGTGAAATTTTTGCCCATTCTTCTCTGCAAAATAGCTCAAGCTCTGTCAGATTGGATGGAGAGCGTCTGTGAACAGCAATTTTCAAATCTTGCCAAAAGATTCTCAATTGGATTTAGGTCTGGACTTTGACTGGGCCATTCTAACACATGAATATGCTTTGATCTAAACCATTCCATTGTAGCTCTGGCTGTATGTTTAGGGTGGTTGTCCTGCTGGAAGGTGAACCTCCGCCCCAGTCTCAAGTCTTTTACAGATGCTAACAGGTTTTCTTCTAAAGGCCTCATACACACAATACGAAAATCAGATGGGAAAATTCATAAGACGAGCTGTCTGTGGATTTTCAGATCGTTAGTACGATGCATTCGACAGACGATTTCACTTTTTCGTCAGACAAAAGCTGGATGTGCAGGCTATAAAATTTTTGTTAGCTGTGAACTCAACGCCTGATTTTCAGGTGGTCAGTACAGAAATCGTCACACAAAAGTCGAAAGTCTAAACACACATGATCGGAATCATGGAACGACCGGGAAGAGTTCAGTCTTGTAAACACTGTTCGTAATCTAGAATTAACATTCGTGACGCAGCAATTGATGAAATGTCGAAATGCAGCGCACATTCTCATCTTCTTTAATGGGATAATAATGAAGCTGCTTTGCTGGTGATACTGATGTAGTTTAGGGATGAGCTTCAAGTTCGAGTCGAACTCATGTTCGACTCGAACATTGCCTGTTCGCATGTTCGCCGAACAGCAAACAATTTGGGGTGTTCACGGCAAATTCGAAAAGCCGCAGAACACACTGTAAAAGTCTATGGAAGAAATCTAAAGTGCTAATTTTAAAGGCTTATATGCAAGTTATTGTCATAAAAAGTGTTTGGGGACTCGGGTCCTGCCCCAGAGGACATGTATCAATGCAAAAAAAAGTTTTAAAAACTGCAGTTTTTTCGGGAGCAGTGATTTTAATAATGCTTCAAGTGAAACAATAAAAGTGAAATATTCCTTTAAATTTCGTACCTAGGGTGTGTGTATATCATGCCTGTAAAGTCGCGCTTGTTTCCCGTGCTTAGAACTGTCCCTGCACAAAGTGTCATTTCTGAAGGAAAAAAAGTCATTTAAAACTCACTCGCGGCTATAATGAATTGTCGGCTCCCGGCAATACATAGAAAAGTCATTGATAAAAAAAAAAAAAAAATGCGTGGGGGTTCCCCCAAATTCAATTACCAGGCCCTTCAGGTCTGGTATGGATATTAAGGGGAACCCTGCCGCAAATAAAATAAAAAAATGTGTGGGGTTCCCCCCAAATATCCATACCAGGCCCTTCAGATCTGGTATGGATTTTAAGGGGAACTCCACCCCAAATTTAAACCCCTACCATTTCACGAAGAAAGTGTAAAAAAAATGTAAAAAAAACACACAGACACCTTGGAAAAGTCCTTTATTAAAAATAAAAAATAAAAAACACATTCCAGCGATGTAATCCAATGTCCCGTGGCGATCCGATGTCCAGCACTGCAGTCTCCACTCGAAACGTCATTGGCTGAGCGGACCTACACTGTGAAGGAAGTTCCCCATCAGGTCCGCTCAGACAATGACGTTGGTGGGGTCTGAGGTACGAGGGGGTGGGGATGCCCTCGTATCTCAGACCCCGCCTACGTCATTGGCTAAGCACACCTGATGGGGAACTACCTCTTCAGTGTAGGTCCGCTCAGCCAATGACGTTTCGAGTGGCGACTGCAGCGCTGGACATCGGATCGCCGGGGGACATTGGATTACATCGCTGGAATGTGTTTTTTATTTTTTATTTTTAACCACTTGACCACTGGGCACTTAAACCCCCTTAATAACCAGACCAATTTTCAGCTTTCGGTGCTCTCACATTTTGAATGGCAATTACTCAGTCATACAACACTGTACCCATATGAATTTTTTGTCCTTTTTTTCACACAAATAGAGCTTTCTTTTGGTGGTATTTAATCACCGTTGGGTTTTTTATTTTTTGCGCTATAAGAGAAAAAAGACAAAAAAATTCTGTAAAAAAATGTTTTTTTTTTCGTTTCTGTTATAAAATTTTGCAAATTACTATTTTTTCTTCATAAATTTTGGCCAAAATTTATACTGCTACATATCTTTGGAAAAAATAAGTACAAATTGGTGCATATTATTTGGTCTTTGTGAAAGTTATAGAGTCCACAAACTATGGTGCCAATATCTGAAAATTGATCACACCTGAAGTACTGACGGCCTATCTCATTTCTTGAGACCCTAACATGCCAGAAAAGTGCAAATACCCCCCAAATGACCCCTTTTTGGAAAGAAGACATTCCAAGGTATTTAGAAAGAGGCATTGCGAGTTTTTTGAAGTTGTCATTTTTTCCCACAATTCTTTGCAAAATCAAGATTTTTTTTTTCTCTTTTCTTTTTTTTCACAAAATTGTCATATTAGCAGGTTATTTCTCACACACAGCATATGCATACCACAAATTACACCCCAAAACACATTCTGCTATTACTCCCGAGTATGGCGATACCACATGTGTGAGACTTTTACACAGCGTGGCCACATACAGAGGCCCAACATGCAGGGAGCACCTTCAGGCGTTCTGGAGCACCCAGGCCAATTCTGACATTTCTCTCCTACATGTAAAAATCATCATTTGTTTGCTAGAAAATTACATAGAACCCCAAAACATTATATATGTTTTTTAGCAAAGACCTTAGAGAATATAATGGTGGTTGTTGCAACTTTTTATCTCACACGATATTTGCGCAGAATTTTTTTTAACGCGTTTTTTATGGAAAAAAAATGTTTTGTGCTTAAAAAAAAAAAAAAAACAGTAAAGTTAGCCCAATGTTTTTGCATAATGTGAAAGATGAAGTTACGCCGAGTAAATAGATACCTAACATGTCACCCTTAAAAATTGCACATGCTCGTGGAATGGTGCCAAACTTCGCTACTTAAAAATCCCCATAGGCGACGCTTTAAATATTTTTACTGGTTACATGTTTTGAGTTATAGAGGAGGTCTAGGGACAAAATTATTGCTCTCGCTCTAACGTTCGCGGCGATACCTCACATGTGTGGTTTGAAAACCGTTTTCATATGTGGGCGGGACTTAAGTATGCGTTCGCTTCTGTATGCGAGCACACGGGGACAGGGGCGCTTAAAAAAATATTTTTTTTTTTATTGTTCATTTTACTTTATTTATTTTAGTTTGACATGTTTTTCCGCCCCAAAAATTTTTTTGATCACTTTTATACCTATTACAAGGAACATAAACATCCCTTGTAATAGGAATATGGCATGACAGGTCCTCTTTACAGTGAGATATGGGGTCAATAAGACCCCACATCTCACCTCTAGGCTGGGAAGCCTGAAAAAAAACAAAAAAAAAACAATCCTGGCTTTGATCGTAGCGGTGAGTCGGTAGAAGCACCTTAGGGCGGCGGGGGGGGGACATCCCCTCTCGCCTCCCGTAAGAATGAGCAAGTGGCGGAACAGCCGCTATGATTGTTGTTATGGTGTAGGGAATCACCGGCTGAAAAAGCTAATATCTGAATGATGCCTGTAGCTGCTCCCATCATTCAGATATCCCCGCACAAAGTCAAGGACATCATATGACGGCCGGCGGGCGGGAAGTGGTTATTGCAGAGTATTGCCGGGCATTGCAGGGCATTGCGGAGTATTGCAGGGCATTGCGGAGTATGGCAGGGTATTGCACGGGGTATTGCACAGGGGGTATTTCACAGGGTATTGAAGAGTATTGCGCAGGGTATTGCAGAGTATTGCGCAGGGTATTGCAGAGTATTGTGCAGGGTATTGCAGAGTATTGCGCAGGGTATTGCAGAGTATTGCGCAGGGTATTGCAGAGTATTGCGCAGAGTATTTTGCAGAGTATTGCAGAGTATTGCCCAGGGTATTGTGCAGGGTATTGCACAGGGTATTGCAGAGTATTGCGCAGGGTATTGCAGAGTATTGTGCAGGGTATTGCGCAGGGTATTGCAGAGTATTGTGCAGGGTATTGTAGAGTATTGCGCAGGGTATTGCAGAGTATTGCAGGGTATTGCAGAGTATTGCGCAGGGTATTGCAGAGTATTGCGCAGGGTATTGCAGAGTATTGCAGGGTATTGCGCAGGGTATTGCAGAGTATTGCGCAGGGTATTGCAGAGTATTGCGCAGGGTATTGCAGAGTATTGCGCAGGGTATTGCGCAGGGTATTGCAGAGTATTGCGCAGGGTATTGCAGAGTATTGCACAGGGTATTGCAGAGTATTGCGCAGGGTATTGCAGAGTATTGCACCAGGGTATTGCAGAGTATTTTGCAGAGTATTGCGCAGGGTATTTTGCAGAGTATTGGCAGGGTATTGCACAGGGATGGCTGAGCAGGGATGGATAGATGGATGACTGGATCTGTGACTGCAATTGTCACAGATCCAGCCCAGTGCTGCTGCCATGATTCGCTCTCTCCCCCTCTCCTCTCACACTGTACCGATCGGTACAGAGAGGGGAGAGAGGAACCGGCGTCATCACATGGCGCCGGTCTGTTTACAAGTGATTGCTCCGTCATTTGACGGAGCGATCACGTGGTAAACGGCCGCTATCAGCGGTGATTTACCGCGATTCGTGATGCGCCGGGTCCTCTGGACCCGGCGGTCACAGAGATTCCCGTGTGCGCGCCCCAGGGGGCGCGCGGGAGCGCAATTCTGGGAGGACGTTATATAAGGTCCTCCCAGAGTTAAGCAACCACCTTGTCAACGTTATTTGTCGGCAGGTGGTTGTAAACTGGTTAATAAAGGACTTTTCCAAGGTGTCTGTGTGTTTTTTTTACATTTTTTTTACACTTTCTTCGTGAAATGGTAGGGGTACAATGTACCCCTTACCAATTCACATAGGGGGGGCCAAGATCTGGGGGTCCCCTTTGCCCGCAGACCCCCACAACCACCGGGCAAGTGTTGTGGGGATGAGGCCCTTGTCCCCATCAACATGGGGACATCCTCCCCATGTTGAGGGCATGTGGCCTGGTACAGTTCAGGAGGGGGGGGGCACTCTCTCGTCCCCCCCTCTTTTCCTGCGGCCTGCCAGGTTGCGTGCTCGGATAAAGGGTCTGGTATGGATATTTGGGGGGAACCCCACGTCACTTTTTTTAAATTTGATGCAGGGTTCCCCTTAATATATATACCAGACCTGAAGGGCCTGGTAATTGAATTTGGGGGGACCCCCACGCATTTTTAAAAAAATTTTTATCAATGACTTTTCTCTGTATTGCTGGGAGCCGACAATTCATTATAGCCGCGAGTGGTTTTAAATGGCTTTTTTTCCTTCAGAAATTTAATTTTTTGCAGGGACAGTTCTAAGCAAGGGAAACAAGCGCTGCTTTACAGGCATACTATACACCCCCCAGGTACGAAAATTAAAGGAATATTTCACTTTTTATTGTTTCACTTTATGCATTATTAAAATCACTGCTCCCGAAAAAACTGCCGTTTTTAAAACTTTGTTTTGCATTGATACATGTCCCCTGGGGCAGGACCCGGGTCCCCAAACCCCTTTTAGGACAATAACTTGCATATTAGCCTTTATAATTAGCACTTTAGATTTCAAACGTTCGAGTCCATTGTATTTAATAGGGTTCTAAAGTTCACGCAAACTTTAGGTCTGTTCGCAGGTTCTGGTGCGAACCGAACAGGGGGGTGTTCGGCTCATCCCTAATGTAGTTATGCCAAACGTATTTTAAAAGGCATTTGTTTTGTAGTGATATAAATAATATTAATATTATGGTTGTTTGATTTTTTGGGGAAGTTACCACAACACCATTATCCCTGAGTTTTTAGTATCAAAGATACAACTATGTTGGTGTCCCTTATTAATTTTCCAAAACTTAACAAAAAAGTGCGAATCAACGCTCAAACTTCTACTAACATGAAATTAGCAGAAGGGGCCCAAAGGGTGGCGCTTGAGAAATGAAATTCCTCTTTATACTCTCATAGTACATCACTACATTCCTGTTTGTCGAACGACAATTTGCAGATAGTTAGTATGCTAGACAAAACCCTGCACACGCCATTTTGACAAAAATCTGACGCTAAGTCGTATAACAATCGAACCATGTGTACGAGGCTTAAGATTGCCCTGTATGACTTCAGCCATCTTCCCATCAACTCTGACCAGCTTCTCTGTCCCTGCTGAAGAAAAGCATCCCAGCAACATGATGCTGCCACCACCATGTTTCTCAGTGGGGATGGTGTGTTCAGAGCGATGTGCAGTGTTCGTTTTCTGTCACACATAGCGTTTTATTTTTAGGCCAAAACTTAAAATTTTGGTCTCATCTGACCAGAGCACCTTCTTCCACATCTTTGCTGTGTCCCCCACATGGCTTCTCGCAAACTGCAAACGGGAAGTTTTATGGCTTTCTTTCAACAATGTCTTTCTTCTTGCCATTCTTCCATAAAGGCCAGATTTGTGGAGTGCTCGACTAATAGTTGTCCTGTGAACAAATTCTCCCATCTGAACTGTGGATCTCTGCAGTTCCTTCAGAGTTACTATGGGCCTCTTCGCTGCTTCTCGGATTAATGTTCTCCTTGCCTGGCCTGTCAGTTTAGGTGGACAGCCATGTCTTGGTAGGTTTGCAGTTGTGCCATACTCTTTCCATTTTCGGATGATGGATTTAATAGTGCTCTGTAAGATGTTCAAAGCTTGAGATTTTTTTTTATAATCTAACCCTGCTTTAAACTTCTCCACAACTTTATCCCTTACCTGTCTGGTGTGTTCCTTGGCCTTCATGATGCTGTTTGTTCACTAAGGTTCTCTAACAAACCTCTGAGGGTTACACAGAAAATCTGTATTTATACAGAGATTAAATTACACACAGGAGGACTCTATTTACTAATTAGATGATTTCTGAAGGCAATTGCTTCCACTGGATTTTAGTTAGGGGTATTAGAGTAAAGGGGGCTGAACACAAATGCAACCACACTTTTCAGATATTTATTTCTAAAAAAAAAAATTGAACCATTTATCATTTTCCTTGTACATAGATTTGATTGGTCTATCACATAAAATCCCAATAAAATTAATTTACAATTTTGGTTGTAACATGACAAAATTTGGAATATTTCAAGGGGTATGAATACTTTTTCAAAGCACTGTATCTATACAGTGTGTGTGTATATATATATACACACACACTATCTGAAAAAATTGAGTACACCCCTCACATTTTTGTAAATATTGTATATCTTTTCATGTGATAACACTGAAGAAATTACACTTTGTTACAATGTAAAGTAGTGGGTGTACAGCTTGTATAACAGTGTAAGTTTGCTGTCCCCTCAAAATAACTAAACACCCAGCCATTAATGTCTAAACTACTGGCAACAACAAAAGTGAGTACACCCCTATGTGAAAATGTCCAAATTGTGCCCAAAGTGTCAATATTTTGTGTGACCACCATTATTTTCCAGCACTGCCTTAACCCTCTTGGGCATGGAGTTCACCAGAGCTTCACATGTTGCCACTGGAGTCCTCTTCCACTTCTCCTTGAGGACATCACTGAGCTGGTGGATGTTAGAGACCTTGCGCTCCTCCACCTTCCGTTTGAGGATGCCCTGCAGATGCATAATAGGGTTTAGGTCTGGAGACATGCTTGGCCAGTCCATCATCTTCACCCTCAGCTTCTTTAGTAAGGCAGTGGTCATCTTGAAGGTGTGTTTGGGATCATTATCATGTTGGTATACTGCCCTGTGGCCCAGTCTCAGAAGGGAGGGGATCATGCTCTGCTTCAGTATGTCACAGTACATGTTGGCATTCATGGTTCCCTCAATGAACTTTAGCTTCCCAGTGCTGGCAGCACTCATGCAGCCCCAGACCATGACACTCCCACCACCATGCTTGACTGTAGGCAAGACACACCTGTTTTTGTACTTATCACCTGGTTGTTGCCACACATGCTTGACACCATCTGAACCAAATAAATGTATCTTGGTCACATCAGACCACAGGACATGGTTCCAGTAATCCATGTCCTTAGTCTGCTTGTCTTCAGCAAACCGTTTGCAGGCTTTCTTTTGCATCATCTTTAGAAGAGGCTTCCTTCTGGGACGTCAGCTATGCAGACCAATTTGATGCAATGTGCGGTGTATGGTCTGAGCAGCACTCATACGTCTATTTCCCAAAGACAACCTCTGAATATGCACTCAACTTCTTTGGTCAACCATGGCCAGGCCTGTTCTAAGTGGAACCTGTCCTGTCCGCTGTATGGTCTTGGCCACCATGCTGCAGCTCAGTTTTAGGGTCTTGGCAATATTTTTATAGCCTAGGCCATCTTTATGTAGAGCAACAATTATTTTTTTCAGATCCTCAGAGAGTTCTTTGCCATGGGGTGCCATATTGAACTTCCAATGACCAGTATGAGAGAGTGAGAGCCATAACACCAAATATAACACACCTGCTCACATTCACACCTGAGACCTTGTAACACTAACGAGTCACATGACACTGGGGAGGGAAAATGGCTAATTGGGCCCAATTTGGACATTTTCACTTAGGGGTGTACTCACTTTTGTTGCCAGCAGTTTAGACATTAATGGCTGTGTGTTGAGTTATTTTGAGGGGACAGCAAATTTACACTGTTATACAAGCTGTACACTCTCTACTTTACATTGTAGCAAAGTGCAATTTCTTCAGTGTTGTCACATGAAAAGATAAAATAAAATATTTAAAAAATGTGAGGGGTGTACTAAGTTTTGTGAGATACTGTATATACACAGTGCTCAGCATCGGTTTGTCGTAAAAGCTTTACTTTTATTTTCAGAATCTGCATTTTTCTATGGGACACTATACTACAAAATGCTCCCACAAATGGGGAGCATTGATTGCAAGCAATATTTGTTAATTTGCACACCCAAAAATGTATATTCCTAACAAATTCATTCAAGACCATGTTGCAAAAATTAATACACCCCAATGAAATTCTTAGGAGCAAAGCTAAATTTTAGACAACAAAATCCTAAGTAACAAGAATTGAACTACAGGTGAGTATAATTGTTCATTAACCACTTTCCGCAAAATCACGTACCTGTATGTCATTCTGCTTCAAGTGGTTGTACTGGGGTGATGCCCGTGCTGCTGTCTTTTAGAGCCGACAATCAGCTTTCTTGCAATAACAACTGATGTGGCTAAGCCCCTCCCTACCCGACCGGGCTCTCTCATCCCGAGGCCCGAGCAACTAGCCGACACATCCGGCTGGCCAGAGACTAGAGCTGCACGGTTAATCGTTAAAGAATAAAAATCACAATGTTACCCCCTTGCAATCTTAACCACTTAAGCCCCGGACCAATATGCAGCTAAAGGACCAGGCCCCTTTTTGCGATTCGGCACTGCGTCGTTTTAACTGACAATTGCGCGGTCGTGCGACGTGGCTCCCAAACAAAATTGGCGACCTTTTTTTCCCCACAAATAGAGATTTCTTTTGGTGGTATTTGATCACCTCTGCGGTTTTTATTTTTTGCGCTATAAACAAAAATAGAGCGCCAATTTAAAAAAAAAAACAATATTTTTAACTTTTTGCTATAATAAATATCCCCCAAAAATATATATAAAAAAAAATGTTTTCCTCAGTTTAGGCCGATACGTATTCTTCTACATATTTTTGGTAAAAAAAAAAAAATCGCAATCAGCGTTTATTGATAGGTTTGCGCAAAAGTTATAGCGTTTACAAAATAGGGGGTAGTTTTATGGCATTTTTATAAAAAAAAATTTTTTTTACTAGTAATGGCGGCAATCAGTGATTTTTTCCGTGACTGCGACATTATGGCAGACACATTGGACACTTTTGACACATTTTTGGGACCATTGTCATTTTCACAGCGATCAGTGCTATAAAAATGCACTGGTTACTGTGAAAATGACACTGACAGTGAAGGGGTTAACCTCTAGGCGGCGCTGTAGGGGTTAAGTCTACCCTAAGAAGTGATTCTTACTGTAGGGGGGCGTGGCTACACGTTACACGTCACTGATCGTCTGTTCCGATGACAGGGAACAGACGATCACTGACATGCCACGAAGAAGAACGGGGAAAGGTTTGTTTACACTCACCTCTCCCTGTTCTTCAGCTCTGTGACCCGATCGCGGGACACCGGCGGCGATCGGGTCCGGAGCTCAGGACCGTGAGGCGGTCCTTAAGTGGTTAAAAATGCATTTCATCGATTCAGTACAAAGTTCTCTGCTCACTAATGACTGCTGTCAAAAAGAAAAAAAAACAGGCAGCCTGCCAAGTTTATAATAACATTGCTTAGGTGGTGATAACTATAAACATTGTAACATTTAGTTATTTTAGAATAGATCAAAGGGATGAACTTCAGTCTGTAAATGAGGGCAGTTTAACCACTTAAAGCGGAGGTGCAGCTACAAAAAAAAAAAAAGTCAGCAGCTACTAACAGTGTAGCTGCTGACTTCTAATAAGGACACTTACCTGTCCTACTCGCCCGCGATGTCGGTCCCGCCACAGCGATCGATCGCTGCTGGCAGGTCCCGGCTCCTCCATCCTGAGTAAGGGAAACAGGCAGTGAAGCCGTAAGGCTTCACTGCCCGTTTCCTACTGCGCATGCACCACTCGCACGGCGCTTTGTGAATGGGCGGCTTGCCTCCTGGGATACACACAGTTCCCAGAAGGCAGCGCGGCCCATTCACAAGAAGAGGAAGCGGAAGGAGACCCACCGCGGACGAGAAGAGGAACATTAGAGGCAGATTAGGGGACTTCCGCATAGCAACAGGCATTTAGGGTGAGTATAATTTTTTTTTTTTCTATACATTTTTTTTTTTTGGGGGATTTTTAATGTAAAGATTTTTTCAGGGTGGACCTCCGCTTTAAAGACTAAACCTTTTTCTGACACTTGTTGCTTACAATTTAAAATCAGTATTTTTTGCTAGAAAATTACTTAGAACCCCCAAACATACAGTTGTGCTCATAAGTTTACACACCCTGGCAGAGTTTATGATTTCTTGGCCATTTTTAAGAGAATAGAATCATAAACACAAACTTTTTTTCACTCATGGTTAGTGTTTCACTGAAGCCATTTATTATCAATCAACTGTGTTTACTCTTTTGAAATCATAATGGTAACAGAAACTACCCAAAATTACCCTGATCAAAAGTTTGGACAGCCGCACTCCAAAAAAAACTTTTGGCTGCCTTTATTGTAAAATAAGGATAAAAGCACTACAAATCACAGCAAAAATAGGGACACACAGCCAAAGCGTTTCACACTAATACTTAGTGCTTAGCCATAACTAAGCACTAAGTATTAGTGTGAAACGCGTCGGCTGTGTGTCCCTATTTTTGCTGTGATTTGTAATGCTTTTATCCTTAATTTACAATAAAGGCAACAGAAAGGTTTTTTTGGAGTGCGGCTGTCCAAACATTTCCTTCCACTTTTTGCTCTATGCATTGCCAGCACCCGTGGTTCGTGAGAGGAGACTAATTGCCAAGTGAATTCCTCTGGAGCGGTCATTCCCTTTCCCTACCTGATCAAAAGTTTACATAGATACTTTGTGGCATTTGTGTAGTAATGGCTTTCTTCTGGCAACTCGACCATGCAGGCCATCTTTCTTCAAGTGCCTCATTATTGTGCCTCTTGAAACAGCCACACCACATGTTTTCAGAGAGTCCTGTATTTCACAACATCGCCCCCATCTACATCACCAACCTCGTCTGCAGATATCGCCCAAATCGTCCCCTCCGCTCCTCCCAGGACCTCCTGCTCTCTAGCTCCCTTGTTACCTCCTCCCATGCTCGCCTTCAGGACTCCTCCAGAGCCTCTCCCATCCTCTGGAACTCCCTGCCCCAGTATGTCCGATCAGCCCCTACCCTGTCCACCTTCAGGAGATCCCTGAAAACTCATTTATTCAGGGAAGCCTATCCCACTCCCACCTAACAACTATCCCCGAGCCACCCCCATCAAATTCTCTACAGCTATTACCCTTTGTACCACCACCCCTCCCTTTAGAATGTAAGCTCTACGAGCAGGGCCCTCCTGTACCTTTTGTATTGAACTGTACTGTAATTGTGTTGTCCCCCTATACATTGTAAAGCACTGCGTAAACTATTGGCGCTATATAAATCGTGTATAATAATAATAATAATTTCACCTGAAGTTATTTGTGGGTTTTTCTTTGCATCCCGAACAATTTCCCTGGCAGTTGTGGCCGAAATGTTAGTTGTTCTACCTGACCGTGGTTTGGTTTCAACAGAACCCCTAGTTTTCCACTTCTTGATTAGAGTTTGAACACTGCTGATTGGCATTCTCAATTCCTTGGATATCTTTTTATATCCCTTTCCTGTTTTATACAGTTCAACTATCTTTTCCCACAGATCCTTTGACAATGATTTTGCTTTTGCCATGACTCAGAATCCAGAAACGTCAGTCCAGCACTGGATGAAAGATGCAAGGGTCTGTCAGGAGTCCAGAACCTCATTGACCTTTTATACACACACACACACTAATTACAAGAAAACAGATCACAGGTGAGGATGGTTACCTTTAATAGCTATTCAAACCCCCATGTTATCAGGCCAAAATCACAAGGGTATGTAAACTTTTGATCAGGGTCATTTGGGTAGTTTCTGTTGCCATTATGATTTAAAAAGAGTAAACACAGTTGATTGATAATAGGTGGCTTCAGTCAAACACTAACCATGAGTGAAAGAAATGTTTTTGTGTTATCATGTTTCACATTCTCTGAAAAATGGCCAATAAATCATAAATTCTGTAAACTTATAAGCACAACTGTATATATATATTCTTTAGCAGAGACCCTAGAGCAGTGATGGCGAACCTTGGCACCCCAGATGTTTTGGAACTACATTTCCCATGACGCTCAACTACACTGCAGAGTACATGAGCATCATGGGAAATGTAGTTCCAAAACATCTGGTTGTGCCAAGGTTCACCATCACTGCCCTAGAGAATAAAAAGGTGGTTGTTGCAATATTTTATGTCACACTATTTGCGCAGCGGTCTTTCGAATGCAATTTTTTTGGGGAAAAAATACACTTTAATGAATTTAAAAAAAATAATCAGTAAAGTTAGCCCAATTTTTTTTGTATAATGTGAAAGATGATGTAACGCCGCGAGAATCGTGAGAGAATTGTGATCTTTATTCTAAGTGTAGCGCCCTCACCTCTCCCCCTACCTGCCTTTTTGTGTGTTTTCGGCTCCTCGCAGGGAGGGGAGAGGCACACCGCACCACAAGCCCGTACCCTCCCGAGTAAGGAGGTTGAGCGGTGTTAGTTTTCGCGCCTGCCTGCGGCTGGAGTTGAATCCTCCCGAGGAGGATTCTCACCTCTACCTTGGGTAGATGCAAGTCCTTATGGTTTCCCCAGTAATGTAACTGTCCACACCAACTGAATGTCCAACTTCTATATTTATTTCACACGGATAATAAATATGCCTCTTTGACAGCAGACAGGTTGAAACAAGACACAGGACAGCTTAGGTGGGAGGAGGTCCAGGCACAAACTTGAATCCGGTTCTTTGACTGTTTAGGCTTCACAAACAGTTTTGGCGCACAATCTCTGTCACAGACCGTGAGGTTGGTCTCTGCCACAGACCAGGTGAATAAGAAGTCACTGCCACTGACCAGGTGAATAGGGCACGGCCCTATTAGGCCACTGCCACTGACCTGTAAGTGAACTTCCTTCTAGAGAGTGCTTGGCCCATGTAAAGGAGAAGACATCCCTTTGTAGAGTTACCAGATGTCCTCACCGTCACCACGACTCTGTGCTGGGTCTTCGGTACAGGTAACCTCCCTGGCCTCCTCGTCCCAGATCCGGGTCCCCTCGCAAGGTGGCACCCTGGGCATCCTCAATCCATGGCAGAACCCAGCTGAAGGTGCTGGGCTTTGGGCCTCCAAATTAGTACCTCACCCCAGACTGAAGGTGTCTGGGATGGAACAGGAACCAGGCCTCCGGGCCTAGGGCACCCGGAGACGACACACACACACACACCCAAGCCGAAGGTGCCTGGGCGCGGACGAAGACCCCCATGGAAGATGGCCGCCCCTTTTTATACCCTCTCTGGACAGGCACTGCAGGTTCCCCACCCCGCTGTACTGCTGCCGAGAGGGGACAAGAAAAGGCACAACCTTGTACTGTGGTTCAACCCGGACCTATGGCGACAGCGCCACCTGTAGGCCCCAGGGAACTATACACCAATACTAACTCCCATGGCACAGAAATGGTCCATTAACCCTAACAATAGTGTGTCTGAGCCTAACTACCACTCAGACACTCCCCTAAATTGAACACCCAGCTACACATTCCCCCCACTAAATAGACACTGGTCCCCAGTGTCTGGAGTAAACCTATGCCTCTCATGTCTGAGTCAGCATAAGCCCAATCCAGAGACTAACAAAAAAAAGGGACAATTTAAAAACTGTCAGTTTATGCCGGAACCTAACACGGGGAAAGGAGGTGAAAAACATAGGAGGGAAAGGAGAAATCACACATGTGCACATTAAAACATTAAATGTCACATAAAACTCTTTTTTTTTTTTTTATATATATTTACATTTCCCTCCCGCCTGCATTAGCTAAGATCCACCCCATTCTCAGTAATCTTGCTTGGCGTCCGCCTGCAGGGGAAGAGAAAAAAAAACATACACAACAAAACGACATTTTGTTAGAATGAGGAGATTCTCCCCTAGAGGAAAATCCCTTCCTTCTAAAGTAAAACTGCGCCACATCATTAGCAAGGCAATAGTTGCATAACACCGCCACCCAGTGGTAGTGCCAACGTCAGAACACCCATCCCAAAATAAATTCTTCTTCTTTTTCTTGGGGTAAAACTTCCTCTTCTTCTGTACTGTGGCCCTGAACTATTTACTCCCCAAAGTCCTTGTATCTTTGTGGTAGGGGCGGAGAGGGGATGAAAAGAACAACAGCTCCCGCTTCTCCAAAGAGTAGAATACCCTTTCAACTAGGGCAAAAGTTCCTGGGCTCCGAAGAGTGCACTCAAAAAAAATAAAGCAGCACCAGAGTCTTGTCTCTCACAGGTAGTAGTGTGGGTCTGGCAACACAAACAGCTTCCAATGCCTATCAAACGTGTCTACATGGTACTCAACATCATCTTTGTCCTTCCTACAAATGAGTACCTTGTCCGCATAAATGTGCCGACCCAACATCCAGGCAGCCTTACAGTCTTTGATTCTCTGGGTGGCTGCAGGTGGACATGAAAAGTATCTTCGGGCCTGGGGTACTTTAATGTGTGTCCATATAAAGTCCTCATACCACCGGTGTCTACAGGCCTCCACTTCAAATAAAAGTTCTTTGGGCGGGTACGGGTACTCCCACCCATACTCGCTGGCAACTCTCTGGTTGAAAAGTCTCTGCAACCGGGACAATGGTGGCATGGTAGCACGGTCTCCCGTGCCAGGCAAGACGATGGCATCCGGATGCCGAGGTACTTTAAGTACCTCTGGACCAGACACAGGGGTCCGCAGCGATACCCGTATTGTCTCGGTAGCTGATGCAGGTGTCTCCAATGGTGAAAGGGCAGACAAGGGGACAGATCCCTCCTCAGGCTCCGAGGCCACCACTCGGGGTGTATTTTCCCCAATGGACATGGGTGAGTCCCTAGCACTGGGGGACAAGGACAGGGGCTTCTTATCCCAGCCCTTCCGTTCAAAAAGTTCATCTATGGCGGCGTCATCTCCCGCATCCGAGATGGACTCCAGATCGGAGGTGTCACATTCCTCCACAGGCAGGTAACTCTTGGTAGAGGACGAGTCACCGCCTCCACTAATTCACGGGCATGTGAATCCCCAAACACTTGGGACCTTTGACAGTCTCTTCCCCCGGCTTGAAATAAAAAATGAAGTGCTGAGTGTTCAAAGAGGCCTAGGATTCACCCTAGGTCTCAAAGATAAGTGCAAACCAAGTATTGAAAAATTAAAGTCCACACAAACGTGATAATAAACCAATAATGTCCATAACGTGAATGGTGAAAATTGAATGGTGAAACAAAGTTGGAAACCATATGGACCATCAAATCTTCATAGAAGAGAATAGGTAAATACTCTTACCAGAGCCGGTGGACCCACTTGTCAGCGGCAGTGGGTCAGTAAAGCATGGTATCCCCACGGGGCAAACTCTAAACTTGTCTGTAGACTCGCACCCTCAACGATCATGGATGGAATTCACAAGCTTGAATTGTGTCGATTCAAGATGTCAAGAAAAAGGGATTCCAGCAAAGGACTCACCATGCGGTGGTCTCAACTCAGGTAATACACAGGGCAGTATAGCAATACTTATCTGAGTCGTGGATGACACAGAGGAGCCAGAACTTCCAAATGATCGATTCACCAAAACATGGAAAAAGAAAAAAGGAGGGGAGGGCTCCAATAGTGTAAATCCGTTTGAGGGTTTATTGGATAAAACCATCATTACATAAAAGTGATCACATGAAAAAACGAATAAAAATTGAGGCAATAAGCGGAGTGGTTGAACTGGCCCTACGCGTTTCGTACGATGGTACTTCAACAGGGGCATTAACCAACACTTGGGACCTTAGACAGAGTCTCTTCCCCCGGCTTAACTCGGCTTGTAGCTGAACCAGGACGTCCGGGACTTTTCCCTTCGGATGCATCCGTTCCGAGTAAGCGCTGGGCGTAGCTCCACCACGGCCGCGGGAAGCTTTCACGAACCCGATATTCCTCTTGGGCGGTGGGAGAAAGGACTCTGTGGTGACCGAAGCAGCATCCTCCGGTTCCTCATTCACTGACACAATGTCCTCTGTGACTTCCTCCGAAGTCTCGGCAGTGCGCACAGTGGCTGTGTAAGCTCTGATTCCTCCTTCCAGAGTGGTGGCGCCTGTAAGGCAATTGAGGTGGAAAGCCCAAGGCTTTTCTGTAGGTTGTTCCACCTCAAACAGGAACTCCTTCCAGTGCTCGCATCGCCCGAATGGCTTCAGATGAACCACCAGTCCCGAGCAGCCGGGACAAATCACTCCGAGGGCCTCCACATCTTTGCAAACGTAGAGGGCAAATCGTCCCCGGGGCTTGAGCCGAATCCCTGTATCCGTCAAGGGAGCAGCAAAGGAAGTCATCTTCATGGTAGTAGTGGCCGGAACCCATGAGGCATGAGACGCCATGTTATCCATTCGCTGCTCCATCGCGCACTGTCCTTTTCGCGCCAAAGTCCCCACGTGCACCTCCACACATGGCCGGACTCCTCCCATCTCCTGCATTGTTTGCGGGCTTTCTCTCTGTCACGCCCACGAACTACGCAGTCAGGGTTCTCCTCGTGGCGCAGTTCTCAATATGGCCGACCTCCACGGAACTTCACTGGGGAATAAAGTTCAAACTCTCGGGGGGTTTTCACACTTTCCAACCGCAGACACATTCCGGACTCGAGCCCCCACGTGTAGCGCCCTCACCTCTCCCGCTACCTGCCTTTTTGTGTGTTTTTGGCTCCTCACAGGGAGGGGAGAGGCACACCGCACCACAAGCCCGTACCCTCCTGAGTAAGGAGGTTGAGCGGTGTTAGTTTTCGGGCCTGCCTGCGGCTGGAGTTGAATCCTCCCGAGGATGATTCTCACCTCTACCTTGGGTAGATGCAAGTCCTTATGTTTTCCCCAGTAATGTAACTGTCCACACCAACTGAATGTCCAACTTCTATATTTATTTCACACGTATAATAAATATGCCTCTTTGACAGCAGACAGGTTGGAACAAGATACAGGACAGCTTAGGTGGGAGGAGGTCTAGGCACAAACTTGAATCAGGTTCTTTTTGTTTAGGCTTCACAAACAGTTTTGGCGCACGATCACTGCCACAGACCGTGAGGTTGGTCTCTGCCACAGACCGGGTGAATAAGAAGTCACTGCCACTGACTTGGAGAACAGGTCACTGCCACTGACCAGGTGAATAGGGCACGGCCCTATTAGGCCACTGCCACTGACCTGTAAGCGAACTTCCTTCTAGAGAGTGCTTGGCCCATGTAAAGGAGAACACATCCCTCTGGAGAGTTATCAGAGGTCTTCACCGTCACCACGACTCTGTGCTGGGTCTTCGGTACAGGTAACCTCCCTGGCCTCCTCGTCCCAGATCCGGGTCCCCTCGCAAGGCGGCACCCTGGGAGTCCTCGATCCCTGGCGGAACCCAGCCAAAGGTGCTGGGCTCCGGGCCTCCAAATTAGTACCTTACCCCAGACTGAAGGCACCCGGAGATGACACACACACACCCAGACTGAAGGTGCCTGGGCGGGGACGAAGACCCCCATGGAAGATGGTCGCCCCTTTTTATACCCTCTCTGGACAGGCACAGCAGGTTCCCCGCCCCGCCGTACTGCTGTCGAGAGGGGACAAGAAAAGGCACAACCTTGTACTGTGGTTCAACCCGGACCTATGGCGACGGCACCACCTGTAGGCCCCAGGGAACTATACACCAATACTAACTCCCATGGCACAGAAATGGTCCATTAACCCTAACAATAGTTTGTCTGAGCCTAACTACCACTCAGACACTCCCCTAAATTGAACACTCAGCTACACATTCCCCACACTAAATAGACACTGGTCCCCAGTGTCTGGAGTAAACCTATGCCTCTTATGTCTGCATAAGCCCAATCCAGAGACTAACAAAAAAAGGGACAATTTAAAAACTGTCAGTTTATGCCGGAACCTAACACCTGGAAAGGAGGTGAAAAACATAGGAGGGAAAGGAGAAATCACACATGTGCACAGAAATGGTCCATTAACCCTAACAATAGTGTGTCTGAGCCTAACTACCACTCAGACACTCCCCTAAATTGAACACCCCGCTACATAAGTAAAAAAAATTGTGATTCTCATTTTAGCCAGAATCAGGCAGCTCTACCAAAGAGCCAAACAAAGCCGGAATTGATTTTGATTGGGTCTCAGATCTAGTAACCCGGAAGCGATGTCATGATATCTAAACAGAGTGGTACTCCGGTGCTATCACTTTAAATATATTATAGTGACCTTAAAGCAGTTGTAAAGGCAGAAGGTTTTTTATCTTAATGCATTCTATGCATTAAGATAAAAAAACTTGTATGTAGCAGCCTCTCCAGCACCCCCCTAATTACCTACCTGAACCCCTTCTCCCTCCAGCGATGTCCATGATCCCTTCAGCTATGCAGGACACTCCTCCTGATTGGCTGAGACAGAGCAGCGGCCCCATTGGCTCCCGCGGCTATCAATTAAAGTCAGTCAGCCAATGAGGGGAGAGAGGGGCGGGGCCAGGTCGGGGCTCTATGTCTGAATGGATACACAGCGCTCTGACTCGGCTTAGGTGCCCCCTGTAGCAAGCTGCTGGCTGGGGGGCACTCGATAGCAAGAAGGGGCCAGGAGCAGCGAAGAGGAGGATCTGGGCTGCGCTGTGCAAAACCAACTGCACTGAGGAAGTAAGTATAACATGTCTGTTATTTAAAAATAAAAATAAAAACACTAGCCTTTAAAATCACTTTAACTGCCGCAAACACCAGTAAGCAAATCCGTGGCAAATAAAATGATACAAAATGATACTACATGAGACAAGCTCATGTAGTAAAGCTGCTACTCCCAGCTGAATCACTGGCAACAGGGCAGAGCGCCGCTGGCATCTGCCTAGCACCTACAGTTTCTTCTCAGCTTCAGGGAACTGGGGCAGTTGGCCCCTCTGCTCAGCAACAGGCCAAGCCATGGAACTGTAAAGACCACCCAGCTGAAGCGCTGACAGCCGGACAGAGAGTCAATGACCTCTACCCCACACCTACTAAAGTCAACTATTCCATGCAGCCAAGAATGGAGATCATGCGGACAGACTATGTGAGTTCACTCTGCCTGACTAACACATGTCCAGACCAGGTGGAGGTCTGGAACCTTGTTAGTCTACGTTTGATGGGGGAGAAATGTGACAGACCTAGCCGGGACAGAGGCTTTTGGAGGGGACTGAATGCTAGCCTCTTGCCTACCGATTATGGGCCCTGGCATTTGGGGGAACGGTGCTCTTTATGAGCTGTATGCCTGGGAACCCTTGAGGTGGTGTTACTTTGGATTCAGATCCATGTCCCCCCAAGACACACAGACTCTGGGAACCCTGTATATGCCATATTGGAAATAGTGCCTGATTCATAATGTTGGGACACATACTGTTATATGCTGATGTCAATTCCAGCCACCTGTCTGTCTGTTGTCTGCTATAATGTAAATGAGTCTAGTATGGCTTCTAAAGCCCCATACACACGGTCTGACTTTTGGCCAACAAACTTCATTTTGAGCAAGTTGGACCAACAATCCGACCGTGTGTGCGCTCCATCGGACAAACTTTTTTTGCTTTTTTCTTGTTTTCATCGGACAAAAGTTGGGTCTGCAAATGGACAAACTTTTGCCCAACAAAAGTCAGATGGAGCAAAGTCTGACCGTGTGTACAGATAACCATTGGACTTTTGTCCGATGGACAAAACAACTAATGTTAAAATCAACCAACAATAGCAGAAGTTGACCAAAGGGTGGCGGTAAAGAGCAGAAAAACCACTTGATGTTGCAAAAAGTTTGGGGAAAGTTTGCAGAAAGGTCCAAGCGTGTGTATGCTATGGGTGTTCCCTACCAACTCCGTTCGGACAAAAAACCACGGAAAAGTCAGATGGAAGTCCGACCGTGTGTACGAGGCTTAAGAGTCTTTCACCCATTGTTGGTTGTGCTAATTAACCCTGCAATTGTATGAAGGAGTTCTGTGTTGATAATGTGTATTGCAGTTAGGGAGTCACATTGGCTGCTTTAAGGGATTAGTTAATTAGCTCATGTTAATTTATGTTTCTGTTTACAGGTGTATTGTTAGGGTAATATGAGCAGCAGGGTGGAACCTCCTCTTTAACTGTATATAAGACTTATATTCTTGTTCTAATAAACAGTCTATGTTCAGCAATCAAACGAGTATTGTCTTGTTTTGTGCTTGTTAGCGGTTGGAATATCTGATATACCGCTTCCTTCCGTCTGAATATAGATATGGTGAAAGCACTCAAGTGGAGTGTGGGATCTTTCGTTACAGCCTGAGAAAGAAAATAATTTCTTCACACAAGAAAGGTGAAGGCTACAAGAAGATCAGCAAAGCTTTATTTATCAGTCAGAATAGTGTAGCAAAAGTGATACAAAATGTAACAAAGATGGGGCTGCAACCATCTCACACGGCCCACGGAGGTTAACACCTCGAAAAGGAATGTCTTCTGATACGAAGGGTTATAGAAAATCGCCATGCAAGTTCACTGCAGTTAGCTTAAAAAGTAGAAAGCCAAACTGGGGTGATTGTTTCTCGGGACACAATATGGCATACACTGCAGAGGAATGGCATACATGGGTGTCATCCACAAAGGAAGCCTCTCCTAAAGCCCATGCGCAAAAAAGCCCAGGCCCATTCTGAAAAAGAAGAAGACTACTGGGACTCTGTACTTTGGAGTGATGCGACCAAGATAAATGTTTTTGGAACTGATGGCTTCAAAACTGTATGACGTAGAAAGGATGAGGAGTACAAAGAAAAATGCATTGTGCTTACAGTGAAACATGGTGCTGGCAGTGTCCTTCTGTGGGGCTGCATGAGTGTTGCTGGTGTCAGGGAGCTGCATTTCATTGATGGTAACTCGAATTCACAGATGTACTGCTCCATATTGAAAGAAAATATGCTACCATAATTCCGTGCCCTTGGTTGTCGTGCACTTTTCCAAAATGACAATGATCCAAAACACACATTTAAGGTCACTGTTGCATTTCTGAAAAATAGGGTGAAGGTGATTCAGTGGCCAAGTATGTCTCTTGATCTGAACCCAATTGAACACTTATGGGGAATTCTGAGACAAGTTGAGCATCACTCTCCATCCAGCATCCAGGCTCTAAAATAGGTCGTTCTTGAAGAATGAAAAAAAGATAGATGTTGCAATATGTCTACAACTTGTTTATTCCATGCCTAGAAGACTTGGTGCTGTCCTTACAAATCATGGAGGTCATACAAAATACTAGATGTAGTAGTTTTTGTTGGGGAGTGTATTCAGTTTTGCATCAACTAATTTGAGTAAAACTGAACATTTTGTAATCTAAAGCCCCGTACACACGGTCGGACTTTTGCCCAACAAACTTAGTTTTAAGCAAGTTGGACCAACAATCCGACCGTGTGTACGCTCCATCGGACAAACTTTTTTGAGTTTGGTTTTGTTTTCATCGTACAAAAGTTGGGTCTGCGAACGGACAAACTTTTGCCCAACAAAAGTCCTATGGAGCAAAGTCCTGCCGTGTGTACAGAAAACCATAGGACTTTTGTCCGATGGACAAAACAACTAATGTTAAAATCAACCAACAATAGCAGAAGTTGACCAAAGGGTGGCAGTAAAGATCAGAAAAGAGCAGAAAAAACAAGTGATGTTGTAAGAAGTTTTAAGAAAGTTTGCAGAAAAGTCCGAGCGTGTGTATGCTATGGGTGTTCCCGACCAACTCCGTTCGGACAAAAAACCACGGAAAAGTCTGATGGAAGTCCGACCGTGTGTACAGGGCTTTAGTTATATTTTTAACCTTACTTTTATGTATTGAGCTAAACAAATGTTCTATAAAACTCAGGTTTTGTCAACATTTTGGAAATTGTTCTTGTGTTCATTGAGATATTGTTTAAAATCTTACTTTTCAAAAGGGGTGTACTCATTTAATCAGGGGCCAGAAGCCTTGGACTTTTATACAAGGACTTGTTGCTATGGAATTTTCTCCAATTCCAGGTATGGGCAGCACCTGTTCTCTTCTGATTGCACCTAAGCTATCTTATGCACCACTAGAGGTATGAACCTAGTTAATGCACAGCCAATGCACAGCCAGATATCAGCTATTTAACTGTGTTGTACATATGTATAATGAATAATGCAAAATGTGCATGAAAAATCCTGAACTTTCTATTCAACAGGAACACTATTAAAGCAAGAAGTTGTCATGTCTTCTACTAATAGAAGTGCTCCTGATCAGCTTGACTGTAACCTTGGGGTATCTAAAAACCTCACTTTTAGAGTCAATCCATTCAGCCTTTCAATTTGAGCAGCTTTGTGCGGAGACAGAACAGTTGTACTGTAATATTCTATGAAACTAGTACATCTGAATACATACACACTTCAACCTTCAAGGGATGGTGGCCAGTCTGAAGTGGAAGTGGGTGACTTTGAAAGGTGACAGCAGTCCTGTTCAGTGGGAGGACAGGTGCACTTTACATCCCTTACCTCGCAGCAAGTTACTCATATTGGGACCTGTGGCACAGGGTCAGCCTAGGAACCTGGTATGGGTACAATGCAGTGGCTTCCTATAAGTTGAGGTTATGATGTCAACTGAATTCAGTACACTAGTAAAAATGAAAATAAAACCGCTCTTACTGCTTAACAATAAGGCCCCCTTCTCACAGGGTGGACTAAGTGGCGACTGGTGCTCCCTTTTTTTTGGGGGGGGGGCAGCTTCTGTTAAAGATAAGGGTCTGGTATGGATTGTGGTGGGGCCCCAATGCCATTTTTTCACAAGTTTCATTGCCGTCAATTTTTTTTTTTTACATTCAGCTGCCAGTGGGGAACCCTGCTCACAGCTGATGACTCATTGGTTGTTAAGGATGCGGCGCCTACAGGAAAGCAACCAGCTATATACAAAGTGTTTAAAGTGAAAAAAAAAAAAAACGCAAAATGCATGAAAACTGCATGCAAAAAACACACCAAAAACGTAGATTTAAAAAAGCAAAATTTGCGTGAAAAATGCATCAACTGAAACCGCATAGATGTGAACCTAGACTAAGAAGGGATTTCATTCTACTTACTGTGTAGAGTGTTCTGCTCAAAGTTGTTACGTGGCCCTAATCACATACAGTACATGGAAGAGTGTGACAGGCAGTGCTGCCTGTCAAAATGTGCATGTAGTATTAAAATTGCCCCACCATGATGCAAAGCATTTTGGCCAAGGCAATGGGGGTTATTTACGAAAGGCAAATCAACTTTGCACTACAAGTGCGAAATATAAGTGCAAAGTGCACTTGAAATTGCACTGAAAGTGCACTTGGAAGTGCAGCCACTGTAGATCCGAGGGAGACATGCAAGGAAAATAAAAAACAGCATTTTAGCTTGCACATAATTGGATGATAAAATCACCAGAGCTTCCCCTTATTTCAGATCTACCCCTCAGATTTACAGCGACTGCACTTCCAAGTGCACTTTCAGTGCAATTTCAAGTGCACTTTGCACTTGTAGTTTGCACTTGTAGTGCAAAGTTGATTTGCCTTTCGTAAATAACCCCCAATTTGTATGCACATAAGTGGCACCATGTCCACTTGTAGGTGGGCTGTAAAAAAAAAAGCAAAATCAATCTCCTGATTTAAATGCCCCCTAACTGCCTCTGTAAAAGGAACCTTAAAGAATTTGTTACCCTAAAAAAAAAAAAAACAGACCCTGTTTCCGTAAAGCATGAATACAGCACATTGCTTGTGCCGTGCAATTTTTCCCCCTGTATCATATAAAATACCTGACTGATTCTGCCCTCCCCCTGTAAACTGACCACGGTTTATAATGGCTGCTGACCCCGTGGTCAGTTTACGTGCCTCTGTCATCCGCAGCTTTCCTCTTTGCTCTCCCCTGTTCTCTCCCCCCTCCCCGCCTGTCAGCTTCGTTCACTCCCCAGCCCTCCCTTCCTGCTGCTTTCATAACTACAATCAGGGCTTTTTTTCTCAAACAATAGGTGCTGGAACTTAACCACGACCTCCGAAAACCCCTCCCCCCACACACACCCTCCAAATCACATCAAATGTTGGGTGTGGTCAGATTTCACAAACAGTAGAAGGGTCTCAAAGGGGCATTAAATACCTCGATTGAATTTCATACAGAGTGCAGAGTTCATGGGGGTTACACACATACAGAGCTGCACTAGCTAGAAGAGCTATCACTTGTAAACACAGAAACCAGACTTCTGTGTTTACAAGTGATTGTGGTGAGCAGGTGACTTGTCGTTCCGGTTCCCCTATCTACATGGTTCCAAGCTCAACTGCGCAGGCACAGCCGAACAGCTGTTGAAGCTCGGAGATTTCCATCGGCTTGGCTTGCGCCTGCGCAGTAAAGAGGGAACCAGAGCGATAGGAGGAACCATAGTCTCGGCAACTGTGGACGCACTCGCCCCCGATGCTTCATTACACACGCCGCTTTCCTCTTCATACAGCAAGGGGCGGCTCAGATGTCATATTGTGCAGTGCGATTTGTTTGTTTATACACGACACTCTATCCAGCCCCTTGCTGGATAGAGCGTCGTGGATAAACAAACAAATCGCACTGCTCATTATCACATCTGAGCCGCCCCTTGCTGTATGAAGAGGAAAGGCGGCGCGTGTAATGAAGCATCGGGAGCGAGCGCGTCCTATCGATATGCTTCCCCCCCTTGACTGCGCAGGCGCTGCCGAACAGCTGTTTAAGCTCGGAGATTTCCGTCGCCTCAGATTGCGCCTGCGCAGTCAAGCTTGGAACCATACCGTTAGGCAGAACCAGCTTGGCAGATCACAGGCACCAAGGGGTCTGAGCCAGAGGTGGTGGAACTGAGTTCCACCAAGTTCCCCCTGAAAAAAAGCCCTGACTACAATATAATCATACAATCCCCTCTGTAAAATAACATTATGTATCCCAGTGTCTGTGTTAAAATGTCAAAATGATTTTCAGTAGTGATGAGCCGAACACCCCCGGGTTCGGTTCGCACCAGAACCCGCGAACGGACCGAAAGTTCGTACGAACATTAGAGCCCTATTAAATACAATGGATGCGAACGTTCGAATTCTAAAGTGCTAATTATAACAACTATTATGCATGTTATTGTCCTAAAAAGGGTTTGGGAACCCGGGTTGTGCACCAGGGGACATGTATCAATGCAAAAAGAAGTTTTAAAAACGGTCGTTTTTCGGGAGCAGTCATTTTAATGATGCATAAAGTGAAAAAAAAAAGTCAAATATTCCTTTAAATATCGTACCTGGGGGGTGTCTAAAGTATGCCTGTGAAGTGCCACGTGTTTCCCGTGTTTAGAACTGTCCCTGCACAAAATGACACTTCTAAAGGAAAAAAAAGCCATTTAAAACTGCTTGCGGATTTAATGTAATGTCTGGTCCCGGTAATATGGATGAAAATCTTTAAGAAAAATGGCATAGCTACCCCATGACCCCCCCCCCTACCCCAGCCCATTACCAGCCCCTTTGGGTCTTGTATGGATATTAAGGGGAACCCCGCACATAAAATAAAAAAGGCCCTATATACTCTGAACAGCCGTATACAGGCGGTGCATACAAGACAGGGACTGTAGGTTTGTTCTTATGTAGAATCTGTTTGTAATTTTGAACAGGTACATTGTTTAAGTGTAGCTCCAGCCCAAAAATCTATTTTTAAACTTTTTGGAAAACATAGGTAAGGGTTATCACCCGTGTAACATTTGTTTTGCTGTCTGTGCCCCTGTTCAGAACATTTCACCTCACTTTCCGTCCCAATGACAACTGTTTTTGAAATGTGGTGTTTTTCTTGAAACAAGGATTGCTGATAAAGCATCAGTACAGAGGAGACACCTTTCTCCCATATTAATTCTTACAGGAGAGAATTTTCCTTCCAAGGGGTAGATTTCCTCTCACTTCCTGTTGTCTTCTTGCGTTTGCAAGTAGGAGTCGTTTGTAAGTTGGATGTTTGAAAGTAGGGACCTGCCGTATATACTCTGCAGAAATAGGCCCCTTAGTTGTTGGTGTTGGCACAACACTGTAAGCACTCACAGTTACTCTTGGTTGGTGCTGGAACGCCCTGCTGTCAACTATTATATCAGGAATTGTAATTACATATAATTGTTGAACAGTGGTAGTAAAAATTGGGCCTTTGATGGTGGTGCTGGTGCCACAACACTGTAAGCCCTGACAGTTACTCTTGGTGGGTGCAGCAATGGGCCCTGCTGTGAATTATTAGATCAAGAATTGTAATTGCATGCCCCTGTTGAACAGGGGCTGAAAAATTGGGCCTTTCGTGGTGGTGGTGGTGGTGGCGTTGCCACAACACTGTAAGCCCTCAGAGTTACTCTTGGTGGGTGCAGGAATGGGCCCTGCTGTGAATTATTAGATCAAGAATTGTAATTACATGCCCCTTTTGAACAGGGGCTGAAAAATTGGGCCTTTCGTGGTGGTGGTGGTGGTGGCGTTGCCACAACACTGTAAGCCCTCAGAGTTACTCTTGGTGGGTGCAGCAATGGGCCCTGCTGTGAATTATTAGATCAAGAATTGTAATTACATGCCCCTGTTGAACAGGGGCTGAAAAATTGGGCCTTAGGCACTGGTGGCACAACACTACAACCCCTCACAGATACTGTACTTGGAGCACAGCAATGAGCCCTGTTGCAAAGTATTGCTTCAAAAATTGTAATGACACGCCCCTGTTAAACAGGGGCTGAAAAATTGGGCCTTAGGCACTGGTGCCACAACACTCCAACCCCTCACAGATACTGTACTTGGAGCACAGCAATGAGCCCTATGGCAAATTATTGCTAAAAAAATTGTAATTACACGCCCCTGTAAAACAGGGGCTGAAAAATTGGGCCTTAGCCACTGGTGGCGGCACCCATAAACAAAAATGATCTTCCAAGCTATCATCATCAATCGTATCATTGAGGACTCGGAGGAGGAGAATAGCAGTCAACATAACAGCACAGACACTCAGCATCAGCATCAGTCTTGAAGGGATGTGACATGTTAAAATCAATTAGTCTGTTATATCAGCATCAGGTGTGTGGTAGCTGGTGGTGATCCAAGACTGGTTCATCTTGATGAAAGTCAGTCGATCAACCGAGTCGGTGGACAGGCGCACCCTGTGATCCGTGACAAATCCTCCAGCAGCACTGAATGTGCGTTCCGAAAGAACGCTGGATGCAGGACAGGCCAGTAGCTCAATTGCATACTGTGCAAGCTCTGCCCAGTGATCCATCCTCAAGACCCAGTAAGCCAGAGGATTTTCGGTGGGGAAGGTGTCCAAGTCTGACCTTGCCCCTAGATATTCCTGCACCATGTTTATCAGACGCTGGCGATGGTTGCTGGAACCGATCATACTTTGGGGCTGCGGACTAAAGAATTGTCTGAACGCATCGGTCAGACGGCCACCTTCCCCACCGCTCCTTCTTTGACTGCCCGAAGCCTCAGCAACTCGTTGTCCAGGACCAGGAGTTTGTAACCTCCCAGTCTCTGGGAACGCGTTGCACAGACCTTTCTGCAAGGCCTCCCGGAGTTGTCTCATCCTCTGCTCCCTCTGCGACGGTAACATAAGGTCCGCAACCTTACCCTTGTACCGTGGATCAAGGAGAGTGGCCAGCCAGTAATGGTCCCTCTCCTTGATCCGAAGAATACGAGGATCCTTCCGCAGACTTTGCAGGATCAGGGAGGCCATGCAGCGTAGGTTTGCTGAGGCATTCGCTCCGGAGTCCTCTGGGTCACTAAGGACGACATGATCCGCAGCCACCTCCTCCCAGCCACGTACAAGTCCACTGGTTTCTTGGGACTGTAAATCATCCCTAAAAGACTGCTGCTGATGATGCTGAGTGCCAGCCTCCACCTCCATGCTGACACAATCCTCCTCCTCCTCCTCCTCCTCCTCCTCTTCCTGTGCGATGGGTGGGACAGAAGGAACACTGTCTGGGTAAAGGGGGCCTTGAGAGGCAAGGAAGTCCTCCTCTTCCTGCCTCTGTTCTGCCTCAAGTGCCCTGTCCATTATTCCACGCAGCGTGTGCTCCAACAGGTGGACAAGAGGTACAGTGTCACTGATGCATGCACTGTCACTGCTCACCATCCTCGTGGCCTCCTCAAATGGTGCCAGGACAGTGCATGCATCCCTGATCATGCCCCACTGGCGTGGAGAAAAAAACCAAGCTCCCCTGACCCTGTCCTGGTGCCGTAGTCGCACAGGTACTCATTGATGGCCCTCTGCTGCGTGTGCAGCCGCTGCAGCATGGCCAACGTTGAGTTCCACCTGGTGGGCATGTCACATATAAGGCGGTTCTTGGGCAGGTTCAACTCCTTTTGCAGCTCAGCCAGGCGAGCACTGGCATTATAAGATCTGCGGAAATGCACACAGACTTTCCTGGCCTGCCTCAGGACATCCTGTAAGCCCGGGTACCTGCCCAAGAACCGCTGCACCACCAGGTTAAGGACGTGAGCCACACAGGGCACATGGGTCAATTGTCCCTGTCGGAGGGCGGAGAGGAGGTTGGTGCCATTGTCGCAAACCACCATTCCTGGCTTAAGCTGGCGTGGCGTCAACCACCTCTCGGCCTGGCCCTGCAGAGCAGACAGGACCTCTGCCCCAGTGTGGCTTCTGTCCCCCAAACACACCAGCGCAAGCACGGCATGGCATCTTTTTGCCTGCGTACTTGCGTAGCCCCTTGAACGGCTACGGAGCACCGCTGGTTCAGAGGACAAACCACAGGAAGAGGCCATGGAGGAAGAAGAAGAGGAGGGGGTGGAGGAGAGAGGTGTGTCACAACCAGTAGTAGCATTTTGGAGGCGTGGCGGTGGAACAACCTCCAACACTACTGCACCTTGTCCTGCATCCTTCCCAGCTGCCAAAAGAGTGACCCAATGGACCGTGAAAGAAAGGTAACGTCCCTGTCCATGCCTGCTGGACCATGAGTCAGTGGTAATATGCACCTTACCGCTGACCGCCCTGTCCAGCGAGGCCAAGACATTGCCTTCCACATGCCGGTAGAGAGCCGGAATAGCCTTCCATGAGAAAAAGTGGCGTTTGGGAACCTGCCACTGAGGAACCGCACATTGCACAAACTCACGGAAGGGGGCCGAGTCTACCAACTGAAAAGGCAGCAGTTGAAGCGCTAGCAATTTAGCCAAGCTAGCATTCAACCGCTGGGCATGTGGATGGCTGGGAGTGAACTTCTTTCGACGGTCCAGCAGCTGGGGCAGGGAAATTTGCCTGCTAGAATCGGACGTCGGTGTACTGCTAGCAGAGTGGCCGCAAGTACTTGGCTGTGACACACCTAATTCTACACCTTCATTCCTCTCAGTGCATGTTTCAGAGAGGACTGAAGTTATAGTGGGGTTGGAGATCCCAGCTGATGCGGTGCAAGGAGAGGTCCGCTTTGTTCTTTGGTGTGGGTCTTTGAGGTAGGCTTGCCAACGAGCTGCATGGCAGGTCAACATATGTCTGGTCAGGCATGTGGTACCCAAGCGGCTGATGTTTTGGCCACGCGATATACGCTTGAGACATATGTTGCAAACAGCAGCTGTGCGATCTGATGCACTAGCCTCAAAAAAGGCCCACACCAAAGAACTTTTTGAATGACGGGCAGAGGCAGCGCCCTGCACAGGCGGAGCTCTGCGGTGTGATTCCGTCGGTGTACTGCCCTTACGCTGGCCACCAAAGGGCATCCTGCCTCGTTGGAGATGTGCCTCCTCCTCATCCTCCTCCTCCTCCTCTCTCCTATTAGGCACCCACGTGGAGTCAGTGACCTCATCATCCCCTCCCTCCTCATCACTGGAGCCAATCTGGCAGTATGCTGCAGCTGCTGGAACATGACTGCCAGATTGGTGTCCTTCTTGAGCATCCCCTCTGTCTGCTCTCACGCTACTGCCTTCCTGTAGCTGGGTTTCATCATCAGACCCTTCGAAACGCTGGGCATCCTCCTGGAGCATGTACCCAACACTGTGCTCAAACAGTTCGGGGGACTCCTCAGGAGGAGGACATGGTGGGTCTAGGGAAGGAGTGACTGATGATGAGTCTGACATTGATACCAGGGAAGAGGACGCTTTGGCAGCTGCTTTGCCAGTACCCTGAGCCTGGGTGAGAGAGGATGAGGAGGAGGAGGAGGGCTTGGTCATCCACTCTACCAAGTCTTCGGCATGATGTGGCTCAACATGTCCAGCTGCCGAAAAGAAGGACAAGCATGTCCCATGGCCATGTGCTGATGACAATGCACCGCGTCCACGACCAGCACTGTTGTCCCCAGACACAGAGCCTGCTTGCCCTCTTTTTTTGCCTCCTGACTGTCTGCCTCTCCTTGTTTGCCTTCCAGACATTCTAATAGATGGCCTGCAGGGAGATGGGAAAAAAGCAATAAGGGCTACCTTCAGGTGTCCTTCTCTGTCCCTTTACTTAAGGATTTCTAAATATGGTTGAGGATGATTGCTTTTGCACAAAATAGCACAACGACAATTTCCCTGACTGTCCAAAAAACAAGGATTTCAAAGATGGTTGATGAGGAATGCTTTAGCACACTATAGCACAAGGAGAATTTCCCTCACTGTCCTTCCCTGTCCCTAGAAACAAGGATTTGTACAGTAAAACACACTGACACTCTCCCTACCTATAGTTTTCTGTCCCTAGAAAAAAAATTTTTTTAAAGCACACTGTAGCACAAGGAGAATTTTCCTCACTGTCCTTCCCTGTCCCTAGAAACAAGGATTCGTACAGTAAAACACACTGACACTCTCCCTACCTATAGTTTTCTGTCCCTAGAAAAAATTGTTTTTTTAAAGCACACTATAGCACAAGGAGAATTTCCCTCACTGTCCTTCCCTGTCCCTAGAAACAAGGATTCGTACAGTAAAACACACTGACACTCTCCCTACCTATAGTTTTCTGTCCCTAGAAAAAATGTTTTTTTAAAGCACACTGTAGCACAAGGAGAATTTCCCTCACTGTCCTTCCCTGTCCCTAGAAACAAGGATTCGTACAGTAAAACACACTGACACTCTCCCTACCTATAGTTTTCTGTCCCTAGAAAAAATGTTTTTTTTAAAGCACACTATAGCACAAGGAGAATTTCCCTCACTGTCCTTCCCTGTCCCTAGAAACAAGGATTCGTACAGTAAAACACACTGACACTCTCCCTACCTATAGTTTAATGTCCCTAGAAAAAAAATTTTTTTAAAGCACACTATAGCACAAGGAGAATTTCCCTCACTGTCCTTCCCTGTCCCTAGAAACAAGGATTCGTACAGTAAAACACACTGACACTCTCCCTACCTATAGTTTTCTGTCCCTAGAAAAAATGTTTTTTTAAAGCACACTATAGCACAAGGAGAATTTCCCTCACTGTCCTTCCCTGTCCCTAGAAACAAGGATTCGTACAGTAAAACACACTGACACTCTCCCTACCTATAGTTTTCTGTCCCTAGAAAAAATGTTTTTTTAAAGCACACTATAGCACAAGGAGAATTTCCCTCACTGTCCTTCCCTGTCCCTAGAAACAAGGATTCGTACAGTAAAACACACTGACACTCTCCCTACCTATAGTTTTCTGTCCCTAGAAAAAATGTTTTTTTAAAGCACACTATAGCACAAGGAGAATTTCCCTCACTGTCCTTCCCTGTCCCTAGAAACAAGGATTCGTACAGTAAAACACACTGACACTCTCCCTACCTATAGTTTTCTGTCCCTAGAAAAAATGTTTTTTTAAAGCACACTATAGCACAAGGAGAATTTCCCTCACTGTCCTTCCCTGTCCCTAGAAACAAGGATTCGTACAGTAAAACACACTGACACTCTCCCTACCTATAGTTTTCTGTCCCTAGAAAAAATGTTTTTTTAAAGCACACTATAGCACAAGGAGAATTTCCCTCACTGTCCTTCCCTGTCCCTAGAAACAAGGATTCGTACAGTAAAACACACTGACACTCTCCCTACCTATAGTTTTCTGTCCCTAGAAAAAATGTTTTTTTAAAGCACACTATAGCACAAGGAGAATTTCCCTCACTGTCCTTCCATGTCCCTAGAAACAAGGATTCGTACAGTAAAACACACTGACACTCTCCCTACCTATAGTTTTCTGTCCCTAGAAAAAATGTTTTTTTTAAAGCACACTATAGCACAAGGAGAATTTCCCTCACTGTCCTTCCCTGTCCCTAGAAACAAGGATTCGTACAGTAAAACACACTGACACTCTCCCTACCTATAGTTTTCTGTCCCTAGAAAAAATGTTTTTTTTAAAGCACACTATAGCACAAGGAGAATTTCCCTCACTGTCCTTCCCTGTCCCTAGAAACAAGGATTCGTACAGTAAAACACACTGACACTCTCCCTACCTATAGTTTTCTGTCCCTAGAGAAAATGTTTTTTTAAAGCACACTATAGCACAAGGAGAATTTCCCTCACTGTCCTTCCCTGTCCCTAGAAACAAGGATTCGTACAGTAAAACACACTGACACTCTCCCTACCTATAGTTTTCTGTCCCTAGAAAAAATGTTTTTTTAAAGCACACTATAGCACAAGGAGAATTTCCCTCACTGTCCTTCCCTGTCCCTAGAAACAAGGATTCGTACAGTAAAACACACTGACACTCTCCCTACCTATAGTTTAATGTCCCTTGAAAAAATGTTTTTTTAAAGCACACTATAGCACAAGGAGAATTTCCCTCACTGTCCTTCCCTGTCCCTAGAAACAAGGATTCGTACAGTAAAACACACTGACACTCTCCCTACCTATAGTTTTCTGTCCCTAGAAAAAATGTTTTTTTAAAGCACACTATAGCACAAGGAGAATTTCCCTCACTGTCCTTCCCTGTCCCTAGAAACAAGGATTCGTACAGTAAAACACACTGACACTCTCCCTACCTATAGTTTTCTGTCCCTAGAAAAAATGTTTTTTTAAAGCACACTATAGCACAAGGAGAATTTCCCTCACTGTCCTTCCCTGTCCCTAGAAACAAGGATTCGTACAGTAAAACACACTGACACTCTCCCTACCTATAGTTTTCTGTCCCTAGAAAAAATGTTTTTTTAAAGCACACTATAGCACAAGGAGAATTTCCCTCACTGTCCTTCCCTGTCCCTAGAAACAAGGATTCGTACAGTAAAACACACTGACACTCTCCCTACCTATCCTTCTCTTTCCCTAAACTAAAGGAATCCAGGTTAAGCAAGAAAAAATAAATGTCACTGTCCCTGCCTATGCTTCTCTTTCCCTGCTCCGGAACACACTACACTAGGCCGCCGTGCTGGCGGCCTTTTATAGTGTGGGGCGTGTACTAAACACCCTCAGCAATAATTGGCCACAGGCATCCTGCCTGTGGCCAATCATTGCTCTCCTCGCTGCCGGCGCTGTGATTGGCCAAGCATGCGGGGTCACAGTGCATGCTTGGCCAATCACAGCGCCTGGATGACACTGCGATGGCGTAGTGCATTGTGGGCCGTTCGCGTCACTCGAATTAGGCGCGAACGGCCCAAATCGTTCGATCTTCGTCGAACGATCGAACAGCCGATGTTCGAGTCGAACGTATGTTCGACTCGAACACCGAGCTCATCCCTAATTTTCAGTAATAGTGACAAAAATAAAAGAATCCTAACAATGACCAGAAAGGAAATTGACATAATGAAAAATCTTTTTATCTGAACGTTGCATCTATATTCATGCCAGTAAAAAAATATAAAAGCAAAAAACAAAACATAGGTTTAATAGCAAAATATGGGGATAATGGCAGCGTGTAAGCCACTATTATCCCCATAAGCTGCAGAGATACCTCACTGATCATGCTGTCAACTCATGCATACTGGTCAGACAAGACTGCAGATAATGATAACAAATGGTTCCCTGGTATGTCATTTGTTTTACAACATACACATTAAAAAATATATTTTTTTACAACTTGTGTGTATTTTTATGAAATTAACATACACTGTAATTCCTCCTTAATTCTGAGTAACAAGAAATCTTGAGTTGAATTTACCAGATATCTAGATCGGAGGAATAATCAGTAGCACCTAGAAGAACATCTGGTGGGCGGTACCACAGAGTGACCACTTCTGAGGAGTACGTCTGACTGGGGATTGACTTCGCTCGGGCAAGACCTGTAGAGAGATCAGAGACATCACACAAAGTCTAAAATCAGCAAAATTCATCAGTCTGCTGTAAGCTATTAGTAACTTGCATACTCTAATGTCATCGAATTTATCAGTCTGTTGTAAGCTATTATTAACTTGCATACTCTAATGTCACCAAATTCATCAGTCTGCTGTAAACTATTAGTAACCTGCATAGTCTAATGTTACCAAATTCTTCAGTCTTCATTTCCTATACAATCTGATGCCATCAAAATGCATCAGTCTGATGTAAACTGTTTATTTCCTCCAAAATCTGATATCAACAAAGTGCATCAGTCTGCTGTAAACTGATGATTCCCTAACTCTTCTGGTTTCACTAGAATGCATTTTTTTGCTGTAAGCTATTAATTAACCACAACATAGAATGCCATCAAAATGCATTACAAATAAATCAATTACAAAAATTATAAAAATTAAAAAAAAGAGATTGCTATTTCAATTCCTAGCTATTATATGGAGTAAGGCTCGATTCACATCTATGCATGTTGTTTTTGAGCGTTTCTGCAGTGCTTTTTGCGGTGTTTGACGCGTTTTTTGGACACACGTTTTTACTGCGATTTTACCGCGATTTAGCAGTGATTTGCGTTTTGCGTTTTTTTTTTTTTTACACTGTATATAGCTGGTTGCTAAGGAGGGTGCCGGGAAGCCGGCTGCCACGTCCTTAACAACCGATGAGTCATCAGCTGTCAGCGGGCTTCCCACTGAATGTAAAAAAAAAAAAGAATTGCCGGTTAAAAAAAAAAAATTGTGAAAAAAACAGAATGGGGTCCCCCCAAAATCCATACCAGACCCTTATCCGAGCATGCAACCCGGCAGGTCAAGAAAGGGAGGGGACAAGCGAGCGCCCCACCTCCTCCTGAACCATACCAGGCCACATGCCCTCAACATGGGGGGGATGGGTGCTTTGGGGCACCCCACCCCAAAGCACCTTGCCCCCATGTTGATGGGGACAAGGGCATCTTTCCGACAACCCTTGCCTGGTGGGTGTTGGGGTCTGCGGGCAGGGGGCTTATCGAAATCTGGAAGGGGGCCCCCAGATCCCGACACCCCCTATGTGAATGAGTATGGAGTACATTGTACCCCTACCCATTCACCCAAAAAAAGTAGTGTAGTGTTAAAAACTACAGTAGACAGTTTTTGACAAGTCTTTTATTAAAAATATCTTCTCCTTCTCCGCTTCTTCCTCCGGTCTTCCTCCATCTTCTCCCACATCTTCATCCTCCAGTCTTCTCCTTCTTCTCCCCCTGCTTCTTCTTTCTTCTGTCTTCTTTGTCCGATGTTCTTCTTCCTCCGCCGCCGCTCCCTCCGACGACCCTCCTCCGATGCTGCGTCCCACTGATCTGTCCGTGCCGATGTCAAGCATTACTTAAATAATGATGGGGGTGTGGCAATTGGATTACGTCATCTGGAGGCCACGCCCCTTGTTACGTCACTGCCCGTGGCATGATAAGTCTGTGACGTCACAAGAGGGCATGGCCTCCGAATTATGTAATCCGATTGCCACACCCCCATCGTTATTTAAGTAATGCTTGACATTGGCGCGGACAGATCAGCGGGACGCAGCATTGGAGGAGGGTTATCGGCGGGAGCGTGGTCAGAAAAAGAAGAACACCAGACAAAGAAGACAGAAGAAAGAAGAAGAGCGGAAGAAGAAGCAGGGGGAGAAGGAGAAGACCAGAGGATGAAGATGTGGGAGAAGATGGAGGAAGAAGTGGAGAAGAAGAAGAAGATATTTTTAATAAAAAAGACTTGTCAAAAACTGTCTACTGTATTTTTTAACTCTACACTACTTTTTTTTGGGTGAATGGGTAGGGGTACAATGTACCCCATACTCATTCACATGGGGGGGATTTGGGGGCCCCCTTGTTAAAGGGGGCTTCCAGATTCCGATAAACCCCCTGCCCGCAGACCCCAACAACCACCGGGCAAGGGTTGTCGGGAAGAGACCCTTGTCCCCATCAACATGGGGCAAGGTGCTTTTGGGTGGGGGCCCAGAGCCCCCCCTGCCCCAAAGCACCCATCCCCCCATGTTTAGGGCATGCAGCCTGGTATGGTTTAGGAGGGGGGGGCGCTCGCTTGTCCCCTCCCTTTCCTGACCGGCCGGGCTGCGTACTCTGATAAGGGTCTGGTATGGATTTTGGGGGGACCCCCATGCTGTTTTTTTGGGCGTAGGGGGTTCCCCTTAAAATCCATTCCAGACCGAAGGGCCTGGTATGCTCTTGAAAGGGGAACCTGTGCCCTTTTTTTATTTATTTGGCGTGTTCCCCCTTAAGATCATAAGAGCACAAGTCGAATGCCAAAGTCGGATCATGCAAGACGACGATCCGACTTTGATCCGACTTCAGTGATATTCAATGGGCTGAAGTAGGATCAAAGTCAGACCAAAGTAGTGCAGGGAGCATTTTCAAAGTCCGACCGACTTGTGTCGGACCAGTTAAGACGGCTCCCATAGGGAAACATTGATTTTCACACATCATGCGACATGAGTGGCCAATGTCGGAGCGTTTGTCGCACTAGTGTGAACCCCACCTAAAGGTTTGTGAAGCAGGTTGGACATTTTTAGCCATATAGGCTATGGTTCTCCAAAGAGAAGTCTGTTGCTTGAGTGACCGGAGCATGTATACCTACAGTATGTGTTAATTTAGTGGAAAAAAAGCCAAGCCATCTGATTGCCATCTTAAAGTGGCTACCTTTCAGCATCTTGGCAGACAACTATTTTGAATTTGCTGGGCAGCTAGTTCCTTCGTTTACTCTCCCTTCATTTATTTTTTTTTTTTCTGTTTTCAACACTCAACAAACTTTGCATTGGTTTTTTAAAGCAGTAAAATGCGTTTAATGTAATCCAGATATTGGCCATGTATTTTTTTTACACACATGCATCCCATTAACTTGCCAAGACTGAACATTTCATTAACCTGAAGAGTTTGTTTAATCTTATTCATAGTGATCTAATTACAAATGAAGTGTACTCGAAAGGCCTGTTGCCCAACTACTCTGATGTAATTGTATCAGCTGTATTGGACTTACCAAAGTCAGCCAGTTTGAGCTCCCCTAGATAGCTGATAAGGAGATTCTGTGGTTTTAGGTCTCGATGCAGGATGTGCTGGTGATGGATATAGGCCAGACCTCTGAGCAACTGGAACATGAAGAGCTACACAAGGAGATAACAAGTCTGAGATCAAAAGAGGAGCCTTTATACTTTGCACATAACTACTTTCACTGTGTTCTTGCAGCTTCTGGTTGGAATCAGCCCAATGTACATACATACGTATGCCACCTTTTTTTATTTGTTATACAAAAATATTTTATGATTGATGTAAAATGAGTTATATGGAACTGGTAACAAAAATAAATACTGACAGTAAAATGTCCAGGGCAAATCACACAACTCTAATAAACAAGTAACGGCTAAGTACGACATGATTACAGAAAGATAAGGCTCACATACTATAGGTGTTATTTTCTTTGCTTGTCAACTGGGGTGACACAATACAAATAGCCTACTGCATGGATAGAATACATAAAAAATTATGTGGTCTTTAGAACTGCTTCAATTAGGTAGTGGCCTATTGCATTAGGGTGTGCACCCCAGTAGGGATGAGCTTCGGGTTCGAGTCAAACTCATGTTCAACTCGAACATCGGTTGTTCGCTCGTTCGCCGAATTTCGAACAATGTGGGCCGTTCGCGCCAAATTCGAGTGCCGCGCATGACCCACATGCTTTGGCGAATCACAGCGCCGTCAGCACAGAGAGCCCTAATTGGCCAAAGGAAGGGTGCCTTTGGCCAATCATGGCTCAGGGGAGTAGGTACACGCCCCACACTATATAAGGCCGCCTGCGTGTCGGCCTTGTGTAGTGTGTTGCGGCGTTGTGAGTCTGAGAGAGATAGAGAGTCAGAGTGTCATTTCATTTCAGTTAGATAGAGCAGGCAGGCGATTCAGGTAGCTGCAGTCAGTGTATTTAGTATATATATGAATCCCAGGAGTTGTGTGCGTGTGTATGTGTGTATATATATATATACACACTGTATTCAGTTTAGCTAGATCTCACTTCAGAGTGTTCCTGTTATTCTCGCTGCAGTATATTAAGTCAGTGTACTGTATACTGGGCTCTGTGTGCACGTAAAGCTGACTGCAGACTATTCCTTTTCTATTACTGATAATACAGGCAGTTGATTGAGCTAACCTGCAGTATATTAAGTCAGTGTACTGTATACTGGCCACAGTGTGCACGTAAAGCTGACTGCAGACTATTGCTTTTCTATTACTGATAATACAGGCAGTTGATTGAGCTAACCTGCAGTATATTAAGTTAGTGTACTGTATACTGGCCACAGTGTGCACGTAAAGCTGACGGCAGACTATTGCTTTTCTATTACTGATAATACAGGCAGTTGATTGTGCTAACTTGCAGTATATTAAGTTAGTTTACTGTATACTGGCCACAGTGTGCACGTAAAGCTGACTGCAGACTATTCCTTTTCTATTACTGATAATACAGGCAGTTGATTGAGCTAACCTGCAGTATATTAAGTCAGTGTACTGTATACTGCCCACAGTGTGCATGTAAAGCTGACTGCAGACTATTATTTTTCTATTACTGATAATAAAGGCAGTTGATTGACCGAACCTGCAGTATATTAAGTCAGTGTACTGTATACCATCCACAGTGTGCATGTAAAGCTGACTGCAGACTATTGCTTTTCTATTACTGATAATACAGGCAGTTGATTTAGCTAACCTGCAGTATATTAAGTCAGGGTACTGTATACTGGGCTCAGTGTGCACGTAAAGCTGACTGCAGACTATTGCTTTTCTATTACTGATAATACAGGCTGTTGATTGAGCTAACCTGCAGTATATTAAGTCAGTGTACTGTATACTGGGCACAGTGTGCAGCTAAAGCTGACTGCAGACAATTCCTTGTGTATGTCTGGAAGGCCAACAAGGAGAGGCAGACACACACAGGCCATTAAAAGAGGGTAAGCAGGCTCTGTGTCTAGAGGCAACAGTGCTGGTCGTGGACATGGTGCATCCTCATCAGCATGTGGCCGTGGGGCACGCTTGTCCTTTTTTTCAGCAGCTGGCCGTGTTGAGCCAGAACATGCAGAAGAGTTGGTAGAGTGGATGACCAAGCTGTTCTCATCCTCCTCATCCTCTCTCACCCAGGCTCAGGGTACTTTGTCTGCCAAAGCAGCTGCCAAAGCGGCCTCTTCCCTCGGCTCAATGGCATCAGTCACTCCTTCCCTAGCCTCATCATGTCCTGCGGAGTCCCCCGAACTGTTCTACCACAGTGTTGGGTACATGCTGCAGGAGAATGCGCAGCGTTTTGAAGGCTCCGATGATGGTACCCAGCTTGAGGAAGGCAGTAACGTGAGCCCAGAGAGAGGGGGTGCCCAAGAAGGACAACAAACTGGCAGTCAAGTTCCCCCAGCTGCAGCATACTGCCAGGTTTGCTCCAGTGACGAGGCGGGAGGGGATGATGAGGTCACTGACTCTACGTGGGTACCTGATAGGAGAGAGGAGGAGGAGGAGGCACATCTCCAATGAGGCAGGATGCCCTCCAGGGGCCAGTTTAAGGGCAGCCAACCGACTGCATCACACCGCAGAGCTCTGCATGTGCAGGGCGCTGTTGTCTCTGCACGTTATTCCAAAAGTTCTTTGGTGTGGGCCTTTTTTGAGACATGTGCAGATCGCACCGTTGCCATTTGCAACATATGTCTGAAGCGTATCTCGCGTGGCCAAAACATCAGCCACTTGGGCACCACATGCTTGACCAGACATATGTTGACCTGCCATGCAGTCCGTTGGCAAGCGTACATAAAAGACCCACACCAAACAACAAAGCGGACCTCTCCTTGCTCCTCATCAGCTGGGATCTCCAACCCCACTATACCTTCAGTCCTCTCAGAAACCTGCACTGAGAGGAAAAAAGGTGTAGAATTAGGTGTGTCACTGGCAAGTACTTGGGGGCAATCTGCTATCGGTACACCAATGTCCGATTGTACCAGGCAAATTTCCCTGCCCCAGCTGCTGCACCGCCGAAAGAAATTCGCTCCCAGCCATCCACATGCCCAGCGGTTGAATGCTAGCTTGGCTAAATTGCTAGCACTTCAACTGCTGCCTTTTCAGTTGGTAGACTCTGCCCCCTTCCGTGAGTTTGTGGAATGTGCGGTACCTCAGTGGCAGGTTCCCAAACGCCACTTTTTTCACAGAAGGCGATTTCGGCTCTCTACCGGCAAGTGGAAGGCAATGTCTTGGCCTCGCTGGACAAGGCGGTCAGCGGTAAGGTGCATATGCACCTTACCGCTGACTCATGGTCCAGCAGGCATGGACAGGGACGTTACCTATCTTTCACGGCCCACTGGGTGACTCTGCTGGCAGCTGGGAAGGATGCAGGACAGGGTGCAGTAGTGTTGGAGGTTGTCCTGCCACCACGCCTCAAATGCTACTAGTGGTGATTCTGACACACCTCTCTCCTCCACCCCCCTCTTCTTCTTCTTCCTCCATGGCCTCTTCCTGTGCTGATTTGCCCTTGGAACCAGTGGTGCTCCGTAGGCGTTCAAGGGGCTGGTGTGCTTGGGGGACAGGAGCCACACTGGGGCAGAGATTCTGTCAGCTCTGCAGGGACAGGCTCAGAGGTGGTTTACGCCACGCCAGCTTAAGCAAGGAATGGTGGTTTGCAACAATGGCACCAACTTCCTCTCTGCCCTCCGACAGGGACAGCTGACCCATGTGCCCTGTTTGGCTCACATCCTTAACTTGGTGGTGCAGCAGTTCTTGGGCAGGAACCAGGGCTTACAGGATGTCCTGAGGCAGGCCAGGAAAGTCTGTGCATTTCCACCGGTCATATAATGCCAGTGCTCGGCTGGCTGACCTCCAAAAGAATACAACATGCACAAGAACCGCCTAATCTGTGACATGCCCACCAAGTGGAACTCAACCTTGGCCATGCTGCAGCGGCTGCACAAGCAGCAGAGGGCCATCAATGAGTAACTGTGCAACTATGGCACCAGGGATGCATGCACTGTCCTGTCACCATTTGAGGAGGCTACGAGGATGGTGAGCAGTGACAGTGCATGCATCAGTGACACTCTCCCTCTTGTCCATCTGTTGAAGCACACGCTGCGTGGAATAATGGACAGGGCACTTGAGGCAGAACAGAGGGAGGAAGAGGAGAACTTCCTTACCTCTCAAGGCCCCCTTTATCCAGACAGTGTTCCTGCTGGCCCGGCTATCACACAGGAAGAGGAGGAGGAGGAGGAGGATTATTGTGTCAGCATGGAGGTGGAGCTTAGCACTCAGCACTCAGCATCAGCAGCAGGCTTCAAGGGATCAATTACAGTCCCAAGACACCCATGGACTTGTACGTGGCTGGGAGGAGGTGGCTGCGGATAATGTCGTCCTCAGTGACCCAGAAGACTCCGCACGAATGCCTCAGCAAACCTACGCTGCATGGCCTCCCTGATCCTGCAAAACCTGTGGAAGGATTCTCGTATTCGTGTGATCAAGGAGGGGGATCATTACTGGCTGTCAACCCTCCTTGATCCACTTAACAAGGGTTATCTTGCCGTCGCAGAGGGAGCAAAGGATGAAGCATCTTCAGGAGGCCTTGCAGAAAGGTCTGTACAACGCGTTCCCAGAGACCGGGAGGTTACAAATTCCTGGTCCTGGACAACGTGTTGCTGAGGCTCCGGTCAGTCAAAGAAGGAGCGGTGGAGAAAGTGGCCGTCTGACCGATGTGTTCAGACAATTTTTTAGTACACAGCCCCAAGGTATGATCGCTTCCAGCAAACATCGCCAGCGTCTGGTTTACATGGTGCAGGAATACCTAGGGGCAAGATCAGACTTGGACACCTTTCTCACCAAAAATCCTCTGGGTTACTGGGTCTTGAGGATGGATCACTGGCCAGAGCTTGCACAGTATGCAATTGAGGTACTGGCTTGTCCTGCATCCAGCGTTCTTTTGGAACGCACATTCAGTGCTGCTGGAGGCTTTGTAACCGATCACAGGGTGCGCCTGTCCAGCGTCTCGGTCGATCGACTGAACTTCATAAAAATGAATCAGTCTTGGATCACCACCAGCTACCAAGCACCTGATGCTGATGTAACCGAATAATTTTTTGGGAAATATCAGATCCCTTCAAGACTGCCTATGCTGATGCTGTGTGACTATCCTGTTATGCTGAGTGACTATCCTCTTCCTCCTCAATAATCATGCTGATAGCTTGAAAGAACATTTTTGGTTCTGGGCACCGCCACCAGTGGCTAAGGCCCAATTTTTCAGCCCCTGTTTAACAGGGGCGTGTAGTTACAATTTTTGATGCAATGCTTTGCAGCAAGGCTCATTGCTGTGCTCCAACTACAGTATCTGTGAGGGGTTGCAGTGTTGTGGCACCAGCACCAGTGCCTAAGGCCCAATTTTTCTGCCCCTGTTTAACAGGGGCGTGCAATTACAATTTTTGATGCAATACTTTGCAACAGGGCTCATTGCTGCGCTCCAAGTACAGTATCTGTGAGTGGTTGCAGTGTTGTGGCACCAGTGCCTAAGGCACAATTTGTATGCCCCTGTTCAACAGGTGCATGTAATTACAATTCTTGATCTAATAATTCACAGCAGGGCCCATTACTGCGCCCACCAAGAGTAACTGAGGGCTTACAGTTTTGTGGCAACTTGACCAACACTGTGCCTCACTGTGCCCATGCCTCACTGCGCCTCACTGTGCCCATGCCTCACTGTGCCCATGCCTCACTGTGCCTCACGTACGGTACCTTGATCGGTGCTGTGCCCATCTCCAGTCTTATTATGTCCCGGCGCCGCCGGCGGCCATTCCAATATTCAAAATCCGCGCCTCCTCCTTGTCTGTGATAGGCGGAACACTCAATTTCCCAGCATTCATAACACGGTCGAGGATGAGAGGATGTCTGTGATAGGCTGAACACTGTCTGCTTTGAAATTGAGTGTTCCGCCTATCACAGACGAGGAGGCGCGGCTTTTGAACACTGGAATGGCCGCCGTCTGTCTGCATGACACGCTGATCAGGTAGGCAGACGGCGGCGGTTGTAATTGAGATAACATCTACTCGCGACGGCTGCAGCGAGTAGATGTAATTGCGGTAACGCCGCCCAAGTAATGGGAACGGCATTACCATGAGGGGAAGAGTAATCCGTTAGATTACTCGTTACCCTCTAAAGTATCTGCATTAAGTAACGCCGTTTACTTTAACGCAGTTACTACCAACACTGTTGACGACACACAAATCTATCTCTCTACTCCTCATCTCACTCCTTCAGTCTTCTGTCACATTAATAACTGATATATTGGCAATGATGTCACACCACTTCCTCAAACTCAATCTTTCTAAAACTGAGGTCATAATGTTTCCTCCTGCTCGTGCCTCAGGGCCGGACTGGCCTACCGGGATAACGGGACATTTGCCTGTCCTGGGGCCGGTTTCATTTGCGGCTGCAGCAGTGCTCCCTGTCCCCTCTCTCCTGCTCCTGTTTATCACGGAGCTGCCTGGCTGGATCTGTGTTCGGCGGTGACGCTGTAACACGGTCCCACCCCCCTAGACCGGCTTGTGTGATAGTAGATAGAGTCAGCGTTCAGCCTATCACAGGAGCCGGTCTAGGGGGGCGGGACCGGGTTACAGCGTCACCGCCGAACACAGATCCAGCCAGGCAGCTCCGTGATAAACAGGAGCAGGAGAGAGGGGACAGGGAGCACTGCAGGAGATGCCTGCCGTACAGCCCGCAGTGTGCCTGGATAGGAGGAGAAGCAGGGGGCGCATATAGAGGAAATTTGCTTTCTATATTCCTCCATACAGCCGCTGAATGCTTGCAGAAGGGGGAGGAGGAGGAGAATCAAGCATTCCGCGGCTGTATGGAGGAATATAGAAAGCTAATTTCCTCTATATGCGGCCCCCCTGCTTCTCCTCCTATCCAATTTCTTTTGCTGACCCCTCCCAGTTCTCCTTGTGGCTCCCCCCCCAGTGCTCTCCTCCCCCAACACACTCTCCAGCCCCCCCACATTTCTCTCCACCTCTTTTCTTTCTGCCCCCCTGCTCTCCAGCTACCATTCCAGTGCTCTCCACCCCTGTTCTCCCCCCCCAGTACTCTCCACTCCCCCCAGTGCTCTCCACCCCTGTTCTTTCCCCCCCCCCAGTGCTCTCCCCATACCTCCCCAGCCCCCACCCCAGTGCTCTCTGCCCCCACAGTGCTCCCCAGCCCCCCCCACCCCTGTTCTTTCTGGCCCCCCAGTGCTCTCAAGCTCCACCCATCGCTCTCCAGCCCCCTGTGCTCTCCACCCCTGTTCTTTTTGGCTCCCCCTCCAGTGCTTTCAAGCTCCCCCCCCAGTACTCTCCGCTCCCCCTGCATTTTGCCCCCACCCATGTGCTCTCCAACCCCGCCAGTGCTCTCCGCCCCCCATAGTGCTCTCCAGCACTCCATGCTCCCCACCCCTGTTCTCCCCCCCCCCCAGTGCTCTCCAGCTCTCCCCATCACTCTCCAGCCCCCACCCCAATGCTCTCCAGCCCCCCCGTGCTCCCCACCCTTATTCTTTTTGCCCTACCCATGTGCTCTCCAACCCCGCCAGTGCTCTCCGCCCCCCATAGTGCTCTTCAGCACCCTGTGATCCCCACCCCTGTTCTTTCTCCCCCCCCAGTGCTCTCCAGCTCTCCCCATCACTCTCCAGCCCCCACCCCAGTGCTCTCTAGCCCCCCGTGCTCCCCGCCCTTATTCTTTTTGCCCTACCCATGTGCTCTCCAACCCCACCAGTGCTCTCCGCCCCCCCATAGTGCTCTCCAGCACCCCGTGCTCCCCACCCCTGTTCTTTCTCCCCCCCCAGTGCTCTCCAGCCCTCCCCATCACTCTCCAGCCCCCCGTGCTCCCCACCCCTGTTCTTTTTGCCCCCACCCATGTGCTCTCCAACCCCGCCAGTGCTCTCCGCCCCCCATAGTGCTCTCAGCCCCCCTGTGCTCGCCACCCCTGTTCTTTTTGCCCCCACCCATGTGCTCTCCAACCCCACCAGTGCTCTCTGCCCCCCATAGTGCTCTCCAGCCCCCCGTACTTTCCACCCGTGTTTTTTCTGGCCCCCACTGGTGCTCTCAAGCTCCCCCCATTGCTCTCCACCCCCCAGTGCTCTCCACTCCCGCCTGCTCTTTGTACCGCCCAGTGCTCTCCACCCCTGTTCTTTCTCCCCCTCAGTGCTCTCAAGATCCCCCCCAGTGCTTTTTACCTCCCACACTGTTAGCCCCCTCAGTGCTCTCCAGCCCCCCCCTCTCAGCCTCCTGTGCTCTCCACCCCTGTTCTTTTTGGCTCCCCCCCAGTGCTCTCAAGCCCCCCCCCCAGCGCTCTCCGCTCCCCACCCCTGCGATCTCCACTCCCCCCTGCTCTTTGCCCCCACCCATGTGCTCTCCAACCCCGCCAGTGCTCTCCGCTCCCCCTTCTCTCCAGCTCCCCCCCAGTGCTCTCACTTCCCCAGGACCAGAGGACAGGCTGACTGGGGCCGGAAAATGAGGACGGCCGAAGGTGCAGGTGGCCAGGGACCACTCCATCTCACAGCAAACAGATCCTCTGGAAGGAGCACTGTCCCCATCCAAAACGAGAACAGACCCTGCCTGCTGATGGCGATCATGGATATCCTGCTGGCATGGAAGGTACCGTACCAAGCATCAACAACACACCTTCCCACAGACAGGGACTGCAGACTGGGACATGGGGCATAGGAGAGACTGCATTCACGGGCACAGTAAAGCTGCATTTGATGAGCATAGTGAGGCTGCAATGATGGGCACAGTAAAGCTGCATTTGATGGGCACAGTAAAGCTGCATTTGATGAGCACAGTAAAGCTGCATTTGATGAGCACAGTAAAGCTGCATTTGATGAGCACAGTAAAGCTGCATTTGATGAGCACAGTGAGGCTGCATTGATGGGCACAGTGAGGCTGCAATGGTGGGCACAGTGTGGCTGCAATGGTGGGCACAGTGTGGCTGCAATGGTGGGCACAGGGAGGCTGCAATGGTGGGCACAGGGAGGCTGCATTGATGGGCACAGTGAGGCTGCATTTGATGGGCACAGTGAGGCTGCATTTGATGGGCACAGTGAGGCTGCATTTGATGGGCACTGATGAGGATGCATTTGATGGGTACTGGTGTGGCTGCATTGAGCTTTTGTATCATGTCTGCAGCCTCTGACCAGCTCCTGTATCATGTCTGCAGTCTCTGAGGGAGTCTGGAGAGGAGTCAAGAGTGGGAGCACCGCCGGGATGGGGGTCATGGGAGAAGTCAGATGTGTGGGGACTGTGGAGAGGAGACTATTGGATAAAACCAGAGCCACCGAGCTGGAGCTGACTGACTGAGCCCTGCACGGTGTACCTGAGAGGAGGTCAGTGACAGCACCGCTAGGCCAGTCTGAGGGGGGGTCACTGATGTAAAGGGGGGAGTGAATACGATAATTTAAGGGGGCATTGATATAAAGCTTTCCCCCCTATATCAGTAACCCACCTCCCCTTACCTTAGTGTATTCTTTCTGCGGAAGGTGGCCCCCCCCCCACTTTCTGAGTTCCTGGGGTCCCCCTTGATGATTGACCACTTTTACCACTTTTAACTGGAATTTGCGTTTTATATATATAAAGCCCTATGTGCTTTCATATCTGTCTTATCTATATATAATACACTCTTCAAATGTGCTTTAAAATGTATGGTTTTCCCTTTCATGAACAAGAAAATAATGACGTTATGCTGGTATAATAATGCTGTGGGGCTGGTATGAAAATTTTTCCAGGGCTGGATTTTATTCCCAGTCCGGCCCTGCCGTGCCCCCTCCCCTGAATACAACCATCAGTCCCTCCGCTCATGCCAGGGTGCTAGGTGTTATCCTGGACTCTGACCTGTCCTTTCAGCCCCAAATCCAATCGCTGTGCAAATCTTGTAGACTTCACCTATGTAACATACATACGTCTTCCTCACCTGAGGGCAGATGGATTGTACCTGCACATCTGATCACTTTCTAAAGTTTATTGCCAGCAAAATGCTCTTCCCAGTAATGACAAAACTGATAAAAGTTAGGAAATAAGCTGTCTCCACTTATGTTTATACAGCTGGTCATGTAGGATCAGTGGGGATAATTTGAGCAATGGGTGACTGTGTTGGCACCACCCAGCTCATCACACTTAGATTTAAAAATAGGAGTAGGATGGTAAATTCTCAGCCGAACAGTGACTACAGCCAAGCAGATGCAAGTTACTATTTGGGTGTTTAGGCAGCTTTTAGAATACAATAGCTGGCAGGGGATATTCCTCCAGGCTGTTTAGCATGGATGGGGGAACCAAGTGATTTCACTTATTCAGCCTTTCGGGTTGTACTAGAGCATTCTACTTGTGTATGGCTAGCCTTAGCTAATATAAATTGTGAGCCATTTATATGAAATCTAGTGTGTTTGTGGATGCAAGATGCAACTCATTTATAGAATTAATGAAACGTGAACTTCACAGAGAACAGATCAGTATTGCAAGAAGAATTAGCCTATTCTGGTTCAAGCAATGAGTCCTAGGTGTCAATTGTCTGACCTTAGATATATGAATAAAAACAGGATCTCACCCGGACATTGTATGGCAGAAGTCCTCCAGGATGCTGGGCCATGTACTGTGACAGGTCTGTATGCTGCAGACCTATAATATGTATACCAAAGTATCAGCAAAACAAGCCCTAAATTTTAAAAAAATGTTTATTATTTACCATAGACCTTTCTTAATATAAACACCTATTACATAATGTAACCCTTTCTTGTACCATGACCTCATCCGTACCCACTCCCCAACCCCCTATATATCTGACTAGGTTTGAAACAACTATAGACTTAAGATCGTCTGATTTCCTGAGGATACTCAAAAAAATAGTATGAGGGTCAAGAATAAGTGCAGTTATGAATAAGTAATGTCATGTTGGCTTTATCCCTAGTCTTGCTGTATTCCTATTCAGCAGGGTGAAAAGTATACTTTTAATAATCTTATTGTATATAAATTAAATCTGATTGATTGTTCTGGGTTACTTCCCTTTCCATGATCATCTCTGTACTCCATTAGTGAGTAAGACTATGATCGTGCCGATATTAGGAAATGAAAATTCTGTCCTCAGTCTGTTTTATTTCTATTATTATTTATTTAAAATCTCAAGAAATGACTAAACATCTGCTGGAAGTTCTTTATTGAGACTATTTAATTGGGCTGAATGATTCAAAATAGATTTAAAAACAAGTCAGCTCATTTCATAGAGATGTCCAAAACAGTGCCACGAGCTCCCCCTACAGGACATGCGTGGACAAGAAAAGGATGCAGCATGGCCTTACAGTATATAAAACAAAAAAGCATATCTGTAAAAAAAAAAAAAATAGCTCCATATGTGCTGGCTTTTTGTAACTTTTGTTATATGCTAATTTTCTGTTTTTATGCACCGATTGGCAATTTATTTATTTTTTGCCAGGATTAAGACATATGTTTTATTTTACTGACTGTTTTAAAGTAGCTGATATTTGTATTGAAAAAATGTACCGTACTTGTATTGGAAAAATTAACTGATTACACAATGAAACAATACATAAGTGGATGTTTCTTTTTTTGTTTTCTCCTTTTTTTTAATGCTCATAGGGTTCTCGTCATTTACCTATAGTTTTATACATTTGGTATAATAAAATATAGAGGTGTAAAAACTGAAAATTTATATCATATACTTACCGTAATTTTCCTTTCGTGATGGACTCCATGGCAGCCTACGTGTGGGTTAATCCCGCCTCTCAAATCTCATAGGACCCTTCTCCCATAAATCTTTGCATCTAGCCAGAGACAGTGTTCCATAATATAGCCTACTCCAGCAAATGGGAGGGAACTCCCGCTGCCATGGAGTCCATCAGGAAAGGAAAATTACGGTAAGTATATGATATAAATTTTCTGTTTTCCCGACAGACTCCATGGCAGCCTACGTGTGGGAAATGACTAGCCATACACACCCGGGTGGGCAATTGCTGGATAAAGAAAAAGGTTTAATTGACACTGTCAACAGATAAAACATGTAAACCAAAGTTAACCGAAGACAAAGAAGCCGGTTCTACCCAATAGTGCGTCATAAATGTGTTTATCGACGACCATGAGGCCGCTTTGCAGATTACTTCCGGGGAGACATGACGGGCGGTCGCCCATGATGTGGAAACGCTCCTGGTAGAATGAGCGGTCACGGGGGACGTGGCCTGGACCGGCATGTGAGAGGACACAGCTCTCACAGCTCCTGAGCTTGATCCGGTATTGATCCTCCCTCAGCCACATTACCGACATTCTGCAGATATATGCTGCAAGCTGCTGATCCCGGGATAACAGGGGAACCTCCGCCAGCCCTCTGCACCAGAGGAATGACCCGGAAAACGCTTTCTGACATGGGTCCTGATTTCCAAGATGGCGCCGGCGCGTCCGCAGTGAAGGGGACCCCACGAGGAGCTGACAGGGGGGAAGGAGATGGGACCTAAAGGACAAAGGCAGCCCAAGGCTCAGGGTAAGGATACACCTAAAGACGTGGTGTATTACACCCAGAAAATGAATGGGCTGATGGGGGCAGAGGAGGCTGGACACTCACAGCACATGGAGCCTGCTTTACATGACACGCAGGCTGGGGCGGCCATCTTGGGTGCACAGTGTGAGAACGAAGAGACTGATCCCTCTGATTCTGGGGCACCTGGGGTTGGTGAACAGGACACTTCAGGGATTGCTCAGCCTACGCTGGCAGATATCCTCAGGGCTGTTAACATTGGCAATGCCTCGGTAGCCACCATGAGAGAGGAACTGTCGCTGCTGCGGCAGGATATGCAAAAACTGCGGGAACACACTACTGCTGTGGAAAGTAGGGTGAGTGAAATTGAGGATCAGTTACCCCCCATTGAGAGAGATGCCAAAGCTGCCTATAGATTTGCAATGGAGGCTATTGACAGAGCAGAAGATTTTGAGAACCGCCTAAGGAGGAATAATGTTCGCATTGTGGGTCTCCCTGAGAAGGTGGAAGGCAGGGACCCCACAACTTATGTGGAAGGCTGGTTGCTGGACATCTTTGGAAAGAATGCTTTCTCTCCTATGTTTGCGGTGGAGCGTGCCCATAGGGTGCCATCTCGCCCATCCCAACCTGGGGGGCCCCCTAGGCCGATACTAGGAAGATTACTACATTATAGGGACAGAGAAACAGTGCTCCGGCTTGCCCGGGAAAAGGCAAACATACAATATAATGGAGCCAGAGTGTCCTTTTACCCTGACTTCTCAGCTGAGTTGCAGAGACGCCGGGCAAAATTCTTTGATGTGAAGCGCAGGCTCCGACAGTTACAGCTTCCTTATGCCATGTTGTACCCGGCTAAGCTCCGTGTGATAGTGCAGGGCCAAGCACAATTTTTGGAGTCGGCCAAGGATGCAGTCAACTGGCTGGACCGTAATGAGCAAGCCCTGAGGCAGCGTGACCAGAATGGTGGGGAGGATTGATGGAGGTGGAATGTCCCGCAAGAATTACTGGATCTTCTCATAATTCCTGAGGCGCTTTGATGTACTGTGGAGAACTTGTGCTGATCTTATCCGGATGGACCCTGGCTGAGGGACAGTATCCTGCATCATATCAAGACAAGAGCTTCAGAAATCGTCAGCGTGGATTTACAAATTGTGTATTTGAGAGACCCCCTGAGTGCGTTTCCGGGGTATATGGTTGCCCTGCCCTGTTGGCAGGAAATGGTTCTATGTTACCGGTGAGTAGTGATGAGCCGAACACCCCCGGGTTCGGTTCGCACCAGAACCCGCGAACGGACCGAAAGTTCGAACGAACATTAGAACCCTATTAAATACAATGGATGCGAACGTTCGAATTCTAAAGTGCTAATTATAACAACTATTATGCATGTTATTGTCCTAAAAAGGGTTTGGGAACCCGGGTTCTGCACCAGGGGACATGTATCAATGCAAAAATAAGTTTTAAAAACGGTCGTTTTCCGGGAGCAGTCATTTTAATGATGCATAAAGTGAAAAAAAAAAAGTCAAATATTCCTTTAAATATCGTACCTGGGGGGTGTCTAAAGTATGCCTGTGAAGTGCCACGTGTTTCCCGTGTTTAGAACTGTCCCTGCACAAAATGACACTTCTAAAGGAAAAAAAAGCCATTTAAAACTGCTTGCGGCTTTAATGTAATGTCTGGTCCCGGTAATATGGATGAAAATCTTTAAGAAAAATGGCATAGCTACCCCATGACCCCCCCCCCTACCCCAGCCCATTACCAGCCCCTTTGGGTCTTGTATGGATATTAAGGGGAACCCCGCACATAAAATAAAAAAGGCCCTATATACTCTGAACAGCCGTATACAGGCGGTGCATACAAGACAGGGACTGTAGGTTTGTTCTTATGTAGAATCTGTTTGTAATTTTGAACAGGTACATTGTTGAAGTGTAGCTCCAGACCAAAAATCTATTTTTAAACTTTTTGGAAAACATAGGTAAGGGTTATCACCCCTGTAACATTTGTTTTGCTGTCTGTGCCCCTGTTCAGAACATTTCACCTCACTTTCCGTCCTAATGACAACTGTTTTTGAAATGTGGTGTTTTTCTTGAAACAAGGATTGCTGATAAAGCATCAGTACAGAGGAGACACCTTTCTCCCATATTTATTCTTACAGGAGAGAATTTTCCTTCCTAGTGGTAGATTTCCTCTCACTTCCTGTTGTCTTCTTGCGTTTGCAAGTAGGAGTCATTTGTAAGTTGGATGTTTGAAAGTAGGGACCTGCCGTATATACTCTGCAGAAATAGGCCCCTTAGTTGTTGGTGTTGGCACAACACTGTAAGCACTCACAGTTACTCTTGGTTGGTGCTGGAACGCCCTGCTGTCAACTATTATATCAGGAATTTTAATTACATATAATTGTTGAACAGTGGTAGTAAAAATTGGGCCTTTGATGGTGGTGCTGGTGCCACAACACTGTAAGCCCTGACAGTTACTCTTGGTGGGTGCAGCAATGGGCCCTGCTGTGAATTATTAGATCAAGAATTGTAATTACATGCCCCTGTTGAACAGGGGCTGAAAAATTGGGCCTTAGGCACTGGTGGCACAACACTGCAACCCTTCACAGATACTGTACTTGGAGCACAGCAATGAGCCCTGTTGCAAAGTATTGCTTCAAAAATTGTAATGACACGCCCCTGTTAAACAGGGGCTGAAAAATTGGGCCTTAGGCACTGGTGGCACAACACTGCAACTCCTCACAGATACTGTACTTGGAGCACAGCAATGAGCCCTGTTGCAAAGTATTGCTTCAAAAATTGTAATTACACGCCACTGTTAAACAGGGGCTGAAAAATTGGGCGTTAGGCACTGGTGGCGGCACCCATAAACAAAAATGATCTTCCAAGCTATCATCATCAATCGTATCATTGAGGACTCGGAGGAGGAGGATAGGCAGTCAACATAACAGCACAGGCACTCAGCATCAGCATCAGTCTTGAAGGGATGTGACATTTTAAAATCAATTAGTCTGTTATATCAGCATCAGGTGTGTGGTAGCTGGTGGTGATCCAAGACTGGTTCATCTTGATGAAAGTCAGTCGATCAACCGAGTCGGTGGACAGGCGCACCCTGTGATCCGTGACAAATCCTCCAGCAGCACTGAATGTGCGTTCCGAAAGAACGCTGGATGCAGGACAGGCCAGTAGCTCAATTGCATACTGTGCAAGCTCTGGCCAGTGATCCATCCTCAAGACCCAGTAAGCCAGAGGATTTTCGGTGGGGAAGGTGTCCAAGTCTGACCTTGCCCCTAGATATTCCTGCACCATGTTTATCAGACGCTGGCGATGGTTGCTGGAACCGATCATACTTTGGGGCTGCGGACTAAAGAATTGTCTGAACGCATCGGTCAGACGGCCACCTTCCCCACCGCTCCTTCTTTGACTGGCCGAAGCCTCAGCAACTCGTTGTCCAGGACCAGGAGTTTGCAACCTCCCAGTCTCTGGGAACGCGTTGCACAGACCTTTCTGCAAGGCCTCCCGGAGTTGTCTCATCCTCTGCTCCCTCTGCGACGGTAACATAAGGTCCGCAACCTTACCCTTGTACCGTGGATCAAGGAGAGTGGCCAGCCAGTAATGGTCCCTCTCCTTGATCCGAAGAATACGAGGATCCTTCCGCAGACTTTGCAGGATCAGGGAGGCCATGCAGCGTAGGTTTGCTGAGGCATTCGCTCCGGAGTCCTCTGGGTCACTAAGGACGACATGATCCGCAGCCACCTCCTCCCAGCCACGTACAAGTCCACTGGTTTCTTGGGACTGTAAATCATCCCTAAAAGACTGCTGCTGATGATGCTGAGTGCCAGCCTCCACCTCCATGCTGACACAATCCTCCTCCTCCTCCTCCTCCTCCTCCTCCTCCTCTTCCTGTGCGATGGGTGGGACAGAAGGAACACTGTCTGGGTAAAGGGGGCCTTGAGAGGCAAGGAAGTCCTCCTCTTCCTGCCTCTGTTCTGCCTCAAGTGCCCTGTCCATTATTCCACGCAGCGTGTGCTCCAACAGGTGGACAAGAGGTACAGTGTCACTGATGCATGCACTGTCACTGCTCACCATCCTCGTGGCCTCCTCAAATGGTGCCAGGACAGTGCATGCATCCCTGATCATGCCCCACTGGCGTGGAGAAAAAAAACCAAGCTCCCCTGACCCTGTCCTGGTGCCGTAGTCGCACAGGTACTCATTGATGGCCCTCTGCTGCGTGTGCAGCCGCTGCAGCATGGCCAACGTTGAGTTCCACCTGGTGGGCATGTCACATATAAGGCGGTTCTTGGGCAGGTTCAACTCCTTTTGCAGCTCAGCCAGGCGAGCACTGGCATTATAAGATCTGCGGAAATGCACACAGACTTTCCTGGCCTGCCTCAGGACATCCTGTAAGCCCGGGTACCTGCCCAAGAACCGCTGCACCACCAGGTTAAGGACGTGAGCCACACAGGGCACATGGGTCAGTTGTCCCTGTCGGAGGGCGGAGAGGAGGTTGGTGCCATTGTCGCAAACCACCATTCCTGGCTTAAGCTGGCGTGGCGTCAACCACCTCTCGGCCTGGCCCTGCAGAGCAGACAGGACCTCTGCCCCAGTGTGGCTTCTGTCCCCCAAACACACCAGCGCAAGCACGGCATGGCATCTTTTTGCCTGCGTACTTGCGTAGCCCCGTGAACGGCTACGGAGCACCGCTGGTTCATAGGACAAACCACAGGAAGAGGCCATGGAGGAAGAAGAAGAGGAGGGGGTGGAGGAGAGAGGTGTGTCACAACCAGTAGTAGCATTTTGGAGGCGTGGCGGTGGGACAACCTCCAACACTACTGCACCTTGTCCTGAATCCTTCCCAGCTGCCAAAAGAGTGACCCAATGGGCCGTGAAAGAAAGGTAACGTCCCTGTCCATGCCTGCTGGACCATGAGTCAGCGGTAATATGCACCTTACCGCTGACCGCCCTGTCCAGCGAGGCCAAGACATTGCCTTCCACATGCCGGTAGAGAGCCGGAATAGCCTTCCGTGAGAAAAAGTGGCGTTTGGGAACCTGCCACTGAGGAACCGCACATTGCACAAACTCACGGAAGGGGGCCGAGTCTACCAACTGAAAAGGCAGCAGTTGAAGCGCTAGCAATTTAGCCAAGCTAGCATTCAACCGCTGGGCATGTGGATGGCTGGGAGTGAACTTCTTTCGACGGTCCAGCAGCTGGGGCAGGGAAATTTGCCTGCTAGAATCGGACGTCGGTGTACTGCTAGCAGAGTGGGCGCAAGTACTTGGCTGTGACACACCTAATTCTACACCTTCATTCCTCTCAGTGCATGTTTCAGAGAGGACTGAAGTTATAGTGGGGTTGGAGATCCCAGCTGATGCGGTGCAAGGAGAGGTCCGCTTTGTTCTTTGGTGTGGGTCTTTGAGGTAGGCTTGCCAACGAGCTGCATGGCAGGTCAACATATGTCTGGTCAGGCATGTGGTACCCAAGCGGCTGATGTTTTGGCCACGCGATATACGCTTGAGACATATGTTGCAAACAGCAGCTGTGCGATCTGATGCACTAGCCTCAAAAAAGGCCCACACCAAAGAACTTTTTGAATGACGGGCAGAGGCAGCGCCCTGCACAGGCGGAGCTCTGCGGTGTGATTCCGTCGGTGTACTGCCCTTACGCTGGCCACCAAAGGGCATCCTGCCTCGTTGGAGATGTGCCTCCTCCTCATCCTCCTCCTCCTCCTCTCTCCTATTAGGCACCCACGTGGAGTCATTGACCTCATCATCCCCTCCCTCCTCATCACTGGAGCCAATCTGGCAGTATGCTGCAGCTGCTGGAACATGACTGCCAGATTGGTGTCCTTCTTGAGCATCCCCTCTGTCTGCTCTCACGCTACTGCCTTCCTCTAGCTGGGTTTCATCATCAGACCCTTCGAAACGCTGGGCATCCTCCTGGAGCATGTACCCAACACTGTGCTGAAACAGTTCGGGGGACTCCTCAGGAGGAGGACATGGTGGGTCTAGGGAAGGAGTGACTGATGATTTGTCTGACATTGATACCAGGGAAGACGACGCTTTGGCAGCTGCTTTTCCAGTACCCTGAGCCTGGGTGAGAGAGGATGAGGAGGAGGAGGAGGGCTTGGTCATCCACTCTACCAAGTCTTCGGCATGATGTGGCTCAACATGTCCAGCTGCCGAAAAGAAGGACAAGCGTGTCCCATGGCCATGTGCTGATGACAATGCACCGCGTCCACGACCAGCACTGTTGCCCCCAGACACAGAGCCTGCTTGCCCTCTTTTATTGCCTCCTGACTGTCTGCCTCTCCTTGTTTGCCTTCCAGACATTCTAATAGATGGCCTGCAGGGAGATGGGAAAAAAGCAATAAGGGCTACCTTCAGGTGTCCTTCTCTGTCCCTTGAAACAAGGACTTTCACAGTGAAAGAAACTGACACTGTCCCTACCTAGAGTTTTCTATCCCTAGAATAAATGTTTTTTTTAATCACAATATAGCACAAGGACAATTCACTCAATGTCTCTCCAGGTCCCTGGAAACAAGGACTTGCAGAGTGAAAGAAACTGACACTGTCCCTACCTAGAGTTTTCTGTCCCTAGAATAAATGTTTTTTTTAAGCACAATATAGCACAAGGAAAATTAACTCACTGTCCTTACAGGTCCCTGGAAACAAGGACTTGCAGAGTGAAAGAAACTGACACTGTCCCTACCTAGAGTTTTCTGTCCCTAGAATAAATGTTTTTTTTAAGCACAATATAGCACAAGGACAATTAACTCACTGTCCTTACAGGTCCCTGGAAACAAGGACTTGCAGAGTGAAAAAAAAAAAACACTCTCCCTACCTAGAGTTTTCTGTCCCTAGAAAAAATGTTTTTTTTAAGCACAATATAGCACAAGGACAATTAACTCACTGTCCTTACAGGTCCCTGGAAACAAGGACTTGCAGAGTGAAAGAAAAAAAACACTCTCCCTACCTACAGTTTTCTGTCCCTAGAAAAAATGTTTTTTTTAATCACAATATAGCACAAGGAAAATTAACTCACTGTCCTTACAGGTCCCTGGAAACAAGGACTTGCAGAGTGAAAGAAAAAAAACACTCTCCCTACCTACAGTTTTCTGTCCCTAGAAAAAATGTTTTTTTTAATCACAATATAGCACAAGGAAAATTAACTCACTGTCCTTACAGGTCCCTGGAAACAAGGACTTGCAGAGTGAAAGAAACTGACACTGTCCCTACCTAGAGTTTTCTGTCCCTAGAATAAATGTTTTTTTTAAGCACAATATAGCACAAGGACAATTAACTCACTGTCCTTACAGGTCCCTGGAAACAAGGACTTGCAGAGTGAAAAAAAAAAAAAACTCTCCCTACCTAGAGTTTTCTGTCCCTAGAAAAAATGTTTTTTTTAATCACAATATAGCACAAGGACAATTAACTCACTGTCCTTACAGGTCCCTGGAAACAAGGACTTGCAGAGTGAAAGAAAAAAAACACTCTCCCTACCTACAGTTTTCTGTCCCTAGAAAAAATGTTTTTTTTAATCACAATATAGCACAAGGAAAATTAACTCACTGTCCTTACAGGTCCCTGGAAACAAGGACTTGCAGAGTGAAAGAAACTGACACTGTCCCTACCTAGAGTTTTCTGTCCCTAGAATAAATGTTTTTTTTAATCACAATATAGCACAAGGAAAATTAACTCACTGTCCTTACAGGTCCCTGGAAACAAGGACTTGCAGAGTGAAAGAAAAAAAACACTCTCCCTACCTACAGTTTTCTGTCCCTAGAAAAAATGTTTTTTTTAATCACAATATAGCACAAGGAAAATTAACTCACTGTCCTTACAGGTCCCTGGAAACAAGGACTTGCAGAGTGAAAGAAACTGACACTGTCCCTACCTAGAGTTTTCTGTCCCTAGAATAAATGTTTTTTTTAATCACAATATAGCACAAGGACAATTCACTCAATGTCTCTCCAGGTCCCTGGAAACAAGGACTTGCAGAGTGAAAGAAACTGACACTGTCCCTACCTAGAGTTTTCTGTCCCTAGAATAAATGTTTTTTTTAAGCACAATATAGCACAAGGACAATTAACTCACTGTCCTTACAGGTCCCTGGAAACAAGGACTTGCAGAGTGAAAGAAAAAAAACACTCTCCCTACCTACAGTTTTCTGTCCCTAGAAAAAATGTTTTTTTTAATCACAATATAGCACAAGGAAAATTAACTCACTGTCCTTACAGGTCCCTGGAAACAAGGACTTGCAGAGTGAAAGAAAAAAAACACTCTCCCTACCTACAGTTTTCTGTCCCTAGAAAAAATGTTTTTTTTAATCACAATATAGCACAAGGAAAATTAACTCACTGTCCTTACAGGTCCCTGGAAACAAGGACTTGCAGAGTGAAAGAAACTGACACTGTCCCTACCTAGAGTTTTCTGTCCCTAGAATAAATGTTTTTTTTAATCACAATATAGCACAAGGAAAATTAACTCACTGTCCTTACAGGTCCCTGGAAACAAGGACTTGCAGAGTGAAAGAAAAAAAACACTCTCCCTACCTACAGTTTTCTGTCCCTAGAAAAAATGTTTTTTTTAATCACAATATAGCACAAGGAAAATTAACTCACTGTCCTTACAGGTCCCTGGAAACAAGGACTTGCAGAGTGAAAGAAACTGACACTGTCCCTACCTAGAGTTTTCTGTCCCTAGAATAAATGTTTTTTTTAATCACAATATAGCACAAGGACAATTCACTCAATGTCTCTCCAGGTCCCTGGAAACAAGGACTTGCAGAGTGAAAGAAACTGACACTGTCCCTACCTAGAGTTTTCTGTCCCTAGAATAAATGTTTTTTTTAAGCACAATATAGCACAAGGACAATTAACTCACTGTCCTTACAGGTCCCTGGAAACAAGGACTTGCAGAGTGAAAGAAAAAAAACACTCTCCCTACCTACAGTTTTCTGTCCCTAGAAAAAATGTTTTTTTTAATCACAATATAGCACAAGGAAAATTAACTCACTGTCCTTACAGGTCCCTGGAAACAAGGACTTGCAGAGTGAAAGAAAAAAAACACTCTCCCTACCTACAGTTTTCTGTCCCTAGAAAAAATGTTTTTTTTAATCACAATATAGCACAAGGAAAATTAACTCACTGTCCTTACAGGTCCCTGGAAACAAGGACTTGCAGAGTGAAAGAAACTGACACTGTCCCTACCTAGAGTTTTCTGTCCCTAGAATAAATGTTTTTTTTAATCACAATATAGCACAAGGAAAATTAACTCACTGTCCTTACAGGTCCCTGGAAACAAGGACTTGCAGAGTGAAAGAAACTGACACTGTCCCTACCTAGAGTTTTCTGTCCCTAGAATAAATGTTTTTTTTAAGCACAATATAGCACAAGGACAATTAACTCACTGTCCTTACAGGTCCCTGGAAACAAGGACTTGCAGAGTGAAAGAAAAAAAACACTCTCCCTACCTACAGTTTTCTGTCCCTAGAAAAAATGTTTTTTTTAATCACAATATAGCACAAGGAAAATTAACTCACTGTCCTTACAGGTCCCTGGAAACAAGGACTTGCAGAGTGAAAGAAACTGACACTGTCCCTACCTAGAGTTTTCTGTCCCTAGAATAAATGTTTTTTTTAATCACAATATAGCACAAGGAAAATTAACTCACTGTCCTTACAGGTCCCTGGAAACAAGGACTTGCAGAGTGAAAGAAACTGACACTGTCCCTACCTAGAGTTTTCTGTCCCTAGAATAAATGTTTTTTTTAAGCACAATATAGCACAAGGACAATTAACTCACTGTCCTTACAGGTCCCTGGAAACAAGGACTTGCAGAGTGAAAGAAACTGACACTGTCCCTACCTAGAGTTTTCTGTCCCTAGAATAAATGTTTTTTTTAATCACAATATAGCACAAGGAAAATTAACTCACTGTCCTTACAGGTCCCTGGAAACAAGGACTTGCAGAGTGAAAGAAACTGACACTGTCCCTACCTAGAGTTTTCTGTCCCTAGAATAAATGTTTTTTTTAATCACAATAGAGCACAAGGACAATTAACTCACTGTCCTTACAGGTCCCTGGAAACAAGGACTTGCAGAGTGAAAGAAAAAAAACACTCTCCCTACCTACAGTTTTCTGTCCCTAGAAAAAATGTTTTTTTTAATCACAATATAGCACAAGGAAAATTAACTCACTGTCCTTACAGGTCCCTGGAAACAAGGACTTGCAGAGTGAAAGAAACTGACACTGTCCCTACCTAGAGTTTTCTGTCCCTAGAATAAATGTTTTTTTTAATCACAATATAGCACAAGGACAATTCACTCAATGTCTCTCCAGGTCCCTGGAAACAAGGACTTGCAGAGTGAAAGAAACTGACACTGTCCCTACCTAGAGTTTTCTGTCCCTAGAATAAATGTTTTTTTTAAGCACAATATAGCACAAGGACAATTAACTCACTGTCCTTACAGGTCCCTGGAAACAAGGACTTGCAGAGTGAAAGAAAAAAAACACTCTCCCTACCTACAGTTTTCTGTCCCTAGAAAAAATGTTTTTTTTAATCACAATATAGCACAAGGAAAATTAACTCACTGTCCTTACAGGTCCCTGGAAACAAGGACTTGCAGAGTGAAAGAAAAAAAACACTCTCCCTACCTACAGTTTTCTGTCCCTAGAAAAAATGTTTTTTTTAATCACAATATAGCACAAGGAAAATTAACTCACTGTCCTTACAGGTCCCTGGAAACAAGGACTTGCAGAGTGAAAGAAACTGACACTGTCCCTACCTAGAGTTTTCTGTCCCTAGAATAAATGTTTTTTTTAATCACAATATAGCACAAGGAAAATTAACTCACTGTCCTTACAGGTCCCTGGAAACAAGGACTTGCAGAGTGAAAGAAACTGACACTGTCCCTACCTAGAGTTTTCTGTCCCTAGAATAAATGTTTTTTTTAAGCACAATATAGCACAAGGACAATTAACTCACTGTCCTTACAGGTCCCTGGAAACAAGGACTTGCAGAGTGAAAGAAAAAAAAACACTCTCCCTACCTACAGTTTTCTGTCCCTAGAAAAAATGTTTTTTTTAATCACAATATAGCACAAGGAAAATTAACTCACTGTCCTTACAGGTCCCTGGAAACAAGGACTTGCAGAGTGAAAGAAACTGACACTGTCCCTACCTAGAGTTTTCTGTCCCTAGAATAAATGTTTTTTTTAATCACAATATAGCACAAGGAAAATTAACTCACTGTCCTTACAGGTCCCTGGAAACAAGGACTTGCAGAGTGAAAGAAACTGACACTGTCCCTACCTAGAGTTTTCTGTCCCTAGAATAAATGTTTTTTTTAAGCACAATATAGCACAAGGACAATTAACTCACTGTCCTTACAGGTCCCTGGAAACAAGGACTTGCAGAGTGAAAGAAACTGACACTGTCCCTACCTAGAGTTTTCTGTCCCTAGAATAAATGTTTTTTTTAATCACAATATAGCACAAGGAAAATTAACTCACTGTCCTTACAGGTCCCTGGAAACAAGGACTTGCAGAGTGAAAGAAACTGACACTGTCCCTACCTAGAGTTTTCTGTCCCTAGAATAAATGTTTTTTTTAATCACAATAGAGCACAAGGACAATTAACTCACTGTCCTTACAGGTCCCTGGAAACAAGGACTTGCAGAGTGAAAGAAAAAAAACACTCTCCCTACCTACAGTTTTCTGTCCCTAGAAAAAATGTTTTTTTTAATCACAATATAGCACAAGGAAAATTAACTCACTGTCCTTACAGGTCCCTGGAAACAAGGACTTGCAGAGTGAAAGAAACTGACACTGTCCCTACCTAGAGTTTTCTGTCCCTAGAATAAATGTTTTTTTTAATCACAATATAGCACAAGGACAATTCACTCAATGTCTCTCCAGGTCCCTGGAAACAAGGACTTGCAGAGTGAAAGAAACTGACACTGTCCCTACCTAGAGTTTTCTGTCCCTAGAATAAATGTTTTTTTTAAGCACAATATAGCACAAGGACAATTAACTCACTGTCCTTACAGGTCCCTGGAAACAAGGACTTGCAGAGTGAAAGAAAAAAAACACTCTCCCTACCTACAGTTTTCTGTCCCTAGAAAAAATGTTTTTTTTAATCACAATATAGCACAAGGAAAATTAACTCACTGTCCTTACAGGTCCCTGGAAACAAGGACTTGCAGAGTGAAAGAAAAAAAACACTCTCCCTACCTACAGTTTTCTGTCCCTAGAAAAAATGTTTTTTTTAATCACAATATAGCACAAGGAAAATTAACTCACTGTCCTTACAGGTCCCTGGAAACAAGGACTTGCAGAGTGAAAGAAACTGACACTGTCCCTACCTAGAGTTTTCTGTCCCTAGAATAAATGTTTTTTTTAATCACAATATAGCACAAGGAAAATTAACTCACTGTCCTTACAGGTCCCTGGAAACAAGGACTTGCAGAGTGAAAGAAACTGACACTGTCCCTACCTAGAGTTTTCTGTCCCTAGAATAAATGTTTTTTTTAAGCACAATATAGCACAAGGACAATTAACTCACTGTCCTTACAGGTCCCTGGAAACAAGGACTTGCAGAGTGAAAGAAAAAAAACACTCTCCCTACCTACAGTTTTCTGTCCCTAGAAAAAATGTTTTTTTTAATCACAATATAGCACAAGGAAAATTAACTCACTGTCCTTACAGGTCCCTGGAAACAAGGACTTGCAGAGTGAAAGAAACTGACACTGTCCCTACCTAGAGTTTTCTGTCCCTAGAATAAATGTTTTTTTTAATCACAATATAGCACAAGGAAAATTAACTCACTGTCCTTACAGGTCCCTGGAAACAAGGACTTGCAGAGTGAAAGAAACTGACACTGTCCCTACCTAGAGTTTTCTGTCCCTAGAATAAATGTTTTTTTTTAATCACAATATAGCACAAGGACAATTAACTCACTGTCCTTACAGGTCCCTGGAAACAAGGACTTGCAGAGTGAAAGAAACTGACACTGTCCCTACCTAGAGTTTTCTGTCCCTAGAATAAATGTTTTTTTTAAGCACAATATAGCACAAGGACAATTAACTCACTGTCCTTACAGGTCCCTGGAAACAAGGACTTGCAGAGTGAAAGAAACTGACACTGTCCCTACCTAGAGTTTTCTGTCCCTAGAATAAATGTTTTTTTTAATCACAATATAGCACAAGGAAAATTAACTCACTGTCCTTACAGGTCCCTGGAAACAAGGACTTGCAGAGTGAAAGAAACTGACACTGTCCCTACCTAGAGTTTTCTGTCCCTAGAATAAATGTTTTTTTTAATCACAATATAGCACAAGGACAATTAACTCACTGTCCTTACAGGTCCCTGGAAACAAGGACTTGCAGAGTGAAAGAAACTGACACTGTCCCTACCTAGAGTTTTCTGTCCCTAGAATAAATGTTTTTTTTAAGCACAATATAGCACAAGGACAATTAACTCACTGTCCTTACAGGTCCCTGGAAACAAGGACTTGCAGAGTGAAAGAAACTGACACTGTCCCTACCTAGAGTTTTCTGTCCCTAGAATAAATGTTTTTTTTAATCACAATATAGCACAAGGAAAATTAACTCACTGTCCTTACAGGTCCCTGGAAACAAGGACTTGCAGAGTGAAAGAAACTGACACTGTCCCTACCTAGAGTTTTCTGTCCCTAGAATAAATGTTTTTTTTAATCACAATATAGCACAAGGACAATTAACTCACTGTCCTTACAGGTCCCTGGAAACAAGGACTTGCAGAGTGAAAGAAACTGACACTGTCCCTACCTAGAGTTTTCTGTCCCTAGAATAAATGTTTTTTTTAAGCACAATATAGCACAAGGACAATTAACTCACTGTCCTTACAGGTCCCTGGAAACAAGGACTTGCAGAGTGAAAGAAACTGACACTGTCCCTACCTAGAGTTTTCTGTCCCTAGAATAAATGTTTTTTTTAAGCACACTATAGCAGAAGCACAAAACACACTGACACTCTCCCTACCTATCCTTCTCTTTCCCTAAACTAAAGGAATCCAGGTTAAGCAAGAAAGAAATAACAGTCACTGTCCCTGCCTATGCTACTCTATCCCTGCTCCGGAACACACTACACTAGGCCGCCGTGCTGGCGGCCTTTTATAGTGTGGGGCGTGTACTAAACACCCTCAGCAATAATTGGCCACAGGCATCCTGCCTGTGGCCAATCATTGCTCTCCTCGCTGCCGGCGCTGTGATTGGCCAAGCATGCGGGGTCACAGTGCATGCTTGGCCAATCACAGCGCCTGGATGACACTGCGATGGCGTAGTGCATTGTGGGCCGTTCGCGTCACTCGAATTTGGCGCGAACGGCCCAAATCGTTCGATCTTCGTCGAACGATCGAACAGCCAATGTTCGAGTCGAACGTATGTTCGACTCGAACACGAAGCTCATCCCTACCGGTGAGGAATGCCTGTTGCTTCCTCAATTTTCCTTTTTTTTTTTTTTACTTTCACTTCTTTGTTGCACGGTATAACAGTAATGCTTCTCAGGTGGGCACTACAGCTGAACCATATACACTCGCTCATGACTGGATCATTGGTTCTAGAAATACCAGGCCTTCGGGCCCGGTGATGTTTTACATGCCAGTTCCTATGTTTAACTTTGTGAAATGGCTGGGGTTCCTATAGTATCATGGAACGTGCAGGGTTTGCATTTCCCCCTCAAGAGAACTATGGTACGCATGTGCCTTAAAAAGTTTCAACCTGGGATTTTCTGTTTTCAAGAGACACATTTGACGCAGGAGACAGTGGGGTGTATACAATATAATTGGGTGAATAAAGCCTATCACTCTACTCACACCTCGTACTCTAGAGGGGTGAGTGTCTTGATTCATGGCTCCTTGGACTACCAAGAGATGGACAGTTTAATTAATCCCGAGGGTCGATTTGTGTTTCTGCATTGCAGATTGGGTGCCTTAACATGTGTAATTGCTGGAGTATATGTCCCCCCCCCTTTCACGGTGGTGGTTCTGAGGGCTTTGATATCCTATGTGGATGGTAGGCCGGAGGTACCGCTGCTGGTGATCGGGGACTTTAATTGTTGTTTGGACCTCTCGCTGGATAGACACCCGGCCGTAGGAGCCTCTGCCCTCTCCAGGGGTACCCCCCTGGTGCGGTTGTTGCAAGAGGTGGGCTGGGTGGATGTTTGGCGACATCGTCACCCGGGGGTAAGACAATATTCATGTTTTTCCAAATCGCACGGCAGCCTGTCCAGGATTGACTTGGCGGTGGGAAACGCACACATGCTCCAATATGTATCCGTAATGGAATATAGGCCCCGAAGTGTGTCGGATCACTCCCCATTGATAGTGCACCTGGTGGTTTCTCAGCAGGTGACGCTCCCAAAAGCACCGTGGAAATTCAATGCATTCTGGCTGAAATTATTTAAATCCCCTGAATTTATAGAAGAGAGCATGTGTGGGTTTTTCACTGCTCAGGACCCTGAGGGTTCCTGTATACAGCAGTGGGAGGCCTTTAAGGCATATTTGAGAAGGATTTTGACCACTGAAATGACTAAAGTAAATTTTGATTTTGTGGTGGAACTAGAGAATTGGGTGAAGGATCTTGAACACCGTTTTGTCTTGGACCCCTCTGACTCGGCAAGGGAGGAGTGGCAAGCTGCTCAGTCAGCTTACGAGCGGGTGCTCTCCTCAACTGCTGAGAAGAAACGCTTTTTCTCCAAACAGGCCTTTTTTGAGGAGGGGGAAAAAACAGGGCGCATGCTGGCTAGAATAGCGAACACTCAACAGAGGTCTCCAACTATAGGGGCTATTAAATCCAAAGCTGGGCCACTGGTCAGATCCCCGGAACTTATCATGCAGGAGTTGGCTGGGTTCTATGAGGAGTTGTACCGCCCCGGAGCTGCCTATGATCGGGCGGATCTGGACCGGTACTTAACGGGGTTAACCTTCCCTAAGCTTACTGCGGGACAGAGGGAGGGCTTAGATGCACCTCTTACAGTGGAGGAATTGCAGGTGGCAGTGGGCCTGTTCCCTAATTGTAAGGCACCGGGGGAGGATGGGATTCCCATGGAAGTATACAAGCAACATGTGGAGGTACTGCTACCACGTTTATTAAAGGTGTTTAATGCAGCCTTGGAGGTGGGAGTCCTTCCACCTTCTATGGCAAAAGCCAATATTGTACTGCTCCTTAAACCGGGTAAGGAACCGGTTGACCCGGGATCATACAGGCCAATCTCCTTGTTACAATGCGATATTAAAATCCTTGCAAAAGTATTAGCAATGCGACTTAATAAGGTTATAGCCTCCCTCATACATGATCAGGCAGGGTTTATGCCAAATAAATCCACGGCCATTAACATACGGCGGTTATTTTTGAATATGCAATCAGACGTTGATAATCCGGGAAGCAGGGCTTTGTTGTCCCTAGATGCTACTAAGGCATTTGACATTATTGATTGGACATACTTGTGGGCGGTGTTGGAGCGCTTTGGATTCGGTGATACATATATAGCGTGGGTACGCCTCCTGTACAGCGGACCTGAGGCTGCCATTTGGGCCTTTGGTTTTCTGTCACAGGACTTTGCATTGAGGAGGGGGACGAGGCAAGGCTGCCCGTTGTCCCCTCTGCTCTTTGCACTGGCTATTGAACCCCTGGCCATGGAGATAAGGGCTAATGAGCACATTGTGGGATTTTGCTATGGTCTCCTGCAGGAGAAGATAATGCTTTATGCTGATGACACCCTGCTTATGCTGGGAGATACTGACGAGTCCCTGCGGGAGGCCATGGCAACCATTACAAAATTTGGGGTCTACTCGGGTCTACAAATTAACTGGTCGAAGTCTGCCCTATTACTGTTAGACGGGGACGCCACACAGACAGTGGCCCCCTCGTGCCCTATCCCAGTCACTACCTCCTTTAAATACTTGGGGATCCAGATCACTTCCAACCCGAGGGATTTTGGCCGAATGAATATTTCGCCCCTGCTACAGAGGTTTAGAGAGAGGGTTAGGACATGGAACGGCCTTCACATGTCAGTGGCAGGCAAAGTAAATCTGGTGAAGATGATCCTTATGCCTCAATTACTCTACTGTCTTCACAATGCCCCTGTAGTGGTCCCTCTAAAAACTTTCAGAATGGTTAATTCCATCTTTCGCGCCTTAATATGGAAGAATAAACCCCCGAGGATAAAATTGGAATATCTTCAGCGGCCTAAGGACGATGGCGGGCTGGCACTGCCCAACCCGTGGTTGTACTACCTGGCAGCCCAACTACAGCACCTGGTGGGGTGCTTTGGAACCGAGCCGGCTGGCTCTTCCCAGGCACTCATGCTCCGCACAGTAGATGCGGGTCCCATTCCCCTGGCATTGGAGGCCTTGGCATTTGCCAAGCCAAATAAGAAGTATCCTACTTACAACCTAATTCAAAAAGTGTGAAACAAGTGCAAATATATACAACAGGCCGAGGGGTACACTGAATATAGTCCTCTTTGGCATAACGAGATGTACACGGAACTGGCCAAGCTGCAGGGAGGGGCTAGATGGATAGCACACGGGATCACACATGTTAAACAAGTCTTTGAGAATGGCACTCATAGGACATTTGTGTATTTGCAGGCGGAGTTTGGCCTGCCATCCTCAATGTTCTTCCAGTATCTGCAACTTCAGCATGCGGTTAGAGCACAGAGTAGATCTTCTAAATGGCACTTGTCTCCTACCCCTGTGTTCGGCCTCATTAGGGATGCTGTGACCTCGAAGGGATTTATCTATCAAAGTTACAATACCCTTCTACAATACTTCCTGGGGCGGCACCCCCTGAGGGTGAGGGAACGATGGGAGAGAGATGTGGGTCAAATGGATGGGGATGAGTGGGAGGAGATATTTCAGGGGGTGGGTATATGCTCTCTGAATGTGGCCCAACGGCTCACTCAATTGTATATAATTTTAAGGGTGTACTACACGCCGCACAGACTACAGTTGATGGGGTTGCAGACAGAGGGTACCTGTACTAGATGTAAGCAAGACCATGGGGACCTCATTCACCTCCTGTGGCGTTGCCCCAAGTTACATCTATATTGGAATGAAGTGGTGAACGTGGTAAATTCTGTGTTCAAGATATCCCTACCGGTAGATCCCAAGGTATGCCTCTTGGGGGAGGTGGAGGAACATGTGACGGCAGTGCACACCAGGGAGGCTGTTCAAAGGGTGATGTTCCAAGCCAGGAGGCTGATTATGTTGTACTGGAAATCTGAGACACCACCAGCTTCGAGGGAATGGATATGTAAGATAGGGGATATGCTACGTATGGAAAACTCATTTACCAGCATAGGGGGAGCGTTCAGAAGTATGAAAATCTCTGGGCACCGTGGCTAGATACACCGGGGCTTGCCCCGGTGGACCTGGTCGCGGACAGATTATTTGGCTAAATGTGGGGGTGTAACTCTGCTCATAGTTGCAATATTGTGGGGGAAAACAGGTACTGTGAAGTTGCTAATTTAACCCTGTTATGCGTCACTTGGTCATGTACATGGAAGTGCTGATTATTGTTTTTGATGTTTATGGCTGTGTACCACCTTTGATTCAATAAACACATTTTTGTTGGTAAAAAAAAAAAAAAAGAATATGCGGTCACTGCCTCTGGAGGAGCCAGACCCTTCGCCTTATATGCCCCTTGGATGGCCTGAACGATCCAGGCTGCGATGGTTCTGGAAGAAGCACGCAAACCTTTGTTTTTCCCTTGGAAGAAAATGAACAAATGATCAGATTGGCAAAAAGAAGCCGAGGCTTCCAAGTATTGCTTCAGAACTTCAACATCTAGGAGGATGAACATTAGAGTTCTTAGATGATCGAAAGGTAGGAAGAACAATTTCCTGATTCTCATGAAATACTGATGTTACCTTAGGATATGATCCTAGTATAGGAATCATTACTACACGATCCAGGAAGAAAGTAAGGAATGGTTCGTTGGATCCTAGAGAACCAATTTCTGAAACTCTTTTAGCCGATGTTATGGCTACAAGGAAGACAACTTTGAGGGAGAGTTCTTTGATAGATAGTTGACCCTTGTGTTGCCTTTCTCTTTCTGAGAAAAAATCCAAGACCAGGGGAAGGTCCCACTTGGAGAATCTCGGTTTTCTTTGAGGTCTGAGCCTTATAGCTCCTCTGAAGAATTGCCTAACAAGAGAGTGTCTAGCCCAGGATATACCTGTGAAGGCAGAGATAGCAGAAACTTGCACTCTTAAGGAGCTAACTGACACGGATAGATCCAGACCTGTTTGAAGAAAACCTAGGACATCTTGTATCCTGGGATCATCAGGAGAACCCTCAATGGTAGAAATATAGTCTGTGAATTTTGACCAGATCCTTTGATAGACTTTGTTGGTACTTGCTCTTCTGGCGTTCATCAGTGTAGAAATTGCTCTGCTCGGGCAACCTAATGCCTCCAGCCTTCCCCTCTCAAAAACCAATCCATCAGATGGAGATGGGATGGGCATGGATGAAAAGTTGTTCCCTGCAACAGGATCTGGTCTGGCTGGGAGAGGAACTGGATCCCGGAAGCTCAGCTGTAACAGCAGAGGAAACCATGGTCTGTTGGGCCAGTATAGTATCGCCACTATTTCGGCTTCTTCCCACCTAAGTCTCGATAGGAACTGTAGAATGACGGGTACCAGGGGAAAGGCATAGGCCCTGTTGAACCTCCACTGATCCGCCAGGGCATCCACTCCGAAGGCCTGGGGACAACGACATCTTGTGTAATACTTCATCAGTTTGAAATTGCACGGGGAGGCAAATAGGTCCACTTCTGGTACAATTCCCAAGGACAGAATCCAATTGAAAACCTTGATGTGGAGAGACTACTCGTTGTTGTCGAGGGACATTCTTGAGAGAAAATCCGCCTGTAGGTTCTGAGTGTCAGGAAGATAGACAGCTGTCAGATTTGTCAGATTTGTCTGGGCCCATGACATGATTGGCTCTACTTCCCTCAGTAGAGAGAGACTGCGAGTTCTTCTTGCCTCTTGATATACGAGACTGCCGACGTGTTGTCCAGCCTTAGGAGAACTGAGGCACCCTTTATCAAGTAAAGAAAGGCTTGTAGAGCACAGAAGGCTGCTTGGAGTTCTAGGACATTGGACAATATCCTTCTGGATATCCCACTTGCCCTGAGCTACTTCCTTCAGGCAGAGGGCTCCCCAGCCTCTGTTGCTGGCATCCGTTGTGATTGTGATCCAGGAGACGGGGGCTATGGAATGGCAGTTGAGGAGATTCTTCCGTAGTAGCCACCAGGGAAAGCTCTCCCGCATGGATGGAGTTATCTGTATGAAATGATCCCGAGACCCCGGATCCCACTGCTGGAGAAAACCCTTCTGAAAGGGTGGCATCTTCCATTGTGCCCACTTCACCATGGGGGCTGTGGATACCGTGGTGCCTATTATCTTGAGACACTGTAAAGCTCTGAGGAGAGGAGAAGCCATTGCAAGACGAATTCTGTCCCGCACCACTGGAATTTTCTCCAAGGGTAAGGAGATGGTACTCTCTACTGTATTGAATTGAGCGCAGAGGAAAATCAGAGACTGTGTAGGCTCTAGATGACTCTTCTCTCTGTTCAACAGCCAACCAAATTCGGTCAGAGTGGAGATGACCTGAGACCGATGTATTAACAGCTGCTCCTTGTTTTGAGAAAGTACTAGCAGATCGTCCAGGTAGTGATGTAACCGGATACCTCTGGTCCTGATTAGAGCTACGACAGCCAGTAAGAGCTTCGAAAATACCCAAGGCGATGTTATAAGCCCGAACGGGAGACATGTAAACTGGAGGTGAATATGGTCCACTGCAAACCGAAGATACTTTTGAAACTCTTTTGCTATCGGTACATGAAAATAAGCATCTTTCAGATCTATGGACACAAGCCAGTCGCCTGGTTGAACTGTCTGACGTATTGTGAGCAGCGACTCCATTTTGAATTTTTCCTTTTTGATAAAGGTATTTAGATGTGTCAGGTCTATCACTGGTCTCCAGGAGCCGGTCTTTTTTTGAACCATGAACAGGGGTGAGTACATCCCTTGGAATCTTTTGTCTGTTGGTACTTGTATGGCGGCGCCCTGGGCCACGAGAGAGTCTGTGTATGATAGAAGGATTTGCCTCTTCTCTTCCGAGCAAGGTAAAACTGTGGGTACGAACTGAAGTGTGGGTGGACTGACAAACGTCCAAGAATGACCTGAAGAGACTGTTTTGATAGTCCAGAAATCTTTTATTGAAGGCTGCCCAGACGTGTCGGAACTGAAGTAACCGAGCTCCCACTTGTTCCGTCTGTGCCGACCCTATATCAAAAAGACTTAGAGGCCTCACGTCCGCCAGAGGAAGCTCCCTTTGTGAATTTCTGACCAGATGGCTGGTTTCTTCTCCAGTTCTTTCTGAATTTGCGACCAGGTTTGTAACGACGAGCATCTCTTGTACGATCCTGATCTTGCCTAGGTTGAGCTCTTCTCTGACCAAGAAGATGACGATCCTGGGGAAGGAACCCTGACTTACCCCCTGTGGCACGGGTGATAGCACTGTCAAGCTTATTCCCAAAAAGGGAAGACCCTTGAAAGGGAATCCTGCACCATGCCTGTTTAGAGGCAGGATCAGCTACCCAAGGGCGTAGCCACAAGGCCCGTTTAGCTGTAACGGAAGAAAGCATGACACGTGCCACCAGGCGATAAATATCAAGAGAAGCCTCACCCAAAAAGGCAGATGCCATTCTTAGTTCATGGACCGGCATGCTTCTGGCTAACTCTTCACAGACGCTTGCCAAGGAAGAATCCACTTCATCTGTCCAGGCCTCCATTGCTTTGACCAGGGTTGCAAGGGCCAATGCTGGCTTACAGGCCATGCCCACAGTAATATATATACGTTTGAGATCCGTATCTATTTTCCTCTCCAAACCGTCCCTGAAGGAAACGGTGTCTTCCAGAGGGAGTGTAACGTGCCTTTCCAACCTCATTAAGGCTGCATCGATCAGAGGGGCTGATTCTAGATGTTTCACATCCTCACTTTTGAATGGGTGCATTTTTGCTATGTTAGAAAGTAACACATTTTTCCTTTCTAAACCAGTCCATTCATCTGTAATAATATCCCCAAGTTCACCCAAAAAGGGGAAATTTGGGCGTTCCTTTTTGAGTTGTTTGAGGTACTTCCTCTGTTTAGAAGGAGCTTCTACTGGTTCTTCCCATTTTTTAAAGCGTCTTTAACTGCTTTGACCAAGTTTGGTACTAAAGAGAAATCAAACCCTGTGGCATTGCTAACCTCTTCCCCTTCACTATGTGAAGATTCACTTGAGGAGCGGTTATGTCGAGAAGGACCCGGAACTTCAGTGTCATCCTGTACAAGGACTGGTGCTGGGTCAACAGGAGGAATAATGGTACGGCTGGAGTCAGATTTGTTCAGGGATTCCTGGACCACTCTTCTGACTAGTGCCTCCACTTGATGGTCTCCACCTAGCATGGCTCACAGAGGGATTTACCTTCCGGGACCTGAGCCCTACAACCCCAGCAGACTCTCCTTTCAGAGTGACTGGAATGGCGGTGAGAGTGGTGTCTAGACCCAGACCTGGGCTCTTTACTATGATGTCTAAAGGATGATCTAGGATGCCTAGAACTGGATGAGGAATGATGATGTTGTGATTTAGAATTATCATTATCTTCGCATGCCGAGTGCCTATTTTCAGACCTAGAGGGTCTGAGGAAAAGAAAAGGAAATTAATTGGCTCATGTAAAGCACCCAAACTGCTAAGCAGAAGGAAACTTCCTACCTGCAGCACAAAAGTTGACCACTGGGGGGCGGTGACACATCCATAGCACAAGCTTGGTAACTGAAAAGATTAACCATACAATCAATTCAGGGTAACACAAGTCTAAGCAAGACATCCCTGCAAGTAGCAAAGTTTCCTACCTTGACCACTTCAAGCAGAAGCACCGGGAAGTTACTGTCTGAGCCTGCAGGACATCCCAAGTGATAGCTGTATCTGACAGCTCTTTAAACCTGGCGCAGATGATGACGTCACCGCACCCCCAGCGTTCCTACGACGGAGCCAACATCGCCCAGTGGAGCTCGCACGCATGCGCGAACGTCGCCACAATCCCGGAACTGCGCACGCGTGAACCAAGCCTCGATCTTGGACGAGGCTCGCAGATGCGCAGACAACCCGGAAGAGGCGGCGGAATGGAACGCAGATGCACTCCAGCCGCCATAGAGCCAGGGACTGAGACATACAACAAAAACAAACACTGCTGCCATGTGTATGTAAAAAAATTATGTATACAATACCACCACAGCACGATCTTGATCCAGCCTGGAACTAGGAGCCATCACTCACTGCACAACCTGGGCGTCTTCCAGAAGGGCCTCCTGCTAGTAGCTAGGACGTTTGGCCAAGTTGCCGCTCTCCTGCCAATGACCAGGCCAGTAAGCTCTTCGTGGCATCGCAAAATGTCGCCCGTATCCACCCTGCTAATAGCTGAGATTGCTGGACTCCAGAACAGAACCGCCATCAAACTCATGCAACCAGGACTGAATCACAGGAAAAAAAATCTTCTTAAGGTAAGAAAAAACACCTAGGAGGAGGACAAAAAAAGGAACGCGGTCTCTGGCTAGATGCAAAGATTTATGGGAGTAGGGTCCTATGAGGTATGAGAGGTGGGATTAACCCACACATAGGCTGCCATGGAGTCTGTCAGGTAAGATAGATGACTGAATTATCCAAAGTCCTCTGAAAATTCACCAAGTCTGATTTGTTAATCTGGTATATGGTCAAAACATCCACCTAATTCCTGAATTTTGTAGCTATGAAATTATTATTTTTTGTCATAGCAAATCAGAGAAAAATGCTCCTTTCTGACTTCTCCATACACCACTACCCTTTTACAAGAATTCCCATATAAAAAGATGCTTGAATAAAACCATCAGAGGTGAAAGGTGTGGTAAATTACAAATCATTTGTGAGCAACACCAGCACGATTAGCATCTTAAATCAAATACAGAGGCCAAAAATCTATTTTAACCACTTAAGGTCCGTCCTATCGCAGTTTTACTGTGTGCCAGATCACGTGTATATATAGGGGGGTACAGACAGTACACCTGTAAGAGGCCCGGATGGCAACCCCGACTTTTTTTTTTCTTTTTTTTGTAAGGGGCCCGGAGGTCCCCAGGGCCCCGGATGGTAACCCCCCTTTTTCTATGTATTTTTTTTTTATTTATTCTTTGTAAGGCCCCTTTCACACTGAGGCGCTTTGCAGGCGCTATTGCGCTCTAAATAGCGCCTGCAATGCGCCCCAAAAAAGCCTCTCAATACTATCCAATGTGAAAGCCCGAGGGCTTTCACACTGGAGCGTTGCGCTTGCAGGAGGCTCAAAAACTCCTGCAAGCCGCATCTTTGAGGCGCAATAGGAGCGCTAAAAATAGCGCTCCTATAGCGCCCCTGCCCATTGAAATCAATGGGGTAGCGCCTCTAATACGCCCGCAAAACGCCTCAAAGAGGCGTTATTGCCGGCGTTTTTAACCCTTTTTCGGCCGCTAGCGGGGGTTAAAATACCCCCGCTAGCGCCCGCAAATCGCGGCCAAAAAAACGGTATAGCGGCGCTAAAAATAGCGCCGCTATACCGCCAGTGCATCCAGCGCTTCAGTGTGTAAGTAGCCTTAGGGGCCCAGAGGTCCCCAGAGGCCCAAAGGCCCGGATGGCAACCCCCCCCCCTTTTTTTTTTTTTTATTTATAAAAAAAAAATATTACATTTTTATCTATTTTTTGTAAGGGGCCCAGAGGTTTTTTTTATACATTATTTTTTATTTATTTTCTTGTTTATTGTAAGGGGCTCAGAGGTCCCCCCCCCGCTTCTCAATTTGCGGCGGCAGCACCCCCCCCCCCCCCGGTTCTCCTCTGCTCCAGGGGGCCCATGCCTGAAGCTGTGTAAGGGGCCCCAAAATTCCTGATCGCGGCCCTGCACACACACATATACATACATGATCTGACAATTCCGCGTAGGGGGTGCCGGCGGCTCTCTTCCGCTGCGATTACACACACACAATGTCTTCTGGCACTAATCGTCAGGCAGAGAGACAGAGTTGCGATCTGCCTATGTAAACAAAGCAGATCGCTGTTCTGAGAGGAGGGAATAGATGGAGTTTGTGTAAACTCCACCTCTTCCCCCTAGTAAAAGCACCTCACACAGTATAGTAAAACACTGGCTATGCACACAGTTAACCTTTTGATCACCCCTGATGTTAACCCCTTCCCAGCCAGTATCATTACAGTACAGTGCCAGTGCATATTTTTAACACTGATCACTGTATTAGTGTCACTTATACCCAAAAAGTGTCAATTAGTGGCAGAATGTCCACCGCAATATCGCAGTCCCACTATAAGTCGCTGATCGCCGCCATTACTAGTAAAAATAATAGTAAAAAATAAAATAAAAATAAAATAAAAAGATCCCATAGTTTGTAGACTCTACAACTTTTGTGCAAACCAATCAATATACAATCAATATACACTTTTTGGGTATTTTTTTTAACCAAAAATAGGTAGCAGAATACATATTGGTCTAAAATTATGAAGAAATTAGATTTCTTCATTTTTTTATTGGATAAGTTTTATAGCAGAAAGTAAAAAATATTGGTTTTCAAATACCACTAAAAGATCTATTTGTGGGAAAATAAGGACATCAATTTTATTTGGGTACAGCGTCACATGATTGCGCAATTGTCAGTTAAAGTAACGCAGTGCCGTAATGCAAAAAATGGCCTGGCCATGAACGGGAGGGGGGGTAAATCTTCCGGAGATCAAGTGGATAAGTAGAGTCTTTCCACAAGCATCTTTTCACAGGATGAAGCAGTATTATAGTTTCCAGTAACAGCCAACTTGTAATTCTACACCGGGCATCACTAAATGGCGGACCGCGGGCCAAATGCGGACCGCCTCGCTCTCCTATGCGGCCCGCCGCGGTACCGCCATTTAGCAGCCTTTTCTTCCCCCTGCCGTCTCTGTGATCCTCACACAGAGCTGACAGAGTAAGCCGGTGTACTGCCGAGCATTGCCCCCCTGCGGATTCTGCCCGCTCTGTACTGCGTAGGCGCTGCGCTTTTTCCGAAAATAGCCGAACATGTAGAGCTGAGAGTCGGCTCTACATGGCGCCTGCGCACACCAAATTGTGCTACACTGCTGACATCCAGGTTATTTCTTTACCATCCCCGTGGACATGGAGGATGTTATAAAAAGAGCCAGGAGGCCGAGCGAGCGTAGCGAGCCGTCCGAGCGAAGCGAGGATGTGAGGCCGACTGGCCACTTACATCTAGGTCCACGCAGGCGCCGTGTAGAGCTGACTCTCAGCTCTACACGTTCGGCTATTTTCGGAAGCTCATTGACGTTCGTACTGCGCAAGCGCTGCGCCTGCGCAGTACAGTTGGGGGCAGAATCCGTAGGGGGGACGTTTGTCGGCAGATCACCGGGACAGTTCTGGATGGAGGGCGGAGCTGCTGGAGGTAAACAAGCAGGTGATTGGCTGCTAGGATGATGGGCGGTCTTGGCAACCAATCACCATCTTGCCACACCCGCCCACCATCCGAGACATGCAGTGCCTCCCTCCGATCTGCGGTCTGTGCAAGGTAAGTGAGGGAGGGGGCAAAGTTACAGGGAGTGAGGACACTAGTCTGGAAAGCTGAAAAAGAAGTGTGTGCTGACTCGCTGAGGACATTAAAGTGAAAGTGGAGTTGAGGGCTGTCATGTGGTGGGCTGAGGACATCAGGGTGTGGGGGCTGAGTGGACTGTGATGTATGGGGGAGATGTGGATATTACAGTGGGGGAGACTGTATTGAATTATAGTTGCTACCATCCAATTGAATGTACTGTACATAATCTCTACTAGTTTATTGGGAATTTTCTACAAAAAAAAAAAAAAACACATAAATTTGTAAATAAAATTTTGAATTGAATTGCTTTCGCTGTTTATTTGGAAAGTTTACCTTGATGCCAATGTAAAAAAATGTGTCTATCCTTTCTATGGGATGTAGTGGTAGGAATTTGTGAAGAACACCCAGTTCATAGCCTGCCAAAATGTGTTTGTGGTAGTGGAGCTGCTCTGTAATAAAGATGTGGATATTACAGTGGGGGGAGAGATGTGGACATTAATGTGGGGGCAATGAGGACAGTAATGTGAAGGGGGCTGAGGATATTAATGTGGGGGGGTAATGTAAATAGGGGCAAAGGACAGTACTGGCGGGGGGGGTTGGTGTCAAGGAAGTGTGAGAACATTACTGTGGAGGGGGGTGATATAAAGGAGGACCTGAGGACACGCATCAAGAGGAAGAGGACTCTGATGTACATTGGGGACTGAGGATGCTGATGTAAGAATGGGTTCAGATCTGTACATGTGCATTAGGTGCACATGTCGTAGGTAGGTCAGCCCATTTTACTGGGCTGCACTACCCGCAAGAAACACGGAGAAAGACGTCATTGACATCTTTTCCAAAATAGTGCGGCGGCAACATGCGGTTTGGCACATGCGAAAAGGCGCCACGGGTAACGACATGATGTTCGGACCTCTGCTGAAAGAATATTTTGCTGAACGGACCTTAGTGAATTTTAATTCATTACCCCTGTTCTACACGATTACAGATGTGAACAACCCAGCATGAAAAGAGGCAACAGAATAGGTATCCCTGCTGTACACTGTAACCTGCTTCTTTAATATTTGTATTTGCAAAAATTAAACAAGGTCATGAACGTTCCTTGCCGTCCTTGGATAAAGTATAAAAGAGAATGAAAAAAGGCAACTATTAGCAAGAGAATTTATGAGAAAGATGTCATTTTTATGTATCCATATTTTGCACCAACGTCTTGCATCCTAAATTACTGGTTAACATGGGATAACAGTCACCCAATCTACCCGTTTTCTTTCTTCCAGATCGGGGTACTGATATTCTAACATCTAGGGTGCCTGAAAATAGTGCCATCAGAAAAAAAAAAAACACTAGGACAGGCATACCTCTCAACTTTTTGAGATGGGAATTAGGGACACCTATCAGCAAAAGTATGCAGGCATAGGACACACCCCTTGCCACACCCCCTTTTAAAAGGAGAATTGTACAAAAAAACAAGATTAGGTAAACCCACAAGTGTTTTTTTACCACTACTATTCCTTTATATTGGCTTTTGGAATTTACAAATGCAGCAATTTAGAAATCAGATGAAAGGTTTAGCGCTGGAAAACACTTTTTGAAAGATAAAAAGTGCATTTTATATACAACTATATAGATCAGACCAAAATGAGGGGCGAATGAGGAGGAAAGAGGGACAGAGGGACATTGCTACAAATCAGGGACAGTCCCTCGAAATCAGGGGCAGTTGGGAGCTATGGGACAGGTAAGAAAACTTTGTCTAATTATTATTGTTCCCCCTACCCTCAAGATACAGCAGCACTAGAGATGATGTATGCACATAAAACTGAATGTCAAGCATTTATGTTTATGCAGGAAGCTAGTCATGGAGATTACACCGGGTCTGATCATGCCTGCACATTTGTCTATGGCTAACTTTAGTTATAAATCTTTTATATAAATGATCATAATAATGAAAATATACACTCACTCACCACATATTCAAAGACAAAAGTTAACGTTTCCCTAGTTTGAATGATGTCATGCAAAAGAACGATATTTGCGTGTTTCAGGCCTTTCAAGAGAGATGCTAAAAAAAAAAAACATAAAAATGGAACAGCTATAAATATCTTTCAATTGCATTTTATTAACAACATTGATTTTTATCCTGAGTTCACACTATAGCGGTGCGGGAACCAGCGCCATTCCAGCGCAGGTTCCCGCATCACATCTCTCCCATAGGCAGTTTACACTGCCATCTGTGAACCGCTGCAGCTGTCAATACAATGTTAAGGACATCCCCAGATCAGTTCACAGATCGCAGTGCGAACTGTGGATTCGGACAGGGATCGGATCGCAAGCATGTGAACACCCATGCAATCCGATTCCAGTGCAGGAAGAAAAAAAGTCCCTGCACCTTTATTGTGCGAATCCAATGCCAGTTCAGCCATACAAACTGTATGGCTGAACTCGTATTGCACAGACTTCGTATGTGATCGGCACAGTAATGCAGGTGCGAATCACATGCGATGTCTGTGTTCACATATGTGTGAACCCAGGCTTAATGATTCCTATTTTGCTTCTTATAGTGGCACTGACCGCACTCCTGAGGCACCTGTCCTATGCACTCATCAAGAGTGCTGACTATGAATAGAGGAAGCGGACCCTTCATTCACCCACCCATCCTCTATTTATAGATCACTTTTCATTCAAAGAAGCTATAGTACAGCCTCTATGAATGGAGGAAGGGGTCAGAAAGAGTGGGCATAGATGGCACTCTTGATGAGTCTACAGGTCCTTCTCAAAAAATTAGCATATTGTGATAAAGTTCATTATTTTCTGTAATGTACTGATAAACATTAGACTTTCATATATTTTAGATTCATTACACACAACTGAAGTAGTTCAAGCCTTTTCTTGTTTTAATATTGATGATTTTGGCATACAGCTCATGACAACCCAAAATTCCTATCTCAAAAAATTAGCATATTTCATCCGACCAATAAAAGAAAAGTGTTTTTAATACAAAAAAAGTCAACCTTCAAATAATTATGTTCAGTTATGCACTCAATACTTGGTCGGGAATCCTTTTGCAGAAATGACTGCTTCAATGCGGCGTGGCATGGAGGCAACCAGCCTGTGGCACTGCTGAGGTGTTATGGAGGCCCAGGATGCTTCTATAGCGGCCTTAAGCTCATCCAGAGTGTTGGGTCTTGCGTCTCTCAACTTTCTCTTCCCAATATCCCACAGATTCTCTATGGGGTTCAGGTCAGGAGAGTTGGCAGGCCAATTGAGCACAGTAATACCATGGTCAGTAAACCATTTACCAGTGGTTTTGGCACTGTGAGCAGGTGCCAGGTCGTGCTGAAAAATGAAATCTTCATCTCCATAAAGCTTTTCAGCAGATGGAAGCATGAAGTGCTCCAAAATCTCCTGATAGCTAGCTGCATTGACCCTGCCCTTGATAAAACACAGTGGACCAACACCAGCAGCTGACATGGCACCCCAGACCATCACTGACTGTGGGTACTTGACACTGGACTTCATGCATTTTGGCATTTCCCTCTCCCCAGTCTTCCTCCAGACTCTGGCACCTTGATTTCCGAATGACATGCAAAATTTGCTTTCATCCGAAAAAAGTACTTTGGACCACTGAGCAACAGTCCAGTGCTGCTTCTCTGTAGCCCAGGTCAGGCGCTTCTGCCGCTGTTTCTGGTTCAAAAGTGGCTTGACCTGGGGAATGCGGCACCTGTAGCCCATTTCCTGCACACGCCTGTTCACGGTGGCTCTGGATGTTTCTTTTTTTTTTTAATTGGAAACCAACTTTATTGAAAAGTATGCATGGTACATAAATCAACATAAGCCAGTATGGCCAATATAATAGTACATACATGAACACAGTGAAGCATCTGTGTGTCACAAAGATAATAACAGCAGTGAAAGTAAAACCGGTATACAACAAAAATAAAAGATCGACATGTCAAGTACACGTTTCACCATCCGCCACCCATCTGTCCCAGACCTTCTCAAACTTTAGCGGACACCCTCTATGTACATAAATCAGTTTTTTATATGGGAGAGCATCATTAACTGCCTTTTTCCAGCACTGAATTGTAGGGGGCAGGGCCTGCATCCAATTACGGGCCACTACTTTTCTTGCCAAGAATAGCGTCTCATGTAAAAAGGTACGGAGGGGTTTGTCGGCATCCAAGTCTGGCAACAGGCCAAGTAGGCACATCTTTGGGTCAAGGGTAGCAGGGGAGCCCATCTGATCGTGTAGGAAGCGTATCACCTGTGTCCAATATGCCTGAATGGTGGGACAGAACCATATGAGGTGGTAAAAGGAGCCCGGGGTATGGTCACAGAGGCGGCATCCCGGATTGTACGTGGGCCTGAAACGTGCCACTCTCTGAGGGGTCAGATATGTTCTATGTATAATGTACAGCTGTGTGAGGCGGTCCGACAGCTTGGGGGAAACCTTTTTCACGTCCTCCAAAATCTCGCCCCAGTCCCCATCCTCTATAAGTCCAACATCCGCCTCCCATCTAGTCTTAGCAGTATAGGCCAATGCTGTGGTGCTAGGGAGACGAATGGCGGAGTACAAAGTGGAGATGAGCTTAGCAGGCACATTACCCGTGACTGTGTCCACTATGGAGGGAACTGCCAGGGACGGGCAAGAGCCAGAAAACTGGGCCTGTATGGCGTGGCGGAGTTGCAAATACCTGAAAAAAAGGCAATTGGGGAGGGAAAATTCGTCCTTCAGCATTTGGAATGATTTAAGGCCTGAATTAGTCATGATCTGGTGTATGTATAAGATCCCATGGCGTATCCACGCCGCGGGGTCCGGAATGGACAATAATTCTGGCAAGCATGTATTGTACCAGAGAGGGGTATGAGAGTGTACCCTTGGGGTCCCAGTTCTCTGCAGTGCTGCCCGCCATACCCTCCGGTGGTGAGTCAACATGTCTGCTGTGTGTTGGGGGGGGGCGTCTAGTCAATGGGGCTCTCAGGACCGATTGAAGTGGGGTATGGGCCGAGTCATCCGGGTGCTCACAGAGTAGTGTCTGGTATCTCGTTAGTTCATGTTTATCAAAATAATAGAAGTGGGACAGCTGGGAGGCAAAATAATAATCCTGAAAGTCAGGGAGAGCAGCTCCTCCCAACGTCACAGGGTTCTTCAGGATTCTCCAGGACAATTTGTGTCTGCCATGACCCCAAATAAATGAATTCAGGATGGATTCAATTGTCCTGAAAATTTTTTGTGGTATATAGAGGGGAGCATGCCAGACCAAATAGAGTATCTTGGGAAGGAGTATCATCTTAACCAAGCTGACACGACCCATAACACCCAGGGGTAGTCTGGCCCAAGTCTGCGTCTTGTTCTTGATCAGAGCAAACAGGGGTTCAATGTTCAGTAATTTATAATCTGAGAGCGATCTGGTGACCTGTACGCCAAGGTATTTAATCTGGGAGACCCTTGGAAGAGCCAGAGGAGGGGACGCAAACGAGGAGGGGAAATGGTCAATCGGAAGGATCTGGGATTTAGCCCAATTAATACTCAGACCCGAATGGCCACCCATACGTTCTATGGACTGGAGGGCTGCTATAAGAGAAGGACCGGAGTCCGCCAGATACAAAAGTGTGTCGTCGGCATACATCCCAATCTTTTCTTCCAGTTTCCCCATCCTGAGACCTCGGATGCAAGTGTCCGCACGGACCATTATGGCCAATGGCTCCACAGCCAATGCGTAAAGCATGGGGGAAAGGGGGCAGCCCTGCCGGGTCCCCCTCTCCAGCGGGAACTGGTCAGAAAGCCAACCGTTCACAAACACTCTGGCCCTCGGGGATTGATAGAGGAGTTGGACCCAGCGAATAAAGCTGGGGCCAAATCCAAATCTTGAGAGACACTCCCACAGGTAGTTCCACTCCACGGAGTCGAAGGCCTTGGCGGCATACAGCGCCACCACAACCCTCGAGCCAATTTCATCATGGGACCCCTGAATATTCATAAATAGGCGGCGAATATTCATGGCCGTGTTCTTCCCTGGCATAAAGCCGGTTTGGTCAGGGTGTATCAATGACAGAATAACCTGGTTAAGGCGGGAGGCTAGAATCTTAGCTAATATTTTAATATCTACCTGTAACAGGGAAATGGGCCTATACGACTCCGGGTATTTAGGGTCCTTTCCGGGTTTGGGAATTACGACTATTTGGGCTTCTCGCATAGATGGGGGTAGAACTCCTGAGTCAAATATAGATTTATACAGGTACTTAAGTTCAGGGATTAGGATTTCGGAGTAGGTGGCATAGAATTCAAGAGGTAGGCCATCCAATCCTGGGGCCTTGGATGAGGCCAGACAGGAAATGGCCTTGGAGATGTCCTCCTCAGTAATAGGGGCTTCCAGAATTTCAAGCTGGTCGTCTGTCAGTTTAGGGAATTGAACTCCCGCCAGGTAGTCCCTAGTGTCTTGGGGAGTGTGGGCGACCCTAGAAGTATAAAGTGCACGGTAAAATCTCCCAAATTCCTCCGCCACCAATTGCGGATCGGTGATGTCGTTCCCCTGCGGGTCGGTCAAGGACACCACCACAGGGGGACGCATATCCAAGTGGGCGAGATATGCGAGCAGTTTGCCCGATCTCTCTCCATACTCAAACACCCTCTGTCTACAGAAGAAGATACGTTGTTTAGCCTTTTCCATGTGCAATTGGGAGACCTGGCGCGCCTGAATCTTTAGATTATTGGCCGCGCTGGGCGAGGGGTCCCGGTGGAACGCCTCCTCCAGCACCTGCAGGTACTCCGCAGCCTGCTGGACAATAAATGTTGATGACCGTTTAAGCCTGTTAATACGTGTGGAAAGTAGGGAACGAGCGTGAAGTTTAAACATTTCCCACACCACATCATGCGCGGCAGTGTCCCTGTTGGCCGTAAAATAGTATTGCAATTCTGTGGGGATGTCATCCTGGTCCTGCAGGGCAGTCAGCCAGAATGGGTTTAGCCGCCAAGAAGGAGCAGGGGAAGCCTTCAGGAGCTGGATCGTGACCCAGTAGGGGGCGTGATCCGAGAGTACTCTCGGAGCAAAGCCCACATCTCCTAACTTAGGCAGCAGGGACATTGAGATAAAAACAAAATCAATTCGTGACATTGTGTTATGACTGGCTGAAAAGCATGAGAAGACTTTAGTGTGCGGGTGTCTGTGGCGCCAAGTGTTGACAAGAGCAAAGTCGGTCATTATGCGGTGCAGTCTGGTATGGGTCGGTGGGTTAAGGGGGGGATCCAGTGTGCCCAGACGGTCCAGAGCGGGGATCAGGGTCATATTAAAGTCCCCCATCCACACTGCCGGTACGGAGGGGTATTGTGTCATAAAGGCAAGGCCCTCCTGAATTACAGCTGAGTTGTACGGGGGGGGGGGAATATAGCAGGCAAGTAGCAGGATAGGAGACCCATTAATGGTGGCGTGCATAAACACATATCTGCCCTGCTGATCCGTGCGGAGCAGTATAAGCTCAAAAGGTACCCGTTTGGCAACCAGGACCGATACTCCTCTGGAATATGAGGTGTGAGTGGCATGATAAGCCCACCCCACCCAAGGTTTTTTAAGGGAGGATTGCAAGTGGCCCGTGACGTGGGTCTCGACCAGTGTGATAATGTCAGCTCTCTGAGATTTGAGAAATGTCAGGACCGCTGTGCGTTTGATCTTATTGCGTAAGCCTCTAACATTCCACGTGAGGAACTTCAGGGAACTCATGGTGGGTATATGGTGTGTATAATAGACTGCAGCCAAACCAGGACCAGCAGAGCAGATAAGGACACATCAGACAGTACAGAACATATCAGCAACCAATATTGATAGTGCATGTATGACAATGACATAGTACCTTTAGCAGAAATGAACAATTGTGAACATAGTGGCAAATAAAAAACAGCCAAAACATTTCCCCTCCCTCCCAGTCCAGTGCCACCCCAACTCGGCATGAACATAGTATCCCAAAACCAGGTATCAACCGGGGACATCCAACGTGAAAAAAGCATTGGAGGCGAGGGACTTAATTTCAAAGGGACATAGATACCTGTGATGAACAGAAAACAAAAAAAGAGGAAAAAACAATCAGGTAAACGGGGGGAGTGAAAAAAGTCCATAGAGAACCTAGGGGGACGACTTCTTCTCTGAGAAGTGCATGGGGTGTAGGGGCCACAAAAGCACAACACCATTGCAGCCGTGCAGAAGGGAGCCCCGCCTGCCATCAGGGTGGTACGTAAAGTAGGATAGGAAGTTCCAGCAACGTTCGGTAAGCTGCCCTCTACAAGCATCTCCCATGCGTGGGGAGAACGGGGAATTAACAGTTAGATCACCCGAAGGTGGCGAGCACGCTGTGAGATCCGAGGAGGGGCGGAAAAGGCTTATAGGTCTGTCTCCCCCGTCCCGGCGGAGGGCACTCACTAGCAACAGAGCAACCGTGAGGCAAATCACCAGGGCACGAACAGGGAGCGCCACCGGCACAGGGGGCGGCAGGGGAGAGAAAAAAAAGTACTCACAGCTCCCAGACAGCGCGGTATGCTCAATCTCGCCGATCTCTCCGGTCAATCCAAGTGGATGCAGACTCTGGGTCCTCGAAGAAGTGGGTCCGACCGTCGCACTCCACACGAAGCTTTGCAGGGTACAGCATGGCGTATTTGAGGTGTAGAGTGCGGAGGCGCTTCTTAACATCCTGGAACCTGGACCGCTGCCGTTGCACCCCATTGGAGAAGTCCGGGAAGACGGCAACACGAGCATCGGTATGGGGGATATTCCCCTTCTCTCTGGTTAGGCGGAGGATCTTGTCGCGATCCCTGAAATTAAGGAACTTCGCTATCAGGGTACGCGGTGGAGCTCCTTGGGGAGGAGGGCGGCCAGGGATTCGATGAGCTCTCTCCACTGCAAACATTACCGAAAATGCGTCTCTGCCGAAGGTTGAGGTTAGGAGGTTTTCAAGGAAGCTCTCCGGATCGGTGCCCTCAGCAGACTCAGGAAGACCGATGAAGCGGAGGTTACATCTCCGAAGGCGATTTTCCATGTCATCCTGTTTTGCGCTAATCTGTTGTAACTGGCGGCGCACCTCATCGGTGGTATGTTGTAAAGGGTGTAAGATATCCTCTGCTCTGCTAATACGGGTCTCCGTCTCCGTCACGCGGTCCCTGAGGGTAGAGAGATCCTGCCGGATAAGGGACACATCAATTTTTACCTCCTCGATCTTGGTGGTAAGCGTGCTCTGGCACATGGCGATGGCATCCAGTAATTTGTTAGTAGCCACCACAGAGTGATCCGCATCCAGGATAGCAGCAGCGCCGTCTCTGACCTGCCGATCCCCCTCCTCAAGCCTGCGGTATCTGGCCAGTTTATCGATGGCTTCAGAATTATTTTTAGACGGAGACATGCTGTAAGGCGACAGGGAAGATCCCTGGGTGCACCAATATGGCCGCTGTTAAGGAGGCCGGGTCCTCCACGACCTCCCCCCCCCTCCGCTGCCCAGGGACGGCCCAACGTAGGCAGCAGGTCACTCTCAAGCAGCTGTAATGGCAACAGGCTGTATGCAGGGGAATCTGAGCTCAGGGGAGTCAGGGAGGCCTGTAATACTTGCCAAAGATGTCTCCGGGTGGAGCAAGATGGCCGCCGTTCCGGGAGTCAGGCCGAGACCGTGGTCCGCTCACACAGCAGGTGTAGAGTGCAAAGACACCCCAGCAGCTGCAGCAGGTAATCCGGGGGCCGATGTAGAAGAGGATGGAGCCCAGTGCGCCCAGGGAGGCAAGGAGAAGTGTCCAGGGCCGCCGTCGGGAGGGCCAAGATGGCCGCCGAACCAGGAGCTAGGCCGAAGCCGGGGCCTTTCCTGAAGCAGAGGACCGGGAAGCGCCGCGACGGCAGTGGCGGCAAACCAGCGGGCTAACAGGCTTCAGGAACCGCAGGGAGAGCAGGACACGTCCTCGGATGTAGGGGATGGCAGGAACCGAGCAGGATGCAGGCAGGATGGTAGGTTAGGAGTATGGGCAGACGGAGCTCACATCACATGCGACCTATCCCATTGCTATCCAGGCCACGCCCCGGCTCTGGATGTTTCTACTCCAGACTCAGTCCACTGCTTCCGCAGGTCCTCCAAGGTCTGGAATCGGTCCTTCTCCACAATCTTCTTCAGGGTCCGGTCACCTCTTCTCGTTGTGCAGCGTTTTCTGCCACACTTTTTCCTTCCCACAGACTTCCCACTGAGGTGCCTTGATACAGCACTCTGGGAACAGCCTATTCGTTCAGAAATTTCTTTCTGTGTCTTACCCTCTTGCTTGAGGGTGTCAATGATGGCCTTCTGGACAGCAGTCAGGTCGGCAGTCTTACCCATGATTGCGGTTTTGAGTAATGAACCAGGCTGGGAGTTTTTAAAAGCCTCAGGAATCTTTTGCAGGTGTTTAGAGTTAATTAGTTGATTCAGATGATTAGGTTAATAGCTCGTTTAGAGAACCTTTTCATGATATGCTAATTTTTTGAGATAGGAATTTGGGGTTTTCATGAGCTGTATGCCAAAATCATCAATATTAAAACAAGAAAAGGCTTGAACTACTTCAGTTGTGTGTAATGAATCTAAAATATATGAAAGTCTAATGTTTATCAGTACATTACAGAAAATAATGAACTTTATCACAATATGCTAATTTTTTGAGAAGGACCTGTATATGACAGGTCCTTTCACTCTATTACCGCACTAGAAGATTACAGCAGGGGCTGGGGGTATCTAAGAACTGAAGATTTCCACTAAAGCAGGAGCTAACAGCACAAGGGACACATCACATTGATTGTAAATAATATCCCTTGTGCTGATTTATTTTTTATTTTTTATTTTTTATTAAACATAGGCTTTAAACCTGTATTCACTATTTACTTTGAATACCCAATCATGTGTAGGGGAAATTTATATTGTAAGCTCCATGAGCAGGGCCCTCCTATTCCTACTGTATAGAAAATGTATTGTAATTGTACTGTTTCCCTTTATATTGTAAAGTGGTGTGTAAAATGTTGGCGCTATATAAATCCTGTCTAATAATAATATAATAATGAAACCTGTATTTACTACGAATAACCAATCATGTGTAAGGGAAATTAAACCTGAATTTACTTTGAATACCCAATCTCGTGTAATGAAATTAAACCTGTATTCATTTTGAATACCCAATCATGTGTGAGGGAAACAAAATAACAAGGTATGATTAGTTTATCAAAGTGAAATTATTTAATAAGCTAAGTCTCTATTTCTTAAAGTGTTTGTAACCCCCCCCAAAAAACGAATTGATCATTTTCCCTTAAAGCATGCATAACAGCACAGTGCTTGTGCTGTGTAATTTGGCTCTTTCTGTCATCTAAAATACCTGGCTGATCCTGCCTGGCTATACCCCCCTCCCTGTAAACTGACCCACCCAAGCTGTAAATGTGGTCAGTTTACATGCCTCCATCAGCTATCTGCAGCTCTCTTCTCTCCTCCTCTCCCCTGTCCTCTCCCCCCTCCCCTCCCTGCCTGTCAGCTAGTCTGTGCCACAATGCTCCCCGCCCCTTCCCTTCCTGCTGCTATAATATCAGTATTATAAACATACCATCCCCTCTGTTAGCTAACATTATCTGTCCTAGTGTCTTTGCTGGAAAAAAAAATGCAGATTATACCTTATATCAGAGCGTCTCCCGGCGCTCACGTGACTTCTCGGCTCTCTCTCCTCTATCTTCCCCGCCTGATGTCAACGGGAGTTCTTGGCCCCTCTGAGACAGGGAGAGGAGAGAGCTGAGGAGTCACCTGAGCGCCAGGAGATGCTCTGATAAAAAGGTATACCGGTAATCTGCATTTTTTTTTTTTTTTTTTCAGCACAGACACTAGGACAGATAATGTAGGGGATGGTATGTTTGTAATACAGTGGCTTAAAAAACACTTTAAATAACCCTGTTTTATTTGATAGCTATAAGTACAATATACCCTGGTCCTGAAAATTACTGTTATTTAATATATACATTACCTTCTCGAATGGCAGTAAAGGGCACTCCTTCCTCAGCTTTCATGCTGATGACTTTCAAAGCAACCAGTTGCCCATTAATCCTAAAAAAAAAAAAATACACCATTACTTTTGTCCATATCTCTGTATCTTTAAGATACTGTATAAAGCATAACAGGCCATTTTCTCACTTCACATATTCCAAATGTATTACTTTCTTCTCTGGAAGCCAGGAGGCAGCAACACATAACATATAGCTCTCCCAGTGAATAATATAAAATAGCACAACCTGCTTTTTGTGGAATACTTGAAGAGGGACTTTACACCTCATCAGTCATACATGTCCTTACTACAGTGCATCCGGAAAGTATTCACATCACTTCACTTTTTCCACATTCCATGTTATGTTACAGCCTTATTCCAAAATGGATTAAATTCATTATTTTCGTCAGAATTCTACAAACAATACCCCATAATGACAACGTAAAAGAAGTTTGTTTGAAATCTTTTCAAATTTATTAGAAATAAAAAAATGAAAAAAAAAAATCACATATACATAAGTATTCACAGCCTTTGCTCAATACTTTGTTAAAGCACCTTTGGCACCAATTACAGCCTCAAGTCTTTGAGTATGATGCTACAAGCTTAGAACACCTACTTTTGGTCAGTTTCTCCCATTCTTCTTTGCAGGACCTCTAAAGCTCCATAAGGTGCACAGCCAGTTTCAGATCTCTCCTGAGTTATTTAATCGAGTTCAAGTCTGGGCCACTCAAGGACATTTACAGAGTTGTCCCATAGCCACTCCTTTGTTATCTTGGCTGTGTGCTTAGGGTCGTTGTACAGTTGGAAGATGAACCTTCGTCCTAGTCTGAGGTCCAGAACGCTCTAGAGCAGGTTTTTATCAAAGATATCTCTGTACATTTCTGCATTCATCCCATCCTTCCTCCGATCCTGACTAGTCTCACAGTTCCTGCCCCTGAAAAACATCCCCACAGCACGATGCTGCCACCACCTTTTTGGATTTGGCCAGGTGATGAGCGGTGCCTGGTTTCCTCCAGACATGACGCTGCCTTTCAGGCCCAAGAGTTCAATCTTTGTTTCATCAGACCAGAGAATATTGTTTCTGATGGTCTAAGAATCATTCAGGTGCCTTTTGCAAACTACAAGCAGTCTGTCATGGGCCTTTTACTAAGGAGTGGCTTCCGTCTGGCCACTTTACCATACAGGCCTGATTGGTGGAGTCCTGCAGAGATGGAAGGTCTCTGGAAGGTTCTCCTCTCTCCACAGAGAAACACTGGAGCTCTGTCAGAATGACTATCAGGTTTTTGGTCACCTCCCTGACTAAGGCCCTTCTCCCCCAATCGCTCAGTTTGGTCAGGCGGCCCGCTCTAGGAAGAGTCCTGGTGGTTCCAAACTTCTTCCATTTACGGATGATGGAGGCCACTGTGCTCATTGGGACCTTTAATGCTGCAGAAATTTTTCTGTACCCTTCCCCAGATCTGTGCCTCAATGCAATCCTGTCTCGGAGGTCTACAGACAGTTCCTTGGACTTCATGGCTTGGTTTGTGACATGCACTGTTAACTGTGGGACCTTATATAGACAGGTGTGTGCCTTTCCAAATCATGTAAAATCAACTGAATTTACCACAGGTGGACTCCAATCAAGTTGTAGAAACATCTCAAGGATGATCAGGAAAAACAGGATGCACCTGAGCTCGATTTTGAGTGTCATGTCAAAGGCTGTAAATAATGTATGAACATGTGATTTTTTTTTTCATTTTTACTAAATATGCAAAGATTTCAAAGAGCGTGGCTAAGGAGCAAGCCTGCTCGAATGCACCCATAGCAAGAGGCGGGGGGGGGGGGGGGGGGTAAGAGCCAGGACAACTGGTAGGGGCCCAAAAATAAAAAGGATTTGGGCTGCTCTGTATAAAACTATTGCACAGAGAAGGTAAGTACAAACATGTTTGTCAATTTAAAGATAAAATGTTATTGGTTGCTGAGCGAGGATGCTTTTAAATAATGCATTTTGTAAAGACTAAATTAATCTTTCTAAAGACCCGTATACATGATCGGATATTCCGACAACAATTGTCCAACGGACGTGTTTTGTCGGACAATCCAACCGTCTGTATGCTCCATCGGACAATTGTTGTCGGAATTTCCGACAACAAATGTTGGCTTTGCATGCTCTCAAATTGTCCGCCAAAACATGTGTTCCGTCGGATTATCTGATTGTGTGTACACAAATCTGTCGGACTAAAATCCAAAGTACAAATCCCCATGCTCCGAACCAATGCTAAACATCAGACAGCAATAGCAGAAGTTGCCCAAAGGGTGGCGGTAAAGAGCTGAAAAACCACGTGGTTTGGTGTATGTTGGCTGAAATTGTTCTGCCGTGTGTATGCAGAACAAGTTCACGGACAACACCCTTCGAACAAAAATCCACAGATTTGTCCGATGGAAGTCTGATCGTTTGTACAAGGCTTTAGTCTGTTTCAAGTTGCATGCATATTTAGGGTGTATCATGAAACATGGTCAGAGACTGCAGCCCTCTATCCCCAAATCACACACCCCCTTTACAGAAGCAGGGGGTTCTTCCTACTGAAGGTAAGCAGTGCCCCCTTTTTTTTTTTTGATACACTTTAACTTCCCAGCAATCAGCCCACTGTATTCGTTTTTTGCATGGCAAACATTCTACATAAAAGTCCCTGGGGAGTTCAGCATTGATCAGTTAGGTTTATTAAATCATTCCCAACAATAGATCAATAGCGCCAGTTCATTTATAGCTGCAAACCAACTGTTATTATTAGCAGTGATGTAAGTAACTGAGTTAGAATAAACAGAGTTAAGTAACGCAGTTACTTTAGAGGGTAACGAGTAATCTAACTGATTACTCTTCCCCTCATGGTAACGCAGTTACCATTACTTGGGTGGCATTACCCCAATTACATCTACCGCTACTAGATAGCAGTAGTGTAATTCCTCCTCTCCTCTATGACCGGGTCTCTCTCATGTCACGGCACTGACGGCAGTCACGTTGCTCCCCGCGGCCCCTCCTCTCTTCTCGTCCATCCCCATTTGCTTGTGACATCATCTGGGATGGACGAGAAGAGAGGAGGGGCCGCCGGGGAGTAGCGTGACTGCTGTCAGTGCCGTGACATGAGAGAGAACTTATTACACACGCTTCCATGGCTCTGCATGGCTGGTAAACAATGTGCTATGTGCCCTGCCCTGATGTGCTATGTGCCCCGCCCTGATGTGCTATGTGCCACATGTCCTGATGTGCCCTCATGTGCTATGTGCCCTGTGCCCCATGCCCTGATGTGCTATGTGCCCCATGCCCTGGTGTGCTACGTGCTATCATGTGCCCTGATGTGCTATGTGCCCTGATGTGCTATGTGCCACATGCCCTGATGTGCTATGTGCCCCATGCCCTGGTGTGCTATGTGCCCCATGCCCTGATGTGCTATGTGCCCCATGCCCTGGTGTGCTACGTGCTATCATGTGCCCTGATGTGCTATGTGCCCTGATGTGCTGTGCGCCCTGATGTGCTATGTGCCCCATGCCCTGATGTGCTATGTGCCCCATGCCCTGGTGTGCTACGTGCTATCATGTGCCCTGATGTGCTATGTGCCCTGATGTGCTATGTGCCCTGATGTGCTGTGCGCCCTGATGTGCTATGTGCCACATGCCCTGATGTGCTATGTGCCCTGATGTGCTATGTGCCCTCAAAAGAAAAGTCAGTTACTTTTCTGAGTAACTAATTACTTTTTCAATGTAGTAACTGAGTTACTAACGCAATTACTTTTTGGGAGAAGTCATTTGTAAATGTAACTAATTACTTTTTTAAAGTAAGATGACCAACACTGATTATTAGCCAATTGAACTGCATATTGGACAGTCACAAGCATAAATATCATTGTCACTATTGCTTAGTTTTTTTATTAAGAAATAGTATTTGTCACTCAAAACGAATACACTGCTAGTAAATCACTTGCACATGTTGAACAGCTTGCTGCTTAGAAAAGGTGAATATACAACATCTATATCTGTTTGCATGCAGTCAGTTATGGAACAGCTGATGTTTTCAGGTAAACAGAGTAGGCTTAAAAATTACACTTTAGAGTGGAACTTTACACATAACAACTTGATAAAAAATAATGTTCTTTAGCAAGGAACATACATTTCACATTAATAATATGCTACCAAAATTAGTGTGTGCTGTAAATTGCCTCCAGCATTGTTTTTGTTTCTTCTTGCTGGAGGCTGCCATTTTAATGAAGCCCAAGGCCCCTGAACAGCAGTAAATCATAAATCGGAACCAAACCTGGAATGCCGGTATTGCTAACTGCCACATTTGCATGTGTCCTCAACCAAACTGTCAAACCATCAAATGGCTGGTGTCATAACTAATCACATGTGCAGCACCATGACAGTTGCAGATCAAACAGAAGCAGCTTCCTTGGCTGTAAAGGATAGGAGGGTTTAAATTTGCTTGAGCCCCGGTTCACACTAGTGCAATGCCAGACATTGCATGTGATTCGCACCGAATTGCTGTGCAGATCACATGCAATGTCTGTGCGATTTCAGCCATACAAACTATGTCTGAAATCGCATTGCATTCACACCAAAATGGTGCAGGACCCTTTTTTTGGTCCGCACTGGAATCGGATCGCATGGGTGTTCACACAATTGCGACCTGATTCCTGCACCGGTTCACAGTTCGCACTGCAATCTGTGAACCGATCTGGGGGTGTCATTAACTTTACATTACACCCCCAGCAGTTTGCAGATCTCAGTGTAAACCACTGTGTGATTTAGGTGCGATGTGGGAACCCGCACCGAATTTGCAGGGTTCCCGCATCGCACCAGTGTGAACCAAGCCTTAAAGTGGTTGTATGCCCTGAATAAAAAAAATAAAAATAAAAAACCTGCAAGGCAAAGGCATAATGAGCTAGTATGCACCAGATACTAGATCATTATGAAATACTTGCCTTAGAACAAAGCGCCCGCACTGCCTCTCGGTCACCGCTGAGGGAGCTGACATGTTCCCTCTGCGTTTCTTCCAGGTACGCAGCTCCAGTGCTATGAGTGGCCGAAGCCGCGCAAGGTCCGGCAGCATCCACCGGACCTTCAGAGCGCATGCGCCACTGACGTCAGCGGCTGCATGCAAGGTGAATATCTTCTAAACCGTACAGGTATAGGAGATATTAATTTTACCTACAGGTAAGCCTTATTATAGGCTTACCTGTAGGTAAAAACCTGCAAGCGGGGTATACAACCGCTTAAAGTCTGTCAGCAGATCAGCCTCCTATAGATCTAGCAGGACTAAATTTTATGACTAAAGTTCCACATTAAGCAAAAAAAAAAAAAAAAGGCTTGTTTTCATTTTGGAAAGAGTAATGCCGCGTACACACGAGCAGAATTTCCGCCAGCAAAAGTCTAAAGTGAGCTTTTCATCGGAAATTCCGACTGTGTGTATGCTCCATCAGACTTTTGCTGGCGGAATTTCCACCAGCAAAAGTTTGAGAGCAAGTTCTCAATTTTATTTGCAAAATCCATTCGTCTGTATGCAATTCCGACGGGAAAAAAAACACGCATGCTCGGAAACAATTCGACGCATGCTCGGAAGCATTGAACTTCTTTTTCTCGCCTCGTCGTAGTGTTGTACGTCACCGCGTTCTTAACGCTTGAAAGTTAAGAGAACTTGTGTGACCGTGTGTATGCAAGCCAAGTTTGAGCGGAATTCCGTCGGAAAAACCATCCAACTTTTTTCCGACGGAAATTCCGCTCGTGTGTACGCGGCATAAGGGAGGTTAGTAACCCCCCATCAGGTTTTTTTTTTGCCCTTATGTGCCCCTTTTGGGAGTTCTTCCATTATTTTTCTTTCCCTATAGCCAAAACCAAGGTGAGGGACTCCTTGGCTGACATTAGGGTCACCAGTAGTGATGAGCCGAACACCCCCGGGTTCGGTTCGCACCAGAACCCGCGAACGGACCAAAAGTTCGTACGAACATTAGAACCCTATTAAATACAATGGATGCGAACGTTCGAATTCTAAAGTGCTAATTATAACAACTATTATGCATGTTATTGTCCTAAAAAGGGTTTGGGAACCCGGGTTCTGCACCAGGGGACATGTATCAATGCAAAAAGAAGTTTTAAAAACGGTCGTTTTTCGGGAGCAGTCATTTTAATGATGCATAAAGTGAAAAAAAAAAGTCAAATATTCCTTTAAATATCGTACCTGGGGGGTGTCTAAAGTATGCCTGTGAAGTGCCACGTGTTTCCCGTGTTTAGAACTGTCCCTGCACAAAATGACACTTCTAAAGGAAAAAAAAGCCATTTAAAACTTCTTGCGGCTTTAATGTAATGTCTGGTCCCGGTAATATGGATGAAAATCTTTAAGAAAAATGGCATAGCTACCCCATGACCCCCCCCCCCCCTACCCCAGCCCATTACCAGCCCCTTTGGGTCTTGTATGGATATTAAGGGGAACCCCGCACATAAAATAAAAAAGGCCCTATATACTCTGAACAGCCGTATACAGGCGGTGCATACAAGACAGGGACTGTAGGTTTGTTCTTATGTAGAATGTGTTTGTAATTTTGAACAGGTACATTGTTGAACTGTAGCTCCAGCCCAAAAATCTATTTTTAAACTTTTTGGGAAACATAGGTAAGGGTTATCACCCACCCCTGTAACATTTGTTTTGCTGTCTGTGCCCCTGTTCAGAACATTTCACCTCACTTTCCGTCCCAATGACAACTGTTTTTGAAATGTGGTGTTTTTCTTGAAACAAGGATTGCTGATAAAGCATCAGTACAGAGGAGACACCTTTCTCCCATATTAATTCTTACAGGAGAGAATTTTCCTTCCTAGGGGTAGATTTCCTCTCACTTCCTGTTGTCTTCTTTCGTTTGCAAGTAGGAGTCGTTTGTAAGTTGGATGTTTGAAAGTAGGGACCTGCCGTATATACTCTGCAGAAATAGGCCCCTTAGTTGTTGGTGTTGGCACAACACTGTAAGCACTCACAGTTACTCTTGGTTGGTGCTGGAACGCCCTGCTGTCAACTATTATATCAGGAATTTTAATTACATATAATTGTTGAACAGTGGTAGTAAAAATTGGGGCTTTGATGGTGGTGCTGGTGCCACAACACTGTAAGCCCTGACAGTTACTCTTGGTGGGTGCAGCAATGGGCCCTGCTGTGAATTATTAGATCAAGAATTGTAATTGCATGCCCCTGTTGAACAGGGGCTGAAAAATTGGGCTTTTCGTGGTGGTGGTGGTGGTGGTGGTGTTGCCACAACACTGTAAGCCCTCAGAGTTACTCTTGGTGGGTGCAGGAATGGGCCCTGCTGTGAATTATTAGATCAAGAATTGTAATTACATGCCCCTTTTGAACAGTGGCTGAAAAATTGGGCCTTTCGTGGTGGTGGTGGTGGTGGCGTTGCCACAACACTGTAAGCCCTCAGACTTACTCTTGGTGGGTGCAGGAATGGGCCCTGCTGTGAATTATTACATCAAGAATTGTAATTGCATGCCCCTGTTGAACAGGGGCTGAAAAATTGGGCCTTAGGCACTGGTGGCACAACACTACAACCCCTCACAGATACTGTACTTGGAGCACAGCAATGAGCCCTGTTGCAAAGTATTGCTTCAAAAATTGTAATGACACGCCCCTGTTAAACAGGGGCTGAAAAATTGGGCCTTAGGCACTGGTGGCACAACACTACAACCCCTCACAGATACTGTACTTGGAGCACAGCAATGAGCCCTATGGCAAATTATTGCTAAAAAAATTGTAAGTAGAGGCCCCTGTAAAACAGGGGCTGAAAAATTGGGCCTTAGCCACTGGTGGCGGCACCCATAAACAAAAATGATCTTCCAAGCTATCATCATCAATCGTATCATTGAGGACTCGGAGGAGGAGGATAGCCAGTCAACATAACAGCACAGGCACTCAGCATCAGCATCAGTCTTGAAGGGACGTGACATGTTAAAATCAATTAGTCTGTTATATCAGCATCAGGTGTGTGGTAGCTGGTGGTGATCCAAGACTGGTTCATCTTGATGAAAGTCAGTCGATCAACCGAGTCGGTGGACAGGCGCACCCTGTGATCCGTGACAAATCCTCCAGCAGCACTGAATGTGCGTTCCGAAAGAACGCTGGATGCAGGACAGGCCAGTAGCTCAATTGCATACTGTGCAAGCTCTGGCCAGTGATCCATCCTCAAGACCCAGTAAGCCAGAGGATTTTCGGTGGGGAAGGTGTCCAAGTCTGACCTTGCCCCTAGATATTCCTGCACCATGTTTATCAGACGCTGGCGATGGTTGCTGGAACCAATCATACTTTGGGGCTGCGGACTAAAGAATTGTCTGAACGCATCGGTCAGACGGCCACCTTCCCCACCGCTCCTTCTTTGACTGGCCGAAGCCTCAGCAACTCGTTGTCCTGGACCAGGAGTTTGTAACCTCCCAGTCTCTGGGAACGCGTTGCACAGACCTTTCTGCAAGGCCTCCCGGAGTTGTCTCATCCTCTGCTCCCTCTGCGACGGTAACATAAGGTCCGCAACCTTACCCTTGTACCGTGGATCAAGGAGAGTGGCCAGCCAGTAATGGTCCCTCTCCTTGATCCGAAGAATACGAGGATCCTTCCGCAGACTTTGCAGGATCAGGGAGGCCATGCAGCGTAGGTTTGCTGAGGCATTCGCTCCGGAGTCCTCTGGGTCACTAAGGACGACATGATCCGCAGTCACCTCCTCCCAGCCACGTACAAGTCCACTGGTTTCTTGGGACTGTAAATCATCCCTAAAAGACTGCTGCTGATGATGCTGAGTGCCAGCCTCCACCTCCATGCTGACACAATCCTCCTCCTCCTCCTCCTCCTCCTCCTCTTCCTCTTCCTGTGCGATGGGTGGGACAGAAGGAACACTGTCTGGGTAAAGGGGGCCTTGAGAGGCAAGGAAGTCCTCCTCTTCCTGCCTCTGTTCTGCCTCAAGTGCCCTGTCCATTATTCCACGCAGCGTGTGCTCCAACAGGTGGACAAGAGGTACAGTGTCACTGATGCATGCACTGTCACTGCTCACCATCCTCGTGGCCTCCTCAAATGGTGCCAGGACAGTGCATGCATCCCTGATCATGCCCCACTGGCGTGGAGAAAAAAAACCAAGCTCCCCTGACCCTGTCCTGGTGCCGTAGTCGCACAGGTACTCATTGATGGCCCTCTGCTGCGTGTGCAGCCGCTGCAGCATGGCCAACGTTGAGTTCCACCTGGTGGGCATGTCACATATAAGGCGGTTCTTGGGCAGGTTCAACTCCTTTTGCAGCTCAGCCAGGCGAGCACTGGCATTATAAGATCTGCGGAAATGCACACAGACTTTCCTGGCCTGCCTCAGGACATCCTGTAAGCCCGGGTACCTGCCCAAGAACCGCTGCACCACCAGGTTAAGGACGTGAGCCACACAGGGCACATGGGTCAGTTGTCCCTGTCGGAGGGCGGAGAGGAGGTTGGTGCCATTGTCGCAAACCACCATTCCTGGCACCTTGTCCTGCATCCTTCCCAGCTGCCAAAAGAGTGACCCAATGGGCCGTGAAAGAAAGGTAACGTCCCTGTCCATGCCTGCTGGACCATGAGTCAGCGGTAATATGCACCTTACCGCTGACCGCCCTGTCCAGCGAGGCCAAGACATTGCCTTCCACATGCCGGTAGAGAGCCGGAATAGCCTTCCGTGAGAAAAAGTGGCGTTTGGGAACCTGCCACTGAGGAACCGCACATTGCACAAACTCACGGAAGGGGGCCGAGTCTACCAACTGAAAAGGTAGCAGTTGAAGCGCTAGCAATTTAGCCAAGCTAGCATTCAACCGCTGGGCATGTGGATGGCTGGGAGTGAACTTCTTTCGACGGTCCAGCAGCTGGGGCAGGGAAATTTGCCTGCTAGAATCGGACGTCGGTGTACTGCTAGCAGAGTGGCCGCAAGTACTTGGCTGTGACACACCTAATTCTACACCTTCATTCCTCTCAGTGCATGTTTCAGAGAGGACTGAAGTTATAGTGGGGTTGGAGATCCCAGCTGATGCGGTGCAAGGAGAGGTCCGCTTTGTTCTTTGGTGTGGGTCTTTGAGGTAGGCTTGCCAACGAGCTGCATGGCAGGTCAACATATGTCTGGTCAGGCATGTGGTACCCAAGCGGCTGATGTTTTGGCCACGCGATATACGCTTGAGACATATGTTGCAAACAGCAGCTGTGCGATCTGATGCACTAGCCTCAAAAAAGGCCCACACCAAGGAACTTTTTGAATGACGGGCAGAGGCAGCGCCCTGCACAGGCGGAGCTCTGCGGTGTGATTCCGTTGGTGTACTGCCCTTACGCTGGCCACCAAAGGGCATCCTGTCTCGTTGGAGATGTGCCTCCTCCTCATCCTCCTCCTCCTCTCTCCTATTAGGCACCCACGTGGAGTCAGTGACCTCATCATCCCCTCCCTCCTCATCACTGGAGCCAATCTGGCAGTATGCTGCAGCTGCTGGAACATGACTGCCAGATTGGTGTCCTTCTTGAGCATCCCCTCTGTCTGCTCTCACCCTACTGCCTTCCTGTAGCTGGGTTTCATCATCAGACCCTTCGAAACGCTGGGCATCCTCCTGGAGCATGTACCCAACACTGTGCTCAAACAGTTCGGGGGACTCCTCAGGAGGAGGACATGGTGGGTCTAGGGAAGGAGTGACTGATGATGAGTCTGACATTGATACCAGGGAAGAGGACGCTTTGGCAGCTGCTTTGCCAGTACCCTGAGCCTGGGTGAGAGAGGATGAGGAGGAGGAGGAGGGCTTGGTCATCCACTCTACCAAGTCTTCGGCATGATGTGGCTCAACATGTCCAGCTGCGGAAAAGAAGGACAAGCGTGTCCCATGGCCATGTGCTGATGACAATGCACCGCGTCCACGACCAGCACTGTTGCCCCCAGACACAGAGCCTGCTTGCCCTCTTTTATTGCCTCCTGACTGTCTGCCTCTCCTTGTTTGCCTTCCAGACATTCTAATAGATGGCCTGCAGGGAGATGGGAAAAAAGCAATAAGGGCTACCTTCAGGTGTCCTTCTCTGTCCCTTGAAACAAGGACTTGCACAGTGAAAGAAACTGACACTCTCCCTACCTACAGTTTTCTGTCCCTAGAAAAAATGTTTTTTTAAGCACAATATAGCACAAGGAGAATTCACTCACTGTCCTTCCAGGTCCCTAGAAACAAGGACTTGCACAGTGAAAGAAACTGACACTCTCCCTACCTACAGTTTTCTGTCCCTAGAAAAAATGTTTTTTTTAAGCACAATATAGCACAAGGAGAATTCACTCACTGTCCTTCCAGGTCCCTAGAAACAAGGACTTGCACAGTGAAAGAAACTGACACTCTCCCTACCTACAGTTTTCTGTCCCTAGAAAAAATGTTTTTTTTAAGCACAATATAGCACAAGGAGAATTCACTCACTGTCCTTCCAGGTCCCTGGAAACAAGGACTTGCACAGTGAAAGAAACTGACACTCTCCCTACCTAGAGTTTTCTGTCCCTAGAAAAAATGTTTTTTTTAAGCACAATATAGCACAAGGAGAATTCACTCACTGTCCTTCCAGGTCCCTGGAAACAAGGACTTGCACAGTGAAAGAAACTGACACTCTCCCTACCTAGAGTTTTCTGTCCCTAGAAAAAATGTTTTTTTTAAGCACAATATAGCACAAGGAGAATTCACTCACTGTCCTTCCAGGTCCCTGGAAACAAGGACTTGCACAGTGAAAGAAACTGACACTCTCCCTACCTACAGTTTTCTGTCCCTAGAAAAAATGTTTTTTTTAAGCACAATATAGCACAAGGAGAATTCACTCACTGTCCTTCCAGGTCCCTGGAAACAAGGACTTGCACAGTGAAAGAAACTGACACTCTCCCTACCTACAGTTTTCTGTCCCTAGAAAAAATGTTTTTTTTAAGCACACTATAGCACAAGGAGAATTCACTCACTGTCCTTCCAGGTCCCTGGAAACAAGGACTTGCACAGTGAAAGAAACTGACACTCTCCCTACCTAGAGTTTTCTGTCCCTAGAAAAAATGTTTTTTTTAAGCACACTATAGCACAAGGAGCATTCACTCACTGTCCTTCCAGGTCCCTGGAAACAAGGACTTGCACAGTGAAAGAAACTGACACTCTCCCTACCTACAGTTTTCTGTCCCTAGAAAAAATGTTTTTTTTTAAGCACAATATAGCACAAGGAGAATTCACTCACTGTCCTTCCAGGTCCCTAGAAACAAGGACTTGCACAGTGAAAGAAACTGACACTCTCCCTACCTACAGTTTTCTGTCCCTAGAAAAAATGTTTTTTTTAAGCACAATATAGCACAAGGAGAATTCACTCACTGTCCTTCCCAGTCCCTAGAAACAAGGACTTGCACAGTGAAAGAAACTGACACTCTCCCTACCTACAGTTTTCTGTCCCTAGAAAAAATGTTTTTTTTAAGCACAATATAGCACAAGGAGAATTCACTCACTGTCCTTCCAGGTCCCTGGAAACAAGGACTTGCACAGTGAAAGAAACTGACACTCTCCCTACCTACAGTTTTCTGTCCCTAGAAAAAATGTTTTTTTTAAGCACAATATAGCACAAGGAGAATTCACTCACTGTCCTTCCAGGTCCCTGGAAACAAGGACTTGCACAGTGAAAGAAACTGACACTCTCCCTACCTACAGTTTTCTGTCCCTAGAAAAAATGTTTTTTTTAAGCACACTATAGCACAAGGAGAATTCACTCACTGTCCTTCCAGGTCCCTGGAAACAAGGACTTGCACAGTGAAAGAAACTGACACTCTCCCTACCTAGAGTTTTCTGTCCCTAGAAAAAATGTTTTTTTTAAGCACACTATAGCACAAGGAGCATTCACTCACTGTCCTTCCAGGTCCCTGGAAACAAGGACTTGCACAGTGAAAGAAACTGACACTCTCCCTACCTACAGTTTTCTGTCCCTAGAAAAAATGTTTTTTTTAAGCACAATATAGCACAAGGAGAATTCACTCACTGTCCTTCCAGGTCCCTAGAAACAAGGACTTGCACAGTGAAAGAAACTGACACTCTCCCTACCTACAGTTTTCTGTCCCTAGAAAAAATGTTTTTTTTAAGCACAATATAGCACAAGGAGAATTCACTCACTGTCCTTCCAGGTCCCTGGAAACAAGGACTTGCACAGTGAAAGAAACTGACACTCTCCCTACCTACAGTTTTCTGTCCCTAGAAAAAATGTTTTTTTTAAGCACAATATAGCACAAGGAGAATTCACTCACTGTCCTTCCCAGTCCCTAGAAACAAGGACTTGCACAGTGAAAGAAACTGACACTCTCCCTACCTACAGTTTTCTGTCCCTAGAAAAAATGTTTTTTTTAAGCACAATATAGCACAAGGAGAATTCACTCACTGTCCTTCCAGGTCCCTGGAAACAAGGACTTGCACAGTGAAAGAAACTGACACTCTCCCTACCTACAGTTTTCTGTCCCTAGAAAAAATGTTTTTTTTAAGCACAATATAGCACAAGGAGAATTCACTCACTGTCCTTCCAGGTCCCTGGAAACAAGGACTTGCACAGTGAAAGAAACTGACACTCTCCCTACCTACAGTTTTCTGTCCCTAGAAAAAATGTTTTTTTTAAGCACACTATAGCACAAGGAGAATTCACTCACTGTCCTTCCAGGTCCCTGGAAACAAGGACTTGCACAGTGAAAGAAACTGACACTCTCCCTACCTAGAGTTTTCTGTCCCTAGAAAAAATGTTTTTTTTAAGCACACTATAGCACAAGGAGCATTCACTCACTGTCCTTCCAGGTCCCTGGAAACAAGGACTTGCACAGTGAAAGAAACTGACACTCTCCCTACCTACAGTTTTCTGTCCCTAGAAAAAATGTTTTTTTTAAGCACAATATAGCACAAGGAGAATTCACTCACTGTCCTTCCAGGTCCCTAGAAACAAGGACTTGCACAGTGAAAGAAACTGACACTCTCCCTACCTACAGTTTTCTGTCCCTAGAAAAAATGTTTTTTTTAAGCACAATATAGCACAAGGAGAATTCACTCACTGTCCTTCCAGGTCCCTGGAAACAAGGACTTGCACAGTGAAAGAAACTGACACTCTCCCTACCTACAGTTTTCTGTCCCTAGAAAAAATGTTTTTTTTAAGCACAATATAGCACAAGGAGAATTCACTCACTGTCCTTCCAGGTCCCTGGAAACAAGGACTTGCACAGTGAAAGAAACTGACACTCTCCCTACCTACAGTTTTCTGTCCCTAGAAAAAATGTTTTTTTTAAGCACAATATAGCACAAGGAGAATTCACTCTCTGTCCTTCCAGGTCCCTAGAAACAAGGACTTGCACAGTGAAAGAAACTGACACTCTCCCTACCTACAGTTTTCTGTCCCTAGAAAAAATGTTTTTTTTAAGCACAATATAGCACAAGGAGAATTCACTCACTGTCCTTCCAGGTCCCTAGAAAGAAGGACTTGCACAGTGAAAGAAACTGACACTCTCCCTACCTACAGTTTTCTGTCCCTAGAAAAAAAATTTTTTTAAGCACAATATAGCACAAGGAGAATTCACTCACTGTCCTTCCAGGTCCCTGGAAACAAGGACTTGCACAGTGAAAGAAACTGACACTCCCCCTACCTACAGTTTTCTGTCCCTAGAAAAAATGTTTTTTTTAAGCACAATATAGCACAAGGAGAATTCACTCACTGTCCTTCCAGGTCCCTAGAAACAAGGACTTGCACAGTGAAAGAAACTGACACTCTCCCTACCTACAGTTTTCTGTCCCTAGAAAAAATGTTTTTTTTAAGCACAATATAGCACAAGGAGAATTCACTCACTGTCCTTCCAGGTCCCTAGAAACAAGGACTTGCACAGTGAAAGAAACTGACACTCTCCCTACCTACAGTTTTCTGTCCCTAGAAAAAATGTTTTTTTTAAGCACAATATAGCACAAGGAGAATTCACTCACTGTCCTTCCAGGTCCCTAGAAACAAGGACTTGCACAGTGAAAGAAACTGACACTCTCCCTACCTACAGTTTTCTGTCCCTAGAAAAAATGTTTTTTTTAAGCACAATATAGCACAAGGAGAATTCACTCACTGTCCTTCCAGGTCCCTGGAAACAAGGACTTGCACAGTGAAAGAAACTGACACTCTCCCTACCTACAGTTTTCTGTCCCTAGAAAAAATGTTTTTTTTAAGCACAATATAGCACAAGGAGAATTCACTCACTGTCCTTCCAGGTCCCTGGAAACAAGGACTTGCACAGTGAAAGAAACTGACACTCTCCCTACCTACAGTTTTCTGTCCCTAGAAAAAATGTTTTTTTTAAGCACAATATAGCACAAGGAGAATTCACTCACTGTCCTTCCAGGTCCCTAGAAACAAGGACTTGCACAGTGAAAGAAACTGACACTCTCCCTACCTACAGTTTTCTGTCCCTAGAAAAAATGTTTTTTTTAAGCACAATATAGCACAAGGAGAATTCACTCACTGTCCTTCCAGGTCCCTGGAAACAAGGACTTGCACAGTGAAAGAAACTGACACTCTCCCTACCTACAGTTTTCTGTCCCTAGAAAAAATGTTTTTTTTAAGCACAATATAGCACAAGGAGAATTCACTCACTGTCCTTCCAGGTCCCTGGAAACAAGGACTTGCACAGTGAAAGAAACTGACACTCTCCCTACCTACAGTTTTCTGTCCCTAGAAAAAATGTTTTTTTTAAGCACACTATAGCACAAGGAGAATTCACTCACTGTCCTTCCAGGTCCCTGGAAACAAGGACTTGCACAGTGAAAGAAACTGACACTCTCCCTACCTAGAGTTTTCTGTCCCTAGAAAAAATGTTTTTTTTAAGCACACTATAGCACAAGGAGCATTCACTCACTGTCCTTCCAGGTCCCTGGAAACAAGGACTTGCACAGTGAAAGAAACTGACACTCTCCCTACCTACAGTTTTCTGTCCCTAGAAAAAATGTTTTTTTTTAAGCACAATATAGCACAAGGAGAATTCACTCACTGTCCTTCCAGGTCCCTAGAAACAAGGACTTGCACAGTGAAAGAAACTGACACTCTCCCTACCTACAGTTTTCTGTCCCTAGAAAAAATGTTTTTTTTAAGCACAATATAGCACAAGGAGAATTCACTCACTGTCCTTCCCAGTCCCTAGAAACAAGGACTTGCACAGTGAAAGAAACTGACACTCTCCCTACCTACAGTTTTCTGTCCCTAGAAAAAATGTTTTTTTTAAGCACAATATAGCACAAGGAGAATTCACTCACTGTCCTTCCAGGTCCCTGGAAACAAGGACTTGCACAGTGAAAGAAACTGACACTCTCCCTACCTACAGTTTTCTGTCCCTAGAAAAAATGTTTTTTTTAAGCACAATATAGCACAAGGAGAATTCACTCACTGTCCTTCCAGGTCCCTGGAAACAAGGACTTGCACAGTGAAAGAAACTGACACTCTCCCTACCTACAGTTTTCTGTCCCTAGAAAAAATGTTTTTTTTAAGCACACTATAGCACAAGGAGAATTCACTCACTGTCCTTCCCGGTCCCTGGAAACAAGGACTTGCACAGTGAAAGAAACTGACACTCTCCCTACCTAGAGTTTTCTGTCCCTAGAAAAAATGTTTTTTTTAAGCACACTATAGCACAAGGAGCATTCACTCACTGTCCTTCCAGGTCCCTGGAAACAAGGACTTGCACAGTGAAAGAAACTGACACTCTCCCTACCTACAGTTTTCTGTCCCTAGAAAAAATGTTTTTTTTAAGCACAATATAGCACAAGGAGAATTCACTCACTGTCCTTCCAGGTCCCTAGAAACAAGGACTTGCACAGTGAAAGAAACTGACACTCTCCCTACCTACAGTTTTCTGTCCCTAGAAAAAATGTTTTTTTTAAGCACAATATAGCACAAGGAGAATTCACTCACTGTCCTTCCAGGTCCCTGGAAACAAGGACTTGCACAGTGAAAGAAACTGACACTCTCCCTACCTACAGTTTTCTGTCCCTAGAAAAAATGTTTTTTTTAAGCACAATATAGCACAAGGAGAATTCACTCACTGTCCTTCCAGGTCCCTGGAAACAAGGACTTGCACAGTGAAAGAAACTGACACTCTCCCTACCTACAGTTTTCTGTCCCTAGAAAAAATGTTTTTTTTAAGCACAATATAGCACAAGGAGAATTCACTCACTGTCCTTCCAGGTCCCTAGAAACAAGGACTTGCACAGTGAAAGAAACTGACACTCTCCCTACCTACAGTTTTCTGTCCCTAGAAAAAATGTTTTTTTTTAAGCACAATATAGCACAAGGAGAATTCACTCACTGTCCTTCCAGGTCCCTAGAAACAAGGACTTGCACAGTGAAAGAAACTGACACTCTCCCTACCTACAGTTTTCTGTCCCTAGAAAAAAAAAATTTTTAAGCACAATATAGCACAAGGAGAATTCACTCACTGTCCTTCCAGGTCCCTGGAAACAAGGACTTGCACAGTGAAAGAAACTGACACTCTCCCTACCTACAGTTTTCTGTCCCTAGAAAAAATGTTTTTTTTAAGCACAATATAGCACAAGGAGAATTCACTCACTGTCCTTCCAGGTCCCTAGAAACAAGGACTTGCACAGTGAAAGAAACTGACACTCTCCCTACCTACAGTTTTCTGTCCCTAGAAAAAATGTTTTTTTTAAGCACAATATAGCACAAGGAGAATTCACTCACTGTCCTTCCAGGTCCCTAGAAACAAGGACTTGCACAGTGAAAGAAACTGACACTCTCCCTACCTACAGTTTTCTGTCCCTAGAAAAAATGTTTTTTTTAAGCACAATATAGCACAAGGAGAATTCACTCACTGTCCTTCCAGGTCCCTGGAAACAAGGACTTGCACAGTGAAAGAAACTGACACTCTCCCTACCTACAGTTTTCTGTCCCTAGAAAAAATGTTTTTTTTAAGCACAATATAGCACAAGGAGAATTCACTCACTGTCCTTCCAGGTCCCTGGAAACAAGGACTTGCACAGTGAAAGAAACTGACACTCTCCCTACCTACAGTTTTCTGTCCCTAGAAAAAATGTTTTTTTTAAGCACAATATAGCACAAGGAGAATTCACTCACTGTCCTTCCAGGTCCCTAGAAACAAGGACTTGCACAGTGAAAGAAACTGACACTCTCCCTACCTACAGTTTTCTGTCCCTAGAAAAAATGTTTTTTTTAAGCACAATATAGCACAAGGAGAATTCACTCACTGTCCTTCCAGGTCCCTGGAAACAAGGACTTGCACAGTGAAAGAAACTGACACTCTCCCTACCTACAGTTTTCTGTCCCTAGAAAAAATGTTTTTTTTAAGCACAATATAGCACAAGGAGAATTCACTCACTGTCCTTCCAGGTCCCTAGAAACAAGGACTTGCACAGTGAAAGAAACTGACACTCTCCCTACCTACAGTTTTCTGTCCCTAGAAAAAATGTTTTTTTTAAGCACAATATAGCACAAGGAGAATTCACTCACTGTCCTTCCAGGTCCCTAGAAACAAGGACTTGCACAGTGAAAGAAACTGACACTCTCCCTACCTACAGTTTTCTGTCCCTAGAAAAAATGTTTTTTTTAAGCACAATATAGCACAAGGAGAATTCACTCACTGTCCTTCCAGGTCCCTAGAAACAAGGACTTGCACAGTGAAAGAAACTGACACTCTCCCTACCTACAGTTTTCTGTCCCTAGAAAAAATGTTTTTTTTAAGCACAATATAGCACAAGGAGAATTCACTCACTGTCCTTCCAGGTCCCTAGAAACAAGGACTTGCACAGTGAAAGAAACTGACACTCTCCCTACCTACAGTTTTCTGTCCCTAGAAAAAATGTTTTTTTTAAGCACAATATAGCACAAGGAGAATTCACTCACTGTCCTTCCAGGTCCCTGGAAACAAGGACTTGCACAGTGAAAGAAACTGACACTCTCCCTACCTACAGTTTTCTGTCCCTAGAAAAAATGTTTTTTTTAAGCACAATATAGCACAAGGAGAATTCACTCACTGTCCTTCCAGGTCCCTGGAAACAAGGACTTGCACAGTGAAAGAAACTGACACTCTCCCTACCTACAGTTTTCTGTCCCTAGAAAAAATGTTTTTTTTAAGCACAATATAGCACAAGGAGAATTCACTCACTGTCCTTCCAGGTCCCTAGAAACAAGGACTTGCACAGTGAAAGAAACTGACACTCTCCCTACCTACAGTTTTCTGTCCCTAGAAAAAATGTTTTTTTTAAGCACAATATAGCACAAGGAGAATTCACTCACTGTCCTTCCAGGTCCCTGGAAACAAGGACTTGCACAGTGAAAGAAACTGACACTCTCCCTACCTACAGTTTTCTGTCCCTAGAAAAAATGTTTTTTTTAAGCACAATATAGCACAAGGAGAATTCACTCACTGTCCTTCCAGGTCCCTAGAAACAAGGACTTGCACAGTGAAAGAAACTGACACTCTCCCTACCTACAGTTTTCTGTCCCTAGAAAAAATGTTTTTTTTAAGCACACTATAGCACAAGCACAAAACACACTGACACTCTCCCTACCTATCCTTCTCTTTCCCTAAACTAAAGGAATCCAGGTTAAGCAAGAAAGAAATAAAAGTCACTGTCCCTGCCTATGCTGCTCTATCCCTGCTCCGGAACACACTACACTAGGCCGCCGTGCTGGCGGCCTTTTATAGTGTGGGGCGTGTACTAAACACCCTCAGCAATAATTGGCCACAGGCATCCTGCCTGTGGCCAATCATTGCTCTCCTCGCTGCCGGCGCTGTGATTGGCCAAGCATGCGGGGTCACAGTGCATGCTTGGCCAATCACAGCGCCTGGATGACACTGCGATGGCGTAGTGCATTGTGGGCCGTTCGCGTCACTCGAATTTGGCGCGAACGGCCCAAATCGTTCGATCTTCGTCGAACGATCGAACAGCCGATGTTCGAGTCGAACGTATGTTCGACTCGAACACGAAGCTCATCCCTAGTCACCAGTACTAGTGTCCCAATTGGAAGATGTCCCCTATAATCATGTTCTGGGGACAACTCAAAATTTTGGATTTTCTTTCACATCTAGTGATAACGGTAAACAAAGATGAATCTCAATAACAGGGACACAGACAGCAATAAAAACCTGATTTTCTAATCCGCTCCACTTTATCAGAAATGTAAAAAGAAACTGCACAAATTACACTGTAATCTACAAGAAAGTCTAAAATTTCTTAACGGTTAAATTTTACAACAGTGAAACACAGGCTACTGATACAGCACAGCAAAAATAAATAGGCAATTATAATTTTCTAATTGGATGCTTCAGAATTGGTACCAACTGTTCCTGATTTACACAACCAGTCCAAGGAATTGAACACATCCCTCTAAATATTTGTCTCTGGAAATGTTTTGGTTTTTCGGAAATAAAGGGTATACATGATAAAATCTATCTTTTTCTGTCTATCATATTAAAATACTATCCATTAATATAATTAGTTTCTAACATCAATATCCATTTTAAAAACAGAATTTAAAGCCCAACCCCAGTCAAGCAATAAAATAATCTCCCAACTTCACTCAGGGTTTCTGATTATTATTTTTAAAAATGAAATTTCTGTGCTGCATTCCTTACTAATAAGCATTTGTTAGACTCTGTGATGTAATCACAGGGTATGATAGGATTCCATGCTTGTGGTCATTGTGGAAAGGAGTCAACAAGGCTCACTAATGTAAGCTCTGGCTGGTGGAGGCACACCCTACATTGAGGCCTGGTTCACACCTATGCAGTTAGCTTTTCATCTGTTTCTGCAGTGGTTTTTGTGGTGAGTTTTTGCACACACATTTTTTGATGCGTTTTGCATTTCTATGCTTTTTTTTTTTTTTTAAAGGGGAAATGTTTTTGTTGTTAAAAAGGCAAAATGCATCAAAAACACTCAATGCTTTTCTTCAGCGTGTCCATTGAAGTCTAGTGAACCAAAAACATACCATGTTTCATTTTAAAAAAAAGTCCCTGACCCTTTCCAAAAACGCAGTGGCTGAAAACGCATAGATAGTAAACTTGTCCCATAGAAAACCATGTGAAATAGACTGTATTGCGTTTCTGCAAAACGCGTAAAAAAATAAAATAAAAAGCATAGGTGTGAACCAGGCCTAGCAAATGTTTGAGTAATCATGGAGGGGGGCACAGAACTCTCCTATTGTTTCTGCAGCATTAGGCAGGACAGGTGGCACTTAAGGGGAGTCACTGTTATTATCAATGCAATGCCCATTTGTGACAACACCGCCACTGTGACAATGGTACTGCAGACTACAGGGGGTATGTCCTTGGTAACCAAATTGAATGTAAACCAACTTGGAAGTTACCCATCAACCATTTACTAAAGGGAATGATTACAATCTTTGTAGATCGCAGAGGTACAAAATGTAAAAAAAAAAGGCTTAAAGTAGAACTATAGGCCACTTTTTTTTTTTCATTTTGGATAGAATAAAGCCTGGTACACACTATTAGGTTTTTTTCGTTCAATCCAGCAGGCTGAATGAAAAAAATCTGAGGAGCTTAAGAGGAGCCACTGTACTAACTATGTGATGTTAGTACAGCGATCTCCCCCACTCTGTGCTACTGTGATCTGGCAGGGGGACAGCCCCTTGCCATAACACACCGGTCAGCACTCTTAGCCATTGACTGAGAGCACTGATCGGATGCTAATCGGCAGATCTTTTTCTGTCATGCCCCTTCGACAGAAGCCAGCCAAACAGCCGGCTTCTGTCGGACCGGCGACTGTATATACTGAACCGGCCGATGCTACCTGATATTCGGCCCATGTATACGCCCCTTAAGGGGAGGTTATAACCTCTGTCACTTTTTTCCTCTTTGCCATCTGTGTTCTATTGGGGAGATTTACCGTCACTTCCTGTCCCATAGCCTAAACAGGAAGTGAGAGTAAATCCTTGAAAATTAAGGGAATCCCTTGGAGCCCCTCATGTCACCAGAACTAGTATTCCCTTTTGAAGATTTCCCTATTTCTGGGGACAACCCAAAAATGTGTGAACAGATGTAAATGGTAAACAGGACAGATGTTTTAATCCCTCTTTTCTGCGGACCACCCAAAATTTGGTTTGGGATTTTCTTTTACTTTCAATGATAATGGTAAACAGGACAAATAGAGAGGATGAATCTCCCTAAAGGGATCCTTCCAAACCAGGCCTCTGCATAGGTGACTGTTTCTGGCGTTACCATACTTCTCTACATTATTAGTGAAGTATGGTAAATGTAATTCTCAATTCCTGCCATTTGCCTTATGCCCACACTCCTTAGGCCTCTGCCTGCTCCGGAACTGACCCTGGCCTGTTATTTGACCATGCTTCTGCCTGCTGCCTAAACTGACCATACCTCTGCCTGCTCTGGAACTGACCCTGGACTGTTTTATTGACCACGTTTTTTGCCTGTTGCTTGGACTGATCTTTTACTCTTAAGTGGTGAGATTCATGATAACACAGGGGCTTCACATATGTGAGAGCCTTCAGAATAGTTTTTCCAGATGGAGAAAACTATTTTTTGGTTTTCTCCAGGTTTTGTTATTCCCGGTTTAGGGTCTGGAGACCGGAGACTTCAAAGAGATTTGGGCAGGAAAAGCCTCTACCCCTGTGCCCAGGTCTTACCTGACCGAGGCCCTCTACTGACAATATCTCCTGCCTGCTGCCTGTACTGACCCTGGACTGTATATGGACAGTATCTCTGCCTGCACTGACTATGGACAATATTCCTGCCTGCTGCCTGGACAATTCTGTTCACTTTCGCTGACCACGTCCCAACCTGCTGGCTGGACCAATGCTCCCCTCTGTGGACAACTGCACTATTAAAACCACAGCTAATCCTTTATTTACCTTTTGCTCAGCAGAATGTATTTTGGGGTATAATTCTTGGTATGTGCTTGCTATGTGTAGGAAATATGAAGGGCCTTCAAAAATGTCACATGTAGTCAGGGAATTAGATGTGTAATTTATATCCCTGTGTGGGGCCTCTGTATGTGGCTAGGTTGTGTAAAAGTCTCACATGTATCGCCAAACTCAGGAGGAGTAGCAGAACGTATTTTGGGGCCAAATTTTTGTTATGTACATGCTATGTGTTAGAAATATCCTATAAATGGACAACTTTGTGTAAGAAAAAATGCGTTTTCATTTTCTTTCCACATTTTCCAAAAACTTGTGGAAAAAATGACATGTTTAAAAGACTCACTATGCCTCAAAGAACATACATTTGGGTGTTTGCTTTCCAAAATTGGGTCATTTCATGGGCTTTTCCATTGTCCTGGTGCTCCAGGACCTTCAAAAGTGTGATATGTTGTTAGGAAATTAGATCTGTAATTTATGCTCCTAGAACGCCTGAAGGTGCTACTTGGATGTTGGGCCTCTGTATGTGGCCAGGCTGTGAAAAAGTCTCACACATGTGGTATCGCCATACTCAGGAGCAGCAAGATGTATTTTGGGGTGAAATTTTTTGTATGTACATGCTATGTGTTAGAAATATTTTATAAATGGACAACATTGTGTAAAAAAAAAAAAAAAAACGCATTTTCACCAAATATCCTGAAAAAACACATGATACAATTGTTATAAATTGAGATGCAGTTCAGTGAGTAAAATAAGTATTTTATCCCCAACCAACCAACAATTCTGTCTCCCACAGACTGGCTACAGTATGTGCTCATATGGTACACAGATGAGTCCTGTTAATTTAAGAAGGTGCTCCTAATGACAACTCGGTAAGACACCTGTCCACAGAATCTTTCTTCCATTCACACCTCCCCATCATGGGCAAGACCAAAGAGCTGTCAAAAGATCTTAGAAACATGATTTTAGACCAGCACAAGGCTGGAATGGGCTACAAGACCATCAGGAAGAAGCTTGGTGAGAAGGAAACTGTTGAAACGTTTATTCGCAAATTAAATTAATACAAAATAACCATCAATCACCCTCAGTCTGGAGCTCCATTCAAGATTTTGGCTCATGGGGTAAGGATGATCATGAGAAGAGTGAGGGATCAGCTCAGAACTACATGGGAGCAGCTTGTGAAAGATCTCAAAGCAGTTGGGACCACAGTCGCCAAACAAACCATTCGTAACATGAATGAATTCGTACACCGCCATGAATTAAAATACTGCAGCCCCTGCAAGGACCCCCTCCTCCAGAAGGCACATGCTCAGGTCCGTCTGAAGTTTGCCAATAAATATCTAAATGATACAGGTGAAGGATTGGGAGAAAGTGCTGTGGTCAGATGAGACCAAAATTTAGCTTTTTGGCATTAATTTGACTCGCCATGTTTGGAGGAAGAAAAAATGCTGAATATGACCCTGAGAACACCATCCCTACAGTCAAGCACGGAGGTGGAAACAATATGCTTTGGGGCTGTTCCTCTGCTAAAGGAACAGGCATTGAGGGGCCAATGGACAGGGCCATGTATTGTAAAATCTTGGATGAGAACCTTCTTCCCTCAGCTAGAACACTGAAGATAGGTTGTGGATGGCTCTTACAGCAATGCCTGTGTAATCTTGAGGTCTATAGACCTCAAGTCACATTAAAGTCGCCCCAAAGTAGTGCAGGGGCTACTTTTAAGTCACTACAACTTGAAGTCACACAGATATGAACTGTACTCATTGGAAATCATGGGGTATGACTTGTCATGTGACTTTGCAGTCCCAAGTCACAGAACAAGTCGCACAAGTGTGAAAGGGGCCTTACATAGTTCAAAAGTTTACCAGAGGGTTTAGGCTTGTTGCAATTGCTATACAGTAATACCAAGGCCAGATTTATACTTCCTGACAACCTCGACCAGCTGTCTTCTCCTGCATTTCTCCTACCTCAATCAACTGGCTGGCATTAATATCACACCTACAAGATATCATAGGTACACTAGGAGCATCAAGGCTTGGGGCAGAAAACCTGAAAGGGATGCAGCCCAATTTCCCAAAAAAGATGCTGTGTAAAATCTCCATAAAAACATCATGCAATGATTTGCAAATCTCATAAACCTATACTATATTCACAATGGAAAACACATCAAATGTTTAAACTGGGAAAATGTACTTTTTTAACAAAAATATAAGGTCATTTTAAAATTGATAGCAGCAACACATCTCAGAAATGTTGGGAAAAGGCAACCAAAACCTGGCAAAGTAAGTAGTACTAACAAAGAAGAGCTAAAAGAACATTTTGCACTTAGGTTAATTGGCAACAGATCAGTAACATGATTGGCTATGACTATGAAAAACTCTCATTACATGCTATATAACAGAGTGTTCATACTCACAAAGCTACTAAAATATTTGTTTTGTGTAGAGAGAAATAGTCCTTGTTGATCCTGCCTTTAGCTGTCCCTCCCATAGTCTCTGTGTCCCCACCGTAGGTTGACCAGCTGGTGTCCTCTACGGAGTATGCTCAATTTCGGTTCCTTTCTAAGCTCTGCATTTCCTCCTTTTCCTTATCTGTGCAGCCAACATGACTATAGAGTCACATATATGTATACACAGTGGTAAAAAACACTCCCCTTCCTCTTCCTCAATATCCTCCTATTGCTAAATACTATTGGGGCAGGATATAGTGTGCTGATTTGATTACATTCAATAAGAAACGCACAAAAAAAAAAAAAGTTTTAATATAAATCAGTATGAAATATATCTAATGTAATTGCTAATACCTGTAAAATACAAAAAGAGCCTTGGATGCAGATGTTATCTGAACAAAGTGAAAGCTAGTGTCAGTCATCTCTGACTCTACACCATATTAATGCACCAAAAATACACATTTGATGTTAAATAAAGATTTCTTGAGAGCCGTAAAACAGTTATTTGATATTAGAAATTTGAATTGCTCTTCTGAAACTTTTTTTTTTGTCATATGGCTAGCACAGCACCAATCAGGGTTGTCCAGACACAGACTCACACTATAAAGAGCATACATCAACAGAGTAATAGTAGCCCCTTCCAAGGATATTTCCCTGCAGATGCCAAAGCACAGGGAAAGATTGTGTGAGCACACAACAGCGCTGTAGAAATGAAAGTGATTGTAAAGTCAGAAGGTTTTTTATCTTCATGCATTCTATACATTAAGATAAAAAACCTTCTGTCACGTACCTGACGGTGACGAGCCCGGTTTAGCAGAGGGAGGCCTCCCTTACGGCTCCCACCAGCGGCCCCTGGTAGTGAAACAGGAGGCACGGAGGTAGAAGGGGTACGAGTGCCTGGCAGGATCAACACAGAGCAAGTGGCTGGGTAGTCCGGGCTGGATCCGGGTACACCGAGGTGAGGCGAGTTGACAGGAACCAGGAAGCCAGGCAGCACAGCAGGTTGACAGGAAGCCAGGAAGCACAGCAGGTTGACAGGAACCAGGAAGCCAGGAAGCACAGCAGGTTCTGGAACCAGGAAGCCAGGAAGCACAGCAGGTTGACAGGAACCAGGAAGCCAGGAAGCACAGCAGGTTGACAGGAACCAGGAAGCCAGGAAGCACAGCAGGTTCTGGAACCAGGAAGCCAGGAAGCACAGCAGGTTCTGGAACCAGGAAGCCAGGAAGCACAGCAGGTTGACAGGAACCAGGAAGCCAGGAAGCACAGCAGGTTGACAGGAACCAGGAAGCCAGGAAGCACAGCAGGTTCTGGAACCAGGAAGCCAGAAAGCACAGCAGGTTCTGGAACAGCTGAACGGACCGGACCGGAGCCTGGGTCAGGCAGGGTAGTCGGACAAGCCGGGTCGGATACACTGGCAGACAGCGAGGTACAAAAGGACAAAGCAGAGCGGTGGTCAGAAACAAGCCAGAGATCAGGTGCAGGCGGATAACAGGAAGGTCACAGGAAAGCCGGGTCAGATGCAGATGGGTTTCTCAGATCGGGTTACACAGGTACTACGCTGTAGAGCAGAGAGCAGGGACTGTCTGTAAATGGCAGGTTTAAATAGTCTCTCTGGCGCCACCCGCTGGACGCACGCACGAACGGAGACCAGGAAGTCCGGGGCACCTGTTTCTGGCAGGATCTCCATGACATTGCCCCCCCCAAGGGGCAGCCTCCGGATGCCCATACGGATACATCTTTCGGGGTGAGATCTTCTGAAGGCCTGTATCAGATTCCTGGCATGAATGTTCTCCTCCGGTTCCCAAGAGTTCTCTTCGGGTCCGTAACCCTTCCATTTAATTAAGAATTGGTTCCGCTTACCTCTTCTACTCACGTCCAGAATAGCCTCTACTTCGAATTCCTGCTCCCCGTCTATGATGACGGGATCAGGGCGAGCCGGAGTCCGGCCTGGGAATGGGTTGGAGACTGATGGTTTCAACAGGGAAACATGAAAGACAGGGTGGACTCTAAGGGAGTCGGGGAGCTCCAGCTCGTAGGCCACTTCGTTAATCTTCCTCTTGACAGGAAATGGCCCTAAGAACTTGGGGCCCAACTTCCTGGAAGGGCACGCCAACCTTAGGTTAATGGTAGAGAGCCATACTTGGTCGCCGGATACAAGCACTAATTCACCCCGCCTTCTCCTGTCGTAGACCATCTTGTTATACTCCTGAGTCTTCGCCATGGTTTTGCGTAAAAGCTGATTGTTTGATGAGAAGAAGTTCACCCTTTCCTGAACTGCAGGCACCAAACACTCCGGGAGGGAGTTGGGCAGGAATGCAGGGTGAAAACCATAGTTCGCGAAGAATGGGGTCTGGTTAGTTGCGGAGTGGATGGAGTTATTATAGGCGAACTCAGCCAACGGGAGCAGGGAGAGCCAGTCATTCTGAGCAAAAGAGGAGAAACAACGCAGGTATTGCTCGAGGGTCTGATTAGTCCTCTCCGTCTGTCCATTGGTCTGAGGGTGATAAGCCGAAGAAAACGATAGTTCTATCCCTAGGGTCTTGCAGAGGGATCTCCAGAGCCGGGAGGTAATTTGTACCCCCCGATCAGAGACAATATTGGCAGGCACCCCGTGGAAATGACGACCTCTTTGATGAATATTTGTGCCGTTTCCGGGGCTGAGGGGGTCCCCTTCATAGGGACAAAATGTGCCATTTTGGACAGACGGTCCACTATCACAAAGATAGTGGTATGGTTTTCCGCTGGAGGCAGTTCAACTATAAAGTCGATGGAAAGCATCTTCCAAGGCCTGTCCGGAACAGGTAAAGGCCTCAGTAGTCCCCAGGCCTTGGATCTGAAACCCTTGTTTCGGGTACAAGTAATACAGGACTCCACGAACTTCCTGCAATCCTCGCGTAATCGGGGCCACCAGAAGGTACGTTGTACCAAATCAGTGGTCTTGGCAACACCAAAGTGCCCGGCAAGGGCATGATCGTGGCAGAGCTCTAACACGGTTATTCTTAGTTCCTCTGGTACGAATATCCTGTTCTGGTGCCATAGTAGCCCATCCTTAGCCTGCAAGTCCAGCTCAGAGGAGGGTTCCTGTCCAGTGGTGGCTTGTCTGATCCGAGCAAGTAAATCTTCCTGAAGAAGAAGAAAATTTCCAGGGGCGAGGATGGTATCGGGCAAGGGGGTTTCCTTTGATCCATGAAACATTCGGGACAAGGCGTCGGGTTTAGTGTTCTTGGCACCAGGGCGATAAGTGACATGAAAGGAAAACCGGGAAAAGAACAGCGCCCATCTGGCTTGTCGTGGTTTTAATCTTTTTGCCGCTTTCAGGTACTCCAGATTCTTATGGTCGGTGAATATTAGAATCGGGTGAGCAGCTCCTTCAAGTAAGTATCGCCATTCTTTCAAGGCAGACTTGATCGCCAGTAGTTCCCGGTCCCCTACATCATAGTTTCTCTCCGCCGCAGATAGTTTGCGAGAAAAGAAGGCTACTGGGTGAAGCAAAGCCCTGGTTCCTTGTCTCTGTGACAGTATTGCTCCTACCGCGACTTCAGAGGCATCTACCTCAAGTACAAATGGCAGTGAGGAATCTGGGTGTTTCAAAATAGAAGCAGAGGTGAAGAGACCCTTCAGGACTTCGAAGGCCTTCTGGGCCGCTGGGGACCAGTGGAAGCGGGTTCCCTGCTTGGTTAACTGGGTGATGGGCGCAATGATTGCGGAGAACCCCCGGATGAATTTACGATAAAAATTAGCGAACCCAACGAACCGTTGGATTCCCTTTTTATCCATTGGCACTGGCCAGTCCAGGATTGCGGCAATCTTCTGTGGATCCATCCTGATGCCTTCGCCGGAGATGATTAACCCCAGGAATGCTATGCTCTCTTGCTCAAACTCACATTTCTCAGCCTTCGCATATAGGCTATGCTGGCGAAGCCGATCCAACACACTTCTGACGTGCCTGCGATGAGAGTCAAGGGAGGAAGAAAAGATTAGTATGTCATCCAAGCAGACAATAACAAAAAGGTCTAGAAAGTCCCGAAGTACATCATTAATAAAGTACTGGAAGGTGGCAGGTGCGTTGCACAACCCGAAGGGCATCACTAAGTACTCAAAATGTCCAAACCGGGAGCGGAAGGCAGTCTTCCATTCATCACCCTCCTTGATTCGGACCAGATTGTAAGCTCCACGGAGGTCAAGTTTAGTAAAAATGGTGGCAGCTCCCAATCTTTGGAATAACTCTGGTACCAAGGGAAGCGGGGTAGCGATTCTTAATGGTGACCTTATTTAGTTCACGGTAATCCACACAGGGTCGGAGGGTATGGTCCTTTTTTTCCACGAAGAAGATGCCTGCGCCTGCTGGCGACGTAGAGGGGCGAATGAACCCCTTTTGTAGGTTCTCGTCGATATAGTTCTTTAGTGCCCCCTGTTCTACCTCCGTTAATGGGAAGATCCTACCGAATGGAATAGTTGCTCCGGGTAGCAGGTCGATGGGGCAATCATAGGCCCGATGGGGTGGTAGTGTCTCTGCCCCCTGTCTGCTGAACACATCAAGGAAGTCCAGGTAGGCATCAGGGATGATCTGACGTGTACCAGCATCAGTGTCGGTACACAGTAAAGCGGCCGGCCCAGGGAGCTTGTGTGAACCGCAGGACTGTTGGCAGTAGGAGGAAGGAAAGGTAACTACCCCCGTGACCCAGTTGATGGTGGGGTTGTGGGCTTGCAACCAGGGCATACCGAAAATCATAGGGAACAGTGGAGAAGAAATAATGTCCAGACGTAGGTACTCTCGGTGAACCCCGGTAGTGGTGAGGATGGTGACAGGTAAAGGGACCGTTTCTTGGACCACGGGTCCCGACTTGATAACGGACCCGTCAGCCAGGTGAACACATAATCCATGAGTCTTGGTAAGGAGAGGGATCAGCTGTGTGCGGGCAAACGTTGAGTCCATAAAGCAACTACAAGCCCCAGAGTCAATGATAGCGGACACTTGCAGAGTCCTTCCTGGGAGCTGTAGGGAGATAGAAAGGGCAAGGTGAGATGAAGGCTTGGCCTGAGGGTTGGTTAAACCAGACGATACTGAGAAACACTTACGGGCTTTCAGGGGAAAACTTCTAACGAAATGTCCGGGTTCCCCACAATACAGGCACAGGTTAGGCGCTCGCCGGCGCTGGCGTTCCTCCGGATTGAGGGAGGGACGAAGGACTCCAAGCTGCATGGGTTCAGGTGCATCGTGTGTGGGGGTCAGGGGTGCGACAGGAGCTGGGTGCAGGTGACTGGGGACCCGAGGAAGCATCCAGGTCGGACGGGAGAAGCCTGTGGCCCTCTCAGCCCTCCGTTCCCTCAAACGTCGGTCAATCTGAATAGTTAACTCGATCAACAGATTCAGAGTCTCTGGTATTCCGACCCTAGCCAGTTCATCCTTCAGGCGGTCTGAAAGACCTATGCGGAACTGGTGACGGAGGGCGGCGTCATTCCACCTGGTATCTGCGCTCCAGTGCCTAAATTCAGCTACATAGTCCTCTGCCTCTCTGCGTCCCTGCTGAAGGGTCCGCAAAGCGTTTTCTGCGGTAACTGAAAGCTGAGGGTCCTCATACAGTTGGGCCATGGCATCGAAGAAAACTGAAAGGCTGTCCAAGGCCACGTCCTTATGTTCCAGCAGGCGGTGGGCCCAGTTCTGGGGGTCTCCAGAGAGCAAAGAGATCACAAAGCCCACCTTGGTGGCTTCCAAGGAGAAGGTGCGGGGCTGTAAGGCAAAGTACAACTCACAGGAGTTACGGAAGGCTCTGAACTTGCTCCGGTCCCCGGAGAACCTTTCAGGTGTAGGGACCCTGGGTTCAGGAGGGAGCATGACCACCGTGGGTGTGGACCCTGTACCGGCAGAGGACGTAGAGGCAAGTGGACCCCCTTGGCCTCCAGAAGGGTTGGTGAGGGCCCGAACTTGTCCTTCCAGGTGGGTGTAGCCTTGTTGGAGGCTTTTGACTGCTTCAGTCAACCCCGCCAGGTGCCGACATAGTTCCTCCATAGGTGAGGCTCCCTGCTCGGGCTCAGACATGGCTGTCTGCTGCTGTCACGTACCTGACAGTGACGAGCCCGGTTTAGCAGAGGGAGGCCTCCCTTACGGCTCCCACCAGCGGCCCCTGGTAGTGAAACAGGAGGCACGGAGGTAGAAGGGGTACAAGTGCCTGGCAGGATCAACACAGAGCAAGTGGCTGGGTGGTCCGGGCTGGATCTGGGTACACCGAGGTGAGGCGAGTTGACAGGAACCAGGAAGCCAGGCAGCACAGCAGGTTGACAGGAACCAGGAAGCCAGGAAGCACAGCAGGTTGACAGGAACCAGGAAGCCAGGAAGCACAGCAGGTTCTGGAACCAGGAAGCCAGGAAGCACAGCAGGTTGACAGGAACCAGGAAGCCAGGAAGCACAGCAGGTTGACAGGAACCAGGAAGCCAGGAAGCACAGCAGGTTCTGGAACCAGGAAGCCAGGAAGCACAGCAGGTTCTGGAACCAGGAAGCCAGGAAGCACAGCAGGTTGACAGGAACCAGGAAGCCAGGAAGCACAGCAGGTTGACAGGAACCAGGAAGCCAGGAAGCACAGCAGGTTCTGGAACCAGGAAGCCTGGAAGCACAGCAGGTTCTGGAACAGCTGAACGGACCGGACCGGAGCCTGGGTCAGGCAGGGTAGTCGGGCAAGCCGGGTCGGATACACTGGCAGACAGCGAGGTACAAAAGGACAAAGCAGAGCGGTGGTCAGAAACAAGCCAGAGATCAGGTGCAGGCGGATAACAGGAAGGTCACAGGAAAGCCGGGTCAGATGCAGATGGGTTTCTCAGATCGGGTTACACCGGTACTACGCTGTAGAGCAGACAGCAGGGACTGTCTGTAAATGGCAGGTTTAAATAGTCTCTCTGGCGCCACCCGCTGGACGCACGCGCGAACGGAGACCAGGAAGTCCGGGGCGCCTGTTTCTGGCAGGATCTCCATGACACCTTCTGTGTGCAGCAGCCCCCCTCAGCCCCCCTAATACTTACCTGAGCTCCATCTAGATCAAGCAACGTTGTAGGATTGTCTCGGCTACCCGGGACTCCCCTCCTCATTGGCTGAGACAGCAGTGCGGCGCCATTGGCTCCCACTGCTGTCAAAGTCAGTGGGCCAATCAGGAGTAAAAGAAGACGGGCCGGGCCGTGGCTCCATACCTGACTGTAGGCCGCTTGCTGTGGGGGCACTCAACAAGAGGGAGGGGCCAGAAGCACCGAAGAGGGACCTGAGAAGTAGAGGATCTGGGACGCTCTGTGCAAAACCATTACACAGGGCAGGTATGTTTGTTATTTTAAACAAAAAAAATGTACTTTACAATCACTTTAAGGTACTTATGGAAAAAAATACAGTCGCATGTTAGAGTCTCTCTGATAAAAAAATAAATATTTTATCATTGCTCTAATTTTGAACTATGAAACGGAGCATTTGAACCATGAAAGATTTCTAAATAAGCCCAAAATACAGGGTCATCTTAAGGTCCTGGTTTTACAACACGTAATTGTTTTCCAGCTGGAGATGTTGTTCTGCAAACGAAATGTATACAGAGCAAACTATGGCAAAGCTACATCTAATCTTTGAACAATGGGCCATGTTTATCAGTAAACATTTTCTTAAACTAAAATTGTCTAAAGCTGGCCATAGATGGTTCAAAACTCAGCAGGTTCTGCAGGGACCAGCTGAGATTATAACCATTTATGGGCAGGCTAATTGTATCCAAGTTGCTCGATTGATGAACTTGGGTACAACCAGCTTGTCTGGATTTTTTAATGCGATTATTGCCAGCGGCTATAGCACTTTAAAAATTGAGAGTACTATTTTTTACCTTATTATAATTAATTGCTTTTAACAAATTTTACATTATATGCGGTTTCTACTTTATTCCATTACGTTAGTCTATGCATTTTTCATTTTTTCCATGATATCAGTCTGTAAAGCTGAGATACCAGGAAAATCTCCTGTGTAGGGAGTCACAAGTGTGCCTGACCTAGCGGAGATTCATTAGCATAGGTCCAGGCAAAAAGGTGAGTGGGTGACCAATGTGACCATCATCGAGGCACTGGGTGCACATTGGAATTCTTTGAACACTATTCGTGTTGGTTCAAATTGTGGAATAGGAGGTATAATTTACACAGAAGGAACATACAATTGACTATAAACCTTTTATTTCTTACTGATGGACTCATGGACTAATTTATGTGATAAAGAAGTTACACATCACTGGTTGATAGTGGTTGTAGGCACATGTTATGTTCACATATGTGAAGATACTAGATAGAGGAATAGTTATTTGTATTTTTTCTGCTTCCGCAATCTAAGCACTGAAAGTGTGAATTCTATAAATAATACAGTTGTGGTGAGATAGCTTAGCAGACACGGACTCAATCCAAACGACATCTTACAGATCATAGAAAGCTCTCATCCAAAAACTTTGTGCAAATCATAACAGATGAACATAAGATGGCAAGCTTATCCTGTGTTCTTTTGAGAAGATCAATTGCTTCTACTTCTGTTGGTAGATATTTGAGCCTGTCGTCTACGTAGAAATTCTTACCCACAAATTTATGTGCATCAGACCTGAATTATTTTTCTTGAGCTGTCCTCCTCAGCCTATAAATTGCTACAGCAGAAGGGCTGTTACCGAAAACATGCACCTTCATTTGGTAGTCCATGACTTCATTGCTGACATTGTTGTTGCAATACCATCAGAACCTGAGGATGTTTCTGTTGTCTTCTCTAATGATGAAACAGTGGAACATTTGTTGGCCATAACAGCAACTGTTTTTTTATATAAAGTGGAGCAAAACCCCTATAAGGTTGTTTTTCAGATTAGGCCTGGTGAGAAGGACATCTGTGAGGGAAACACCTTCATAAGTGAATGACTCCCCGGACTATTTTGCCTCACATGAACTGCTGGGCAAAATACATTTGGGTTAAATCATTAGTATCGATATTTCATCTGGTACATGGATGTTTACCATACTCCAGACACCTCCCATGCAATGGTCCCACTGCAGCCTCCAGAATCCACAGAGAGCTTAGCTGGAGGCTGCTGTGGGACCATTGAAGGGGAGGTGTCTGGAGTATGAAGAACATCTATGTTCCAGATTAAATATGAATACTAGTGATTTAATCCAAGCATATTTTGTCGAGCAGTTCATGTGAGACAAAAAAGTCTGGTGAGTCATTCACACACAGGAAGATTGGTGGAGCACTTTGAGTGAATTTTTAAAGTGAGAGATCTGCACGTGGGGTCTTTTTTCATATCATCTTCATCACTACTATTCCTTTGCTGGAACTGTTTGGCACTTATTATTTTTAGAGACACCTTGATATTCAGTGTCTCCAAAATCTATGAACTTTAATGATTCCACATTTTATTAAGACTAATGTACTAAGGAATATCAAAAAAAGGAGACGAAAACGGTGCCCATTAGGCCACTTTCACACTGAGGCACTTGAAAAACTACCAGTAAAACACTGAGCGCTTTTGAAGCGCTTTACAGGCGCTTTTGAAGCGCTTTCAATTAATTTCAATGGAGAGGGACGTTTTTTTCAGAGCACTGCCCCAGTGTGAAAGCATTCATTGATTTTAATGGAAATACGTTTTCAGGCGGTTTTTTTTTGCGTGAAAGTGCCTGAAAAGCACCTCAGTGTGAAAGTGGTCTGAATATAAAATTCCTTTAAGTGCTTTCCAGTCAGCTGCTGTCATCAATTTTAGGTGTATGTCCAAAATATTTATTTTGACTTTATGTTGAGGCGCTAACTAAATAAATATAAGAGTGTAGATAATCATAGTCAATGCATATGTGAATCCATTAGCAGATCCATAAAATTAATTTTTAATACCGTAAACAAAAACAAATATTAATATGCACAAACTCCTTATGATTGTGAATAAATATAAAAAATGTTGTAAAAAAAAAAAAAAAAAATCTTCCAGTCCACTTCTTCCTTTCACCACATGTGTTTAAACTGCTGACAGCTTTTTCACATTTCCAGTGCTCCACTTAAATAACGTATTCCACCACCTAATGTAAGGGGGGTCACTCACCAGATAACTTTGGGCCACCGGGACCCTCACCCCTTTGGTAATTACTCCTGTCTTTGGTGTACACCTGGCATCCACCTCCTCCTCTCCAATTTCACCAGCAGGGATAAACCAGAATGAGATAACAAAACCGCGATAATCGTACAATACCTTTATTAAAAAGTAGCTAGTTAAAACATGTGCCTGTAAACTCATGTTTTCGTGTGCCATAGAGCGGTACCCACTGTTAAAAGCCTGTTTGTTTACAATCGTTGCCGCCGCTCGTCACTCTGAGCCGGCGTGTCTTCCACCTGAGCCTGACGTGATGTCAGTAAAGGGACCTGGACCCGCCACTAGTGATGAGCCGAACACCCCCGGGTTCGGTTCGCACCAGAACCCGCGAACGGACCGAAAGTTCGTACGAACATTAGAACCCTATTAAATACAATGGATGCGAACGTTCGAATTCTAAAGTGCTAATTATAACAACTATTATGCATGTTATTGTCCTAAAAAGGGTTTGGGAACCCGGGTTCTGCACCAGGGGACATGTATCAATGCAAAAACAAGTTTTAAAAACGGTCGTTTTTCGGGAGCAGTCATTTTAATGATGCATAAAGTGAAAAAAAAAAAGTCAAATATTCCTTTAAATATCGTACCTGGGGGGTGTCTAAAGTATGCCTGTGAAGTGCCACGTGTTTCCCGTGTTTAGAACTGTCCCTGCACAAAATGACACTTCTAAAGGAAAAAAAAGCCATTTAAAACTGCTTGCGGCTTTAATGTAATGTCTGGTCCCGGTAATATGGATGAAAATCTTTAAGAAAAATGGCATAGCTACCCCATGACCCCCCCCCCCTACCCCAGCCCATTACCAGCCCCTTTGGGTCTTGTATGGATATTAAGGGGAACCCCGCACATAAAATAAAAAAGGCCCTATATACTCTGAACAGCCGTATACAGGCGGTGCATACAAGACAGGGACTGTATGTTTGTTCTTATGTAGAATGTGTTTGTAATTTTGAACAGGTACATTGTTTAAGTGTAGCTCCAGCCCAAAAATCTATTTTTAAACTTTTTGGAAAACATAGGTAAGGGTTATCACCCCTGTAACATTTGTTTTGCTGTCTGTGCCCCTGTTCAGAACATTTCACCTCACTTTCCGTCCCAATGACAACTGTTTTTGAAATGTGGTGTTTTTCTTGAAACAAGGATTGCTGATAAAGCATCAGTACAGAGGAGACACCTTTCTCCCATATTAATTCTTACAGGAGAGAATTTTCCTTCCTAGGGGTAGATTTCCTCTCACTTCCTGTTGTCTTCTTGCGTTTGCAAGTAGGAGTCGTTTGTAAGTTGGATGTTTGAAAGTAGGGACCTGCCGTATATAATCTGCAGAAATAGGCCCCTTAGTTGGTGTTGGCACAACACTGTAAGCACTCACAGTTACTCTTGGTTGGTGCTGGAACGCCCTGCTGTCAACTATTATATCAGGAATTGTAATTACATATAATTGTTGAACAGTGGTAGTAAAAATTGGGCCTTTGATGGTGGTGCTGGTGCCACAACACTGTAAGCCCTGACAGTTACTCTTGGTGGGTGCAGCAATGGGCCCTGCTGTGAATTATTAGATCAAGAATTGTAATTGCATGCCCCTGTTGAACAGGGGCTGAAAAATTGGGCCTTTCGTGGTGGTGGTGGTGGTGGTGGTGTTGCCACAACACTGTAAGCCCTCAGAGTTACTCTTGCTTGGTGGGTGCAGGAATGGGCCCTGCTGTGAATTATTAGATCAATAATTGTAATTACATGCCCCTGTTGAACAGGGGCTGAAAAATTGGGCCTTAGGCACTGGTGGCACAACACTGCAACCCCTCACAGATACTGTACTTGGAGCACAGCAATGAGCCCTGTTGCAAAGTATTGCTTCAAAAATTGTAATGACACGCCCCTGTTAAACAGGGGCTGAAAAATTGGGCCTTAGGCACTGGTGGCACAACACTCCAACCCCTCACACATACTGTACTTGGAGCACAGCAATGAGCCCTGTTGCAAATTATTGCATCAAAAATTGTAATTACATGCCCCTGTTAAACAGGGGCTGAAAAATTGGGCCTTAGCCACTGGTGGCGGCACCCATAAACAAAAATGATCTTCCAAGCTATCATCATCAATCGTATCATTGAGGACTCAGAGGAGGAGGATAGCCAGTCAACATAACAGCACAGGCACTCAGCATCAGCATCAGTCTTGAAGGGATGTGACATGTTAAAATCAATTAGTCTGTTATATCAGCATCAGGTGTGTGGTAGCTGGTGGTGATCCAAGACTGGTTCATCTTGATGAAAGTCAGTCGATCAACCGAGTCGGTGGACAGGCGCACCCTGTGATCCGTGACAAATCCTCCAGCAGCACTGAATGTGCGTTCCGAAAGAACGCTGGATGCAGGACAGGCCAGTAGCTCAATTGCATACTGTGCAAGCTCTGGCCAGTGATCCATCCTCAAGACCCAGTAAGCCAGAGGATTTTCGGTGGGGAAGGTGTCCAAGTCTGACCTTGCCCCTAGATATTCCTGCACCATGTTTATCAGACGCTGGTGATGGTTGCTGGAACCGATCATACTTTGGGGCTGCGGACTAAAGAATTGTCTGAACGCATCGGTCAGACGGCCACCTTCCCCACCGCTCCTTCTTTGACTGGCCGAAGCCTCAGCAACTCGTTGTCCAGGACCAGGAGTTTGTAACCTCCCAGTCTCTGGGAACGCGTTGCACAGACCTTTCTGCAAGGCCTCCCGGAGTTGTCTCATCCTCTGCTCCCTCTGCGACGGTAACATAAGGTCCGCAACCTTACCCTTGTACCGTGGATCAAGGAGAGTGGCCAGCCAGTAATGGTCCCTCTCCTTGATCCGAAGAATACAAGGATCCTTCCGCAGACTTTGCAGGATCAGGGAGGCCATGCAGCGTAGGTTTGCTGAGGCATTCGCTCCGGAGTCCTCTGGGTCACTAAGGACGACATGATCCGCAGTCACCTCCTCCCAGCCACGTACAAGTCCACTGGTTTCTTGGGACTGTAAATCATCCCTAAAAGACTGCTGCTGATGATGCTGAGTGCCAGCCTCCACCTCCATGCTGACACAATCCTCCTCCTCCTCCTCCTCCTCTTCCTGTGCGATGGGTGGGACAGAAGGAACACTGTCTGGGTAAAGGGGGCCTTGAGAGGCAAGGAAGTCCTCCTCTTCCTGCCTCTGTTCTGCCTCAAGTGCCCTGTCCATTATTCCACGCAGCGTGTGCTCCAACAGGTGAACAAGAGGTACAGTGTCACTGATGCATGCACTGTCACTGCTCACCATCCTCGTGGCCTCCTCAAATGGTGCCAGGACAGTGCATGCATCCCTGATCATGCCCCACTGGCGTGGAGAAAAAAAACCAAGCTCCCCTGACCCTGTCCTGGTGCCGTAGTCGCACAGGTACTCATTGATGGCCCTCTGCTGCGTGTGCAGCCGCTGCAGCATGGCCAACGTTGAGTTCCACCTGGTGGGCATGTCACATATAAGGCGGTTCTTGGGCAGGTTCAACTCCTTTTGCAGCTCAGCCAGGCGAGCACTGGCATTATAAGATCTGCGGAAATGCACACAGACTTTCCTGGCCTGCCTCAGGACATCCTGTAAGCCCGGGTACCTGCCCAAGAAACGCTGCACCACCAGGTTAAGGACGTGAGCCACACAGGGCACATGGGTCAGTTGTCCCTGTCGAAGGGCGGAGAGGAGGTTGGTGCCATTGTCGCAAACCACCATTCCTGGCTTAAGCTGGCGTGGCGTCAACCACCTCTCGGCCTGGCCCTGCAGAGCAGACAGGACCTCTGCCCCAGTGTGGCTTCTGTCCCCCAAACACACCAGCGCAAGCACGGCATGGCATCTTTTTGCCTGCGTACTTGCGTAGCCCCGTGAACGGCTACGGAGCACCGCTGATTCATAGGACAAACCACAGGAAGAGGCCATGGAGGAAGAAGAAGAGGAGGGGGTGGAGGAGAGAGGTGTGTCACAACCAGTAGTAGCATTTTGGAGGCGTGGCGGTGGGACAACCTCCAACACTACTGCACCTTGTCCTGCATCCTTCCCAGCTGCCAAAAGAGTGACCCAATGGGCCGTGAAAGAAAGGTAACGTCCCTGTCCATGCCTGCTGGACCATGAGTCAGCGGTAATATGCACCTTACCGCTGACCGCCCTGTCCAGCGAGGCCAAGACATTGCCTTCCACATGCCGGTAGAGAGCCGGAATAGCCTTCTGTGAGAAAAAGTGGCGTTTGGGAACCTGCCACTGAGGAACCGCACATTGCACAAACTCACGGAAGGGGGCCGAGTCTACCAACTGAAAAGGCAGCAGTTGAAGCGCTAGCAATTTAGCCAAGCTAGCATTCAACCGCTGGGCATGTGGATGGCTGGGAGTGAACTTCTTTCGACGGTCCAGCAGCTGGGGCAGGGAAATTTGCCTTCTAGAATCGGACGTCGGTGTACTGCTAGCAGAGTGGCCGCAAGTACTTGGCTGTGACACACCTAATTCTACACCTTCATTCCTCTCAGTGCATGTTTCAGAGAGGACTGAAGTTATAGTGGGGTTGGAGATCCCAGCTGATGCGGTGCAAGGAGAGGTCCGCTTTGTTCTTTGGTGTGGGTCTTTGAGGTAGGCTTGCCAACGAGCTGCATGGCAGGTCAACATATGTCTGGTCAGGCATGTGGTACCCAAGCGGCTGATGTTTTGGCCACGCGATATACGCTTGAGACATATGTTGCAAACAGCAGCTGTGCGATCTGATGCACTAGCCTCAAAAAAGGCCCACACCAAGGAACTTTTTGAATGACGGGCAGAGGCAGCGCCCTGCACAGGCGGAGCTCTGCGGTGTGATTCCGTCGGTGTACTGCCCTTACGCTGGCCACCAAAGGGCATCCTGCCTCGTTGGAGATGTGCCTCCTCCTCATCCTCCTCCTCCTCCTCTCTCCTATTAGGCACCCATGTGGAGTCAGTGACCTCATCATCCCCTCCCTCCTCATCACTGGAGCCAATCTGGCAGTATGCTGCAGCTGCTGGAACATGACTGCCAGATTGGTGTCCTTCTTGAGCATCCCCTCTGTCTGCTCTCACCCTACTGCCTTCCTGTAGCTGGGTTTCATCATCAGACCCTTCGAAACGCTGGGCATCCTCCTGGAGCATGTACCCAACACTGTGCTCAAACAGTTCGGGGGACTCCTCAGGAGGAGGACATGGTGGGTCTAGGGAAGGAGTGACTGATGATGAGTCTGACATTGATACCAGGGAAGAGGACGCTTTGGCAGATGCTTTGCCAGTACCCTGAGCCTGGGTGAGAGAGGATGAGGAGGAGGAGGAGGGCTTGGTCATCCACTCTACCAAGTCTTCGGCATGATGTGGCTCAACATGTCCAGCTGCCGAAAAGAAGGACAAGCGTGTCCCATGGCCATGTGCTGATGACAATGCACCGCGTCCACGACCAACACTGTTGCCCCCAGACACAGAGCCTGCTTGCCCTCTTTTATTGCCTCCTGACTGTCTGCCTCTCCTTGTTTGCCTTCCAGACATTCTAATAGATGGCCTGCAGGGAGATGGGAAAAAAGCAATAAGGGCTACCTTCAGGTGTCCTTCTCTGTCCCTTTACTTAAGGATTTCTAAATATGGTTCAGGATGATTGCTTTTGCACAGAATAGCACAACGACAATTTCCCTGACTGTCCAAAAACAAGGATTTCAAAGATGGTTGATGAGGAATGCTTTAGCACACTATAGCACAAGGAGAATTCACTCACTGTCCTTCCCAGTCCCTAGAAACAAGGACTTGCACAGTGAAAGAAACTGACACTCTCCCTACCTACAGTTTTCTGTCCCTAGAAAAAATGTTTTTTTTAAGCACACTATAGCACAAGGAGAATTCACTCACTGTCCTTCCCAGTCCCTAGAAACAAGGACTTGCACAGTGAAAGAAACTGACACTCTCCCTACCTACAGTTTTCTGTCCCTAGAAAAAATGTTTTTTTTAAGCACACTATAGCACAAGGAGAATTCACTCACTGTCCTTCCCAGTCCCTAGAAACAAGGACTTGCACAGTGAAAGAAACTGACACTCTCCCTACCTACAGTTTTCTGTCCCTAGAAAAAATGTTTTTTTTAAGCACACTATAGCACAAGGAGAATTCACTCACTGTCCTTCCCAGTCCCTAGAAACAAGGACTTGCACAGTGAAAGAAACTGACACTCTCCCTACCTACAGTTTTCTGTCCCTAGAAAAAATGTTTTTTTTAAGCACACTATAGCACAAGGAGAATTCACTCACTGTCCTTCCCAGTCCCTAGAAACAAGGACTTGCACAGTGAAAGAAACTGACACTCTCCCTACCTAGAGTTTTCTGTCCCTAGAAAAAATGTTTTTTTTAAGCACACTATAGCACAAGGAGAATTCACTCACTGTCCTTCCCAGTCCCTGGAAACAAGGACTTGCACAGTGAAAGAAACTGACACTCTCCCTACCTACAGTTTTCTGTCCCTAGAAAAAATGTTTTTTTTAAGCACACTATAGCACAAGGAGAATTCACTCACTGTCCTTCCAGGTCCCTAGAAACAAGGACTTGCACAGTGAAAGAAACTGACACTCTCCCTACCTAGAGTTTTCTGTCCCTAGAAAAAATGTTTTTTTTTAAGCACACTATAGCACAAGGAGAATTCACTCACTGTCCTTCCCAGTCCCTAGAAACAAGGACTTGCACAGTGAAAGAAACTGACACTCTCCCTACCTACAGTTTTCTGTCCCTAGAAAAAATGTTTTTTTTAAGCACACTATAGCACAAGGAGAATTCACTCACTGTCCTTCCCAGTCCCTAGAAACAAGGACTTGCACAGTGAAAGAAACTGACACTCTCCCTACCTACAGTTTTCTGTCCCTAGAAAAAATGTTTTTTTTAAGCACACTATAGCACAAGGAGAATTCACTCACTGTCCTTCCCAGTCCCTAGAAACAAGGACTTGCACAGTGAAAGAAACTGACACTCTCCCTACCTACAGTTTTCTGTCCCTAGAAAAAATGTTTTTTTTAAGCACACTATAGCACAAGGAGAATTCACTCACTGTCCTTCCCAGTCCCTAGAAACAAGGACTTGCACAGTGAAAGAAACTGACACTCTCCCTACCTACAGTTTTCTGTCCCTAGAAAAAATGTTTTTTTTAAGCACACTATAGCACAAGGAGAATTCACTCACTGTCCTTCCCAGTCCCTAGAAACAAGGACTTGCACAGTGAAAGAAACTGACACTCTCCCTACCTACAGTTTTCTGTCCCTAGAAAAAATGTTTTTTTTAAGCACACTATAGCACAAGGAGAATTCACTCACTGTCCTTCCCAGTCCCTAGAAACAAGGACTTGCACAGTGAAAGAAACTGACACTCTCCCTACCTACAGTTTTCTGTCCCTAGAAAAAATGTTTTTTTTAAGCACACTATAGCACAAGGAGAATTCACTCACTGTCCTTCCCAGTCCCTAGAAACAAGGACTTGCACAGTGAAAGAAACTGACACTCTCCCTACCTACAGTTTTCTGTCCCTAGAAAAAATGTTTTTTTTAAGCACACTATAGCACAAGGAGAATTCACTCACTGTCCTTCCCAGTCCCTAGAAACAAGGACTTGCACAGTGAAAGAAACTGACACTCTCCCTACCTACAGTTTTCTGTCCCTAGAAAAAATGTTTTTTTTAAGCACACTATAGCACAAGGAGAATTCACTCACTGTCCTTCCCAGTCCCTAGAAACAAGGACTTGCACAGTGAAAGAAACTGACACTCTCCCTACCTACAGTTTTCTGTCCCTAGAAAAAATGTTTTTTTAAGCACACTATAGCACAAGGAGAATTCACTCACTGTCCTTCCCAGTCCCTAGAAACAAGGACTTGCACAGTGAAAGAAATTGACACTCTCCCTACCTACAGTTTTCTGTCCCTAGAAAAAATGTTTTTTTTAAGCACACTATAGCACAAGGAGAATTCACTCACTGTCCTTCCCAGTCCCTAGAAACAAGGACTTGCACAGTGAAAGAAACTGACACTCTCCCTACCTACAGTTTTCTGTCCCTAGAAAAAATGTTTTTTTTAAGCACACTATAGCACAAGCACAAAACACACTGACACTCTCCCTACCTATCCTTCTCTTTCCCTAAACTAAAGGAATCCAGGTTAAGCAAGAAAGAAATAAAAGTCACTGTCCCTGCCTATGCTGCTCTTTCCCTGCTCCGGAACACACTACACTAGGCCGCCGTGCTGGCGGCCTTTTATAGTGTGGGGCGTGTACTAAACACCCTCAGCAATAATTGGCCACAGGCATCCTGCCTGTGGCCAATCATTGCTCTCCTCACTGCCGGCGCTGTGATTGGCCAAGCATGCGGGGTCACAGTGCATGTTTGGCCAATCACAGCGCCTGGATGACACTGCGATGGCGTAGTGCATTGTGGGCCGTTCGCGTCACTCGAATTTGGCGCGAACGGCCCAAATCGTTCGATCTTCGTCGAACGATCGAACAGCCGATGTTCGAGTCGAACGTATGTTCGACTCGAACACGAAGCTCATCCCTACCCGCCACTAGTCAGACCTCAATGCATTTCACCGGAAGGCATCATCAGGAAGTCAGGACAATCATAAGGACTTTTTGCATATTAATATTTGTTTTTGATTATAGTATGAACAATGAATGTTATGGATCTGCAAATAGATTCACATATGCACTGATTATGGTTATCTGCACTCATATATTTGCAATTTAGCTAAAACCTCAACATTAAGTTAAAATAATGTACTAAGGAGGCTGCAGAGAGATTAGCATGAATATTACCATTGTCTGCAGTCTTGTTTACAGTGTGGTGTTGTGAGAGATACAGAATACAATACGTGTGGTGAATGGAGGCTGAAGAATGAAGAAGAAGGCTGGGACTAATTACATAGAGCATCCCTTAGCTACAGAGTGTGGTAGGGACAAAATTATTTAAAGTGGAGTTCCACCCTCTTTAGCAACTTAGTTGCATCCTCTCTAGTTTTATCCCCTTAAAAAAGATTTGGCATATTAATATTTTTTTATTTAAAAACTCACTGTTTTATAGCCATGTATTTATTTTTCCAGCCACAGCAGCCTCCTCGCGTCATCCACTGACCGCTATGCCTCCTGGGAGATGTTTGTCATCAATCCCAGGAGGCCCTTGGCCGTAGCATTGCGTTCCCATTTTCATCAAGGCGCGCCCATCCTGCCCTCCCTTGGTCCGCCTGGTGTGTGTGTCCTTCTTCCTCCGCTCCTCCCTCCCTATCCTACTGAGCCAGCGAGCCTCAGCCTGTCACATCTCACACTGCACTGTGTGATGATGTGACGTCACACAGACAAACAGTACAGCGCAGCTGCATCTGTGATGCTGCCCTCCTCTCCTCTCCAGACTCCAGCTGGCGCCGGCCGCGGCGCACAGATTTGGAACAACAGGTGTGGGCGGGAGTTCGGTGTCCACAGTCCTCCACTGGCCCGGGCCCGAGGTGGGGGGGGGGGTGGTGCCATTGTACTGCTAGTGTAGGAGTCTGGGAAGACTCAGTCTCAGACAGTGGCGCCCTGTGCAAGTATGATAAGGAAGGGGGGGTGCAAGGTGGACAGTGAGACAGCTATAGATAATATATCTATCTATCTATCTATCTATATATATTGTGACAGCAGGAAGGTAAAGTCACCTGGTTGCATCCAGGGGGGTAGATATATTTCGCCCAGATTCAGGCTTTACGCCGATTTATACAGCTAGGTGGAGAGTTGTATAAGCCCAGCTGAGACTAGTGGGCTCATTGATGACTCATACCTCTAGGGAGAGGGCTGGGCGTCGTGCAGACAGGGAGTTGATGAGACCAGCTGAACCTTGTCAGCTCATTTAGGCCTCTATAAGAAACTCCCAGATTCATTAGATGTTAGCTCATGCCTGGAAGCAGACCTGTGTGGACTGTCTAGGGAGAGTGAACCCCTGTGCGGTGAGAGAAAGCCTGTGTGGCTATATTTTGCTTGGACATTTAAAACCAGGGACTAGGACAGCACTAGGCTGATCCCAGTTGTTAGTTAGGAAACCTGTATGTTTAGTCAGAGGTCAAGTTGACCAGGATTTATTTTGTTTGTTTCTTTTGCTTTGCTGTGTTTTTGTCACTGTAAATAGAAAATAAACGGCACCTTTTTGATTTTGAAAACCACAACCTCCGTCTGCTGGGCCTGTTTTTGTGTGGGGAGCCCATCCCGGGGGTCACACACACCCGCTGCCGAGCTAACCCCCTCACAGTTGGTGGAGAACCAGTGGCAGTTTTTTTTTAAGCCAGCATGGAGGAGATACTGAAACAGCTGGCTCTAGCAAATGCCAATCAACAGCAGACAAATGCAGGTTTGCAAAAGAGCCTTGCAGCTCAACAACAGAACTTCGCAGCCCAGCAGCAAGCTCATCAACAGAGCCTTGCAGCCCAGCAGCAAGCTCACCAACAGAGTCTGGAAGCTCAGCAACAAGCCCAGCAACGATCTGAGGCCCGCTTCATAGACCTATTACAGAAGCAAGAGCAGAGACTACAACAAATGGAAGCAGTAATGCAGCAACGTCCGCAGACCAGTGAGGAAAGCCGTCCCACTAATACCGCGTCCTTTGGGGTGAGTCGTTTATTGACAAAAATGACTGGAGAGGATGATCCAGAGGTATTTTTGACCACGTTTGAAAGGACTGCTGAAAGAGAAAAGTGGCCTGAGGAGCAGTGGGCTGGACTGGTGGCTCCTCTGTTAACGGGTGAATCGCAGAAAGCTTACTATGACCTAGAGCCTGACCAAGCAAAAGACTATGTGATGCTAAAAGCTGAAATATTGGCAAGGCTGGGTGTCACCCTGGCTGTCCGGGCTCAGCGTGTGCATAACTGGACTTTCCAGCTTGGAAAACCCCCCAGGTCTCAAATGTATGATCTCATTCACCTGAGCAGAAAGTGGCTACAGCCAGAGACTTTGTCCGCACCAAAGATTGTGGAACGTGTTGTAATGGATCGGTTTTTGAGAGCTCTTCCTACTGCCATCCAAAAGTGGGTAAGCCATGGAGACCCAGAGACGGCCGATGATCTTGTGGATCGTGTGGAGAAATACTTGGCTACAGAGAACCTGACGGCCTCTTCCAGAGACACTCGGACTTTCCACCCTAAGACCAGACCATCCCCAGGGGCGGATAAGATGATTCCAAGGGGTAAGGGTGGAGAGAGTGAGAGGGTGGGAGCTCTACCCCAAGTTTGGCGAGAACAGCCTGGGAAATCAGCGGCTCAAGAGGCGGCAAGAAGGATCATTTGCTACCGCTGCCGGCAAGCGGGACATATTGCAGCAAATTGCCCGGTTTTGGAGGAACCCATGCAGTGTGACTTTCTGACGGGCAGACGTCAGTCGCTGTGTGCGACAGTCGCATGCACTGCCATTCGAGGAACTGAGAAACATTTATGCAAAATGTGTATTAATGGTAGAAATGTTGTGGTATTGCTGGATTCAGGTAGCCTTGTGACCCTGATAAAGGCTGAATTAGTTAAAACAGAGGTCTCTGGGAATAGCAAGGTAGCTGTTATTTGTGTGCATGGGGACACCCGAGAGTATCCAGTGACTACAGTGTGTTTCGAGACCCCCAAAGGTACCCTTTCTCATCCAGTGGGCTTAGTGTCTCAGTTACCGCATGACGCCATTGTGGGAAGGGATTTTCCGAAGTTCTGGGAACTGTGGGATGATCCTGAGCCCCCCACTGGTGCCCCTATGTACCAGGAATATGATAGCCAGAACTCCTCTGAGAGTGGTGAGGACTCTCCCGAATTTCCCTTGTCAGTATTGGCAGGGGAGACTCAAGAAACTGGAGAGGAGCCCACCTCCTCAGACGAAAACCTACCGTCTGTGGAGTTTTCTGATCTTGAGGTTCACAGGGAAAACTTTGCCACAGAACAGTTGAAAGACCCCGCCCTAATAAAGGCACGGGAAAACGTAGTGAAAATAGATGGCGAGTTAGTGAACCCAGATAATACCTGCACTTACCCATACTTCAGCGTAGAGAAGGACCTACTGTATCGGGTGGCAAAAAGGGCAGAAGAAACCGTTGAGCAGCTTGTGGTGCCCAAACCTTACAGGAAGTTGGTGTTGGAGTTGGCCCATGGGCACATTCTTGGAGGTCATCTGGGGACAGAGAAAACCCGAGAGAGGGTATTACAGAGATTCTATTGGCCTGGGGTGATGAAGGACATAGAAAATTATTGTTCCTCCTGCCCTGTGTGTCAGAGGTCGGCCCCGATGCCACACTTCCGTAGCCCGCTGGTCCCTCTACCCATCATTGAGGTCCCGTTTGAGAGAATCGCAATGGATTTGGTAGGTCCTATAATCAAGTCCGCTAGGGGGCACCAGTACATATTGGTTATAATGGACTATGCCACCCGTTATCCAGAAGCGATCCCTCTCAGAAATACCTCGGCCAAAACCATAGCCAAAGAGCTATCTCTTGTTTTTAGCCGGGTGGGTATTTGTAAAGAACTGCTTACGGACCAAGGTACACCCTTTATGTCCCGGGTTATGAAGGAGCTGTGTAAATTGTTCAAAGTGACGCAATTACGTACATCTGTGTATCACCCCCAAACCGATGGGCTGGTTGAAAGATTCAACAAAACCCTAAAACAAATGTTGAAGAAAGTGGTGGATAGGGATGGAAAGGATTGGGACTGTCTACTTCCTTATTTGATGTTTGCTATTAGGGAGGTGCCCCAATCCTCTACGGGATTCTCCCCCTTTGAGTTACTGTATGGGAGACACCCAAGAGGGCTGTTGGATATTGCCAAGGAAACTTGGGAAAGTGAGAGTTCTCCCCACAGGAGTGTGATTGAGCATGTCGCCCTGATGCAAGATCGAATTGCACAGGTAATGCCCATCGTGAAGGAACATTTGGCCCAAGCGCAGTTGGCACAGCAGAGAGTGTACAACCGTGGAGCCAAGACCCGTACCTTTTCCCCGGGGGATAGGATATTGGTACTTGTCCCTACGGTTGAAAGTAAATTCCTTGCCAAATGGCAAGGCCCCTACGAGATAATGGAAAAAGTGAGCGAAGTGAATTACAAGGTCAGACAACCAGGAAGGCGAAAGCCCGAACAGATCTATCACGTTAATCTGTTGAAAGCCTGGAGGGATAGAGAGTCCCTAGTCGCAGACACTTGGTCACCAGCTCAAACTGGTTGCGTGATTCCTGAGGTTGGAATCGCAGCCACCTTGTCACAACCCCAACAACAGGAGGTTAAGGAGTTTGTGCTTCGCAACAAGGAGGTATTCTCTGAGCTGCCGGGACAAACATCTGGGGTAGAGCATGACATTATTACCCCGCCCGGTGAAAGGGTGAAGTTAAAACCCTATCGGATCCCAGAGGCCCGACGGGAGGCAATACGGGAGGAAGTACAGAAAATGCTGAACTTAGGGGTGATAGAGGAGTCCCAAAGTGATTGGTCTAGTCCCATTGTGTTGGTGCCTAAACCGGATGGGAGCTGGCGATTTTGTAACGATTTTCGTCAGTTGAACAAAGTTACAAAATTTGACACCTACCCCATGCCACGTATAGATGAGTTGATCGACCGGCTGGGAACAGCCCGATACATGACGACTCTTGACCTCACAAAAGGGTATTGGCAAATCCCCCTGGCCAAGTCAGCCAAAGAGAAAACCGCATTTGTAACCCCAGACGGGGCGTTCCAATATAAAAGAATGCCGTTCGGGTTACAGAATGCGCCGGCCACATTCCAGCGGAAAATGGACCAGATGCTGAGGCCCCATCGGAAGTATGCTGCGGCTTACCTGGATGACGTAATTGTCCATAGCACAGATTGGGCCTCACATCTGCCAAAAGTGCAAGCAGTCCTGGACTCTGTTCGGGAAGCAGGGTTTACGGCTAACCCCAAGAAGTGTACCATTGGGCAGGAGGAGGCCAAATATCTTGGGTACACCATTGGGAGGGGAGTAATAAAACCCCAACTCAACAAAGTCGAGGCCATCCAGAGTTGGCCACGTCCCAACAGCAAGAAGCAGGTACGAGCCTTTCTGGGAAGCGCTGGGTATTATCGGCGATTCATTCCCCACTTTGCTTCTAAGGCTGTGCCCCTAACCAACCTGACGAAGGGGAAAGGGTCGGTCATGATTAAATGGACCCCCGAGGCTGAGGCAGCATTCCAATTCTTGAAACAAGCCTTATGTAGCCAGCCAGTGTTGTACTCACCCGACTTCTCTAAAGACTTTGTCGTACAAAGTGATGCGTCAGATGTGGGGTTAGGAGCAGTATTGTCCCAGGTCTGGAACGGGGAAGAGCACCCAGTCATTTACCTCAGCAGGAAGTTGAAGTCCCATGAGGTAAATTACGCCACCGTTGAAAAGGAGTGTTTAGCGGTGAAGTGGGCTCTAGATTCCCTTCGGTACTACCTGCTAGGTAGGCACTTTGACATGGTTACGGATCACGCTCCGTTAAAGTGGATGGCTCAAAACAAGGAAACAAATAGAAGAGTGAATAGGTGGTTCCTGGCCCTCCAGGAATTCAACTTCACAGTAAAGCATCGCCCTGGCGTTCAAATGGGGAATGTGGATGCTTTGTCTCGAGTACATGAATGCCTGATTGCTGGTGTTCCAACCCCGAGGTTAAAACAAGAGGGGGGGGTATGTGACAGCAGGAAGGTAAAGTCACCTGGTTGCATCCAGGGGGGTAGATATATTTCGCCCAGATTCAGGCTTTACGCCGATTTATACAGCTAGGTGGAGAGTTGTATAAGCCCAGCTGAGACTAGTGGGCTCATTGATGACTCATACCTCTAGGGAGAGGGCTGGGCGTCGTGCAGACAGGGAGTTGATGAGACCAGCTGAACCTTGTCAGCTCATTTAGGCCTCTATAAGAAACTCCCAGATTCATTAGATGTTAGCTCATGCCTGGAAGCAGACCTGTGTGGACTGTCTAGGGAGAGTGAACCCCTGTGCGGTGAGAGAAAGCCTGTGTGGCTATATTTTGCTTGGACATTTAAAACCAGGGACTAGGACAGCACTAGGCTGATCCCAGTTGTTAGTTAGGAAACCTGTATGTTTAGTCAGAGGTCAAGTTGACCAGGATTTATTTTGTTTGTTTCTTTTGCTTTGCTGTGTTTTTGTCACTGTAAATAGAAAATAAACGGCACCTTTTTGATTTTGAAAACCACAACCTCCGTCTGCTGGGCCTGTTTTTGTGTGGGGAGCCCATCCCGGGGGTCACACACACCCGCTGCCGAGCTAACCCCCTCACAATATATATATATATATATATATATATATATATATATATATATATATATATATATTATGTAATATAGCTGGTCCAGCCACCCCCACCAGACCATCTAACTCAGCTACTGTGCCTATATCTAATATAATATATCTGTGTCCAGCAGCACCTCCCCCCTATCAGACAGACAACACTCTCACTATATAATTTATATTAGCTGACTGTGCCACCCCCACCCTGAGCTGGTCTAATGATGATGATGGGGGGGTGCTGCTGTGGGTGATGCGATTTGATGTGCTGGGGGTGATGCAATGTGCTGTGGGCCATGCGATTCGATGTGCTGGGGGTGATGCAATGTGCTGTGGGCCATGCGATTCGATGTGCTGGGGGTGATGCAATTCGATGTGCAGGGTGTGATGCGGTTTGATGTGAGCCATGCGATTCAATGTGCTGGGGGTGATGCAATGTGCTGTGAGTGATGCGATTCGATGTGCTAGGGGTGATGCAATGTGCTGTGGGCCATGCGATTTGATGTGCTGGGGGTGATGCGATTTGATGTGTTGGGGGTGATGCAATGTGCTGTGGGCCATGTGATTCGATGTGCTGGGGGTGATGTAATGTGCTGGGGGTGATGCGATTCGATGTGCTGGGGGTATGCGATTCGATGTGCTGGGGGTGATGCAATGTGCTGTGGGCCACGCGTTTCGATGTGCTGGGGGTGATGGAATGTGCTGTGGGCCATGTGATTCGATGTGCTGGGGGTCATGCAATGTGCTGTGAGTGATGCGATTCGATGTGCTGGTGGTGATGCAATGTGCTGTGGGCCATGCGATTCGATGTGCTGGGGGTGATGCGATTTGATGTGCTGGGGGTGATGCAATGTGCTGTGGGCCATGCGATTCGATGTGCTGGGGGTGATGTGATTCGATGTGCTGGGGGTGATGCAATGTGCTGTGGGCCATGCGATTTATTGTGCTGGGGGTGATGCAATGTGCTGTGAGTGATGTGATTCGATGTGCTGGGGGTGATGCAATGTGCTGTGGGCCATGCGATTCGATGGGCTGGGGGTGATGCGTTTCGATGTGCTGGGGGTGATGCAATGTGCTGTGGGCCATGTGATTCTATGTGCTGGGGGTGATGCAATGTGCTGTGGGCCATGCGATTCGATGTGCGGGGGGTGATGCAATGTGTTGTGGGCCATGCGATTCGATGTGCTGGGGGGTGATGCAATGTGCTGTGAGTGATGCGATTTGATGTGCTGGGGGTGATGCAATGTGATGTGGGCCATGCGATTCGATGTGCTGGGGGTGATGCGATTTGATGTGCTGTGGGTGATGCAATGTGCTGTGGGTCATGCGATTCATTGTGCTGGGGGTGATGCAATGTGCTGTGAATGATGCGATTCGATGTGCTGGGGGTGATGCAATGTGCTGTGGGCTATGCGATTCGATATGCTGGGGGTGAGGCAATGTGCTGTGGGCCATGCGATTCATTGTGCTGGGGGTGATGCCATGTGCTGTGAGTGATGCAATTTGATGTGCTGGGGGTGATGCAATGTGATGTGGGCCATGCGATTTGATGTGCTGGGGCGATGCAATCTAGATGCATAAATGAATTTTGTTGCTGAGATTAGTATTCTTTTAAATGAAAAGCTGTACAGAAAAAAGTAGCCGCTGTGTGTGTTATAACATTATATATATATATATATATATATATATATATATATATGTAGCGGGTCCTCAAATTGATGGGATACACCTGGGGAATAGTGTGACCCAGGTGTATAATTGTGTTAGGGTTCAGACCCCTTTTTGTTTCGTGGAGGATTGGAGGATGTAGTATTCTCCTTTGCCTGTGGGTGGCGGGGTACCCACAGGCTTCAGGTAGAATCATCTCCTGCAGTGCTCCCTGTTTTGTCCCTTCCCGGAGATGGTATGGCTGGGGCGGGGAACCCGCCGGGCCGTTGATGGGAGGAGATAAAAGGGGGAGACGCCCGTACCACGAGGTCTTGCGGAGAAGGAGGTCCTCGGAGGAGGAGGGTTGCGGTCCGCACCCAGGGCCCTCGGGCCTGGGTGCTGGAGATCCAGGAGTCTGGTCCAGGTGCCCATGGCCTGGTCCGGAGTCATGTTGGCGTCCATCCCAGGCACCTTTAGCCTGGGGTGAGGTACTATCAAGGAGGCCTGGGGCCCAGTACCTTCGACTGGGTCCCGCTAGGGTGGACTGTCCGAGGGTCCCTGAGCGGAGGGACTCGTATCTGAGGTGAGGAGGCCAGAGAGGTTACCCACTGGAGACCCGGAGCAGCACCAACCCGGTGACAGTGGGCCTCTGGGAACTCTCTTGGGAGGACACATCCCCCTGATAGGGGCCACAGCGTATCGAAGAGGGCTCCATTGCTGTTCATAGGGGTTGCTGGAAGAGACCCCATCTTTCCTGTTCTGTAACAGCCGGATCGGCTTAGGCGCCGCTGGTCATAGTACAGTGGCATAGAACTTAAACTTTAGGAAGTGCCTCGATCAGCTCGCCACACCGTTGGCAAGGTTATAGGTCCCAACCAGTTTGCTGCAAAAGAACTGTTTATTGTGCTTTGCTTATTGGAGTGTCAATTAAACAAGTGTTGGACCTTTCTCCGGTGTGTGAACTCTAGTTACTGGAAGCAAAGGGGAGGCTGGTGAGCTTGCAATTACAGACTCAGTGCATTCACAGAACACACCGGCCCGAGGAAACATCAGTAAGTGGCCTTCACCCCCCTACTACAATGGGGAGGACATGGGCCGTGGCGCATCTCACTCTCACAAAGCAGGAACCCCTAGACATGAGTTGGTGTGCAACCGATAAAGATGGAGAGAGAGTGGGGCCGCTACACGTGGGGGCTCGTCCGGGATAGAGTGTGTTCTAAAGATGGACTTGAGAATGTCTACATTTGAACTTTGCTGCCCAGAGGAGTTCCGAGCAGATCGGCCATATTACTGGCCAAAGTGCGTCCCTGCTCGGAGTTGTGGAAATGACCCTAACACGGGAAAGGCCCATGCGGAGGAGCGGAAAAAGGGAGAGGTCCAGCCGTGTGACGTACTGCACGTGGGGACTGTTAACGCACTGCGCCACGAGGCACCCCATGGCGACATCGTTCGTGGGCGGAGTCAAGAGGAAGCCCGCGAAAATGTACAGCTCATGGGAGGAGTCTGGCCAAGTGTGGGGATACACGTGGAGACTCCGGCGCGGGGTCAGTGCATGATGGAGCAGCAGATAGTCGGGATGACCTCAAGTGCCCCGTGGATTATGGTTCCTCACCCCACGAGAATGACTTCCTTTGCTGCCCCCATCACAGACACGGGGATAAGACTTAGGCCCCGAGGGCGGTTGGCTCTGTACACTTGCAGAGACACGGAGGCCCTCGGTGTGATCTGTCCCGGCTGCTCGGGACTGGTGGTCACCCTGAAGCCATTCGGGCGATGTGAGGAGTGCAGAGAATTCCTTTTCGAGGTCGAGTCGTCCACAGCAAGGCCCCGGGCCCTTCGCCTCAACCACCTCACGGGTACCGCTACTCCGGAAGGGGAGATCAAGGCCTTTGTCGAGGTTCCCGTGCGCGCTGACCAGGGCGATGGACTGCCCAACAGAGAAAAATCCGAGGATGCTGCCTCGGTCGCCACAAGTTCTCTGCTCCCACCCCCGAAGAGGAAAGTTGGCCTAGTACAGGCATCCTATGGACGTGGTCGAGCTTCACCCCGCTGCTTGCCTGGCCTGGATGGCGCCGGTCGAGAAGGAAGTCCCGGACATCCCAGTCCTCTACAAGGGTCAGGTGAGCCAGGGGCTGGGACTGTGGTGGTGGTTGGAGGTGTCGGGGGCCCATTGGAGGTGGAGCCCCCCAGGGAGGATGGTTCTGTGTCCACCGGAAGATATCTGCCTGCGGAGATGTATGACACCTCCGACCTAGAGTCGCTGTCTGACTGCGGAGATGATGGCGAGATAGACGAACTGTTTTGCCACAAAGTAGCTCGGGAATATGGGTGGGAGTACCCGTATCTGCCCCGGGACTTGCTGTTTGAGGTGGAAGTCTGGAGAGCAAGATGGTATGACGAGTTTGTGTGGGACAAGTTGAAGGTGCCTCATGCTCGCAGGTACCTGGAATGTGTGCCGGCAGTGTCTAAGAGGTTTGAGGACTGCAGAGCTGAATGGAAATTGGGGCGCCATATCCATGCTGACAAGGTAGTCATTTGCAGAAGAGAAGGAGAAGATGTCGAGTATTCGATAGAAGCATTTGACAAACACCTGAAACCCCTGTATCTGCCGGATCCAAAGTTTTACTTATAGGAGAAAAGAACTCCTGTTTATTTCCTTTGTGCACTTGAACTTTCTGGAAGAGCCATTTCCAGACACCCAGGACTGTGCCCTGCTTTTGTTTTTATTTGGGCTTTTCTTTTCCTCATTGGAGACTTGGGGCTGTTGTGTTTTTTTTTTGTGTTCCCCTTTTCTTCATGTGCCAAAGGCAAGGACATTTGGGAATAGTGGCAGAGTAGGGAAAAGCTAGAAGAACGAAGACTCGTTGAGTGTCATGACCGCGGCGTTGTCACCAGGTGGCAGTGTTGCGCAACAAATGTTTGAAAATGTTTCACACACATCACCTTGCTTGTTGGAGTGAGTGGGTCTCTCGGCTGACGGGCCCACTCATGCCAAATGACAAGAAATTATGTTAGGATGTTGTTTTTTTTCTTTCCCCTGCAGGAGAATCGTCAATCAAGACCATTGAGAGTGGGTGGCTCTTAGACAGTGTGGGAGAGGGGTTGTGATTTTGCAGATGTTTAAAGTGTTTTATTACATAAGTTGTTTTATGTTCCCCATTCCCTGAGCAGGTCTTGGCACTTGGGAATTTTTTTTAGAGGAACTGCCTCAGGGGTTTCACTCCATGTCACCACTTTATGGGAGGCATGGGTGTGCACCTGACGCTGGGGACCAGCGTCCAATCACAGGGGGGAATGTGTAGCGGGGTCCTCAAATTGATGGGATACACCTGGGGAATAGTGTGACCCAGGTGTATAATTGTGTTAGGGTTCAGACCCCTTTTTGTTTCGTGGAGGATTGGAGGATGTAGTATTCTCCTTTGCCTGTGGGTGGCGGGGTACCCACAGGCTTCAGGTAGAATCATCTCCTGCAGTGCTCCCTGTTTTGTCCCTTCCCGGAGATGGTATGGCTGGGGCGGGGAACCCGCCGGGCCGTTGATGGGAGGAGATAAAAGGGGGAGACGCCCGTACCACGAGGTCTTGCGGAGAAGGAGGTCCTCGGAGGAGGAGGGTTGCGGTCCGCACCCAGGGCCCTCGGGCCTGGGTGCTGGAGATCCAGGAGTCTGGTCCAGGTGCCCATGGCCTGGTCCGGAATCATGTTGGCGTCCATCCCAGGCACCTTTAGCCTGGGGTGAGGTACTATCAAGGAGGCCTGGGGCCCAGTACCTTCGACTGGGTCCCGCTAGGGTGGACTGTCCGAGGGTCCCTGAGCGGAGGGACTCGTATCTGAGGTGAGGAGGCCAGAGAGGTTACCCACTGGAGACCCGGAGCAGCACCAACCCGGTGACAGTGGGCCTCTGGGAACTCTCTTGGGAGGACACATCCCCCTGATAGGGGCCACAGCGTATCGAAGAGGGCTCCATTGCTGTTCATAGGGGTTGCTGGAAGAGACCCCATCTTTCCTGTTCTGTAACAGCCGGATCGGCTTAGGCGCCGCTGGTCATAGTACAGTGGCATAGAACTTAAACTTTAGGAAGTGCCTCGATCAGCTCGCCACACCGTTGGCAAGGTTATAGGTCCCAACCAGTTTGCTGCAAAAGAACTGTTTATTGTGCTTTGCTTATTGGAGTGTCAATTAAACAAGTGTTGGACCTTTCTCCGGTGTGTGAACTCTAGTTACTGGAAGCAAAGGGGAGGCTGGTGAGCTTGCAATTACAGACTCAGTGCATTCACAGAACACACCGGCCCGAGGAAACATCAGTAAGTGGCCTTCACCCCCCTACTACAATGGGGAGGACATGGGCCGTGGCGCATCTCACTCTCACAAAGCAGGAACCCCTAGACATGAGTTGGTGTACAACCGATAAAGATGGAGAGAGAGTGGGGCCGCTACATATATATATATATATATATATATATATATATATATATATATATATATTTCTTGAACATGCAGTATATTTACTGTTTCCTGAGGGGAGGAGAGGTTTCCATAGAAAAGTGTCAACTTCCTCTGACACTGCCGTTGCTATAGAAACCTGACCTGAAACCTATTACACTGCTTGTGCAGCACTGAGCATGTTCGAGATCTGCAATCATGAAATACAGGAAGAAATACAGTCTGGCTTCAGATGCCCACACTTAAGATGGCCACGGTCTATTTCTAGTTGATAAACTTTCAAAATGCTGTAATAATCTAACAAAACGGACCTCCGTTTACAGACCAACTTTACTAGATACATTAAGCTTGTGTATTATAGAGGTATTTTTATTTAAAAAGTGTAATTTCGGCCGGAACACCACTTAAACCACTAGCCGCCCAGGCTAATTCTGACATTTCTCATATACTGTACATGTAAAAATCAATCAGCATTTTTGCTAGAATATTACTTAGCTCCCCCAAACATTAGATATTTTATTTTTTTAAAGCAGAGGCACGGAAGAATAAAATGGTGGTTTTTCCATTTTTTTTTTACATCACACAATATTTGCATGGCTATTTTAAAAATGCAAATTTTTAGGAAAAAAATACAATTTAATGAATTTATAGTGCACAGACACAATATAATACCAAATGTTTTGGTAAAATATAAAAGATGATGTTGCACTGAGTAAATGGATACCTAATAGGGATGAGCTTCGAGTTTGAGTCGAACATGAGTTTGACTCGAACATCGGGCGTTCGATCGTTCGACGAAGATCGAACATTATGGGGCCGTTCGTGCCAAATTTGAGTTGCACGTCATGGCCCATAATGCACTGCGTCATCGCAGTGCATTGCTGGCTGATGATTGGCCAAGCATGCACTATGACCCGCATGCTTTGGCCAATCATTGTGCCGTCAGCACAGAGAGCCATAATTGGGCAAAGGCAGGGTGCCTTTGGCCAATCGGGCTTAGGGGATTAAGTAGACGCCCGACACTATATAAGCCAGCCTGCACGTCGGCTTTGTGTAGTGTGTTGCGGCGTTGAGAGAGAGAGAGAAAGAGAGACAGAGGGGCTGATTTACAAAACGTTTGCTCCATGAGTATCGGCGCATCTGCGCACGCAATGGCAGTTTTGGTATTTACAAAACATTAGCGCCTGTAGCGCAGCCCTATTTGCCATTCACTATAGTGTTGACGGCGGACGGGAGGAGGTGCTCAGTGCGCCACTATGGACCTGGCGCACGGCATGTTAAACTCTAAATATAAAGAAGCTGGAAGTGAGAATATAATGGGGGTGATGTGGGGTGATATGAGGAAGTGTAGTGACACATGCCCAAATAACTAATATGCCCAAAATAGACTGAGAAAGTAACTTTTTCAAAACCAGCCCGCTGCGCCGGCAAGTATGATTCGAGCTGCGGGAGGTTTTTTTGAGCTCAGCGCGGCAATTTTCCTTGTTTTCTTGCGCCAAGACACTGCGCCGGCAAAATCTTAGTAAATGTCAAGTCACGTAAACCAATTTGCATAAGTTGAACAGGCACAGTTCTGTACTTGCCAGTGCGCCAGCAAAATGACATTTCTAAAGGGAAAAAAAGGCATTTAAAAGCACCCGCGGCTATAATGAATTGTCGGCTCCCGGCAATATAGAGAAAAGTCATTGAAAGTCTTTGATAAAAAAAAAAAAGCGTGGGGGTTCCCCCAAATTCCATTACCAGGCCCTTCAGGTCTGGTATAGATATTAAGGGGAACCCCGCCGCAAATTAAAAAAAAAATTAGTGCGGTTCCCCCAAATATCCATACCAGACCCTTCAGATCTGGTGTGGATTTTAAGGGGAACTTCACCCCAAATTTAAAAAAAAATGGCGTGGAGTCCCCAAATAATCCACACCAGACCCTTATCCGAGCACGCAACCTGGCCGGCCGCAGGAAAAGAGGGGCGGACGAGAGAGCGCCCCCCCTCCTGAACCGTAGCAGGCCACATGCCCTCAACATGGGGAGGATGTCCCTTATGTTGATGGGGACAAGGGCCTCATCCCCACAACCCTTGCCGGGTGGTTGTGGGGGTCTGCGGGCGGGGGGCTTATCGGAATCTGGAAGACCCCTTTAACAAAGGGGACCCCCAGATCCCGGCCCCCCTATGTGAAATGGTAATGGGGTACAAATGTACCCCTACCATTTCACAAAGAAAGTGTCAAAATGTAAAAAATGACAAGAGCCGGTTTTAGACAATTCCTTTATTAATGTATTTTCCTTTCTTCCATCTTCTTCCATCTTCTTCCATCTTCTTCTTTTCTCCATTCGGGTTTCTTCCTCCATCTTCCTCTTCATCTTCGTCTTCCTTCTTCCTTCGGTCTTCTCGTTCGACATGTTGCTCCGGCTTCTTCGTTCTCCTCTTGGTCTGCTGCCACCCGGTGGCTTTGCCCCCCTCTGACACCACGGGGAAAGTCCCCGTGAAATCCATGTGCGTCAGAGGGGGGCGGGGTCACCGGGTGGCAGCGGACCCAGAGGAGAACTGAAGAACTGAAGCGTCGCACAGCGGGAACCTCCAATTCAAACGGAGCGGCCGAAGAAAGAAGAAGGGAAGACGCCGGAGCAAGATGCGGACGAGAAGACCGAAGGAAGATGAAGATAAAGATGAAGAACAAGATGGAGGAAGAAACCCGAATGGAGAACAGAAGAAGATGGAAGAAGAAGATGGAAGAAGATGGAAGAAAGGAAAAGACATTATTAAAGGAATTGTCAAAAACCGGCTCTTGTAATTTTTTACATTTTTGTCACTTTCTTTGTGAAATGGTAGGTGTACATTTGTACCCCATTACCATTTCACACAGGGGGGGGCGGGATCTGGGGGTCCCCTTTGTTAAAGGGGTCTTCCAGATTCCGATAAGCCCCCTGCCTGCAGACCCCCACAACCACCGGGCAAGGGTTGTGGGGATGAGGCCCTTGTCCCCATCAACATGGGGACATCCTCCCCATGTTGAGGGCATGTGGCCTGGTACGGTTCAGGAGGGAGGGGGGGCGCTCTCTCATCCCCCCCCTCTTTTCCTGCGGCCTGCCAGGTTGTGCTCGGATAAGGGTCTGGTGTGGATTTTTGGGGGTACTCCACGCCATTTTTTTTTTAATTTGGGGTGGAGTTCCCCTTAAAATCCATACCAGATCTGAAGGGCCTGGTATGGATATTTGGGGGAAACGCACGCATTTTTTTTTTCATTTGCGGCAGAGTTCCCCTTAATATCCATTCCAGACCTGAAGGGCCTGGTAATTGAATTTGGGGGACCCCCACACTTTTTTTTATTGTGTAATCAAAGACTTTCAATGACTTTTATCTGTATTGACGGGAACCAGCAATTCATTACAGCCGCGAGGACTTTTAAATGACTATTATTTTACTTTAGAAATGTCATTTTGCTCTCGAACTGTTATAAACATGGAAAACATGCACTACTTTACAGGCATACTATAGACACCCCCCAGGTATGATATTTAGGGCCAGTTCACACCGGATGCAGTGCAGTGCGTTTTTTGATGCATGAAAAACGCAAAGAAAGTTGATCACATTAATGCCAATGGCATAGGTCACACCACTGCAGTCCGTTCCAGTGCGTTTCATAAAGGAAAAAAAATTGGTCATGCTGCATTTTTTAGGTACAGAACTGTACTGGACCGCAGTAAAACACATCAAAAACGCAACGGAACGTACCAAAAACGCACTGGAATGCACCGGACCGCACCTAAATGCACCAAAGACACACTGCAACACACTTGTCCTAAGTGAAAAGAGGGGGAAAAAACACTGGACTGCATCAAAAACGCATCAAAAATGCACTGGAACACACTTGTCCTTCTCTTTGGTTAATAAAAAAGAGGGGTGAAAAAAAAACACTGGACTGCATCAAAAACTTAACAAAAATGCACTGGAACGTGTCAAAAACGTGCATGCAGAAAAGCACCTGGAACGCATCCAGACTGCATTTCTATGGTGTGAACTAGGGCCAGTTCACACCATAGAAACGCAATCCGGATGTGTTCCAGGTGCTTTTCTGCATGCACGTTTTTGATGCGTTCCAGTGCATTTTTGTTACGTTTTTGATGCAGTCCAGTGCTTTTTTTTCACCCCTCTTTTTTATTAACCAAAGAGGACAAGTGTGTTCCAGTGCGTTTTTGGTGCATTTAGGTGTGTTCCTGTGCGTTCCAGTGCGTTTATGATGCGTTTTTCTGCGTTCCCATACAGTCCAGTGCAGGTAAAATGCAGCATGTTCTACTTTTTTTGGGGAACTGGAATGCACTGGAACAAACACTGCCATTTAGAACCATATAACCAACTTTCCATGCATTTTTGATGCATAAAAACGCAATGGACTGCATGTGGTGTGAAATGGCCCTTAAGCAATTTGGCATATTTAAAGGCACTTCTCTTTGTTTTGTTTTTGGTGTTGTCCAAATTGGTGACATTGATATATGTCCCTTAGGGTGGGACCTGGGCCCCCATTTTAATGCCAATAACTAGAAGAAAAGCCAGCCAAGTGGGGACTAGCAAAATTAACAAGTCAGTTCCCATAGACTGCAATGGTATTTGTTGGTGGGGGGGGGGTGATTATCCCATCCCTAATTTTGTAGCATGCTGGATGATGTGCTTAATTTTGGACAGGGGGGGGGGGGGGGGTTATTTTCTGCTAGCTGCATTTGAGTTCTTCTGAGCATGCCCAGCCTGTTAGATTTTTTTTGGTGCTTTTTGTGTGTGAACAGCACCTGGATATTTCGTGGCATGTTCAGAGATTGTTTTTATGGGTTAGTAATTGAAGGACATCCTTAACAGGTGTAGCCACTTTGAAGTTCAGTCTCTACATTGGGTGAACTTGCATTTTGGGTGTTTCATGGACTGTGCATGTGTTTTCAATTGCCTCATTAGCTCACAAACATAGGTTATATAAAGCTCACAGTTAGTATCCTCTCCCTTGCCCTGAAAAGAGGCAAGTGTGTGTGTGTCCGTCCGTCCGGCCGGCAAAATGTACATTTTGGTGTCCTTATCGAGTTTGTAACACATGCATTTTATTTGTTATGTCTTTGCAAAACAGGTGTTTGGTTTATTTTGTGGATTGTATTTTTTTGTGTGGGGGAAATGTTCCCCTGAAATAATTTTGATGTTGTTAATGTTTGTCGTTTGTTCACTTTGATTTAATTGTCTGTGCTGCACTATTTAGCCAAATCTTTATCAAGATGTTGTGAGTCTGTAACTGTTTCAAATTGACCCTGTTTTTTAGATTTTAATTTCTTATCTTTTATTATTCTTTGTTTTGTTGACCAATAAAATTTGATGCAAAGTTTTGAGGTTTGTTTTGTGTTTTCTTTGCAACAAATGTGACAGCTGATTGGCATGTCAAAACAGGTGTGAATTGTCTACCCTGGTGCCTTCATGCTAGCATATGCATGAATTGTGTGCTGCCATGGAGAGTCACCAGGAAATGAAAAATACAGAGCGGTAAGTATTCAATTTTCCTTTTTTACTGCAGTGGTTCTCAGCCTCAGTCCTCAAGTACCCCCAACAGGACATGTTTTTGTCATGGATATGCATTAATGTCTGTCTGCCATCTTACCTTTCCTCCTCATGTGTTCATCTTAGAGGCCAGAACCCTTTCACCTGGCTTCCTTTATAATCTCCTCCCAGCCTGACTCCACCCCAGGCCCTATCACAGAACACTATATTAACCTGTGCACTGCAAGCCTGCTTTGCTGATCAACGTGTTTGTTAGGCATTGTGTGTTTGGGTTCCTGCCTGCCGTGTGCTACGTCTGTCTCTCTGTTACGTTATTGGCTTGTCCCCGACTATCCCTGTCTGCTCGTGACCCTTGACCTTCGGCTTGTCTTTCGTTATCCTTGTCTGCTTGTGGCCCTTGACCTTCAGAAAAAAACAGAAAAGGGGCACCACTTAGTTAAAACTGTTTCACTTTAATAATACAATGGTATTAAAGCACTCACTCGTAAGTTGACTGTATAAAGCACATAGATGTTCAGGTCTGTGGTCGTATTCCGCTAGCTAGCAGTCTCAGTGTGAGATGACCTCCTCGTTTGCTGTATTAGAAGCCGGGATAATATCCATGGTGGATGTTGCCGGAGGATCTTCTCAGAAAGCCAAAGGGAGGGCTGGACCGCAAACAGGAAGTTCAGTTTGAGACGCAATGCTACGTTCAGCGGGATGACATCAGGACCGGCATGCAACGCGTTTCGATGCTTAATGCAAAGAGACGTTCTAGATCCCCGCACGCATCTTTCTCAAGCATTGCTTGAGAAAGATGCGTGCGGGGACCTAGAACGTCTCTTTGCATTAAGCATCGAAACGCGTTGCATGCCGGTCCTGATGTCATCCCGCTGAACGTAGCATTGCGTCTCAAACTGAACTTCCTGTTTGCGGTCCAGCCCTCCCTTTGGCTTTCTGAGAAGATCATCCGGCAACATCCACCATGGATATTATCCCGGCTTCTAATACAGCAAACGAGGAGGTCATCTCACACTGAGACTGCTAGCTAGCGGAATACGACCACAGACCTGAACATCTATGTGCTTTATACAGTCAACTTACGAGTGAGTGCTTTAATACCATTGTATTATTAAAGTGAAACAGTTTTAACTAAGTGGCGCCCCTTTTCTGTTTTTTTCTGTTTTCATATGTTTGGAGTCTGGCTTCAGCTCCCTCAGCAAGGCTGCCCGGTTACCTTCCTGGACTGTTTTCACTCACACCTGAGCTCTTCGCATAGCTCATAGGACATTTTAGGTATATGTATATATGTATTGTCTTCTGATAAACTTTAAGCGCCATCATTGTGATTTAATTTTGCTTGACCTTCAGCTTGTTATTCGTTACTCTTATATCTTGTGCTGCTGCTTCCCCTCTTGTACCCTTATCCTACGGGGCGTGAGCTAGGAGACTCTAGGGGCCACGACCTGGACCCAGCCTGCAGCATAACATCCTCACCACTAGAGGCTCTGGAGAAGACCTGCTGGGTCTTAGACTCCGCGCCCTGGGGAATCTTGGCTCTAGCTTCATATAGGATTCTGGTTGTGCTCCTCTGGTCCCGCTTTCCACAACCACCCAGTTTCCTATCCACAGCAGTCAGCCATAGGGTTCACTAACTTGCGGTGCACTCCTGTCCCCCTACGGTGTGCATCTGTCACCTGGCCGTAGGTGACCTTACAGTTTGATCAGCCATGAACCTGGCTGACATGCCGCTCCCCGCGGATGATCCATTGCAGGGCATAGTTTGCAGACTTGAAACCCAGGAATCGAATCAGACTCAGGTGATGCGATTCCTCCAGGATCTGGCTTCTCGATTCGAGCAGCTTCAGGCCTCCTTGGGAACCCCGAATCCGCAACCTCAAGTACAACCAGCGGTTGTACCTATCGCACCAGTCGCAGCCACACACTCACTAATACTCCCAGCTCCGTTCCGTTTCTCTGGGGACTCCAAGGCCTGCAGGGGGTTTCTCAGCCAATGCACGATTCATTTTGAGCTTCAGCCTCAAAACTTCCTGTCTGACCGGGCTAAGGTAGCCTATATCATTTCCCTCCTCTCCGGTGAAGCTTTGGCCTGGGCTGCCCCCCTGTGGGAGAGGAATGATCCGGTGGTTTCCAGCCTGTCCGACTTCTTGAAGCTCTTTCGTAATATCTTCGAAGAGCCGGCTCGGGATTCTTCAGTGGCTAGTGCTGTCTTACGTCTTCGCCAAGAATCTAGTTCAGTGGGACAATATGCTCTTCAGTTCCGTATCCACACAGCTGAATTGAGCTGGAATAATGAGGCCCTGGTCGCTACCTTTTTACATGGCCTCTCTGACCGAGTGAAAGACGAATTAGCGGGAAGAGCCATTCCCGTCGGTCTGGACGATGTAATTTTGTTATGCAATCAGATCGACATTCGTTTTCAAGAGAGGTCCTTAGAAAAAAGACGCCAGCACTCTCTGGGTTCTAGCCTTTCTGAGCTCCCCTCCCTTCGTCCCGTGGAGCATCCTCTACCTGCTGAGGAACCTATGCAGCTGGGCCGGACCAGACTAACCCCCGAAGAACGTGCTAGGCACAGAACTCTGGGCTTGTGCCTCTATTGTGGGGGAAAGGGTCATTTTCGTGACTCCTGCTCGCTTCGTCCGGGAAACACTCGGGTCTAATACATTTGGAAGGTGGAGTATTGGACCCAGAAACATCACCTTATCGCCTTCTCTTGCCGGTGTTCCTTCATGTAGGCACTTCTCCTCAGTCAACCCTTGCATATCTGGATTCCGGGGCTGCCGGCAATTTTATGGATTGGAGAACTGCTTCTTCTATGAAGCTTATCCTTTCACCTCTCACTACCCCATTGGTAGTCTCGGCAATTGATGGCACTGTTCTCCCAGAGGGCCCTATTCGCTTCCAGACGCTACCCATTAGGATGTCGGTAGGGATTCTCCACCAGGAGTGGATATCCTTTCTTATTCTACCCAAGGCCTCTACCCCAGTTGTATTGGGCCTCCCTTGGCTACAGCTCCACTCTCCACATGTGGACTGGGTCTCTGGGCAGATCCTGGCCTGGGGTTCCTCATGTTTCTCGTCATGTCTTCTCAAGGTGACCCCCAAGGAGAGTCTTCCGGTTGCTGCCACTTCTGTTTCTTCTGATCTTCCCGCTGCATACAGCGATTACCGGGATGTGTTCTGTAAGAAATCAGCTGAGGTGCTTCCTCCCCACAGGTCTTTTGACTGTGCTATTGATCTTGTCCCCGGAGCAACTCTACCCAGGGGTCATACCTACCCTCTGTCCATCCCAGAGACCCAGGCCATGTCTGAGTATGTTGCAGAGAATTTGGAGAGAGGTTTCATCCGGAAATCCTCTTCGCCTGCAGGGGCAGGGTTCTTTTTTGTTGCCAAAAAGGATGGTACCTTAAGACCCTGCATCGATTATCGGGGTTTAAATGCAGTTACTATTAAAAATCGATACCCCTTACCCTTAATATCTGAGCTAATCGATAGGTTGAAGGGTGCCTCCATTTTCACCAAGTTGGATCTCAGAGGCGCGTACAATCTCATTCGAATACGGGAGGGTGACGAATGGAAGACTGCATTCAACACTAGAGACGGGCATTACGAATACCTGGTGATGCCTTTTGGTCTGTGTAATGCTCCAGCCGTGTTCCAAAACTTTGTCAATGAAATCTTCAGAGATCTGCTGTACCAGTTTGTTGTCATCTATCTGGATGACATTCTGATCTTTTCTGAAAATCTGCTCATCCACAGAAACCATGTCCGCACTGTACTTCAGCGTCTTAGAGAGAACAATCTCTATGCCAAGCTGGAGAAATGTTCCTTTGAATGTTCTGAGGTCCTGTTTCTGGGGTGCTTTGTCTCATGTTCGGGTCTTCGTATGGATCCTGGGAAGGTCTTGGCTATTACCAACTGGCCTCTTCCTGCTAGCCTCAAGGCCACGCAGCGCTTTCTTGGCTTCACTAATTATTATAGGCAGTTCTTAAGGAACTACTCTTCCATTGCCGCACCTATTATCGCTTTGACCAAGAAGGGTGTGAATGCCAAAGACTGGCCTCCCGAAGCTGTCTCTGCATTTCACAACCTGAAACAGGCCTTTGTTTCTGGCCCCCTCTTGAGGAGACCAAATCCTGGGAATGCATTTTTTATTGAAGTGGACGCTTCCTCAATGGGGGTGGGAGCTGTGCTTCTTCAAATCTTTGAGAAGAGACGTCAACCATGTGCGTTCTTCTCCAAAAAGTTTTCTCAGGCAGAGAGGAATTATGCCATCGGTGATCGGGAACTTCTCGCAATTAAATTGGCGTTAGAGGAGTGGCGTCATCTCTTGGAGGGTTCCCCTCACTCCATAACGATCTTTACCGATCACAAAAATTTACAGTATCTACAGAATGCTAAACGTCTGAATCCTAGACAGGCCAGGTGGAGTCTCTTCTTTGCCCGTTTTAACTTCACGATTACTTACAAACCTGGTTCCTGCAACGGTCGGGCTGATGCGCTCTCTAGGTCATTTGACACTTTGGACGAGGAGTCCGCCCCTGAACCTGAGCCGATCATTCCAACCTCATGCATTGTTGCCCACTCTACCACCCTGAAGTCAAAAATTCCGCCTGGTAAGACCTTTGTCCCCACTGAGCTAAGAGCTAAGATCCTTCGTTAGGGACATGATTCCAAGGTGGCAGGCCATTCTGGATTCCTCCGTTCCTTCCTACTCATCAGTCGTCACTACTGGTGGCCTAATCTCCGCTCAGACGCCAAAGACTACGTTAAAGCTTGTCATGTCTGCGCTCAGTCCAAATCCTCCACACAAGCTCCTGCTGGTCTCCTCATGCCCTTGCCCATTCCTAAGGAGCCCTGGGCTCATATTGCCATGGATTTTATCACCTGACCTCCCACTGTCTGAGAATAATACAGTCATTTGGGTGGTAATCGATCGGTTCTCCAAGATGGCTCATTTTGTTCCTCTTCCTGGTCTTCCTTCTGCCCCTGCCTTGGTTCCCATTTTCATTCGAGAAATTCTCTGCCTTCATGGGGTTCCTTCTCATATTGTTTCCGACAGGGGAGTCCAATTCACGTCTCGTTTTTGGAGAGCCTTTTGCAAATCCCTCAAGATTGTCTTGGATTTTTCTTCTTCTTACCATCCCCAATCCAATGGACAGACTGAGAGGGTTACTCAGGAGTTAGAGGTCTTTCTTCGCACCTTTGTGTCTTCTCACCATGACGATTGGTCCTCTCTACTCCCGTGGGCAGAATTCTCCCATAACAATCATGTGAATACCAGTTCGCAGAAGACACCCTTTTTCACAGTTTATGGAAAACACCCTCAACTTCCTCTTCCCATGATCTGTTCTCCAGATATTCCAGCTTTGGCTTTGGTTCAGGAGTCTCTCAATTCTGTTTGGTGTGACGTTCATGATTCCCTCCGGGCAGCTGCTGAAAAATTCAAAGGCTTTGCCGACCGCCGCAGGCGTAAACCGCCTTCTCTTCAGCCAGGGGACAAAGTCTGGCTCTCTACCAGGAACATCAAGCTCCGAGTTCCTTCTCTGAAGTTTGCTCCACGATTCATTGGTCCATACACGGTAACTGCTAAACTGAATCCGGTTTGTTTCAAACTCCAGATTCCTAAAAGCCTTAAAATCACTAACTCCTTCCATGTTGCTCTTCTAAAGCCTTTAGTCCTCAATAAATTCTCTCGTCCTCTCCCTACTGTGGCACCTGTCTCTGAGGATAATCAGGAGTACGAGATCAGTCAAATTCTGGACTCCCGACTCTGTAAAGGCGTTCTTCAGTACCTCGTTCATTGGAAAGGGTTTGGTCCTGAGGAGAGGTCTTGGATCACTGCATCTGAGGTCTTTGCACCTCGTCTGTTAAAGGAGTTTCATCTGAAGTTTCCCTCTAAACCTGGGCCCAGGCGGCGAAGGGGGAGGCCTCGTAAGAGGGAGGGTACTGTCATGGATATGCATTAATGTCTGTCTGCCATCTTACCTTTCCTCCTCATGTGTTCATCTTAGAGGCCAGAACCCTTTCACCTGGCTTCCTTTATAATCTCCTCCCAGCCTGACTCCACCCCAGGCCCTATCACAGAACACTATATTAACCTGTGCACTTCAAGCCTGCTTTGCTGATCAACGTGTTTGTTAGGCATTGTGTGTTTGGGTTCCTGCCTGCCGTGTGCTACATCTGTCTCTCTGTTACGTTATTGGCTTGTCCCCGACTATCCCTGTCTGCTTGTGACCCTTGACCTTCGGCTTGTCTTTCGTTATCCTTGTCTGCTTGTGGCCCTTGACCTTCAGCTTGTTATTCGTTACTCTTATATCTTGTGCTGCTGATTCCCCTCTTGTCCCCTTATCCTATGGGGCGTGAGCTAGGAGACTCTAGGGGCCGTGACCTGGACCCAGCCTGCAGCATAACATCCTCACCACTAGAGGCTCTGGAGAAGACCTGCTGGGTCTTAGACTCCGCGCCCTGGGGAATCTTGGCTCTAGCTTCCTATAGGATCCCGGTTGTGCTCCTCTGGTCCCGCTTTCCACAACCACCCAGTTTCCTATCCGCACCAGTCAGCCAGAGGGTTCACTACCTTGCGGTGCACTCCTTTTCCCCTTACGGTGTGCATCTGTCACCTGGCCGTAGGTGACCTGACAGTTTTGTGAATTTATCTCATGGAGAATTGCTGTCCAAAATACCAAACCATTGACTGTGATTTAAAGCACATGTGCAAGATGAAGGAAAACCTGCAAACATGGCCTGTTGGGGGTACTTGAGAAGCACTGATTTAGAGCACTGCACTTAAAAATAGCTCAAGGCAATACAATTCTAATTGTGAGCAGTTTGAGGGAAACAAAGTAAGTGTTAGAACCCCTGCTTGTGTTTTTATTTTTATTTTTTTAAAGGTTGGGCTTTGTGTCCCCTTGTAGTAAAATTGGCTTCACTTCCTGTCACACAGCTAAACAGGAAGTGAAGGTAAAACCCTACCAATGTCTTTTCTTGGGGACACACAGATCAATCTAACTAGTGTCCCCATTAAAGGGGTTGTAAAGGTTTGTTTTTTATTTTCTAAATAGGTTCCTTTAAGCTAGTGTATTGTTGGTTCACTTACCTTTTCCTTTGATTTACCTTCTAAATGTTTTTTTTCTTTGTTTTCTTTGTCTGAATTTCTCACTTCCTGTTCCTCCTCAGTAAGCTGTTCAGTAAGCTGTTCTGGCTGACTCCACACCACTCGGATGATGGTGTGAAGTTTAGTGAGGAGAAACAGGAAGTGAGAAATTCAGACAAAGAAAAAAAACATTTAGAAGGTAAATCAAAGGAAAAGGTAAGTGAACCAACAATGCACTAGCTTAAAGGAACCTATTTAGAAAATAAAAAATGAACCTTTACAACCCCTTTAAGCAAATTGCACTCTAGGACTTTGTTGTGTACACCCCAAATCATTGGGTAGTTTGGGGTTTAGTAAAGACAAATCCACTCTGCAGTAAAAGTGTAGCTGCTGAAAATCTGAGGGATCACTGGTGATTGTAACATCCAATCATGTAAAAGCAAAGATGGTGTTTTTTTTGTTTGCTTGCATTTCCCTTTCGGATATCCAGCAAGTGCACTTGTAGTGCAAAGTAGATTTGCCTTTATTAAATAAACCCCAAAGTCCAAAAAACCTAATAATTTGGGGTGTAACCCGCAAAATGCTGGAGTGCAATGTACATAATTGGGAAAGTATTTAGATTGACCTGTGTGTCCCCAAGGAAAGACATTGGTAGGGATTTCCCCTCACTTCCTGTGTGGCTATGTGACAGGAAGTTAATTATTTGAAAGGATAAAGTGGCCAAATTTGGGAGTTGTCTTCACCCTAGCAGGGGTGCAGACATCCCCAAAAACTGTCTAGACTTGTAATCCCTCTGCACTCTATCCCCAAGCAAAAATAAGAAAGGATTTCATTTAGTTTAACTTTGCAAAGACACATTCCTAAGTTGAATAGTGATGCATGTCAATGGCCCATTTAGACCCTGTTTAATCACTTGAGATCAGCGCTATAACTGATCGCCAGCCACAGCACGGTCCTCAATTGCCGGGGCGTCCGTCAATAAACGTCGTCCCCTCCACGCGCGCGCGCGCGCTGTGGTCACCGAGTCACTGAGACTCGGGTGATGACAGATCCAAGTAAGGGGCCGATCCCTGCCCTTTACCATGTGATCAGCTGTCAGCCAATGACAGCTGATCACGTGATGTAAACAAAAGCTGGGTAATGGTTTTTGTTTTCTCCTTGTGCTGACAGCGTGAGCATTAAAAAAGGCAATCACCGGCTTATGTGCAAGGGACATCGGGCCCGAAGAGGAAGAGGCAATTCTGCGTCATCTGTGACAATCAGTAGCCCCTGCCAGTGCCACCTATCAATGCCCAGTGCCCACCACTGCTGCCAATCAGTGCCACCTAGAAGTGCTGCCTATCAGTGCCCATCACTGCCAACTATCATTGCCACCTAGCAGTGCCACTTCTCAATGCCCACCAGTGTCAACTAGCAATGCCACCTCTCAGTGCCCACCCTTGCCAACTTATCGGAGCCCATCAGTGCAGCCCATCAGTGCAGTCTCATCAGTGTACATCAATGAAGGAGTAAAATTACCTTTTGTCTAAATTTTCGAAATATTAACCACTTTCCTACCGCCCATTGTCAAATGACGTCCTTGGCTTTGTGCGGTGACATCTGAAGGATGCCTGCAGTTGCAGGTATCATTCAGATATCATTCTTTTCAGCCGGCGATTCTGTGCACGATAAAAACAATCATATCGGCAGTTCCGCCGCTTGATCGTTCTTATAGGCGGCGGGAGGGGACACCCCCCCTCCCGCCGCCATCCGGTGCTTCTCCGGGCTCTCCCGTGCCATCTTGAGCTCGGAGAACGATTTGGCCAGCGCCGGATGGGAAGCATAGCGATGAATGGGGACCAGATGGTCACCAGTCATCTCTATGACCGTCGGAGGCCAGGGCGCGACGTTATGACATCACGCTGGGTTCCCTTATGTAATCCAAGCCGTGATCTCGGCTGTCAGCATGAGATTGGTGAATTTTTTTGACCGATCTCATGCTTTCTAGCCTGGAGGAGAGATGTATCTCTTCATAAAGAGGACCTATCACAATAGATTCCTATTACAAGGGATGTTTACATTCCTTGTAATAGGAAAAAAAGTGATCCAAAAAACAAAAAATGTAAAAAAAAGAGTAAGAAATACAAAAAAGGAAAAAATAAAAATAATAAAAAAAAAGAAAAAACACCCATGTCCCCGGTAGCTCGCGCTCATAAGCAAACACACATGTACGTCCCGCCCACATATGTAAACGCCGTTCAAACCACACATGTGAGGTATTGCTGCGTGCGTTAGAACGAGTGCAACAATTCTAGCACTAGACCTCCTCTATAATGCCAAAATGGTAACGTGTAAAAAAAATTAAAGCATCGCTTAGGGAGATTTTTAAGTACTGAAGTTTAGTGTTATTCCATGAGTGTGCGCAATTTTAAAGCGTGACATGCTAGGTATCTATTTACTCAGCATAACAACATATTTCACAATATCCCAAAAAATTGGGCTAACTTTACTGTTTTGTAATTTTTACATTCATGAAACCATTTATTTCCAAAAAAAAGGCGTTTGAAAATTTATTGCACAAATACCGAGCGAGATAAAAATTTGCAATGACCGCCATCTTATTCCCTAGGGTGTCTGCTAAAAAAACATATATAATGTTTGGGGTTTTGAAGTAATTTTATAGCCATAAATGTATGATTTTTACATGAAGGAGGGAAGTGCCAGAATAGGCCCAGTGCTGAAGTGGTTAAAATATCATTTTTTTTATTTTTTAACTCGGTCTTTTGTATTTATAGAAAAAAAAAACACAGAGGCGATCAAATAGCACCAAAAGAAAGTTCTATTTGTGTGCCAAAAAATAATTCATTGTCATTGGGTTACAGTGTTGTATGAGCGCGCAATTGTCATTCAAAGTGCATCAGCGCTGAAATGTGAAAATTGGTCTGGGCAGGAAGGGGGTTTAAGTGGCCAGTGCGCAAGTGGTTAATATAAGGCTACATGCACACGGACGTTTTTCAAGCCACTTGTTTGAGCGTTTTTTGCAGCTTAAAAACGTCTCTCCATGTTAGCCTATGGCCTCATGGCCGCCATGGCGTTTTTGAGCTGTAAATGGCATAGGTGTTTTTAGGCCCCATGTACACGGGACGCTGATGCAAAGTGTTCAGAACTAAGTTTGAAAGCGGCGTTTAGAAAGGCGCGCTTTATGGCGTTTGCATGCCGCGTTTTACCAGATTTGCGTTTAGTTAGGAAACATGATAAGGAGCCGCCCTAAGCTCCAAAAACAGTATTATTAACGATTTCAGCTATTTTTTGAAACCAGAGTGAGTATCAGCAGCTGAGAGAGCAGCAGTGTAGTTGTATTTAGCATGTCACTTGCCACGTCACTTGCCCCAAGTTGTGGATTGTCCACTTGCCACGTCAGCTGCCCCAAGTTGTGGATTGTCCACTTGCCACGTCAGCTGCCCCAAGTTGTGGATTGTCCACTTGCCACGTCACCTGCCCCAAGTTGTGGATTGTCCACAATGCAATGGAAGCAATTGCATTCTTTTTTTTATATACCGGTGTATATATATATTTTTAATGGTTTTTCCTCATTTGCCCTAATTTTTGAGTTTATCAATGTAAAAAAATAGGTCACCTTTAAAAACGCTTCTAAACTAAAATGCGTCTAAACGCCGGTACCCGCGTCTGAAACGTGGAAATATTTGGCGTTCGAAGGCATTTTTAGGCTTTGTGAAAAACGAGTTTAAACGCAACTGCAGATTTTTTTTTCAAGGCCAAAAACAGTGTTTTGGATGTAATAGAATTCAATGGACCCGCATCCAAAACGCAAGTACCGCGAATTTGCGGCAATTTTTTTTAACCTGCTTATAGCTGGTTGTTAAAGGAAATGTAAAAAAAATAAACATAGCCGGCTGTAAAAAAAAAAAAAAAAACAGTGTGGGGTCCCCCCCCAGGTCCATACCAGGCCCTTGGGTCTAGTATGGATTCAAAGGGCCCCCCCCCCCCACCGAAATGAAAAAAAAATGGCGTGGGGGTCCCCCCAAAATCCATACCAGGCCCTTCAGGTCTGGTATGGATTTTAAGGAGAACCCCCGCCAAACTTGAAAAAAAAAATAGCGTGGGGGTCCCCCTATAAATCCATACCAGGCCCTTCAGGTCTGGTATGGATTTTAAGGGGAACCCTGCCAAATTGAAAAAAAATTGCGTGGGGTCCCCTAAAAATCCACACCAGACCCTTTATCCGAGCACGCAACCTGGCAGGCCGCAGGGGAAGAGGTGGGGACAAGAGAGCAGCCCCCCTCCCGTACCAGGCCACATGCCCTCAACATGGGGAGGATGTCCCCATGTTGATGGGGACAAGGGCCTCTTCCCGACAACCCTGGCCGTTGGTTGTCGGGGTCTGCGGGCGGGGGGCTTATCGGAATCCGGGAGCCCCCTTTAATAAGGGGGACCCCAGATCCCGGCCCCCCACCCTATGTGAATGAGTATGGGGTACATCGTACCCCTACCCATTCACCTGGTGGCAAATAAAGTTAATAAAAAACACAACACAGGTTTTTAAAGTAATTTATTAGGCAGATCCGGGGGTCTTCCTGCCGGGCGCCCCGCTATCTTCTTCCAGCTCTTTTGCTAGCTTCGTCGTCGCCTTCTTCCGACTTCGGGGGTCTCTTGTTCTGTTCTCCGGTGTCATCTCCGCACTCTCTGGTTCTTCTCCCGCTCTCCGGTGCCTTCTCCACGATCTCCGGTTCTTCTCCCGCTCTCCGGTGCCTTCTCCACGATCTCCGGTTCTTTCTGCCTTCTGCCGGGCGCCCCACTATCTTCTTCCAGCTCTTTTGCTAGCGGGGGCCGGTCTTCATCGTCGCCTTCTTCCCTCTTATCTTCGCCCAATGTTGCCTCGTCGCTGTCCGCCGCTACAATGCTCTGGCCGGGGAGCGCGCCCACTTATAATGGCATGGGCGTGGTCACCGGGTGATGCCACCGCTGACCCCGCCCCCGTAGCACGTCACAGTCACATCATACGGGGGCGGGGTCAGCGGTGGCATCACCCGGTGACCACGCCCATGCCAATATAAGTGGACGCGCTCCGCTGCCAGAGCATTGTAGCGGCGGACAACGACGAGGCAACATCGGGCGAAGAGAAGAGGGAAGAAGGCGACGATGAAGACCGGCCCCCGTTAGCAAAAGAGCTGGAAGAAGATAGCGGGGCACCCGGCAGAAGGCAGAAAGAACCAGAGATCGGGGAGAAGGCACCGGAGAGCGGGAGAAGAACCGGAGATCGTGGAGAAGGCACCGGAGAACAGAACAAGAGACCCCAGAAGTCGGAAGAAGGCGACGATGAAGCCCGGGACCCCGCTAGCAAAAGAGCTGGAAGAAGATAGCGGGGCACCCGGCAGAAAGACCCCCGGAGACGACGAGGAAGCCCGGGACCCCGCTAGCAAAAGAGCTGGAAGAAGATAGCGGGGCGCCCGGCAGGAAGACCCCCGAAGACGACGAGGAAGCCCGGGACCCCGCTAGCAAAAGAGCTGGAAGAAGATAGCGGGGCGCCCGGCAGGAAGACCCCCGGCGCTGCCTAATAAATTACTTTAAAAACCTGTGTTGTATTTTTTATTGACTTTTTTTCCACCAGGTGAATGGGTAGGGGTACGATGTACCCCATACTCATTCACATAGGGTGGGGGCCAGTATCTGGGGGCCCCTTTATTAAAGGGGGCTCCCGGATTCCGAAAAGCCCGCCGCCCGCAGACCCCGACAACCAACGGCCAGGGCTGTCTGGAAGAGGCCCTTGTCCCCATCAACATGGGGGCAGGGTGCTTTGGGGTGGGGGGGCGCAGGTCGCCCCCTGCCCCAAAGCACCCACCCCCCCATGTTGAGGGCATGCGGCCTGGTACGGTTCAGGAGGGAGGGGGCCGCTCTCTCGTCCCCCCCTCTTCCCCTGCGGCCTGCCAGGTTGCATGCTCGGATAAGGGTCTGGTATGGATTTTGGGGGGACCCCCACGCCGTTTTTTTCGGCTTAGGGGGTTTCCCTTTAAATCCATACCAGACCTAAGGGCCTGGTATGGATCTTGGGGGAACCCCCACGCCACTTTTTCGGCTTAGGGGGTTCCCCTTTAAATCCATACAAGACCTAAGGGCCTGGTATGGATCTTGGGGGAACCCCCACGCTGTTTTTTCGGCTTAGGGGGTTCGCCTTTAAATCCATACCAGACCTAAGGGCCTGGTATGGATCTTGGGGGAACCCCCACGCCGTTTTTTCGGCTTAGGGGGTTCCCCTTTAAAATCCATACTAGACCTAAGGGCCTGGTATGCTCCTGAAGGGGAACCTATGCCGTTTTTTTCAGTAAAATTCGGCGTGGAGTTCCCCTTCATGATTCATACCAAACACGGGACAGCGAGGCTGCCGAGAACCAGCGCGATGCCATCGCGCTGGAGACATTCTCGGCCAGCTAGTCGCCTCTAGGACACGACTTGAGCGGCTGCTTCACGCTCAGGTCGTGTCCAAGTTGCCTCGCAAAGTCACGCTGTCCCTGTGTCAGCCGGCACACGAGTCGCCCCGCGAGTCGGATCCGCTGCATCCGACTTCCCGGGCGACCTCTATTCAAATCAATGGGCTCCCATAGGGAACCATTCATTTTCAATAGAGCGCCGCTAACATTTGTATTTTCTATAACTGTGCGCCGCTGGTTCCTGCGCCAAGTGAAGGAGTTATCCGGCGCACCAATTAAGGTTAGAACCAGCGCAGCGCACTGTTATTAGTAAATCAGCCCCAGAGTGTCATTTAATTTCATTTAGATAGATTGAGCAGGCAGGCGATTCAGTTGGCTAGATTGAGCAGGCAGTTGATTCAGTTAGCTCCAGTATATTTAGTATATATATATATATATGCATTCCAGGCCTTGTGTGTGTATATATATATATATATATATATATATATATATATATATATATATTGTGACAGCAGGAAGGTAAAGTCACCTGGTTGCATCCAGGGGGGTAGATATATTTCGCCCAGATTCAGGCTTTACGCCGACTTATACAACTAGGTGGAGAGTTGTATAAGCCCAGCTGAGGCTAGTGGGCTCATGGATGACTCATACCTCTAGGGAGAGTGTGGGGCGTCGTGCAGACAGGGAGTTGATGAGACCAGCTGAAGCTTGTCAGCTCATTTAGGCCTCTATAAGAACTCCCAGATTCATTAGGTGTTAGCTCATGCCTGGAACCAGACCTGTGTGGACTGTCTAGGGAGAGTGAACCCCTGTGCGGTGAGACAAAGCCTGTGTGGCTATTTGCTTGGACATTTAAAACCAGGGACTTAGGGACTAGGACAGCACTAGGCTGATCCCAGTTGTTAGTTAGGAAACCTGTATGTTTAGTCAGAGGTCAAGTTGACCAGGATTTATTTTGTTTATGTTTCTTTTGCTTTGCTGTGTTTTGTCACTGTAAATAGAAAATAAACCGCACCTTTTTGATTTTGAAAACCACAACCTCCGTTTGCTGGGTCTGTTTTGTGTGGGGAGCCCATCCCGGGGGGTCACACACACCCGCTGCCGAGCTAACCCCCTCACAGTTGGTGGAGAATGCAGGCAGTTTTTTTTAAGCCAGCATGGAGGAGATACTGAAACAGCTGGCTCTAGCAAATGCCAATCAACAGCAGACAAATGCAGGTTTGCAAAAGAGCCTTGCAGCCCAGCAGCAAGCTCACCAACAGAGTCTGGAAGCTCAGCAACAAGCCCAGCAGCAATCTGAGGCCCGCTTCATAGACCTGTTACAGAAGCAAGAGCAGAGACTACAACAAATGGAAGCAGTAATGCAGCAACGTCCGCAGACCAGTGAGGAAAGCCGTCCCACTAATACCGCGTCCTTTGGGGTGAGTCGTTTATTGACAAAAATGACTGGAGAGGATGATCCAGAGGTATTTTTGACCACATTTGAAAGGACCGCTGAAAGAGAAAAGTGGCCTGAGGAGCAGTGGGCTGGACTGGTGGCTCCTCTGTTAACTGGTGAATCGCAGAAAGCTTACTATGACCTAGAGCCTAACCAAGCAAAAGACTATGTGATGCTAAAAGCTGAAATTTTGGCAAGGCTGGGTGTCACCCAGGCTGTCCGGGCTCAGCGTGTGCATAACTGGACTTTCCAGCTTGGAAAACCCCCCAGGTCTCAAATGTATGATCTCATTCACCTGAGCAGAAAGTGGCTACAGCCAGAGACTTTGTCCGCACCAAAGATTGTGGAACGTGTTGTAATGGATCGGTTTTTGAGAGCTCTTCCTACTGCCATCCAAAAGTGGGTAAGCCATGGAGACCCAGAGACGGCCGATGGTCTTGTGGATCGTGTGGAGAAATACTTGGCTACAGAGAACCTGACGGCCTCTTCCAGAGACACTCGGACTTTCCACCCTAAGACCAGACCATCCCCAGGGGCGGATAAGAGGATTCCAAGGGGTGAGGGTGGAGAGAGTGAGAGGGTGGGAGCTCTACCCCAAGTTTGGCGAGAACAGCCTGGGAAATCAGCGGCTCAAGAGGCGGCAAGAAGGATCGTTTGCTACCGCTGCCGGCAAGCGGGACATATTGCAGCCAATTGCCCGGTTGTGGAGGAACCCATGCAGTGTGACTTTCTGACGGGCAGACGTCAGTCGCTGTGTGCGACAGTCGCATGCACTGCCATTCGAGGAACTGAGAAACATTTATGCAAAATGTGTGTTAATGGTAGAAATGTTGTGGTATTGCTGGATTCAGGTAGCCTTGTGACCCTGATAAAGGCTGAGTTAGTTAAAACAGAGGTCTTTGGGAATAGCAAGGTAGCTGTTATTTGTGTGCATGGGGACACCCGAGAGTATCCAGTGACTACAGTGTGTTTCGAGACCCCCAAAGGTACCCTCTCTCATCCAGTGGGCTTAGTATCTCAGTTACCGCATGACGCCATTGTGGGAAGGGATTTTCCGAAGTTCTGGGAACTGTGGGATGATCCTGAGCCCCCCACTGGTGCCCCTATGTACCAGGAATGTGATAGCCAGAACTCCCCTGAGAGTGGTGAGGACTCTCCGGAATTTCCCTTATCAGTATTGGCAGGGGAGACTCAAGAAACTGGAGAGGAGCCCACCTCCTCAGACGAAAACCTACCGTCTGTGGAGTTTTCTGATCTTGAGGTTCACAGGGAAAACTTTGCCACAGAACAGTTGAAAGACCCCGCCCTAATAAAGGCACGGGAAAACGTAGTGAAAATAGATGGCGAGTTAGTGAACCCAGATAATACCTGCACTTACCCATACTTCAGCGTAGAGAAGGACCTACTGTATCGGGTGGCAAAAAGGGCAGAAGAAACCGTTGAGCAGCTGGTGGTGCCCAAACCTTACAGGAAGTTGGTGTTGGAGTTGGCCCATGGGCACATTCTTGGAGGTCATCTGGGGACAGAGAAAACCCGAGAGAGGGTATTACAGAGATTCTATTGGCCGGGGGTGATGAAGGACATAGAAAATTATTGTTCCTCCTGCCCTGTGTGTCAGAGGTCGGCCCCGATGCCACATTTCCGTAGCCCGCTGGTCCCTCTACCCATCATTGAGGTCCCGTTTGAGAGGATCGCCATGGATTTAGTAGGGCCTATAATCAAGTCCGCTAGGGGGCACCAGTACATATTAGTTATAATGGACTATGCCACCCGTTATCCAGAAGCGATCCCTCTCCGAAATACCTCGGCCAAAACCATAGCCAAAGAGCTATCTCTTGTGTTTAGCCGGGTGGGTATTTGTAAAGAACTGCTTACGGACCAAGGTACACCCTTTATGTCCCGGGTTATGAAGGAGCTGTGTAAATTGTTCAAAGTGACGCAATTACGTACATCTGTGTATCACCCCCAAACCGATGGGCTGGTTGAAAGATTCAACAAAACCCTAAAACAAATGTTGAAGAAAGTGGTGGATAGAGATGGAAAGGATTGGGACTGTCTACTTCCTTATCTGATGTTTGCTATTAGGGAGGTGCCCCAATCCTCTACGGGATTCTCCCCCTTTGAGTTACTGTATGGGAGACACCCAAGAGGGCTGTTGGATATTGCCAAGGAAACTTGGGAAAGTGAGAGTTCTCCCCACAGGAGTGTGATTGAGCATGTCGCCCTGATGCAAGACCGAATTGCACAGGTAATGCCCATCGTGAAGGAACATTTGGCCCAAGCGCAGTTAGCACAGCAGAGAGTGTACAACCGTGGAGCCAAGACCCGTACCTTTTCCCCGGGGGATAGGATACTGGTACTTGTCCCTACGGTTGAAAGTAAATTCCTTGCCAAATGGCAAGGCCCCTATGAGATAATGGAAAAAGTGAGCGAAGTGAATTACAAGGTCAGACAACCAGGAAGGCGAAAGCCCGAACAGATCTATCACGTTAATCTGTTGAAAGCCTGGAGGGATAGAGAGTCCCTAGTCGCAGACACTTGGTCACCAGCTCAAACTGGATGGGAGCTGGCGATTTTGTAACGATTTTCGTCAGTTGAACAAAGTTACAAAATTTGACACCTACCCCATGCCACGTATAGATGAGTTGATCGACCGGCTGGGAACAGCCCGATACATGACGACTCTTGACCTCACAAAAGGGTATTGACAAATCCCCCTGGCCAAGTCGGCCAAAGAGAAAACCGCATTTGTAACCCCAGACGGGGCGTTCCAATATAAAAGAATGCCGTTCGGGTTACAGAATGCGCCGGCCACATTCCAGCGGAAAATGGACCAGATGCTGAGGCCCCATCGGAAGTATGCTGCGGCTTACCTGGATGACGTAATTGTCCATAGCACAGATTGGGCCTCACATCTGCCAAAAGTGCAAGCAGTCCTGGACTCTGTTCGGGAAGCGGGGTTTACGGCTAACCCCAAGAAGTGTACCATTGGGCAGGAGGAGGCCAAATATCTTGGGTACACCATTGGGAGGGGAGTAATAAAACCCCAACTCAACAAAGTCGAGGCCATCCAGAGTTGGCCACGTCCCAACAGCAAGAAGCAGGTACGAGCCTTTCTGGGAATCGCTGGGTATTATCGGCGATTCATTCCCCACTTTGCTTCTAAGGCTGTGCCCCTAACCAACCTGACGAAGGGGAAAGGGTCGGTCATGATTAAATGGACCCCCGAGGCTGAGGCAGCATTCCAATTCTTGAAACAAGCCTTATGTAGCCAGCCAGTGTTGTACTCACCCGACTTCTCTAAAGACTTTGTCGTACAAAGTGATGCGTCAGATGTGGGGTTAGGAGCAGTATTGTCCCAGGTCTGGAACGGGGAAGAGCACCCAGTCATTTACCTCAGCAGGAAGTTGAAGTCCCATGAGGTAAATTACGCCACCGTTGAAAAGGAGTGTTTAGCGGTGAAGTGGGCTCTAGATTCCCTTCGGTACTACCTGCTAGGTAGGCACTTTGACATGGTTACGGATCACGCTCCGTTAAAATGGATGGCTCAAAACAAGGAAACAAATAGAAGAGTGAATAGGTGGTTCCTGGCCCTCCAGGAATTCAACTTCACAGTAAAGCATCGCCCTGGCGTTCAAATGGGGAATGTGGATGCTTTGTCTCGAGTACATGAATGCCTGATTGCTGGTGTTCCAACCCCGAGGTTAAAACAAGAGGGGGGGGTATGTGACAGCAGGAAGGTAAAGTCACCTGGTTGCATCCAGGGGGGTAGATATATTTCGCCCAGATTCAGGCTTTACGCCGACTTATACAACTAGGTGGAGAGTTGTATAAGCCCAGCTGAGGCTAGTGGGCTCATGGATGACTCATACCTCTAGGGAGAGTGTGGGGCGTTGTGCAGACAGGGAGTTGATGAGACCAGCTGAAGCTTGTCAGCTCATTTAGGCCTCTATAAGAACTCCCAGATTCATTAGGTGTTAGCTCATGCCTGGAACCAGACCTGTGTGGACTGTCTAGGGCAGGGATATGCAATTAGCGGACCTCCAGCTGTTGCCAAACTACAAGTCCCATCATGCCTCTGCCTCTGGGTGTCATGCTTGATGCTGTCAGAGTCTCGCTATGCCTCATGGGACTTGTAGTTTGGCAACAGCTGGAGGTCCGCTAATTGCATATCCCTGGTCTAGGGAGAGTGAACCCCTGTGCGGTGAGACAAAGCCTGTGTGGCTATTTGCTTGGACATTTAAAACCAGGGACTTAGGGACTAGGACAGCACTAGGCTGATCCCAGTTGTTAGTTAGGAAACCTGTATGTTTAGTCAGAGGTCAAGTTGACCAGGATTTATTTTGTTTATGTTTCTTTTGCTTTGCTGTGTTTTGTCACTGTAAATAGAAAATAAACCGCACCTTTTTGATTTTGAAAACCACAACCTCCGTTTGCTGGGCCTGTTTTGTGTGGGGAGCCCATCCCGGGGGGTCACACACACCCGCTGCCGAGCTAACCCCCTCACAATATATATATATATTAGGGTTGTCCCGACACCACTTTTTTAAGACCAAGTACCGATACTTTTTTCAAGTACTCGTCGATACCGAATACCGATACTTTTTTTTAATCTTTAATGTGTCAGTATTTTTTTTTTTTTACAATTTTATTTATTTATTTATTTATTTTTTACAATGCTTTATTTTTTTAAGGGGGGGGGTGGACAGTGTCAGTGTGTGTTTTCTTTTATTTATTATTTTTTACAATTCATTTTTATTTTATTTTTATTTTATTCTTTTTTTTTATCAGCCCTGTTGGGGGGCTTTGGTGAGATATCAGGGGTCTTAACAGACCTCTGACATCTCCCCTTTGAGACAGGGAAAGGGACTAGGGACACCGATTCCCCAGTCCCTTTCTCAGCAGCCTCAGCTGCGCTGAAAATGAATGGAGAGAAGATAGCGGCTTCTCTTCATTCATAAACTGAAACATGGTAAACACAGTTTACCATGTTTCAGTTATGTGAATGGACAGAGTCAGTGATCACTGACTCTGTACATTCCGACAAGTAAGGAGCTGGATTTACCGACTTCTACCTCCGCTCTCCATCCTGACAGATCGAGGGGGTGGAGGAGGAGAACGGAGGGGGACACGGATTGGGACGGCGGCACGGAGGGGGACGGCAGCACTGAGGGACACGGCGGCACGGAGGGGGACAGCGGCATGGAGACAGCAGCAAAACGGAGGGGGCTGGAGGAGTATACAGGGACAATCAGCGGTGACGGTGTGTGGGGGATCTACAAGCACCGATCACCGCTGATTTTAAAGCAGCTGAAAGCCGCTCGCGGGGGGGGGGGGAGAGAGAGAAGCGGAGAAACTACTTTTAAATATATACAGCGGTGATCGGTGCTGGTAACTCCACCCACCGCACTAATCACCGCTGATCACAAGTATCGGGTGAAGCATCGGGAGCATTTGCCCGAGTACAAGTACTCAGGCAAATGCTCGGTATCGGTACCGATACGGATACTAGTATCAGAATCGGGACAACCCTAATATATATATATATATATATATATATACTGTATACACTTTAGCTAGATCTCACTGCAGAGTGTTCCTGATGTACTGTTCCTAATATACTACAGGCAGGCAGTTGATTCAGTTAGCTGCTGTTTATTCAGTACTATATCCTGTGCACAGTGTTCAGCTAGATCTCACTGCAGACCATTCCTGTTGTTCTCTTCCTAATATACTACAGGCAGGCAGTTGATTCAGTTAGCTGCAGTATATAAAGTACTGTATCCTGTGCACAGTGTTCAGCTAGATCTCACTGCAGGCCATTTGTGTTGTTCTCTTCCTAATATACAGGTCCTTCTCAAAAAATTAGCATATTGTGATAAAGTTCATTATTTTCTGTAATGTACTGATAAACATTAGACTTTCATATATTTTAGATTCATTACACACAACTGAAGTAGTTCAAGCCTTTTCTTGTTTTAATATTGATGATTTTGGCATACAGCTCATGAAAACCCAAAATTCCTATCTCAAAAAATTAGCATATCATGAAAAGGTTCTCTAAACGAGCTATTAACCTAATCATCTGAATCAACTAATTAACTCTAAACACCTGCAAAAGATTCCTGAGGCTTTTAAAAACTCCCAGCCTGGTTCATTACTCAAAACCGCAATCATGGGTAAGACTGCCGACCTGACTGCTGTCCAGAAGGCCATCATTGACACCCTCAAGCAAGAGGGTAAGACACAGAAAGAAATTTCTGAACGAATAGGCTGTTCCCAAAGTGCTGTATCAAGGCACCTCAGTGGGAAGTCTGTGGGAAGGAAAAAGTGTGGCAGAAAACGCTGCACAACGAGAAGAGGTGACCGGACCCTGAAGAAGATTGTGGAGAAGGACCGATTCCAGACCTTGGAGGACCTGCGGAAGCAGTGGACTGAGTCTGGAGTAGAAACATCCAGAGCCACCGTGAACAGGCGTGTGCAGGAAATGGGCTACAGGTGCCGCATTCCCCAGGTCAAGCCACTTTTGAACCAGAAACAGCGGCAGAAGCGCCTGACCTGGGCTACAGAGAAGCAGCACTGGACTGTTGCTCAGTGGTCCAAAGTACTTTTTTCGGATGAAAGCAAATTTTGCATGTCATTCGGAAATCAAGGTGCCAGAGTCTGGAGGAAGACTGGGGAGAGGGAAATGCCAAAATGCCTGAAGTCCAGTGTCAAGTACCCACAGTCAGTGATGGTCTGGGGTGCCATGTCAGCTGCTGGTGTTGGTCCACTGTGTTTTATCAAGGGCAGGGTCAATGCAGCTAGCTATCAGGAGATTTTGGAGCACTTCATGCTTCCATCTGCTGAAAAGCTTTATGGAGATGAAGATTTCATTTTTCAGCACGACCTGGCACCTGCTCACAGTGCCAAAACCACTGGTAAATGGTTTACTGACCATGGTATTACTGTGCTCAATTGGCCTGCCAACTCTCCTGACCTGAACCCCATAGAGAATCTGTGGGATATTGGGAAGAGAAAGTTGAGAGACGCAAGACCCAACACTCTGGATGAGCTTAAGGCCGCTATCGAAGCATCCTGGGCCTCCATAACACCTCAGCAGTGCCACAGGCTGGTTGCCTCCATGCCACGCCGCATTGAAGCAGTCATTTCTGCAAAAGGATTCCCGACCAAGTATTGAGTGCATAACTGAACATAATTATTTGAAGGTTGACTTTTTTTGTATTAAAAACACTTTTCTTTTATTGGTCGGATGAAATATGCTAATTTTTTGAGATAGGATTTTTGGGTTTTCATGAGCTGTATGCCAAAATCATCAATATTAAAACAAGAAAAGGCTTGAACTACTTCAGTTGTGTGTAATGAATCTAAAATATATGAAAGTCTAATGTTTATCAGTACATTACAGAAAATAATGAACTTTATCACAATATGCTAATTTTTTGAGAAGGACCTGTACTACAGGCAGGCACAGGGCCGATCCTAGGGTCGCAGGCGCCTGGGTGCAGAAATATTTCTGGTGCCCCCACATGGGCGTGGTCATCCTACTAACTCCTCCCCTTTACAATGTTTCTGTGGCAATGACTCAAACACAGAAATGTTCCCCTAAAGAGTCTTTGTTACCCTGGGATCCTCCCATAATCTCTTAACAATAAACAAAATACAGAAAGAGAGTACTCTAATGGGACCTGGAGGGGGTGTCACTAATGGACACAGAGAGGGCTTCTGTTAGAGAGTCTGTTAGAAAGAGCCCCCAGACATACTGCAGACACACTACAGAAGATGGTCAGAGACTGCAGACATGATACAAGAGATGGTCAGAGACAGCAATCATAGTACAGGAGATGGTCAGAGACTGCAGACGTAATACAGAAGGTGGTCAGAGACTGCAGACATGATACAAGAAATGGACATAGACTGCAGACATGATAAAAGAGATGGTCAGAGACTGTGAAAATGATACAAGAGACCAACGCATCAAATGCAGCCTACCAGTGCCCATAAATTGCAGCCTACCATTTCCCACCTAATGCAGCCTTATCAGTGCCCATAAAATGCAGCCTACCAGTGCCCACCAAATACAGCCTCATCCGTGCCCATCAAATGCAGCCTCATCAGTGCCCACCAATTGCAGCCTACCAGTGCCCACCAATTGCAGCCTACCAGTGCCCACCAACTGTAGCCTGCCAGTTCCCACCAACTGCAGCCTGCCAGTGCCCACCAAATGCAGCTTATCAGTACCCACCAAATGCAGCCTACCAGTGCCTACCAAATGCAGCCTATCAGCCTGCAAGTGCCCACCAAATGCAGCTTATCAGTGCCCACCAAATGCAGCTTATCAGTGCCCACCAAATGCAGCTTACCAGTGCCCACCAAATGCAGCCTGCCAGTGCCCACCAAATGCAGCCTGCTAGTGCCCACTAAATGCAGCCTGCCAGTGCCCACCAAATGCAGCCCTTCCAGTGCTCACCAATTGCAGCCTACCAGTGCCCCTGGATCACACAGAAGGGCAACGATCTCTTGCTGTCACGGAGCTTGAATTTGAATCTGCCGGGTGGTCACTGTAACAAAGTCCTGCCTCCTAGACCAGCTCGCTGCTCCTATGATACACATCACAATGAATTTCACTGCATTGGATTAGTGTTTCATCTATTACAGGAGCCGGTCTAGGAGACGGGACTTTGTTACAGCGCTGCCCAGGGGCAGACTGACAACTCATGGAGCCCCCGGGCAATAGGAGATCATGGCCCCCAAGGTTTAAAGATGGCTGTCACCATACCCTCTACACTCCTCTCCTGTACATATTGCCCAATGTCATACCCTCCACACTCCTCTCCTGTACATACTGCCCACTGTCATACCCTCCACACTCCTCTCCTGTACATACTGCCAACTGTTATACCCCCACACTCCTTTCCTGCACATACTGCCCACTGGGCCACTGTCATACCCTCCACACTATGACAGAGGGCAGTATGTACAGGAGAGGAGTGTGGAGGGTATGACAGTGGCAGTATATACAGGAGAGGAATGTGGAGGGTATGGCATTGGCAGTATACACAGGAGAGGCGTGTGGAGGGTATGACAGTGGGCAGTATGTACAGGAGAGGAGTGTGGAGGGTCTGACAGTGGCAGTATACACAGGAGAGGCGTGTGGAGGGTATGACAGTGGGCAGTATGTACAGGAGAGGCGTGTGGAGGGGATGACAGTGGGCAGTATACACAGGAGAGGCGTGTGGAGGGTATGACAGTGGGCAGTATGTACAGGAGAGGCGTGTGGAGGGTATGACAGTGGGCAGTATGTACAGGAGAGGAGTGTGGAGGGTCTGACAGTGGCAGTATATACAGGAGAGGCATGTGGAGGGTATGACAGTGGGCACTATGTACAGGAGAGGAGTGTGGAAAGTATTACAGTGGGTAGTATGTACAGGAGAGGAGTGTGGAAAGTATGACAGTGGGTAGTATGTACAGGAGAGGAGTGTGGAAAGTATGACAGTGGGTAGTATGTACAGGAGAGGAGTGTGGAGGGTATGACAGTGGCAGTAAAAACAGGAGAGGAGTGTGGAGGGTATGATAGTGGGCAGTATGTACAGGAGAGGAGTGTGGAGGATATGACAGTGGGCAGTAAAAACAGGAGAGGAGTGTGGAGGGTATGATAGTGGGCAGTATGTACAGGAGAGGAGTGTGGAGGGTATGATAGTGGGCAGTATGTACAGGAGAGGAGTGTGGAGGGTATGACAGTGGGTAGTATGTACAGGAGAGCAGTTTGGAGGGTATGACAGTGGCAGTATGTACAGGTGTGGAGGGTATGACAGTGGCAGTATATACAGGAAAGGCGTGTGGAGGGTATGACAGTGGGCAGTATGTACAGGAGAAGAGTGGCAGTATATAGAGGAGAGGAGTGAGGAGGGGATGACTGCATGCAGGAGGGAAGTGCAGATGGTATGAAGGCAGTTGTGGGGGGATGTCTTTTAGTTAGGGAGATATTTCTTTTAGGCCACTTTCAGACTGAGGTGCTGGGCGCTTTAGTGGTAAAGCTTCGCTAGTTTTAGCGGTGCTTTACCGTAGTTTTAGCTGCGCTTTTCGGCCACTAGCGGGGCGCTTTTAACCCCCGCTAGCGGCCGGAAAAGGGTTAAAACCGCCCGCAAAGCGCCTCTCCTGAAGCGCGTTGCAGGTGCTTAGGCAGTGCTGGCTATTGATTTCTAAGGATGAGCTCCGGCGTGTTCGCATAGAACACGTGCAGAGCCCGCCAGGAAGTCGGCACCACGCTGCGCTAATCACAGACAGGGAGACATTTCCCGATCTCTGCAGCCAAGCATTGGGAAATGTCTCCCTGTCTGTGATTAGCGCATTGCGGTGCCGACTTCCTGGCGGGCTCTGCACGTGTTCTATGCGAACACGCCGGAGCTCATCCTTATTGATTTCAATGGCAGGGGCGTTTTGGGAGCGGTGTATTCACCACTCCTAAACCACCCCAAAGATGCTGCTTGCAGGACTTTTTTCCTGTCCTGCAAATGCACTGCCCCAGTGTGAAAACACTCCGGCTTTCACACTGGGGCTGCAGAAGAGGCAGTTTACAGGCGCTTTTCAGGCTCTATTTTTAGTGCAAAAACGCCTGTAAAATGCCTCAGTGTGAAAGTGGTCTAAGTGCCAGTGTCTGAGGGGTGAATATGGAGGGGTGATGGGAAGGTAGGGAATGCATGGGGACTGTTCTGGCTCTCGTTGGTATTCTTGCTGGAAGCGTGAAGGGCGCACATTCTCAGTACAGAAATGTTTGCATTTATATAAGCATAGAGCCAGCGGAAAGTGACTATGGACTATTATTTTATTTATAGAGTGTTTAGATAACACAGGGTTAAATAGGATGGTCATAAATGAAGTTCACATTAACTGGACAGAGCAATTGGGGTTTGTTTATATAGAGAGGGCTGCATGTCAGTTTGGGAAATGTCTGCCAGCTCTGGGGGGTTGCTGCTAGCTCTAATCTCCATCCCCCCTCCTGTCTTTTCCAGTTCTCCTTGTCACCTAGGAGTAGGACCCTTCACTGCAAAACAAACCCTCCTAACAGAAACTTTGTAGCTTATCTCCCCAGACTTCCCCCAGAACAGCTCAGCTCACCTTCCTGCAGTGTGCTCTGCCTCCTGATTCTCCCAGCACATGGCACTGCTGTTGGGAGGGGGGGGGATGTGAAGCAGAGATCACACAGCGAGTGCAGGACACTACGGGGGAAGGGGAAGACACACACACCAGGATCGGAGCTTCTAACTATTGTACATACATCGCTGGACAGTGTATGTAATTAAAAGCAATAACTGCTGTCCCCACAGTGGCAAGTAAGCTGACCTGAATGCTCATTCCACCCCTGTCGCCGCCAGAACACCGGGCATTTCAGAGAAAAGCACACAAGGAGAGGAGGAGGGAGGGGAGCACTCTGGCACTTCAGCGCCCCCCCCCCCTGCGGCGCTTGGGTGCACTGCACCCTGTGCACCCTATCTAGGACCGGCCCTGGGCAGGCAGTTGATTCGGTTAGCTGCAGTATATAAAGTACTGTATCCTGTACACAGTGTTCAGCTAGATCTCACTGCAGGCCATTTCTGTTGTTCTCTTCCTAATATACTACAGGCAGGCAGTTGATTCAGTTAGCTGCAGTATATAAAGTACTGTATCCTGTGCACAGTGTTCAGCTAGATCTCACTGCAGACCATTCCTGTTGTTTTCTTCCTAATATATTACAGGCAGGCAGTTGATTCAGTTAGCTGCAGTATATAAAGTACTGTATCCTGTGCACAGTGTTCAGCTAGATCTCACTGCAGACCATTCTTGTTGTTCTCTTCCTAATATTCTACAGGCAGGCAGTTGATCCAGTTAGCTGCAGTATATAAAGTACTGTATACTGTGCACAGTGTTCAGCTAGATCTCACTGCAGACCATTCCTGTTCTCTTCCTAATATACTACAGGCAGGCAGTTGATTCAGTTAGCAGCAGTATATAAAGTACTGTATACTGTGCACTGTGTTTAGCTAGATCTCACTGCAGACCATTCCTGTTGTTCTCTTCGTAATATACTACAGGCAGGCAGTTGATTCAGTTAGATGCAGTATATAAAGTACTGTATCCTGTGCACAGTGTGCAGCTAGATCTCACTGCAGACCATTCCTGTTCTCATCCTAATATATTACAGGCAGGCAGTTGATTCAGTGAGCTGCAGTATATTCAGTATATATATACATCCCAACTTTGTGCAGCTACATCTCACTGCAGGCCATTCCTGATGTACCTATTCAAATACATCAAATACAGTATGTCTGGAAGGCCAACAAGGACAGGCAGACACTCACAGGTCACTAAAAGAGGGCAAGCAGGCTCTGTGTCTAGAGCCAACAGTGCTGGTCATGGACACGGTGCCTCCTCAGCATGTGGCCGTGTGGCAAGCTTGTCCTTTTTTCCGGCGGGTGGCCGTGTTGAGCCACAACATGCAGACGAGTTGGTAGAGTGGATGACCAAGCCGCCCTCATCCTCCTCATCCTCTGCCACCCAGGCTCAGAGTACCTTGGCTGCCAATGCAGGTGCCAAAGCGGCCTTTCCCATCGGCTCAAGGTCATCAGTTACTCCTTCCCTAGCCCACCATCATGCAAGGAGGAGTCCCCCAAACTGTTCGACCACAGTGTTGGGTACATGCTGCAGGAGGATGCGCAGCGTTTTGAAGGCTCCAATGATGGTACCCAGCTTAAGGAAGGCATTTATGTGAGCCCAGGGAGAGGGGGTGCCCAAGAAGGACAACAAACTGGCAGTCATGTTCCCCCAGCTGCAGCATACTGCCAGGTTTGCTCCAGTAACGAGGAGGAAGGCGATGATGAGGTCACTGACTCCACGTGGGTGCCTAATAGGAGAGAGGAGGAGGAGGAGGAGGAGGCGGCACATCTCCAACGAGGATGCCCTCCAGGGGCCAGCTTAAATGCAGCCAACCGACTGCATCACACCGCAGAGCTCCGCATGTGCAGAGTGCTGCTGACTCTGCGCGGTTTTCCAAAAGTTCTTTGGTGTGGGCCTTTTTGACACGTGTGCAGCAGATCACACCATTGCTGTTTGCAACATATGTCTGAAGCGTATCAAGCGTGGCCAAAACAACAGCCGCTTGGGGACCACATGCTTGACCAGACATTTGTCGAACTCCCATGCAGTCCATTGGCAAGCGTACTTAAAAGACCCACACCAAAGAACAAAGCGGACCTCTCCTTGCTCCTCATCAGCTGGGATCTCCAACCCCACTATACCTTCAGTCCTCTAAGAAATCTGCACTGAGAGGAATGAAGGTGTAGAATTAGGTGTGCCACTGCCAAGTACTTGCGAGCAATCTGCTATCGCTACACCAATGCCCGATTGTAGCAGGCAAATTTCCCTACCCCAGTTACTAAACCGGCGAAAGAAATTTGCTTCCAGCCATCTACATGCCCAGCGGTTGAATGCTAGCTTGGCCAAATTGCTAGCACTCCACTGCCGTTTCAGCTGGTAGACTCTGCCCCCTTTCGTGAATTTGTGGAATGTGCGGTTCCTCAGTGGCAGGTTCACAAACGCCACTTTTTTTCACGGAAGGCGATTCCGGCTCTCTGCCGGCATGTGGAAGGCAATGTCTTGGCCTCGCTGGACAGGGCAGTCAGCGGTAAGGTGCATATTACCACTGACTCATGGTCCAGCAGGCATGGACGGGGACGATACTTATCTTTCACGGCGCACTGGGTGACTCTGCTGGCAGCTGGGAAGGATGTAGGACAGGGTGCAGTATTGTTGGAGCTCGTTCCACCACCACGCCTCCAAAATGCTGATAGTGGTGATTCTGCCACACCTCTCTCCTCCACCACCTCCTCTTCTTCTTCCTCTATGGCCTCTTCCTGTGCTGATTTGTCCTCGGAACCAGCGGTGCTCCGTAGGTGTTCAAGGGGCTACGCAAGCACTTAGCCAAAAAGATGCCATGCGGTGCTTGAGCTGGAGTGCTTAGGGGACACGAGCCACACTGGGGCAGAGATTCTGTCAGCTCTGCAGGGGCAGACTCAGAGGTGGTTGACGCCACGCCAGCTTCAGCCAGGAATGGTGATTTGCAACAATGGCACCAACCTCCTCTCCGCCCTCCTACAGGGACACCTGACCCATGTGCCCTGTTTGGCTCACATCCTTAATTTGGTGGTGCAGCAGTTTTTGTGCAGGTACCCAGGCTTTCAGGATCTCCTGAGGCAGGCCAGGAAAGTCTGTGTGCATTTCTGACGGTCATATAATGCCAGTGCTTGGCTGGCTGACCTCCAAATGGAATACAACCTGCCCAAGAACCGCCTAATCTGTGACATGCCCACCAGATGGAACTCAATGTAGGCCATGCTGCAGCGGCTGCACACGCAGTAGAGGGCCATCAATGAGTACCTGTGCAACTATGGCACCAGGACAGGGTCAGGGGAGCTTGGCTTTTTTTCGCCACGCCAGTGGCTCATTATCAAGAAAGCATGCACTGTCATGTCACCATTTGAGGAGGCCACGAGGATGGTAAACAGCGACAGTGCATGCATCAGTGATACTGTCCCCCTTGTGTACCTGTTGGAGCACACGCTGCGTGGAATAATGGACAGGGCACTTGAGGCAGAACAGAGGGAGGAAGAGGAGGACTTCCTTATCTCTCAAGGCTTCCTTTATTCAGACAGTGTTCCTGTGGGCCCGCCAATCACACAGGAAGAGGAGGAGGAGGAGGAGAATTGTGTCAGCATGGAGGTGGAGCCTAGCACTCAGCATCAGCAGCAGTCTTCAAGGGATCGTTTACAGTCCCCAGAAACCCATGGACTTGTACGTGGCTGGTAGGAGGTGGCTGCAGATCATGTCGTCCTTAGTGACACAGAGGACTCCGGACCGAATGCCTCAGCAAACCTATGCTGCATGGCCTCTCTGATCCTGCAAAGCCTGCGAAAGGACCCTCGGATTCGTGTGATCAAGGAGAGGGATCATTACTGGCTGGCAACCCTTCTTGATCTACGTTACAAGGGTAAGGTTATAGAACTTATCCTGCCGTCGCAGAGGGAGCAGAGGATGAAACATCTTCGGGAGGCCTTGCAGAAAGGTTTGTGCAATGCGCTTCCAGAGCCTGGGAGGTTACAATTTCCTGGTCCTGGACAACGTGTTGCTGAGGCTTCCGTCAGTCACAGAAGGAGCGGTGGAGAAGGTGGCCGTCTGACCGATGCGTTCAGACAATTTTTTAGTCCGCAACCCCAAGGTCTGATCGGTTCCAGCAACCATCGCCAGTGTCTGATTTACATGGTGCAGGAATACCTAGGGGCAAGATCAGACTTGGACACGTTTCTAACCGAAAATCCACTGGGTTACTGGGTCTTGAGGATGAATCACTGGCTAGAGCTTGCACAGTATGCAATTGAGCTACTGGCTTGTCCTGCATCCAGCATTCTTTCGGAGCGCACATTCAGTGCTGCTGGAGGCTTTGTAACCGATCACAGGGTGCGCCTGTCCACTGACTCGGTCGATCGGCTGACTTTCATAAAACTGAATCAGTCTTTGATCACCAGCTATCAAGCACCTGATGCTGATGTAACCGAATAATTTTTTATGAATGTGAGATCCCTTCAAGACTGCTTATGCCAGGCATGTCCAAAGTCCGGCCCACGGGCCAATCGCGGCCCGCGTTCCGGTTTCGGACGGCCCTGTTTTGCTTGTGTCTATCTAGCAAGGTTACTCTGTGGTATAACAAGGAAGCTGAGACTTCTGCAGTGTGTAAATGTGCTTTTACTATACAAGATGCCAGGGCCGTTTGAAGGAATTTGGGGGCCCCAAGCAAAATGGACATGGAGGCCCCCCCAACCCCCCCCCCCCCCGCGCACTCACGCAAAGCCTACAGGAACCACAGCATAGCAATACAGTTTAAGCTCACCCACACTTTATATAAATAAAAAAGGTTTACAGTGCAAATACTGCTGTTGCAAATAATCCAACATACTTAAAACACATACACACTCACATTAACATTAAGATACTGCTTAGGACTGTTTATGGACAGTGGGATGGACAGGGGGACCGTGGGATGGACAGGGGGACTCCGCACTGTAATATCCACATCATCTCCCCCACTGTAATGTCCACATCATCTCCCCCTGTAATGTCCACATCTCCCCCACTGTAATATCCAGATCTCCCCCCTGTACTGTCCACATCTCCCCCTGTAATGTCCACTGTTAAAATAATAAAAGTATTCAAAAATAATTATGGAGCGATAAAGTCTCTAATAGTTCCACAAATAAAATAGTAAATACGTTTTCTTGAAAAGTAGTAAAGAATCTGTCAGTTTTTCTATGGCTCCACAAGCATGTACTTGTACATGATTTCTGTTCTGTCCAGTAATCCAGGCCAGGATTAGGATCCCTGAATATTCGTGCGCTTTTCTCCTGTAAACAACTTCCTGGTCACAGCAGCCTGCTTCTCCATTCCAATCCCCACTATTGGAGAAAAGGCCAGTATCAGGGTTTTTTTTTTTTTTTTAATTTAAATAAAAAAATAAAAAAAACCCTGATACTGGAAATTTCTCCAATAGTGGGGATTGGGATGGAGAAGCAGGCTGCTGTGACCAGGAAGTTGTTTGCAGCCGCGCACTAATATTCAGGGATCCTGATCCTGGCCTGGCTGAATTACTGGACAGAAGAACAGAATAATCATGTACAACAGTACAAGTACATGCTTGTGGAGCCAAAGAAAGACAGATTCTTTACTACTTTTCAAGAAAACATATTTACTTTTTTATTTGTGGAACTATTAGAGACTTTATCACTCCATTAAAAAGTCATTCACTGACTTACCTTTTCCAGAGGCACTGTCTGGCGGGCAAAAGTTGATCCGACCGCAATGGGAGTTGTATCACGCCTGCGCTGCCCTCCTGAGTGACTGTGACTGACACTGACTCCTCCCCCCAGGAGCAGGAAGCATCAGCACGTAGCCGCCGTTGTGGACTACAACTCCCATAAGCAATAGCGGCGGCCTGTCACCGCCGGGTGTACCAAGATGGCCGCCGCTCCGGAGCTAGGCCGAAGCCGCGGCCTTTCCTAAGGCTGCAATCCGCGGATCGGCTCCGGGCGAAAATCGAGGACAGTGACAGGCAGCAGGCTGGGGCCCTAGGCCAGCTCGGGGCCCCAAGCAATTGCTTGTTTTGCCTGTACTGTTCCGACGGCCCTGCAAGATGCTGTACATACAAAACTATTACAATATTAGGAATACACTACAAGACTGACAAATCTCTATAACAAGCAAAATGCCTAGCAAATGAACAGCCTATGGTCTATAACAGTACAAATACATTTAAAGGTTACTTATCTTCTGTTACGGTAAATTCGTGATCTCCATTGGCAATGATTCTTCTTGGAGACCAGGTTCTGTTCTTCTATCATGAGTGGCTTCATCTGATCTTACAGCAACATGGTGTGTGTGTCTGTGTCCTAGCTTATGCCTGCTTTTATGTGTCAGGCTGTTACCAAACAACAGCAAACATACCTGTTTACTGTAGCTGTTGAATACAACAATGCTATCTACCTATTGTCTACTTAAACCAAATCTGTCAGTAATCTAACAGTCATTCTTTCAGTTTGAGAGCTGAAAGAAATCTCAAACAAGTAATGTCTTACTTGTTTACTGTAGCTATAATACAACAATGGTATCTAAACCCCATTGTATGAAAACAGCATTTGTTTGAGAAATCTACTCAAACCAAAAACTGACAGTAATCTGACCAACTCACTATTGTAAAATTGTCCCATGTATCCTATGTCTGAGTAATATAAAAAAAATCATATTTTTAACAAACGCAACACAGGGGTGTATCATTAAAATTTTTGCTGTAATATTTTGCAGCAGGGTTCATTCCTTCGCTCAAATAGAGTATCTGTGAGGGGTTGCAGGGTTGTGGCACCAGCACCAGTGCCTAAAGCCCAATTTTTCTGCCCCTGTTTAACAGAGGCGTGTATAATCTAAATTTTTGCTGTAATATTTTGCAGCAGGGCTCATTCCTGTGCTCAAATAGAGTATCTGTGAGGGGTTTCAGTGTTGTGGCACCATCACCACCACCACCACAAAAGGCCCAATTTGTCTGCCCCTGTTCAACAGGGGCATGTAATTACAATTCTTGATATCATATTTCACAGCAGGGCCCGTTCCAGTGCCCACCAAGAGTAACTGTGAGGGCTTACAGTGTTGTGGCACCACCAGCAACACCACCACCACCAAATGCCCAATTTTTTTGCCCCTGTTTAACAGGAGCGTGTAATTACAATTTTTGATCTAATATGTCACAGCAGGGCCCGTTCCTGCACCCACCAAGAGTAACTGTGAGGGCTTACAGTGTTGTGGCACCACCACCACCACAAAAGGCCCAATTTGTCTGCCCCTGTTCAACAGGGGCATGTAATTACAATTCTTGATATCATATTTCACAGCAGGGCCCGTTCTAGTGCCCACCAAGAGTAACTGTGAGGGCTTACAGTGTTGTGGCACCACCAGCAACACTAAAAAAGAAAAAAATGGTGCAGAATGAGTTCTAGGCAGAGTATATAATCAAAAGAGTCAATGAATATAAATCTTGTAAGCACCAGCGGCAGCTACCATGAGCAGAAGCAGGCTCTGTAAAATATGATGCAAGAGAGAAAGGTGCGCCAAACTAAGTGCAGTAAAACAGGCTTTAATGGCAAAATTATATAAAAACCAGCCAAATGGCTACTCACAGGATGCAGGACAAATTAAGGCATGTAAGGGGTTAATGGTGGTCCGGAGTCATCTAAGGCGGTCCTCAGGGGAGATGTAAGTTCCAGATGACAGAAGTTGCTAAAGATGGCTGAAGGCAGGAAGGCTGGAAGCAGGTTGCGGTGTCAGCAGGGGAAGTGGCAGCAGATGCTGTGAAACGCGTCATCCCATTGGTCCGTTCTATCTCCACATCACTTCCGGTCCGACGGCACACTGCGCTCCACGCTGAAGCGCACGCTGAAGCGCTCGCTGAACTGCAGCTTCCTGGTTGTCTCCTGTCTATCCCAGTGATACAGGGCTTCTCACACCACCCGCAGCTGGGATGCCTTGACTTCCCCTGCTGACACCGCAACCTGCTTCCAGCCTTCCTGCCTTCAGCCATCTTTAGCAACTTCTGTCATCTGGAACTTACATCTCCCCTGAGGACCGCCTTAGATGACTCCGGACCACCATTAACCCCTTACATGCCTTAATTTGTCCTGCATCCTGTGAGTAGCCATTTGGCTGGTTTTTATATAATTTTGCCATTAAAGCCTGTTTTACTGCACTTAGTTTGGCGCACCTTTCTCTTTTGCACCACCAGCAACACCACCACCACCAAATGCCCAATTTTTCTGCCCCTGCTCAACAGGGGCATGTAATTACAATTCTTGAGACAATATTTCATAGCAGGGCCTGTTCCAGCGCCCACCAAGAGTAACTGTGAGGACTTACAGTGTTGTGGCACCACCACCACCACCAAAGGCCCAATTTTTCTTCCCCTGTTTAACATGGGCATGTAATTACAATTCTTGATATAATAGTTCACAGCAGGGCCTGTTCCAGCACCCACCAATAGTAACTGTGAGGGCTTACAGTGTTCTGGTACCATCAAAACCTAAGGCCCAATTTTCTGCAGAGTATGTAGGGCAGCCTGTATAGTATATACAGGCGGTCCCCTACTTTCAAATATCCGAATTACAAACGACTCCTACTTACAAAGGGAGGGAGAAAACAGGAAGTGATAGGAAATCTACCCCTGGGAAGAGAAATTCTCCCCTGTAAGAGTAAATAAGGGAAAAACGTGTCTCCACTGAGGCTTTATCACCAATCCTTGTTTCCCTAAAAACCCCAAATTTTCAAAATCCAATTGTCATTGGGCCAGAAAGTGAGGTGAAATCTTCTGAACAGGGGCACAGACCGCAAAACAAATGTTACAGGGGTGATGATAACCCTTCCTTAGGATATCCAAAAACCTTAAAAATAGATTTTTTGGCTGGAGCTACACTTACAAAATGTACCTGTTCCAAATTACAAACAGATTCAACTTATGTACAAACCTACAGTCCCTTTCTTGTTTGGAACGCCTGTATACTGCTGTTCAGAGTATAGAGGGGCTGGGGGCCCCACACCTTTTCTCTTTTTAATTTGGGTGTGGGGTTCCCCTTAATATCCATACAAGACCCAAAGGGCCTGATAATGGGCTGGGGGGGGGGGGTACCCATGCCGTTTTTCTTAATGATTTTCATCCATATTGCCGGGACCCGACATTACATTACAGCCGCAAGCAGTTTTAAATTACTTTTATTCCTTTAGAATGTCATTTTGTGCAGGGACTGTTCTAAACACGGGAAACACGCGCCACTTCACAGGCATACGATTGACACCCCCCAGGTACGATATTTAGAGGAATATTTCACTTTTATTTTTTATTTTATTTTTTTACCAACAAAAATTATTTTATTGATTCAAAGGTGGTACACAGCCATATACATCAAAACATTAATCAACACGTCCATGTACATGACCAATTGATACAGGGCAAGAGTAAATCTACAGCATCACAATACTTCTTATCCAAAAACAGTGCAGCTATAAGCCGATTTTCAACCCCACATTTAGCCAAACAACCTGTCCGCAACCAGGTCCCCCAGGGCGAGCCCCGGTGTATCCAGCCACGGCGCCCAGAGATTCTCATATTTCTGCATACTCCCCCTGTGCTGGTAAATGAGTCTTTCCATACATAGCATATCCCCTATCTTGCATATCCATTCCCTCGAGGTCGGGGGCGTTTTGGATTTCCAATATAGCATAATCAACCTTCTGGCTTGAAACATCACCCTCCTAACTGCCTCCCTGGTGTGTACTTCCAGCACATACTCCTCCACCACCCCCAAGGCCTACCTTGGGATCTACCGGTAGAGATGTTCGAACACCGAGTTGACCACACCCACCACCTTGTCCCAATACAAATGTAGTTTGGGGCAGCGCCCACTTTTATTTTTTCACTTTAAGCATCATTAAAATCACTGCTCCCGAAAAAACGTTCGTTTTTAAAACTTTTTTTTTTGCATTGATACATGTCCCCTGGGGCAGGACCGGGGTCCCCAAACCCTTTTTAGGACAACAACTTGCATATTAGCCTTTAAAATTCACACTTTTGATTTCTCATGTTCGAGTCCCATAGACTTTAACGGTGTTTGAAAGTTTACGCAAACTTTCGGTCCGTTCGCATGTTCTGGATGCGAACCGAACCAGGGGGTGTTCGGCTCATCCCTAATACCTAACATGTCACAGGTTAAAATTGTGCTTGCCCATGGAATGTTGATAAGCTACAGTACATTAAATTATCCATATGTGAGACTTTAAAAGCTTTTACAGGCCAAAAGTTTAGATTTAAGCAGGAGGTTTGATGCTAGAATTATTGCTCTCACTCTGATGTTTGTGGCGATACCTCACGTATGTAATGCGATCATCGTTTACATATGCATGCGGGACCTACATATGCGTTCACATTTGCACGTGAGCTCAGGGGGAGGGACGCTTTAAATTTAAATTTTATTATTTATTTTATTTACGTTTTTTTTATCAACTTTATTGATATCACAACAGATGAACAACATCCCTTGTGATGGCATGAGCCATGCTAAGGTCCTCTTTTTGGAGAGATCTTGTGTAGCGATACCTCCAACTAAGGAGGCCGCAGAATTAGATTTGGGCCCTGAGTGCAGCTCCGCCAACCCCCGGCAATAGGCTCTACCCCCTTCTGGCACAGCTAGTACTAACAATCAATGATATGTCCTATGCAATAGAATAACTAAGCAAGGACACAGTAATGAATTGTAATAGGTAAAGTGTTTTACTCATTCTTGTCTCAATATGGATAAAGGGGTAACAGTAATCACAGTTCAAGATAATCACTCCTAAGGGCAGCGTCCTGCCACTCTAACACACTATATAGTAACACACACTACAGGTGCGCCATACGGGCGACCGTTAACTAAGTGCCCTATGGCGCAGTAATCAAACACGCTAGAATCCCCACCAGGCCTGGTTCTAATATTTAAACTTAGTCCTTCTTTCTTCACCGGCAGGTCTGTAATGGTGGTGCACTTTAAACAGAGTATAACTTTGTAATCCAAGGGGTATGAAAATAACTTGTAGGCCACGGCAGTCTATAGGCCTATATACAGCAACAGTATCTTAGCTGGGCTTACGCCCTCTCACCCGCCGGACTACGGATCCAGTCCGGGAAACCTCCACCGGTCGTGTTACACACACTCGATCTCTCCAACGATCGGGCCCCCGATCCGACAAGGCAGTAGCTCACAAATAGGGATGAGCCGAACACCCCCGGGTTCGGTTCGCACCAGAACCTTCGAACGGACCGAAAGTTCGCGCGAATTTTCGAACCCTATTCGTTATAATGGACGCGAACGTTCGAAATCAAAATTGCTAATTACAACGGCCAATATGCATGTTAATGTTATAAAACAGGTTTGGGGACCCGGGTCCTGCCCCAGGGGACATATATCAATGCAAAAAGAAATTTTAAAAACTAAAGTTTTTTCGGGAGCAGTCATTTTAATGATGCATAAAGTGAAAAAAAAAAAGTGAAATTTTCCTTTAAATATGGTACCTGGGGGGTGTCTAAAGTATGCCTGTGAAGTGGCATGTGTTTCCCGTGTTTAGAACTGTCCTTGCACAAAATGACATTTGTAAAGGAAAAAAAGAAGCCATTTAAAACCACTTGCGGCTTTAATGTCATGTCTTGTCCTGGCCGCCATATGGCTGAAAATCCTTGAGAAAAATGGCATGGCTACCCCATCACCCCCCCCCCCCCCACCCCAGCCCCTTTGGGTCTTGTATGGATACTAAGGGGGACCCCGCACCCAAAATAAAACCCTATACCTACAACCCTATATACTCTGAACAGCAGTATATAGGTGGTGCAAACAAGACATGGACTGTAGGTTTGTTCTTAAGTAGAATCTGAACAGGTACATTATGAAGTGTAGCTACATCCCAAAAAAATCAATTTTTAAGCTTTTTGGAGAACATAGGGAGGGGTTATCACCCCTGTAACATTTGCTGTCTTTGCACATCTGTTCAGAACATGTCACCTCACTTTCCGTCCCAATGACAAATGTTTTTGGAAAAGTGGGGTTTTAATTGAAACAAGGATTGGTGATAAAGCATCAGTAGAGAGGAGATACCTTTTTCCCAAATTAAATCTAACAGGATAGAATTTTCCTTCCTAGGGGTAGATTTCCTCTCACTTCCTGTTTTCTCTTGCCGTTTGCAAGTAGGAGTCGTTTGTAAGTTGGATGTTTGAAAGTAGGGGCCTGCCGTATATACTCTGCAGAAATTTGCCCTATTAGATGTTGGTGTAGCCACAAGACTGGTGGGCACAGGAATGGGCCCTGCTGTGAACTATTAGATCAAGATTTGTAATTACACGCCCCTGTTAAACAGGGGCTGAAAAATTGTGCCTTAGGCATTGGTGCTGGTGCCACAACACTGCAACCCCTCACAGATACTGTACTTGGAGCACAGCAGTCACACCTGTTGCGAAGCATCTTTTTAAAAAATTGTAATTACACGCCCCTGTTATACAGGGGCTGAAAAATTGTGCCTTAGGCACTGGTGCTGGTGCCACAACACTGCAACCCCTCACAGATACTGTACTCTGAGCACAGCAATGAGACCTGTTGCAAAGCATTGCCTAAAAATTGTAATTACACGCCCCAACAGGGGCTGAAAAATTGTGCCTTAGGCACTGGTGCTGGTGCCACAACACTGCAACCCCTCACAGATACTGTACTCTGAGCACAGCAGTCACACCTGTTGCGAAGCATCTTTTTAAAAAAATTTAATTACACGCCCCTGTTATACAGGGGCTGAAAAATTGTGCCTTAGGCACTGGTGCTGGTGCCACAACACTGCAACCCCTCACAGATACTGTACTCTGAGCACAGCAATGAGACCTGTTGCAAAGCATTGCCTAAAAATTGTAATTACACGCCCCAACAGGGGCTGAAAAATTGTGCCTTAGGCACTGGTGCTGGTGCCACAACACTGCAACCCCTCACAGATACTGTACTCTGAGCACAGCAGTCACACCTGTTGCGAAGCATCTTTTTAAAAAATTGTAATTACACGCCCCTGTTATACAGGGGCTGAAAAATTGTGCCTTAGGCACTGGTGTGGTGGCATGGATCATTGAGGAGGAGGAAGAGGATAGTCAGTGAACATAACAGGACAGTCACTCAGCATCAGCATAGGCAGTCTTGAAGGGATGTGACATTATAAATTATTCCGTTATATCCGCTTCAGGTGTCTGGTAGCTGGTGGTGATCCAAGACTGATTCATTTTTATGAAGGTCAGTCGATCAACCGAGTTGGTGGACAGGCGCACCCTATGATCGGTGACAAATCCTCCAGCAGCACTGAATGTGCGTTCGGAAAGAACGCTGGATGCAGGACAGGCCAGTAGCTCAATTGCATACTGTGCAAGCTCTGGCCAGTGATCCATCCTCAGGACCCAGTAAGCCAGAGGATTTTCGGTGGGAAAGGTGTCCAAGTCTGACCTTGCCCCTAGGTATTCCTGCACCATGTATATCAGACGCTGGCGATGGTTGCTGGAACCGATCATACCTTGGGGCTGCGGACTAAAAAATTGTCTGAACGCATCGGTCAGACGTCCACCTTCCCCACCGCTCCTTCTGCTACTGACCGAAGCCTCAGCAACTTGTCGTCCAGGACCAGGAGTTTGTAACCTCCCAGTTTCTGGGAACGCGTTGCACAGACCTTTCTGCAAGGCCTCCCTGAGATGTCTCATCCTCTGCTCCCTCTGCGACGGCAAGATAAGGTCCGCAACCTTACCCTTGTACCGTGGATCAAGGAGAGTGGCCAGCCAGTAATGGTCACTCTCCTTGATCCGAAGAACACGAGGATCCTTCCGCAGGCTTTGCAGGATCAGGGAGGCCATGCAGCGTAGGTTAGCTGAGGCATTCGGTCCGGAGTCTTCTGGGTCACTGAGGATGACATGATCGCCAGCCACCTCCTCCCAGCCACGTACAAGTCCACTGGTTTGTTGGGACTGTACATCATCCCTAAAAGACTGCTGCTGCTGATGCTGAGTGCCAGGCTCCACCTCCATGCTCACACAATCCTCCTCCTCCTCCTCCTCCTCCTCCTCTTCCTGTGTGATGGGTGGGACAGAAGGAACATTGTCTGGATAAAGGGGGCCTTGAGAGACAAGGAAGTCCTCCTCTTCCTGCCTCTGTTCTGCCTCAAGTGCCCTGTCCATTATCCCACGCAGCGTATGCTCCAACAGGTGGACAAGAGGTACAGTGTCACTGATGCATGCACTGTCACTGCTCACCATCCTCGTGGCCTCCTCAAATGGTGAGAGGACAGTGCATGCATCCCTGATCATGCTCCACTGGCGTGGGGAAAAAAAGCCAAGCTCCCCTGACCCTGTCCTGGTGCCGTAGTCGCAAAGGTACTCATTGATGGCCCTCTGCTGCGTGTGCAGTCGCTGCAGCATGGCCAACGTTGAGTTCCACCTGGTGGGCATGTCACATATTAGGCGGTTCTTGGGCAGGTTCAGCTCCTTTTGCAGCTCAGTCAGCCGAGCACTGGCATTATAAGATCGGCGGAAATGCACACAGACTTTCCTGGCCTGCCTCAGGACATCCTGTAAGCCTGGGAACCTGCCCAAGAACCGCTGCACCACCAGGTTGAGGACGTGAGCCATACAGGGCACATGGGTGAGCTGCCCCTGTCGCAGGGCGGAGAGGAGGTTGGTGCCATTATCAGAAACGACCATTCCTGGCTTAAGCTGGCTTGGCGTCAACCACCTCTCGGCCTGCCCCTGCAGAGCTGCCAGAACCTCTGGCCCAGTGTGGCTCCTGTCCCCCAAACACACCAGCGCAAGCACGGCATGGCATCTTTTTGCCTGCGTACTCGCGTAGCCCCTTGTACGCCTACGGAGCACCGCTGGTTCCGAGGACAGAGCACTCGAAGAGGACATGGAGGAAGAAGAAGAGGAGGGGGTGGAGGAGAGAGGTGTGTCACAACCAGTAGTAGCATTTTGGAGGCGTGGTGGCGGAACAACCTCCAACACTACTGCACCTTGTCCTGCATCCCTCCCAGCTACCAATAGAGTGACCCAATGGGCCGTGAAAGAAAGATAACGTCCCTGTCCATGCCTGCTGGACCATGAGTCAGCGGTAATATGCACCTTACCGCTGACCGCCCTGTCCAGCGAGGCATGGACATTGCCTTCCACATGCCAGTAGAGAGACGGAATCGCCTTCCGTGAGAAAAAGTGGCGTTTGGGAACCTGCCACTGAGGAACCGCACATTGAACAAACTCACGGAAGGGGGCCGAGTCTATCAACTGAAAAGGCAGCAGTTGAAGTGCTAGCAATTTAGCCAAGCTAGCATTCAACCGCTGGGCATGTGGATGGCTGGGAGTATACTTCTTTCGACGGTCCAGCAGCTGGGGCAGGGAAATTTGCCTGCTACAATCGGACGTCGGTGTACTGCAAGTACTTGGTTGTGACACACCTAATTCTACACCTTCAGTCCTCTCAGAGCAGCTTTCAGAGAGGACTGAAGATATAGTGGGGATGGAGATCCCAGCTGATGAGGAGCAAGGAGAAGTCCGCTTTGTTCTTTGGTGTGGGTCTTTTATGTGTGCTTGCCAACGAGCTGCATGGCAGGTCGACATATGTCTGCTCATGCTTGTGGTGCCCAAGCGGCTGATGTTTTGGCCACGCGAGATACGCTTGAGACAAATATTGCAAATAGCAGTGGTGCGATCTGATGCACTCGTCTCAAAAAAGGCCCACACCAAAGAACTTTTGTGATAACGTGCAGAGGCAGCGCCCTGCACAGGCGGAGCTCTGCGGTGTGGTACAGTTGCTGTGCTGGCCTCTAGCTGGCCTCCAGGGGGCATCCTGCCTCGTTGGACATGTGACGCTGCATCCTCCTCCTCCTCCTCCTCTCTCCCTTCAGGCACCCACGTGGAGTCAGTGACCTCATCATCCCCTCCCTCTTCACCACTAGAGCAAACCTGGCAGTAAGCTGCAGCTGGTGGAACACTACTGCCAGATTGCTGTCCTTCAGCATCCCCTCTCTCTGCGCGCACACTACTGACTTCCTCAAGCTGGGTATCATCATCCGAGCCTTCGAATCGTTGGGCATCCTCCTGGAGCATGTACCCAACACTGTGCTCAAACAGTTCGGGGGACTCCTCAGGAGGACATGGTGGGTCTAGGGAAGGGGTGGCTGATGATGCCATTGAGTACGCGTTGGCAGCTGCTCTGCCAGTACCCTGAGCCTGGGTGAGAGAGGATGAGGAGGATGAGGAGGGCTTGGTCATCCATTCTACCAAGCCTTCGGCATGATGCGGCTCCACATGTCCAGCTGCCGAAAACAAAGACAAGCGTGTCCCATGGCCACGTGCTGATGACGATGCACGACCACGTCCACGGCCAGCACTGTTGTCTCTAGAAACAGAGCCTGCCTGCCCTGTGTTCTTGCCTCGGCACGCTCTGCCTCTCCTTGGCGGTCTTCCAGCCATTGTAGTCGGTAGTGTATATAGTATAAAAAATAGAACTCCTATGTGTGCTCACAACACACTGTAGGTCCTATGGGTGCTGACACTAACACACTATAGGTACTATGTGTGCTGCTGACAAGAAAATATAGGAGCTCTGTTTGCTGCCACTAACACACTAGAAGTCCTATGGGTGCTGCTGAGAAGAAAATATAGGAGCTCTGTTTGCTGCCACTAACACACTAGAAGTCCTATGGGTGCTGCTGAGAAGAAAATATAGGAGCTCTGTTTGCTGCCACTAACACACTAGAAGTCCTATGGGTGCTGCTGAGAAGAAAATATAGGAGCTCTGTTTGCTGCCACTAACACACTAGAAGTCCTATGGGTGCTGCTGAGAAGAAAATATAGGAGCTCTGTTTGCTGCCACTAACACACTAGAAGTCCTATGGGTGCTGCTGAGAAGAAAATATAGGAGCTCTGTGTGATGCCACTAACACACTAGAAGTCCTATGGGTGCTGCTGAGAAGAAAATATAGGAGCTCTGTTTGCTGCCACTAACACACTAGAAGTCCTATGGGTGCTGCTGAGAAGAAAATATAGGAGCTCTGTTTGCTGCCACTAACACACTAGAAGTCCTATGGGTGCTGCTGAGAAGAAAATATAGGAGCTCTGTTTGCTGCCACTAACACACTAGAAGTCCTATGGGTGCTGCTGAGAAGAAAATATAGGAGCTCTGTGTGATGCCACTAACACACTAGAAGTCCTATGGGTGCTGCTGAGAAGAAAATATAGGAGCTCTGTTTGCTGCCACTAACACACTAGAAGTCCTATGGGTGCTGCTGAGAAGAAAATATAGGAGCTCTGTTTGCTGCCACTAACACACTAGAAGTCCTATGGGTGCTGCTGAGAAGAAAATATAGGAGCTCTGTTTTCTGCCACTAACACACTAGAAGTCCTATGGGTGCTGCTGAGAAGAAAATATAGGAGCTCTGTGTGATGCCACTAACACACTAGAAGTCCTATGGGTGCTGCTGAGAAGAAAATATAGGAGCTCTGTTTGCTGCCACTAACACACTAGAAGTCCTATGGGTGCTGCTGAGAAGAAAATATAGGAGCTCTGTGTGATGCCACTAACACACTAGAAGTCCTATGGGTGCTGCTGAGAAGAAAATATAGGAGCTCTGTTTGCTGCCACTAACACACTAGAAGTCCTATGGGTGCTGCTGAGAAGAAAATATAGGAGCTCTGTTTGCTGCCACTAACACACTAGAAGTCCTATGGGTGCTGCTGAGAAGAAAATATAGGAGCTCTGTTTGCTGCCACTAACACACTAGAAGTCCTATGGGTGCTGCTGAGAAGAAAATATAGGAGCTCTGTGTGATGCCACTAACACACTAGAAGTCCTATGGGTGCTGCTGAGAAGAAAATATAGGAGCTCTGTTTGCTGCCACTAACACACTAGAAGTCCTATGGGTGCTGCTGAGAAGAAAATATAGGAGCTCTGTGTGATGCCACTAACACACTAGAAGTCCTATGGGTGCTGCTGAGAAGAAAATATAGGAGCTCTGTTTGCTGCCACTAACACACTAGAAGTCCTATGGGTGCTGCTGAGAAGAAAATATAGGAGCTCTGTTTGCTGCCACTAACACACTAGAAGTCCTATGGGTGCTGCTGAGAAGAAAATATAGGAGCTCTGTTTGCTGCCACTAACACACTAGAAGTCCTATGGGTGCTGCTGAGAAGAAAATATAGGAGCTCTGTGTGATGCCACTAACACACTAGAAGTCCTATGGGTGCTGCTGAGAAGAAAATATAGGAGCTCTGTTTGCTGCCACTAACACACTAGAAGTCCTATGGGTGCTGCTGAGAAGAAAATATAGGAGCTCTGTTTGCTGCCACTAACACACTAGAAGTCCTATGGGTGCTGCTGAGAAGAAAATATAGGAGCTCTGTTTGCTGCCACTAACACACTAGAAGTCCTATGGGTGCTGCTGAGAAGAAAATATAGGAGCTCTGTTTGCTGCCACTAACACACTAGAAGTCCTATGGGTGCTGCTGAGAAGAAAATATAGGAGCTCTGTTTGCTGCCACTAACACACTAGAAGTCCTATGGGTGCTGCTGAGAAGAAAATATAGGAGCTCTGTGTGATGCCACTAACACACTAGAAGTCCTATGGGTGCTGCTGAGAAGAAAATATAGGAGCTCTGTTTGCTGCCACTAACACACTAGAAGTCCTATGGGTGCTGCTGAGAAGAAAATATAGGAGCTCTGTGTGATGCCACTAACACACTAGAAGTCCTATGGGTGCTGCTGAGAAGAAAATATAGGAGCTCTGTTTGCTGCCACTAACACACTAGAAGTCCTATGGGTGCTGCTGACTGAGAAGAAAATATAGGAGCTCTGTTTGCTGCCACTAACACACTAGAAGTCCTATGGGTGCTGCTGAGAAGAAAATATAGGAGCTCTGTTTGCTGCCACTAACACACTAGAAGTCCTATGGGTGCTGCTGAGAAGAAAATATAGGAGCTCTGTTTGCTGCCACTAACACACTAGAAGTCCTATGGGTGCTGCTGAGAAGAAAATATAGGAGCTCTGTTTGCTGCCACTAACACACTAGAAGTCCTATGGGTGCTGCTGAGAAGAAAATATAGGAGCTCTGTTTGCTGCCACTAACACACTAGAAGTCCTATGGGTGCTGCTGAGAAGAAAATATAGGAGCTCTGTGTGATGCCACTAACACACTAGAAGTCCTATGGGTGCTGCTGAGAAGAAAATATAGCAGCTCTGTTTGCTGCCACTAACACACTAGAAGTCCTATGGGTGCTGTTGGGGTGCAATGCTGTGCTAACAGCACTGCGGTTGGTACTACTGCAATACTGTACTAACAGTAAGCACGCACCAGACTAATCCCCAGCAGCAGCTAATAACACACTAACTGTGCAATCAGCAGCAATGAACGATCAATGACTTAGGTAGCAATGGTTTAGCAAAGAAATAGCCAATGGTTTAGCAAAGAAGAGCAAATCTTTCAGTATCAAGCAAAGACAGAATCAGCAGACTAATCTCTCCTAAAGCCGGAACTCATGTGACCGGGGCCGATGGCGTGGCGGCCTTTTAAATGGTGGGGCGTGTACTAAAGCCCCTGAGCTGTAATTGGCTACAGCCGTCCTGCCTGTAGCCAATTATTGCTCTCCGAGTTTCGGGCGCTGTGATTGGCCAAGCATGCGGGGTCACAGTGCATGCTTGGCCAATCATCAGCCAGCAATGCACTGCGCCGGCCGCGCCGGCCGCAATGCATTGCGGGGCCGCTCGCATCACACGAATGTGATGCGAACGGCCCAAATAGTTCTGGGCTCGACGAGCGAGCGAACGCCCGATGCTCGATTCGAACATGGGTTCGAATCGAGCACCGGGCCCATCCCTACTCACAAAGTCAGATGCCACCCAGGCTCGCAGAGGGGAGGGTGGAAGGCTCTTTGGTGCAGAGCAAGGCCTCAGGCTTCAGGCCTTGCACTCCGACACATCCGCACAGGAGGATCCGTCTGTGAAGTCTCGTGTCCCAAAAGAGGCCGAGCCCGGCCTCGCCTCCTCCTTTTATAACCCCCCCTCCCATGAGTCTCTGCGGTGGAACATCACAAGAATGGGGTTATGGGTAATGTAGTTTCTTTCCAATATAGGGGAATACCCCGCTACACACTCCCCCCACTTAAACTCTTTGGTCCCCAAAGATAAATTTTAGCAACAACTATATACAACATTGGACAATTCTGAAAACGATGTTGGGATAGGGGATTCCCACCATAACTGAGGGGTTGAATTCCCTTGCCCACAGGTCACATTATCATGGGTGGCCTGCCTAACTGTGCCAGAGAGTGAGCTGGGGTTGCCCTCCACCAAATGGACAGTGGAGGGATCCGGAATCTCAGCATTTCTCCTAGCAGTGACCACAGAGTCTTCCGAACTGTTCCCCATCTGGGGGTAGGTCAGCTTCTTAGGAGGTCGAATGACTCTTCGAGCTCTTTGCTCTCCTGGAATCTCTGGCTCTGGCGCCACAGGCTCCTCTTCCTCGGAGCAACTATCATGGGCATCTTCCCAGTAATCTGCTGAAGGACTGAAAGGGATGAATTCTGTAGCCTCTGGGTTCAGTGTTTCATCTGTGGTATCTTGGGTGACTGGAAGATCTATGATAGAAGTTCCTGGAGTTGGGGAAGACCACAGCCAATCAAGCTCTCCTTCTTCATCTCCACTAAGTTGGGAGGCTTCTCCATTTCCAGCTCGGGAGGTCTGTGACCGAGTGTGCGGCCTAGGAGTATCCAAGATAGAGGCCGGTGCAGGGGAGTCTCCCACGGAAGGTATTCTAACTGCCTCCGTAAGTGGGAGCAGGTGATTTCGATGCCATGTCTTCAGTGGGCCTACCTTTCCCTCTGGCTTCACCTTGTAGACAGGTAGGCCCGGCAACTTCCTGCAGATGACATAGGGTTCAGATCTCCATCTGTCTGCAAGTTTGTGCTTTCCGGGGACTCCCAGATTGCGCAACAGTACTCGATCCCCGGGCTGTAGGTCTTGTACCCGGACCTTCAAGTCGTAATTTCTTTTATTCCGAGCTCCCCTTTGATCTGAGGCCGCTTGAGCTTGTTCATATGCTACTTTCAGGCTGTGTCTGAGCCTGTCCACATATCCTTTGTGGGAGGTGACTGAGGAATGGTCCAGTGAGGTGCCAAAAGCCAGGTCCACCGGTAGTCTCGCTTCTCTCCCAAACATGAGTCGATATGGGGAGTAGCCTGTAGCATCACTGATGGTGCAGTTGTAAGCATGTACTATGGCTGCTATGTGTTTGCTCCAATGTTGTTTTTTCTCGCTTTCCAGAGTCCCCAACATGTTGAGCAAGGTTCGGTTGAACCTTTCCGGCTGAGCATCTCCCTGAGGATGGTAAGGTGTAGTTCGAGTCTTCTTAATCCCCAACGAATCCAAGAGCTTCCGGATCAGCTTACTCTCGAAGTCCCTCCCTTGGTCTGAATGGAGTCTCTGTGGCAGCCCATAATGGACAAAATACTTCTCCATGAGTACCTTGGCCACGGTGGAGGCCTTCTGATCTTTGGTGGGGAAAGCCTGGGCATACCGGGTGAAATGGTCGGTTATCACCAGAACATTTCCTAGTCCACTCAGGTCGGGTTCGAGGCAGAGAAAATCAATGCACACCAGGTCCATGGGCCCTTGGCTCTGTAGATGGCCCATTGGGGCAGCTTGATGGGGCAAAGTCTTCCTCTGGATGCATCGCGCACATGAGTGGCAGTACTCCTCTACCTCTGCCCTCATGCAGGGCCAATAGAACCGACTTCTGACAAGTTGAAAGGTCCTTTCAGCCCCTAGGTGGCCATGATTGTCATGCAAGGCCATCAGAACAGTCTCCCGATGTTTCTCTGGGAGGAACATCTGCCACTTATCTTCTGAGTCATCAGAGGGGCCCCTTCGGTAGACCACTCCCTGATGTAACTGCAACCTATCCCACTCCTTCCTCAGTAGGCGAGCTTCTTTTGAAGGTTGACGCATGAGTATGTTTGGATCCTGATTTTTCAAGGCCTCCAGGACCAATCTCCCCATGGGGTCTTCCAATTGGTCACACCTCAATTCCTTCTTGGACAGTCTTGGTAGGTTGTCCTCTTCCAATTGAGCTACTCCACAGTAGTGTTTGGGGACTCCCACCGTGGTAACTCCTATCTCCTCTGCTCTGGAGCATCCTCGGGCTTGGAATGCAGCTCCTTGACAAAGGGCCTGCACCCCGTCCGGTGCCACTTGGGTCCAATCTTCTATTTCAATGGTCGGGGAATGAGATCTTCTGGACAGAGCGTCTGCGTCTCGATTCCCCACCCCTGGTCTATACTTAAGGCTGAAGTTGAATCCAGACAGTGCGGCCAGCCACCTGTGTCCAGTGGCATCCAGCTTGGCCGTGGTGAACAGGTAGGTAAGGGGGTTGTTGTCGGTCTTCACAGTGAACTCTGCTCCATACAGGTAGTCTTTGAGCTTGTCTACTACCGCCCACTTGAGGGCCAGGAACTCCAGCTTGTGAGTGGGGTAGTTCTTCTCAGAGGGGGTCAGGCTCCTACTCACATAGGCAACAGGCCGCAATTGCCCCTCATGTTCTTGGTAAAGTACTCCTCCCAGACCGTCATGACTAGCATCCACGTGCAGTTCATAGGGTTTGGTTGGGTCTGCGTAGGCCAAGACTGGTGCAGTGGTCAGGCTCCTCTTCAATTCCTGGAAAGCCTCTTCACACTTCTGATTCCACTGATCTCTGATGGACTCTCCTGGCCTCCTGGGCCCCGATCCATCCTCTTCTCCTTCAGTCTTGAGCAACTCATTCAATGGTCTAGCAATTCGGGCAAATCCCTCCACAAACCTCCTGTAGTAGGAGCAGAAGCCCAAGAAGGATCTGAGTTCTGTTACTGTGGTGGGCTGTGGCCAGGAGGTAACTGCCTCCAATTTCTCAGGGTCTGTGGCCACCCCTTCTTCAGATACTATGTGCCCCAAATAGTTCACAGAAGACTGGTAGAACCGACACTTCTCAGGCGAAAGCTTAAGTCCTTCCTCACTGAGTCTTCTCAACACTTTCTCCAGCCTCTCTTCATGTTCCTCCAAGGTTCTCCCAAAGACAATGACGTCGTCTAGGTATACAAGGACTTCGATCAAGTTCATGTCCCCTACTGTCTTCTCCATGAGGCGTTGGAAAGTAGCTGGGGCTCCAGACAGACCTTGGGGCATCCGGTCGAATTCAAAGAACCCCACTGGGGTTATGAAAGCTGTCTTCTCCTTGTCTGCTGGGTGCATCGGAATCTGATAGTACCCACTCTTGAGATCCATAACGCTGAACCATTTAGCTCCAGACAAGCTCTGTAGGGCATCCTCTATCCTCGGTGTGGTGTATTGGTCAGGTATGGTTCTCCTGTTGAGAGTCCTGTAGTCTATACAGAGCCTCAATGATCCATTCTTCTTTCGGACCACCACTATGGGAGAGGCATAGGGGCTTCTGGACTCCCGTATCACACCAGTCCTCTTGAGTTCTGCAAGTTGTTCCCTCAGATCCTCCAGATCTGCTAGCGGGACCCGCCTGACCCTCTCTCGGAAGGGCTTATCTTCCTGGAGGCGGATCCGATGGGTGGCACTCCTTGCACACCCCACATCAAACTCATCCTTAGAGAAGATCTTCTCCCATCTATTCAACTGGGCCTTGGCTCTCTCTTTCCAAGCCCTGGACAGATTCGGGTTTTCCATGGTCAGCTTCTCCCAAACATCCCCTTCTTCACCTGTCCTCTTCACTTCTGACAGGGTAACAGGGGCCGCCGGGCTCACCTGGCCTAGCAACATTCTGGCTGGGATGTCCATGGGGTCTTTGGTAGTATTCCTAACACTCACTGGAACTCTATAATGGGCCTTCTTCAGGACCTTCAGCGGAATCACTTCCGGTATCACCTCCAGGCCTGAGGACTCACCCCTTGGGTCTGACTCCAGCATGACAAAGGGACCAGGCTGCTCCCAAGTAAGCTTCACAGTGGCCCTGAGACAGGTTACTTCACCGGGCTGCAACACTACCCCTTCTCTTCCAAGTCTCCACACCTTCCCTATCTCCTCTCCAGGGGTCTCCCGCTCTTGGACCAGCTGTTGGTAGGCTGTCTTCAGCATGGGATGGATCTTGGTAGCTGCTTGTCTTTCTTCTGTCACGAGAGGGGTCAGGAGTCTTCGGACCAGGTCCGTGTTTGTCCCTATTATAAGGGAATTCTTGTTGGCTCCAGGCGGCCTAGGACACACAACTGCCAGGGTGTCAAACACTTCGGCCTTCCCAGCCACGGATGGGTCAAAGGTCATTTGGATGGGAAGGTAGCCGTCGTAAGGGAAACTCTGGGTTCCAATTCCCCATATTTCCAGCTCCTCTATCTTCTGGATAGGCAGATGACTCAGGTGCCTGTCGTAGAAGTCCCGGTATAGTAGGGTCACTTGTGCCCCGGTATCTAGGAGGCCCCTGGTGTAGACTCCCTCCACTTGAATGGGCACTATAGGGGATGGGCCTACCAGCTTCTCTGGATATGGTCCGGCAGGAGCCGCCTTCTTCAGACCTTTTCCCTTTGGACTCTCTCTTGTCCTATTCCCTTTGGACTTGAACCTTTCTTGGGCCTGGTATGCACTGACTTCCCTCCTTTTAATGGGTGTAGGAACCCGCTGAGGCGTACTATTATTTTTATTGGGTGGGCACCCCCTTTGGGGGGTGCCGTGCCTCTCCTGAGGGGTCTCCCCCCTTCTTCTTGGAGTATAGCTTTGTTGAGGGGTATTGCGTTTCCACTTTGGTGTTCTATCTCTCTTTTTGTTTTTCTTCGCATTCAGCTTGGAGTTTACTGAAGATGGTGGGCACCCGGTTGACTCCTTCACCGGGGCCCTCTGGAGTTTCCCGCCGGCTTGCGGTTGTCTGGTCTCTTCTTCTTCGGACTAGAACATGTGGCTGCAATGTGGCCAACTCCCCCACAGTTGAAGCAGACTATATCTCCCCATTCTTGTAAAGGTTCGGGTGCTGAGGCAATCTGGAACAATTCCTTCCTTGGACTTTTCTTCTTCTTGAGACACTCTGTGTCTTTTGCTATCAGAGAGGTCAATATCTCTAACACCTTGGACATCTGAGTTTTTAGGGTGTCTATCTCCGCCTCTCTTTCAGAGGACACTGGATTGACCAGCACCTGTGCGGGTACAACAATTGTCTTATCCTTCTGCTGGTCCTGTTGCAGCGCCTCCTCATCTCTGATCATTTTTATTAAATCAGCATAAGTCAGCAACATTCCTCCTCCCAAGGTTTTCAGGTGCAGCCAGACTGGATCGGAGCGTAGCGCTCCCTTTAAGACTTGCTTCATTCTTGCCGCATCGGCATCTTGGGGCTTCATCCCTTTCTTTAACACAATCTTGCACAGCAGCCTGTTTAGCCTTCTGACATACTCGGAAAGTTTCTCCTCCGGTTTTTGGAAAGTGTGTTCAAACTGGTAGACCGTCTCTGTCACCTTGTCTAATTGACCAAACTCTTCCTGCAGCATAGCTAGACAATCCTGCGCCGTGCACCCTGCATTCCCAAACCGGAAACTTTTCACTGCTTCTGCTGCTGCACCTTTAAGGCTTTCTAACACTCGCTGCCTCTTCTGTGCCTCCGGCACCTCCCATGCCTCCAGCGCCTGTAATGCCTGTTCCACCCAAGTATCAAAATCTTCTTCCCCTGCCGGGACAGGGAGCTTCCCTGAGAATATTTTTAGTCTCCGGTAGCTAGTTTCCACATGCACCGTACTTGTCTTCTGACATTTGGCTAGCAAATCCCCTATTGCACTTATCAGTTCTGGTGATATAGCAGTGGTCGATGCAGGTGCCACCGGGGGTGTCGCCCTGTCTTCTCTTTCAGGTGTAGTTCGGGCCGCAGCCTGTGGCGATCCCGTAGGGGATGGTTCCCTTTCTACAGTTATTGCGTGCGCCAGCCTAAATGTTCTGTTGTCTGGCGTCCGCAGACACTTGTGCTTACAGGCCTCTGGCATCCCGTCCCAATATTCCACTAATGTGTATTGATATGAGATGTTTGGGTCTGTCTTCATGTCTATCACCCATGGTGTGTGATCTGGGGACACTGAACTCATCAGTTCCTCTACCGTCTCACTTGACCATTTCTCGCCAGGGAGACTAATGGCTATCGACTGTTTTGGCTCTGTATTAGCGGCTTTGCACCACTCTTCTACCGCTCTTGGATCCATGGGGTCCATGCCGGCACTTCTGGCGTTCGCTTGCTGCATCAGGATCCCGGACGAGAACCCCCACGTGTAGCGATACCTCCAACTAAGGAGGCCGCAGAATTAGATTTGGGCCCTGAGTGCAGCTCCGCCAACCCCCGGCAATAGGCTCTACCCCCTTCTGGCACAGCTAGTACTAACAATCAATGATATGTCCTATGCAATAGAATAACTAAGCAAGGACACAGTAATGAATTGTAATAGGTAAAGTGTTTTACTCATTCTTGTCTCAATATGGATAAAGGGGTAACAGTAATCACAGTTCAAGATAATCACTCCTAAGGGCAGTGTCCTGCCACTCTAACACACTGTATAGTAACACACACTACAGGTGCGCCATACGGGCGACCGTTAACTAAGTGCCCTATGGCGCAGTAATCAAACACGCTAGAATCCCCACCAGGCCTGGTTCTAATATTTAAACTTAGTCCTTCTTTCTTCACCGGCAGGTCTGTAATGGTGGTTTACTTTAAACAGAGTATAACTTTGTAATCCAAGGGGTATGAAAATAACTTGTAGGCCACGGCAGTCTATAGGCCTATATACAGCAACAGTATCTTAGCTGGGCTTACGCCCTCTCACCCGCCGGACTACGGATCCAGTCCGGGAAACCTCCACCGGTCGTGTTACACACACTCGATCTCTCCAACGATCGGGCCCCCGATCCGACAAGGCAGTAGCTCACAAAGTCAGATGCCACCCAGGCTCGCAGAGGGGAGGGTGGAAGGCTCTTTGGTGCAGAGCAAGGCCTCAGGCTTCAGGCCTTGCACTCCGACACATCCGCACAGGAGGATCCGTCTGTGAAGTCTCGTGTCCCAAAAGAGGCCGAGCCCGGCCTCGCCTCCTCCTTTTATAACCCCCCCTCCCATGAGTCTCTGCGGTGGAACATCACAAGAATGGGGTTATGGGTAATGTAGTTTCTTCCCAATATAGGGGAATACCCCGCTACACTTGGATCTATTAGACCCCAGATGTCTCCTCTGACTTACAAAGCAGCCAATCCAACCGAGATCGGTTTGCCCACGCAACAACTCACAGAAGAGACGAAATGGCAGCAAGCACATTCTGTGTATTACCCACAGAAAAAACACCATACAGTATATGAATTAAAAATGTGCAGCGCTAACTGGCATACAGAAAATTATATATGGAAAATGGAACAATCTGTTAAAACAGTGAATGAAAAAATATCTTATATGAATAAAAAATGATTAGTGACTTGAAAGTTCATATGGTATATCTTCTATAACCCTTGCATTATATATTGTATTCTTATATCTGTGAACCAGTTAGCATCACCTCCAACACCACCGCACTCATATGAGTGATTCTGCCCATCTTGAAAGTGACTTCCAAGTTATAAGAGGTCTAATCAAGCACCACAGAATATTACATGGAAGTTGCTCCACACCTCTATTCTCAATGGTAACTGAGAGATATCACTGCTGGTATTATCTGCTCATATCAGCTCCATTCCATATTATGTGCCATTTTAACATAAAAGTGTCTATAGCAGAGAGGTACCACAGAGCCCAGCTAGCAAAAGAGGTTTCTAGTCTGTGTCTCCCAAGCTCGCCACTAACAATTTTTTATTTATATAAGATATACTTTTTTCATTGATTAAATATTATCTGTATCAACACAGAGTGTTGGAGAAGAGGCTTGGACTTATTAGGCACAACCAGACAATTTGTACAAAAATATACTTTTATTATAAACATAGAAAATCTATATTAAAATCCAAATTTGTGAATCAAATACTAGATGAAATACAGCTAATGTATATAACAGATTGACAACTACATAGAAACTGGAAGATGAAGAAATCATTCCATTGTTGTAGTAGATTCAAGAGTGTGGTTATATTACAGGGAAGTGATGTAGAATTGTTCTACATCTACTGAGCCGAGGACAGTTCTACATCGCTTCCCTGTAATATAACCACACTACTACCACAATGGAATGATTTCTTCATATTCCAGTTTCCATGTAGTTGTCAATCGATTATATACAGTATCTGTATTTCATCTAGTATTTGATTCACAAATCTGAATTTTATTATAGATTTCCTAGGTTTATAATAAAAGTATATTTTTGTACAAATTGTCTGTGCCTAAAAAGTCCAAGCCTCTTCTCCAATATGTACTTGTTTCACTGTTTTCATGGATTGTTGCATTTTTTTTAAGTCACTGAGTATCTTGAAAACCACAACGTGGACTATATAATTATATTTACTTATACATATATATTTTATGGATTAATTCAATTTATTTAATACAATCAATTTATGCCATTTGGTTTATACAGTATGTATTTTTCTGTATATCAATTAGCACTGCACATTTTTAATTCAAACAATGCATGTGTAAAATGATAGTATTTATTAGTATTTAGGTATACTTAAAATTTGTATTTCATTATATTTTATCTTTAGTTAGAATGCTGCACTATTTACATGTTATTTATTTTCAATACATTACTTTAGACCCAGTGATTCATGCATTCATTGCTGAATCCATAGAGTCTTAAACGTGGGTACCACTCGGTACAGCAGTCAGCCTCGTCCAGCAATGGGACTGGACCTTCCTAGGTGCACTAAAACACCCAGAGGGATGAAAAACCTTTAGACGACCCCATGTGCAAGGAGCCTGAGGGTTCAGTTAAAGGCTTAGTGGAAGGGATGGGGTTATGTTTTAGGATTAGGTTAACTTTTAAGGGTTAATATTAAGAGCCAGGCTAGAGGTTAGAGGGTTATTGTTTAGAGGTTAGCTTAAATAACCACTTTCACTTTAAGAAAACAAAAAGCTGTTAACAGCTATACAGTAGGTGCTAATGCCTGCAATAGCATTCAGTACCCTTTGCTTTGCCCAAATGCTGGACCTTTCTGACATGGCATGGCCCAACACCAGGTGGTGTCAAAGTTTGCCCAGTCCAATTGGAATTTAGGGGATAGGAAAGAGTGGGCAAGCTTCAGCACTATCAAGAAATACCAAAGCAATGCCTATCAAAGCCGCTATTTTATTTTCTTAAAAAGAAACAAAGTCTCTTTAAGGATTAAAGAGGAGGTAAATTTCCATCACTAAATTGTAGCTATAGGTAAGTCTATAACAAGGCTTACCTATAGGTAGTGTAAATATCTTCTAAACTTGCGCCGTTTAGGAGATAATAACATTATATGCAGCCAGTGACATCACTGGCGCATGCACTCTGAAGGAAAGGCCACCGTGACCTAAAGAGCCCTGTGCCATGACCTGCGGCTCCTGCGCGCATGCCCGGGAGTGACGTCATCGCGGCTCCGGCCAGTCGCAGAGCCGGAGTCCGCGAACCCGGGAGCAAGACTGGCGAAGATGGAAGTGGCCTTCAATGATGACATTGCATCATTGGAAGGCTTCAATTTCAGGTAAGTTTCATATAATGTGTTAGTATGCGATGCATACTAGCACATTATGCCTTTACATTGCAGGTAAGGAAAAAAAAAACGTCCAGTGGTTTACAACCGCTTTAAGGGGTATGGTGGTTTAAGTATTAAGGATTAGCTTAGTTTAGTTAAGGGAAGGTTACATGTTAATTTTAGGTAACAGGTTAAATGCTAAGGTTAAGTGTGGGAACAGGCTAAGTGATGAGGTGATGCAGTATTATGGTTAGGTAATATGTATGTGAAGGGAGGTACGTAGGAAAATTCTGTATGCTCTTCGCTCTGCTTCCAAATGTCCTGCACTCGTTTATGGGACTTCCCTGTGCCCCCTTTCATTCTCACATTTTATAAAGAAAATATCTAAATTAGTAATATTTTACCTGACACCTCCTTATTTCATATTTCCCAGCAGTCCTGGACTGTGTGGGACAGTCCCACATTTTCACCCTATTCCTGCTGTTTCCCATGTACAGGGGCTGTGTCCTGCAAAGGTTCTGCCACTGTACACTGTGCCAACAACTCATTCTGACCCTTTAAAAATTGTCCCTCTTTGTCAAGTTCAAAAGTTGGAAGTCATGTTATTTCCAATGAGTTCATCTCTAGCTCTAGAGAGGCTAAACACAGGAGTAGCTGTGGCGCTAAGATGGTAACTGCAATGTGGTAACTAAAGTCAGCATTGTGAGTAAAGATAGACTCACTTATTTAAGCCTGGTACACAGGGGCCAATTATCGGACGGTTCAACAGAACTGGCTGACATTTGGCCTGTTTACATACTGGAGAACAAACAAATTAGCACTGGCAAGCAATGGCTTGGCTGTGAGAATTAAAAGGGTATGTTCTGGCCGGGAAGAGAGGAGGGCAGTTCCCCTGTCAGAACACAATATCTCAGCGGGGGAAGAAAACTGAGGGGCTTGGGAGGAGCTTGCTGTACTAACAATTGCTCCTTCCAAGTTCCTCAGTTTTTTGTTTCTTTTTCGTTCAGCCTGCTGGGTTGATCAGAAAAAAACTGATAGTGTGTACTAGGCATTACATACAGTCAGGTCCATAAATATTGGGACATCGACACAATTCTAATCTTTTTGGCTCTATACACCACCACAATGGATTTGAAATGAAACAAACAAGATGTGCTTTAACTTGCAGACTTTCAGCTTTAATTTGAGGGTATTTACATGCAAATCAGGTGAACAGTGTAGGAATTACAACAGTTTGTATATGTGCCTCCCACTTTTTAAGGGACCAAAAGTAATGGGACAGATTAACAATCATAAATCAAACTTTCACTTTTTAATACTTGGTTGCAAATCCTTTGCAGTCAATTACAGCCTGAAGTCTGGAATGCATAGACATCACCAGACGCTGGGTTTAATCCCTGGTGATGCTCTGCCAGGCCTCTACTGCAACTGTCTTCAGTTCCTGCTTGTTCTTGGGGCATTTTCCCTTCAGTTTTGTCTTCAGCAAGTGGAATGAATGCTCAATCGGATTCAGGTCAGGTGATTGACTTGGCCATTGCATAAAATTCCACTTCTTTCCCTTAAAAAACTCTTTGGTTGCTTTCGCAGTATGCTTCGGGTCATTGTCCCTCTGCACTGTGAAGCGCCGTCCAATGAGTTCTGAAGCATTTGGCTGAATATGAGCAGATAATATTGCCCGAAACACTTCAGAATTCATCCTGCTGCTTTTGTCAGCAGTCACATCATCAATAAAAACAAGAGAACCAGTTCCATTGGCAGCCATACATGCCCACGCCATGACACTACCACCACCATGCTTCACTGATGAGGTGGTATGCTTTGGATCATGAGCAGTTCCTTTCCTTCTCCATACTCTTCTCTTCCCATCACTCTGGTACAAGTTGATCTTGGTCTCATCTGTCCATAGGATGTTGTTCCAGAACTGTGAAGGCTTTTTTAGATGTTGTTTGGCAAACTCTAATCTGGCCTTCCTGTTTTTGAGGCTCACCAATGGTTTACATCTTGTGGTGAACCCTCTGTATTCACTCTGGTGAAGTCTTCTCTTGATTGTTGACTTTGACACACATACACCTACCTCCTGGAGAGTGTTCTTGATCTGGCCAACTGTTGTGAAGGGTGTTTTCTTCACCACGGAAATAATTCTTCGGTCATCCACCACAGTTGTTTTCCGTGGTCTTCCGGGTTTTTTGGTGTTGCTGAGCTCACCGGTGCGTTCTTTCTTTTTAAGGATGTTACCAAACAGTTGATTTGACCACACCTAATGTTTTTGCTATCTCTCTGATGGGTTTGTTTTGTTTTTTCAGCCTAATGATGGCTTGCTTCACTGATAGTGACAGCTCTTTGGATCTCATATTGAGAGTTGACAGCAACAGATTCCAAATGTAAATAGCACACTTTAAATGAACTATGGACCTTTTATCTGCTCCTTGTAAATGGGATAATGAGGGAATAACACACATCTGGCCATGGAACAGCTGAGCAGCCAATTGTCCCATTACTTTTGGTCCCTTAAAAAGTGGGAGGCACATATACAAACTGTTGTAATTCCTACACCATTCACCTGATTTGGCTGTAAATACCCTCAAATTAAAGCTGAAAGTCTGCAGTTAAAGCACATCTTGTTCGTTTCATTTCAAATCCATTGTGGTGGTGTATAGAGCCAAGAAGATTAGAATTGTGCCGATGTCCCAATATTTATGGACCTGACTGTATTTACATTGTATTACATGTAACAACAGCCTACCCTAAATGTACAAAACAATTCTTACCCCAGGTAGAAGTCTCAGTTTTAAAAGACAAAAAAAACAAACCTGCTTATTCCTTTGTACACTGTTGCATAGGAGCCTTCACCTAGTTTCTCCAAGTTCAGATAGGAAGATGCAGTACCAAAAGGAAGTCCTTTTCTCTGCTGTAAGCAAAAAAGACACATTAAATTAAAAAATGTCAAAGGTCAGAGTCAAAGGTCACGGACAGGGTCAAATGTCACAAATAGTGAGTTTTAGGTACGAAAGAAACGTTTTTTTTTTTGTTATGTTTTTTTAATTTAGTGTCAGTGTGTTTTGGTGGGATAGACGAAAGCAAAACGTGCACTTTTATTTCTTGGCCCTCCTACAGGTACAAACAAATAACATACACATACAAAGTATCGCCACAAACATAAGAAGCAGGAAACGTTTTTTCAGAGGTTTTTTTTTTTAAGGGGGGGGGTCACAGTAATGGCAATAAAGTTATGGTTACATTTAGAATTTTTTTTTTTTTTTACTATTTTAGGCCAGTTTTCCTATAAATATATATATATTGTGATATTGGAGTTGTTTAGCTCAAATAGATGCTCTTTTTGTGAAGTGTGTCCACGTTAAACAGGCGTTATGGTTAAGGGCCTGGTAGCCCACATTTATTAAATGGAAAAAACAAAAGCAAAACGTCCATTCAGGATTCCCACGCAGGGGTTTAACTTAGTTTAGCACTCAAAAATAAGGAAAACATACAGAGCCACCTGGCAGTTCCTCTGCTTCCTCTCAACAGATTTGATTCTTTCCAGCCCCCTGGACTCACTGGCTTGCCAGCCTTTCGCAGTCCATAGGCAAAGAATCCCCCTCATCCGGACTGCAGTCTCCCACAGGGCAGACAGCTTTCCAGACACAGTCTGTCTTCATACAGCACCAGCAGTAGCAAGCTGCTCACACTCCACCTTCCTCCACCTTCTGCTCTCACCAGTCCCTCGTTATATGGGCTGTGTGCACCTGAACACACAACCTGGACACAGGGTTAGTGATTCCATCCCACCCAAGACTCTAATGCCCCGTACACACGACTGGCTTTCCCGTCGGAAAAAAGTTGGATGGTTTTTCCGACGGAATTCCTCTCAAGCCTGCCTTGCATACACACGGTCACACAAAAGTCCAGTGAACTTTTGATTGCCAAGAACGCAGTGACGTAAAAAACTACGACGAGCCCGACAAAATTAAGTTCTATGCTTCCAATGCATGCGTCCATTTGTTTCCGAGCATGCGTCGGAATTTAGCGCGTCAGGATTTGTACACACGATCGGAAATTCCGAACAATTGTTTTCCTGACGGGAAAATTAACCTACTCTCTATCTTTTTCCAGCAGTTTTTCTGTTGGAAAAAGTCTGATGGAGCATGCACACGGTCGGGATTCCCGACCAAAAGCTCTCATCAGACTTTTTCCAACAGGAAAACCGATCGTGTGTGCGGGGCATTAGGGATCTCCAAACTACAGAGCTTCATCCGGAAATAGCAAAATCCAGAGAAAGCTGCCAAAGCAGTTTTCTCAGTTTCAAAGCTATGCTCTGTAGCTCTGCAGTCTGCCGATATGCAGACTCTGTCCATTTTAACCCAATTTTCCCAGAGACAGGGACTCTCCCTATTACAATATATAAAAAAAAAAAAAAGAAAGAAGATATCTATTATTTATCGCCAAACAAATTCCCAATTTGTCCTGAAAAAGAAAATAAGGTATAATCCTCGTAGTGATGATATGTAAAGTTTTACTAACACATGCCACAGAGATTTGTTTTACCTAGAGGGATGATGGGGTTTACAGCCTCTCCTTACTACTAAACATATCATACTAAGGTTTCCAAAGGGAGTTAAGCCATGGCTCAGAAATGGGTTTAGTAGTAGCTCCTACTTCTGCTTTCCATAGTAGTCTCACTTCCATATGCTGCCTGCAAGTACCTGGAGATATTTTGAACACACGGAGAAAACTAGATATTGCTCAGTCACACAATCAATGCCTATGATATAGAACTGCCTATAAATGAGTCCATATTTGTTTTTGTATGCCATATGATGTATAGATGGTTTGTCTTCAACTGCAGAAAGTGCAAGCTGACGCAGGTATGAAGTCCTTTAACTATTTCAGGACTAGGAGTCATTTAAATCTTTATATGACATTTTAGTTTTTCATTACCAATATAACACTAGGTTTTTTTGGTATCAAAGTACATCAGAGCTCTTGTAATGAATGGCAGATCCAATGCAATCTGTGCCTAGCAGCTGTTACATAAAGTAGCTATGGTATATTTGTAACATGCAATAACTGCTATTTCATACAGGATCTTGTGTCACGGGATTACAGAAAATCACTCAAACAAAACTTACCCACTGAAGCCCTTGCCCCAAGTTTTTCCCTTGCAGTGGGTCACTGTTACTCCGAGCCCTCAGTGCTCTTATCCTCCGCACTTGGACAGTGTGATACCATTGTGGAGGAAGAGACCGGACAGGGCATGGAACATCACTGAAATCTGTAAGCTAATGAGAAAACAGCATCATTTGCTTGAATAAATTAAATGGTTTGTTACAATTGTGTCATACAAAGAATTATAATTAAATAATAATAATAATAATAATACCATCTTTAGTATTTTTTTTTATTTATTTTTTAAGTATATGTAAACTAACCGGTAACATCTCATATAAGCTTTTACATGTTAAAGTATATCTACATTTGTGATAGCACTGGGAATGATAAAAGCGCCTGTCAGTTTTTTTGGATCTGGAGAGATTTACCTTCACTTTGGATAGGTAAACTCTCTAAGGGAGGAAAATTCCCTCTCAGATAGTTGTCACCAAAACATCTTATTAAAATAATATCTGCCATGAAAGCACTTCCGCAGGAACTTCCTGTTACATGGTTACAACTCTCTGTCCCTGGCTCCCATTTTCACACACTCCCCATGGAAGACTACCAGTGGCTCTGCTGACATACTTTGCAGAGACATGTTCCAATGCTGTCACAGTCAGAAAACCCAGTTTGAGGATCCAGCAGATTGGCAGATTATGACCTTGGGGCTATGCAAGAGCTCTAGGAATGTACTCATTCTAGAAAACGCTTTTAAAATTCTGTACAGATGGTACTATATGCCAGCTCGCTTGGCTCATTTTATTCCGTCTTGTCCATCGACCTGCTTCCGCAGTTGTTCCCAATCGGGGACAATGGCACACATAGGGTGAAACGATAAATGTGGAACCAGAGACCGGAGAGCAACGCTGGAATTACAACGCTGGAATAGCATTTTTATTTTTTTATTTTTAATAAAGGGCTTTTCACAACGGTGTGGTTTTTAAAATTTTTTACACTTTCTTTTGTGAAATGGGAGGAGTACAATGTACCCCGTTACCAATTCACATAGGGGGGGCCGAATCTGGGGGTCCCCTTTGTTAAAGGGGGCTTCCAGATTCCGATAAGCCCCCTGCCCGCAGACCCCCACAACCACCGGGCAAAGGTTGTGGGGATGAGGCCCTTGTCCCCATCAACATGGGGACATGGTGCTTTGAGGGGTCACAGACCCCCAAAGCATCCTCCCCATGTTGAGGGCATGTGGCCTGGTACGGTTCAGGAGGGGGGGCATTCTCTCGTCCCCCCTCTTTTCCTGCGACCTGCCAGGTTGCGTGCTCGGATAAAGGGTCTGGTATGGATTTTTGGGGGGAACTCCACGCCATTTTTTTTTTATTTGGCGTGGAGTTCCCCTTAAAATCCATACCAGACCTGAAGGGCCTGGTATGGATATTTGGGGGGAACCCCACGTCATTTATTTTTTATTTTTATCAATGACTTTCAATGACTGTTCTTGGTATTGCCGGGAGCCGACAATTCCTTATAGCCGCGAGTGCTTTTAAATTACTTTTTTTCCTTCAGAAATGACACTTTGTGCAGGGACAGTTCTAAGCACGGGAAACAAGCACTACTTTACAGGCATGGTATACACCCCCCCCCCCCCCCCGGTACAAAATTTTAAGGAATATTTCTCTTTTATTGTTTCACTTTAAGCATTATTAAAATCACTGCTCCTGAAAAAACAGACTTTTTAAAAACTTTTTTGCATTGATACATGTCCCCTGGGGCAGGGCCCGGGTCCCCAAGCACTTTTTATGACAATAACTTGCATATAAGCCTTTACAATTAGCACTTTAGATTTTTCATGTTCGAGTCCCATAGACTTTAACGGTGTTCGGATGTTCAAACAAATTTATTGCCTGTTCGCATGTTCTGATGCGAACCGAACCGGGGGGGGGGGGGGGGTGTTCAGCTCATCCCTACTCAGCCATCGCGTTTCAATAGCCTCTTCATGTCAATATGATGACCCTAATCCACTGTTCCCTGAGACCTCTTTATCGTTATCTCTTATTTTTTCTTTCCCGGGATCTTTCATTTGTTTCCTGTTATTCTGCTTTTATTTCCTTTTAACTCTGTATCTCCTTTGAAGTAGCGTGTAAACTTATTAGGCCTTTCAATCATGGCCTAGTTATGATAATATTGAGTTTCCAGCTTTCTTTTTTTTTTTTCTGTGTTTCCACCGCGGAATTGCAATTTCCTTGGCCTAATATTTCAGGCAAACCTTAAACAAAACTACAAAAATTTTATTTTTGCAATCCCCATATATGCATACATACTGTATGTTTTGTTATTGTCATCCCACTGCCCCTGTTGTGCATTTTCTAAAGACAATAAACCCTTTTGTAAAAGAAACCCCAGTTTGATAAATGATATGCAGCAGTTGCCAGTGTGCATGCATGTAGACAGGAAGTGAGTGCAAGGAGGCTACAAGAGATCAGCAGTGCTATTACACAACAAAGGATAAAAGTTAGATGAACACTGCATTTTATTCGAAAAAATGGCATTTGTCTGAGATACAGGTGGTGCTTTAGAAAACATAAAGTCAATCAGCTGGGGTTTACATGCAGTGTGTGTTTTTTATTCATAAAGTACATCTCTGAGTACATAGAAAAAGATAACTAGTATCACTAGGGGGGGTTACAATGGGGGGGGGGGGGTTACTAAAACTGGTGCACACTGTAAATAGTGCAGCTGTGCATAGTAACTAATCAGCTTTTAACTTCAGCCTGTCCAAGTAAGCTTTGACTCAAAGCTTACTTGGACAGGCTGAAATTAGAAGCTGATTGGTTACTATGCACAGCATTACCAGAAGATTCTGTATACACTAGTTTTAGTAAATCTCCTCCATAGTGTGCATCCTGGTTATATGCACAAAGCTCCATATTTCTATGTGCATCAGTTGCCTAAAAACTTAAGATGCTCCGACATGCAAATCTTGACTTTTGCAGAATAAATTGACCAATGGCCTGCCTTCTCCCCACCTCTTGCATCTTCCTTTTAGCCAATTAGGTCCACAGTCATAAAGAAAGACTAATAGAAAGTTACAGGAGATAAGTATGGTACGAGTATGGTAGTCAGGTATGGTTTGTTTGACAAAGCCACATTCAAAATAATTAAAGAAAAATAAATTATGTTATGCTTTATATTATGCTTTAAATTTTGAATTGTAAGTGCATCTTTAATATTGACATTAACCTCACAAATAAAGAATTGAAAGAACACTTACTATAATACATACTGGACACTATACACAGATAATCAACATGTGTGAAACATCCATGTACAAATTCCTGAAATTTTGCATGAGCTATATAACCATATAACTTATTATATAAAAATAATGTAGTATTTATAATCAATATAAAATGAGCACTACAGTAATCAATAGATCTAAAAACACAAATAGATAATTCTATGTCTTAATCATAAATATGCAATAACGGAAGCACAAACACAATCATTAATACAGTAGTAGTACCTCCAAGTTAGGGGACTCATCATATACAGAACTATCCTCTTGCTGGCCCTGAGTTCCTGCTTTTCCAGAACCACGACAATTCACACACAGCACATCACCCATCACTTCCAGGGCTTCTCATACATCTCTCTGAGAGTCTCTCTTCTAATGTTCATATGACTCACATGACACCCCAGCTTCCAGCAAACAGCCCCATGACTCAATGCGCCTTCCCACATACCTTGAGAATTCTAAAAACACATTTTTTTCTTTTTTTTAATCCTTACGGACTGAAATGAATAGAATAACCATTTCAAAGACAGATATGCAACGCAGGCTCCTCTAAAAATAAAGGGTCAATTTTGATGGTTTACATAAAAGAGCTTTTGTGGGTTATTTAGAATGCATTCTGTCTCAATTCCATTTTTTTCTACCAATTTATAATAAGTGTTAAATGGCATAAATCCATTCATTCATGCCAGCACAGGATGTTTTTTTGTTTTTTTTTTCAATACTGTACTTTATTTTCTTCCCGAGTTAACAATACAGCGAACGCATAGCATATAGATCAGAGATGACGGCATGTCCATCCAATGGTTCATCAAGAGGGAGCCATGTTACAAGATTTGCAAGGTGCGATTCAACACAATGCGAATCAAAGTAACAAGCAAATAGTATATACAGCTATGCCTACTGGGATTAGTGGGGTAAGGGGGTAAACCTGGGAGCCCCCAAATAGCGGCCATGAGATGTCTATTCCAAGCTAGGATATTGATTGCCCGTAAATGACAGTCAACATTGCCTCCGTCCAGTGAGGAATGGCAGAATAGCATGAACGGGGTAGTTCTTAAAGAGAAAACGATTTATATAAAGCAAGGTGCTTTAACGACATATGATAAGATCTGGAAACCCTGGTGGGAAGCAAGAGGGATCAGTATATAATCCTCAATAAGTGCAAGATAAAACACTTAAAATGGTGTGTAATGGCTCAATAGAATGTTGGATAAGGGAGTGGAAGTTGAGGAACGACAGAGATGACTGAATGACGTGAAATGGTATGAATTTTAGTATTAGAACGGCAGTTCTCACAGAAAACCCCAGGGGTTCCCCCCTCATCAGGTTCCTCCCCGGGGATATATCCAATAGGTACAGTCTATCGAACTTGTGGAGGGGAGGTTGCTGGAGGGCTGGGGCAGCCTGGGATATACTGTTCCTTAATTGTCTGTAAACTGTGGGGAAAAAAAATGTAATAAAGAAATAAAGTCTAAAAAAAAAAAAAATTGTATATACAGAATTACCCCTAAGGACTAATCAGTCAGTTGTCTCTGTACCTCGCGTTTTTCTTTAAATAAATTCAAGTATGGAGAAGAGAGTGAGGAAGGGTAAGGAGGTGGTGGAGAGAGGAAAGAGGGAAGAGTATGGGAAGGGAAAGGACCATTTGAATGTACAATATGTAAAGCGCTGCATAAATTGTCAGTACTATATTAATACCTGCAATAAAATAAATAACAAGGTATATAAGGCATCATCAAAATGGCAAAAGGCATTTGCTTTGGTTTGGTTTGCTTTAATTTGTTAAATGTTTTCAAATGCCTTGAAAGACCCATGCCTGTTCTGCAATTTAAAAGTGAACAATCTAGTACGCACATAAAATTCAGAATGTGTTAATTCCTGTGCTTCATATTATTTTATTTTGTCAGCAGTATGAGGCAGAAATTGGTAATTGCAAAGTTTGGAAAATATCTCAATTCAAGTCAATGAATGCAGACCAACTGTGTCTTCTAAGGCATTCTTGGAGCTTTTTACCACTTAAAGCGGAGCTCCGCCGAAAAAAAAAAATCTTAAAAGCCAGCAGCTACAGCTACAGCAGCTGCTGACTTTTAATATTTGGACACTTACCCATCCTGGAGTCCAGCGACGTCCGCAGCAGAGGACGAACGATCGCTCGTCACTCTGCTGCCCCCTCCGCCATCCTCGCTGAGGGAACCAGGAAGTGAAGCCTTGCGGCTTCACTGCCCGGTTCCCTACGGCGCATGCGCGAGTCGCGCTGCGCCGTTCTGATTCGTCCTCCTGTGTTCTGGGAGCCGAGCGTCTCCCAGAACACTACGGGAAGTCTGGGGGAAGTGACGTGTCTCCCGCAGATTTCCCGGAGAGAGGACTCCCGGATGTGGGTGAAAATACCTGTCTTAGACAGGTATCTTCACCCCCCTCCCCCCTGAAAGGTGTCAATTGTGACACCTGAGGGGGGGAGGGTTCCGATTAGCAGAAGTTAAAATTTAGGGTGGAGCTCCACTTTAAAGTGATTGTAAGCGATCACCTTGTAAAACAACCCATTCAGTTTAAAATAGAAATGAAATGCAAAATATTTGTGTATAAATATAATAAAACATTATAAATACCTTTTTTTGTTCCCCCCTTCTTTTAAGTGATTCCCTCTGTTCTCAGCTACATAAGAGCTGGGGGGAGGAGAAACAGCCGCACACTGAGCTTCACAGTGAAAGGCTTTGCATGGGGTGTGTGTCAGGACAAGTCTGACCTTGGTGTGCTCACCTGCTTAGTGTGGTCAGATTTTAATAGGAAAGCAGAGGGACTGGAAAGAACACCAGGGATTTCACACAGAGGAAGCAATACAAAGAGAACAGGATACTTTTTCATACAAGTACATGGTACAGCAGGCACATATCAGGAATATGAAGCGTTGTGGTAACAACCGCTTTAAACTCCAGAAGGTTTTACTGTCTACATGACCAGGCCATGTTTTGCTATTCGGCACTGCGTTATTTTAACTGACAATTGCGTGGTCATGCATGGTTTTCTTTTGGTGGTTTTTTATCACCACTGGGTTTTTATTTTTTTGCGCTATAAATGAAAGAGTCCGAAAATTTGAAAAAAAACAACAATATTTTTTACTTTCTGCTATAAAACATATCCAAAAAATAAAAAATAACATTTCGTCATAAACTTCAGCCAAAATGTATCCTGCTACATGTTTTTGGTAAAAAAAATCCCAATAAGTGAATATTAATAGGATTGCGTGAAACTTATAGGGGCTACAAACAATGGTATATATTTTGCATTTTTTTTATTTTTTACTACTAATGGCAGCAATCAGTGACTTATAGTGGGACTGTGATAGTGCGGCAGGCAATCTAACTAGACATGTGCACAACATAAAAATTTGTTTAGTTTGGTTCAGTTTCTGTTAGTTTCCGTTGATTCGTAACGATTCGTAATTTTGTAAGACGTGGGTTATCGTATTCGGACTCTTTCGTATTTCCGTAAGGGTTATTTTTCCATTGATTCGTTTTTCCGTTAGTCTAATTTTCGTTGAATCGAAATTCGTATTTTTTGTTATATTTTATATTCGGCCAGGTTTGTATTTTCGTAAGAACTATATTTTTGTTGATTTGCAATGATTCGTATTTCCGTGTCTAATTTCCGTTGATTGGAAAATTGTACTTTTGTAGATTTAATTACATTCGTACTTTCGTTAGAATACATTTTCCGTTTATTCGAAACACTACTTGTCGTCATTTTGTAATTCGTACTTTTGTGAGATTGACTGGCTCATTTATTCGTACTTTCGTAACATTGTTTTCGTAGATTCGTAATCGGGGCATAATTCGTAATATAGAAATTAGAATGTAGACAGAGTATGCTTAGGAAACAAAGAATTTCTCTCTCACAAGTCACAACTTAACTCACAAATCCACCAAAACAGTGCCACCTACCCAACCACACCCTATCTGGACTCTGGATGAAATGCACTGCAGTCTAACACAGAAAAACACACAAGGGAATAAGAAACAAGCTCATTGGGGGAAGGGACAACCTCTTCAGGGGAAGGGACAAGCTTATTGGCCAACGTCCAGAAATATTTCAGAACTAACGAATTTGTTGTTTTGATTTCCGTTTTCCGAATATTCGTAATTTAGTTTTTTTTTTTCTTCTATTCATTTTGATATTTGTTATTTTAAATCTTTGTTCTGTATTTTTGTTGTTTTGATTTCCGTTTTCCGAATATTCGTAATTTCGAGTTTTCGTTCATATTGATTTTCGTTATTTTGAATCTTTGTTTGGTATTTTCGTTGTTTCTATGTTTTCGTTTTTTCACTCTTTCGTATTTTCGCTGTTTCTAATTTAATAATTTCGTATTTTCGTTGTTTTCCATATTCGTTCTTTTCGATGACTCATTTTTCGTTGGTAATTTTAGTAAACCATTCATTCATTCGTATGTTTACGCATTAACGAATATAACGAATTTTGACGAATAACGAATTCGTAACTAAACGAATTGCACATGTCTAAATCTAATACTAACTGAATCTGGGGGAAACTGACTAACTGCCACTGTACTAATGACACTGGCTGGAAAGGGCCTAACATTTTTGGGCAATCAAAGGGTTTGACTGTGTGCCTAACAATGTTTACTGTGTGTGCTGTGTACTGTTTTCACTAAGCGATGTGTCGGTTTTTTCTCCCAGCTTTGCAGGGTGAAAAAAACAGCACATCGCTGATGTCAGAAGAGAGCCCTGTGTTGTTTACCAACACAGGGCTCCATTCTGTCATTCGCTTAGCCGATCAGTGGGTGCTGGCTATAAATCATTGACGGGGACCAGCTGATCAGCTTGTGCTGCAGCGAATGACAGTACAGCCAGGGTGGCAGGCACACACGTGCGCACCTTCTACCTGGAAGAAGCAAATCACGTACATGTACTGATGTGGTTTGGCACAGGGGGGCCGCTCTGCAACGGTATATCTGTGGTAGGCAATCCCCAAGTGGCTAATTAATTTTGGTATCAGTTTCCATTTCCTGATAGGCACATAGCAGCCAGTCATACAGTAGCTCACACTCACTCGAGTCAGAAAACAGGCTACGCAAGCCTTGTTGCAGCTTATTTGCTGAAAGAACTGAGGCAGGTTGTCAGAAATCATGAATCAGACAGAGACAGAAGTACAGTTAAATCACACTTCTTTAATAATAATAAAAAAAGGTAAACAGAGTAAACATAGTCAAAACATAGAGAGAGTTCAGGAACCGCAATGGATAGTCAGACAAGCCAAAACGTCAGGGAGCCAGAGATCAGCGTATTAGAACAGAAAGCAGGATCTGGAGCCAGAAGGAACGTCAGCCAAGCAAGTCTTTAACAGGAACACAGGAGAGCGTCCCTAGAGATGTGACCAAGGCAAAGGCAGAGATCATCTGGCTGGACAGTTTAAGTAAGCAGGACTGACGAGCAGGATATCATCAACAGGTGAGTCACTGTGGAGAGATAGGAGCTGGAAATTAGCCGACAGCTGAGCGGCCAGCTCGGAGGAGAAAGGGCTGAGCCCAGCCCCGACAGTATCCTCTTCTCAAAGACCCCTTCCCCTCGGAGGACCAGTAGGCTTGAGGGGAAAACATCTATGGAAACGGAACCTACGGGAGTCAACAATGGACTGTACTTCATGCTCCTCATGGTTCTCAACCTGTACAGGGTGAGGACGTGGCACCAAGATGGTAAAGCAGTTGCAGACCAAAGGTTTTATTAAGGACACATGAAATACATTTGAGATATGCATATTACAAGGAAGGTCTAACGCGTAAGCCACTGGGTTAATCCTGCAGAGAATACGGAAAGGCCCAATAAACCGAGGAGCGAACTTCAGAGTGGGAACACGATGTCGGAGGTTGCGAGATGACAGCCAGACCCTGTCCCCAACGTGGTAGGAAGACGCAGACAGGCGTCGGTGGTCAGCATGGAGTCTGTACCTATCATTAGCATGTCACAAAGACTTCTGGACTTGTGCCCAAGTGGAACGAAGACCATAGAGATGCTCCTCTAACGCAGGAATACTCTGCAGAACAAATGAGTCAGGCAACGTGGAAGATTGGAAACCATAGTTCACCATAAATGGGGACAATCGGGAAGCAGAATTCAAGGCACTATTGTGAGCAAACTCACGGTGAGAGGTCTGACCAGTTGTTATGATGGTCAGAAATATAGCAATGAAGGAACTGCTCCAAGGACTGATTGGCTCGTTCAGCCAGCCCCATTAGACTGCGGATGAAATGCAGAGGAGAAAGCAAGCTGAATTCCCAACTGTGCACAAAAGGCTCGCCAGAACCAGGACACAAACTGACTACCCCTGTCCGAGACGATCACCTTGGGTAGCACATGTAAGCGAAAGATCTCTCAAGCAAAAATGGAAGTCAGTTCCTTAGAAGTGGGCAACTTCTTAAGTGTAATACAATGAGACATTTTCAAGAACCGGTCAACCACCATGAGGATAACTGTGTTGTCCTGGGAGTTGGGTAACTCCACAATTAAATCCATAGGCAGGTGGGTCCAGGGCCTCTCTCCATTAGGTATGGGTTGTAGGAGGCCCACTAGAAGGTGTCGTGGTGTCTTACTCTGAGCACACATGGAACAGGCAGCTACGAAGGCGGTTACATCAGCACGTAGACTAGGCCACCAGAACTGTTGGGAAATGGCTCAAAAGAGTTGATTCTTCCCAGGGTGGCCAGCAGCCTTGGGAGAATGGTAAGTCTGGAGCATGGCAGTACGGAGACTCTCTGGGACAAAGCAGCGGTCACAAGGTTTCTCAGGAGGAGCATGGACCTGAGCGGCAAGAATTTTGTCACCCAGAGGAGAAGTGAGACAGGTGCGAACTGTAGTCAGAATACGATCAGGAGGAATCACAGGAACCGGCACCTACTCCATCTTGGAAGTGGAGGAAAATTGTTGTGACAAAGCGTTAGCCCTTACATTCTTCATACTGGGTAAGAATGAGACAATGTAATTGAAACTTGACAAGATAAGAACCCATCGCGCCCTTCTGGGAGAGAGGTGTTTAGCCTCAGACAAGAATGTGAGATTCTTATGGTCACTTAAGAATGAGAACTGGCCCAGTGGTACCTTCGAGGAGATGTCTCCATTATTTCAGGGCTAAAATGAGTGCCAACTCCAGTCTCAGAAGCATCAACCTCAAGGATAAAGAGTTATGTAGGATCAGGATTAGGGATGAGCCGAACACCCCCCGGTTCGGTTCGCACCAGAACCTGCGAACGGACCGAAAGTTTGCGTGAACTATCGAACCCCGTTAAAGTCTATGGGACTCGAACGTTCTGAATCAAAAGTGCTAATTTTAAAGGCTAATATGCAAGTTATTGTCCTAAAAAGGGTTTGGGAACACGGGTCCTGCCCCAGGAGACATGAATCAATGCAAAAAAAAGTTTTAAAACTTAACGTTTTTTCGGGAGCAGTGATTTTAACCACTTCCATACAGGGCACTTATACACCTTCCTGCCCAGACCAATTTTCAGCTTTCTGCGCTGTTGCACTTTGAATGACAATTGCGCGGTCAAGCTACACTGTACCCAAACTAAGTTTTTATCATTTTGTTCCCACAAATAGAGCTTTCTTTTGGTGGTATTTGATCACCTCTGCGATTTTTATTTTATGCTAAAAAATAAAAAAAAGACCTAAAATTTTGAAAAAAAAAAGTTTTTTTTTGTTTCAGTTACAAAACTTTGTAAATAAGTTAGTTTTCTCCTTCACTGATGGGCACTGATGGGGCTGCACTGACGGGCATGGATAAGGCAGCACGGATGGGCACCGATAAGGTGGCACGGATGGGCATTGATCGGCGGCACGGATGGGCAACGATCAGCGGCACGGATGGGCAACGATCGGCGGCACAGATGGGCACAGATAGGCGGCACGGGTGGGCACAGATAGGCGGCACAGGTGGGCACTGATGGGCACGGATAGGCGGCATGGATGGGCACTGATAGGTGGCATGGATGGGCACTGATAGGTGGCACTGTACTGTACTAATGGATGCCAATCAGTGCAAAACAATAATGCCTGCCAATCAGTGGTGCCCATTGTGGGCTCTGATTGGCATCCATTGTGGGCACTGATTGGCATCCATTTAGTATATAATTAGCATCCCTGGTGGTCTAGTGTGCAATACCTATAGGTGGGCTTCCCTGGTGGTCTAGTGGCATCCCTGGTGGTCCAGTGGGCATCCTCAGGGGGGCTGTGCTGATAATGGATCAGCACAAACCCCCCCCCCCTGTCAGAGGAGCAGCCGATCGGCTCTCCTCTACTCGCGTCTGACGGACGCGAGTGAGGAAAAGCCGATGACCGGCTTTTCCTGTTTACATCGTGATCAGCCGTGATTGGACATGGCTGATCACGTGGTAAAGAGTCTCCGTCGGAGACTCTTTACCTAGATCGGTGTTGCGGGGTGTCAGACTGACATCCCGCAGCAACGATCGCCGCGATGTGCGCCCCCGGGGGCGCGCAACGGCTCCAAATCCTGAGGACGTTAATATGACGTCCAGTCAGGATTTTGAAACCACTTTGCCGCCGTCAATCTGTTATAGGGCGAGCGGCAAGTGGTTAATGATGATTAAAGTGAAAAAAAAAAAAGTTAAATATTCCTATAAATATCGTACCTGGGGGGTGTCTATAATATGCCTGTGAAGTGGCACGTGTTTCCCGTGTTTAGAACTGTCCCTGCACAAAATGACATTTCTAAAGGAAAAACTGCTTGCGGCTTTAATGTAATGTGTGGTCCCGGCAATATGGATGAAAATCATTGAGAAAATCGGCATGGGTACCCCCCCTCCCCCAGCCCATTTGGGTCTTGTATGGATATTAAGGGGAACCCCGCACCCAAATTAAAAAAAGGAAAGGCGTGGGGCCCTCAGGCCCTATATACTCTGTACAGCAGTATACAGGCGGTGCAAACAAGACAGGGACTATAGGTTTGTTCTTAAGTAGAATCTGTTTGTAATTTAGAACTGGTACATTTTTAAAGTGTAGCTCCAGCCAAAAAATCTATTTTTAAGCTTTTTGAAAACATAGGGAAGGGTTATCACCCCTGTAACATTTGTTTTGCTGTCTGTGCACCTTTTCAGAAGATTTCACCTCACTTTCTGTCCCAATGACAATTGGTTTTTGAAAATTTGAGGTTTTTAATGAAACAAGGATTGGTGATAAAGCATAAGTGGAGAGGAGACACGTTTTTCCCATATTAACTCTTACAGGAGAGAATTTCCCTTCCTAGGGGTAGATTTCCTCTCACTTCCTGTTGTTTCCCTCCGTTTGCAAGGAGGAGTCGTTTGTAAGTTGGATGTTTGAAAGTAGGGGCCTGCCCTATATACTCTGCAGAAATTTGGGCCACAACACTGCAAGGCCTCACAGTTACTCTTGGTGGGCGCAGGAACGGGCCCTACTGTGAAATATTAGATCAAGAATTGTAATTACATGCCCCTGTTGAACAGGGGCAGAAAAATTGGGCCTTAGTTACAGGTGCTGGTGCCACAAACCTGCAACCCCTCACAGAAACTCTAGTTGGAGCGCATGAATGAGCCCTGCTGCAAATTATTGCATCAAAAATTGTAATTACATGCCCCTGTTAAACAGGGGCAGAAAAATTGGGCCTTAGACACTGGTGGTGGTGCCCAGAACCAAAAATGTTCTTGCAAGCTATCAGCATGAACATTGAGGAGGAAGAGGATAGTCACTCAGCATAACAGGATAGTCACTCAGCATCAGCATAGGCAGTCTTGAAGGGATCTCCCATTCAAAAAAACATTATTCGGTTACGTGAGCATCAGGTGCTTGGTAGCTGGTGATCCAAGACTGATTAATTTTTATGAAAGTCAGCCGATTGACCGATTCGGTGGACAGGCGCACCCTGTGATCGGTTACAAAGCCTCCAGCAGCACTGAATGTGCCTTCCCGAAAGAACGCTGGATGCAGGACAGGCCAGTAGCTCAATTGCATACTGTGCAAGCTCTGGCCAGTGATCCATCCTCAAGACCCAGAAACCCAGAGGATTTTTGGTGGGAAAGGTGTCCAAGTCTGATCTAATACATACTGGACACTATACACAGATAATCAACATGTGTGAAACATCCATGTACAAATTCCTGAAATTTTGCATGAGCTATATAACCATATAACTTATTATATAAAAATAATGTAGTATTTATAATCAATATAAAATGAGCACTACAGTAATCAATAGATCTAAAAACACAAATAGATAATTCTATGTCTTAATCATAAATATGCAATAACGGAAGCACAAACACAATCATTAATACAGTAGTAGTACCTCCAAGTTAGGGGACTCATCATATACAGAACTATCCTCTTGCTGGCCCTGAGTTCCTGCTTTTCCAGAACCACGACAATTCACACACAGCACATCACCCATCACTTCCAGGGCTTCTCATACATCTCTCTGAGAGTCTCTCTTCTAATGTTCATATGACTCACATGACACCCCAGCTTCCAGCAAACAGCCCCATGACTCAATGCGCCTTCCCACATACCTTGAGAATTCTAAAAACACATTTTTTTCTTTTTTTTAATCCTTACGGACTGAAATGAATAGAATAACCATTTCAAAGACAGATATGCAACGCAGGCTCCTCTAAAAATAAAGGGTCAATTTTGATGGTTTACATAAAAGAGCTTTTGTGGGTTATTTAGAATGCATTCTGTCTCAATTCCATTTTTTTCTACCAATTTATAATAAGTGTTAAATGGCATAAATCCATTCATTCATGCCAGCACAGGATGTTTTTTTGTTTTTTTTTTCAATACTGTACTTTATTTTCTTCCCGAGTTAACAATACAGCGAACGCATAGCATATAGATCAGAGATGACGGCATGTCCATCCAATGGTTCATCAAGAGGGAGCCATGTTACAAGATTTGCAAGGTGCGATTCAACACAATGCGAATCAAAGTAACAAGCAAATAGTATATACAGCTATGCCTACTGGGATTAGTGGGGTAAGGGGGTAAACCTGGGAGCCCCCAAATAGCGGCCATGAGATGTCTATTCCAAGCTAGGATATTGATTGCCCGTAAATGACAGTCAACATTGCCTCCGTCCAGTGAGGAATGGCAGAATAGCATGAACGGGGTAGTTCTTAAAGAGAAAACGATTTATATAAAGCAAGGTGCTTTAACGACATATGATAAGATCTGGAAACCCTGGTGGGAAGCAAGAGGGATCAGTATATAATCCTCAATAAGTGCAAGATAAAACACTTAAAATGGTGTGTAATGGCTCAATAGAATGTTGGATAAGGGAGTGGAAGTTGAGGAACGACAGAGATGACTGAATGACGTGAAATGGTATGAATTTTAGTATTAGAACGGCAGTTCTCACAGAAAACCCCAGGGGTTCCCCCCTCATCAGGTTCCTCCCCGGGGATATATCCAATAGGTACAGTCTATCGAACTTGTGGAGGGGAGGTTGCTGGAGGGCTGGGGCAGCCTGGGATATACTGTTCCTTAATTGTCTGTAAACTGTGGGGAAAAAAAATGTAATAAAGAAATAAAGTCTAAAAAAAAAAAAAATTGTATATACAGAATTACCCCTAAGGACTAATCAGTCAGTTGTCTCTGTACCTCGCGTTTTTCTTTAAATAAATTCAAGTATGGAGAAGAGAGTGAGGAAGGGTAAGGAGGTGGTGGAGAGAGGAAAGAGGGAAGAGTATGGGAAGGGAAAGGACCATTTGAATGTACAATATGTAAAGCGCTGCATAAATTGTCAGTACTATATTAATACCTGCAATAAAATAAATAACAAGGTATATAAGGCATCATCAAAATGGCAAAAGGCATTTGCTTTGGTTTGGTTTGCTTTAATTTGTTAAATGTTTTCAAATGCCTTGAAAGACCCATGCCTGTTCTGCAATTTAAAAGTGAACAATCTAGTACGCACATAAAATTCAGAATGTGTTAATTCCTGTGCTTCATATTATTTTATTTTGTCAGCAGTATGAGGCAGAAATTGGTAATTGCAAAGTTTGGAAAATATCTCAATTCAAGTCAATGAATGCAGACCAACTGTGTCTTCTAAGGCATTCTTGGAGCTTTTTACCACTTAAAGCGGAGCTCCGCCGAAAAAAAAAAATCTTAAAAGCCAGCAGCTACAGCTACAGCAGCTGCTGACTTTTAATATTTGGACACTTACCCATCCTGGAGTCCAGCGACGTCCGCAGCAGAGGACGAACGATCGCTCGTCACTCTGCTGCCCCCTCCGCCATCCTCGCTGAGGGAACCAGGAAGTGAAGCCTTGCGGCTTCACTGCCCGGTTCCCTACGGCGCATGCGCGAGTCGCGCTGCGCCGTTCTGATTCGTCCTCCTGTGTTCTGGGAGCCGAGCGTCTCCCAGAACACTACGGGAAGTCTGGGGGAAGTGACGTGTCTCCCGCAGATTTCCCGGAGAGAGGACTCCCGGATGTGGGTGAAAATACCTGTCTTAGACAGGTATCTTCACCCCCCTCCCCCCTGAAAGGTGTCAATTGTGACACCTGAGGGGGGGAGGGTTCCGATTAGCAGAAGTTAAAATTTAGGGTGGAGCTCCACTTTAAAGTGATTGTAAGCGATCACCTTGTAAAACAACCCATTCAGTTTAAAATAGAAATGAAATGCAAAATATTTGTGTATAAATATAATAAAACATTATAAATACCTTTTTTTGTTCCCCCCTTCTTTTAAGTGATTCCCTCTGTTCTCAGCTACATAAGAGCTGGGGGGAGGAGAAACAGCCGCACACTGAGCTTCACAGTGAAAGGCTTTGCATGGGGTGTGTGTCAGGACAAGTCTGACCTTGGTGTGCTCACCTGCTTAGTGTGGTCAGATTTTAATAGGAAAGCAGAGGGACTGGAAAGAACACCAGGGATTTCACACAGAGGAAGCAATACAAAGAGAACAGGATACTTTTTCATACAAGTACATGGTACAGCAGGCACATATCAGGAATATGAAGCGTTGTGGTAACAACCGCTTTAAACTCCAGAAGGTTTTACTGTCTACATGACCAGGCCATGTTTTGCTATTCGGCACTGCGTTATTTTAACTGACAATTGCGTGGTCATGCATGGTTTTCTTTTGGTGGTTTTTTATCACCACTGGGTTTTTATTTTTTTGCGCTATAAATGAAAGAGTCCGAAAATTTGAAAAAAAACAACAATATTTTTTACTTTCTGCTATAAAACATATCCAAAAAATAAAAAATAACATTTCGTCATAAGCTTCAGCCAAAATGTATCCTGCTACATGTTTTTGGTAAAAAAAATCCCAATAAGTGAATATTAATAGGATTGCGTGAAACTTATAGGGGCTACAAACAATGGTATATATTTTGCATTTTTTTTATTTTTTACTACTAATGGCAGCAATCAGTGACTTATAGTGGGACTGTGATAGTGCGGCAGGCAATCTAACTAGACATGTGCACAACATAAAAATTTGTTTAGTTTGGTTCAGTTTCTGTTAGTTTCCGTTGATTCGTAACGATTCGTAATTTTGTAAGACGTGGGTTATCGTATTCGGACTCTTTCGTATTTCCGTAAGGGTTATTTTTCCATTGATTCGTTTTTCCGTTAGTCTAATTTTCGTTGAATCGAAATTCGTATTTTTTGTTATATTTTATATTCGGCCAGGTTTGTATTTTCGTAAGAACTATATTTTTGTTGATTTGCAATGATTCGTATTTCCGTGTCTAATTTCCGTTGATTGGAAAATTGTACTTTTGTAGATTTAATTACATTCGTACTTTCGTTAGAATACATTTTCCGTTTATTCGAAACACTACTTGTCGTCATTTTGTAATTCGTACTTTTGTGAGATTGACTGGCTCATTTATTCGTACTTTCGTAACATTGTTTTCGTAGATTCGTAATCGGGGCATAATTCGTAATATAGAAATTAGAATGTAGACAGAGTATGCTTAGGAAACAAAGAATTTCTCTCTCACAAGTCACAACTTAACTCACAAATCCACCAAAACAGTGCCACCTACCCAACCACACCCTATCTGGACTCTGGATGAAATGCACTGCAGTCTAACACAGAAAAACACACAAGGGAATAAGAAACAAGCTCATTGGGGGAAGGGACAACCTCTTCAGGGGAAGGGACAAGCTTATTGGCCAACGTCCAGAAATATTTCAGAACTAACGAATTTGTTGTTTTGATTTCCGTTTTCCGAATATTCGTAATTTAGTTTTTTTTTTTCTTCTGTTCATTTTGATATTTGTTATTTTAAATCTTTGTTCTGTATTTTTGTTGTTTTGATTTCCGTTTTCCGAATATTCGTAATTTCGAGTTTTCGTTCATATTGATTTTCGTTATTTTGAATCTTTGTTTGGTATTTTCGTTGTTTCTATGTTTTCGTTTTTTCACTCTTTCGTATTTTCGCTGTTTCTAATTTAATAATTTCGTATTTTCGTTGTTTTCCATATTCGTTCTTTTCGATGACTCATTTTTCGTTGGTAATTTTAGTAAACCATTCATTCATTCGTATGTTTACGCATTAACGAATATAACGAATTTTGACGAATAACGAATTCGTAACTAAACGAATTGCACATGTCTAAATCTAATACTAACTGAATCTGGGGGAAACTGACTAACTGCCACTGTACTAATGACACTGGCTGGAAAGGGCCTAACATTTTTGGGCAATCAAAGGGTTTGACTGTGTGCCTAACAATGTTTACTGTGTGTGCTGTGTACTGTTTTCACTAAGCGATGTGTCGGTTTTTTCTCCCAGCTTTGCAGGGTGAAAAAAACAGCACATCGCTGATGTCAGAAGAGAGCCCTGTGTTGTTTACCAACACAGGGCTCCATTCTGTCATTCGCTTAGCCGATCAGTGGGTGCTGGCTATAAATCATTGACGGGGACCAGCTGATCAGCTTGTGCTGCAGCGAATGACAGTACAGCCAGGGTGGCAGGCACACACGTGCGCACCTTCTACCTGGAAGAAGCAAATCACGTACATGTACTGATGTGGTTTGGCACAGGGGGGCCGCTCTGCAACGGTATATCTGTGGTAGGCAATCCCCAAGTGGCTAATTAATTTTGGTATCAGTTTCCATTTCCTGATAGGCACATAGCAGCCAGTCATACAGTAGCTCACACTCACTCGAGTCAGAAAACAGGCTACGCAAGCCTTGTTGCAGCTTATTTGCTGAAAGAACTGAGGCAGGTTGTCAGAAATCATGAATCAGACAGAGACAGAAGTACAGTTAAATCACACTTCTTTAATAATAATAAAAAAAGGTAAACAGAGTAAACATAGTCAAAACATAGAGAGAGTTCAGGAACCGCAATGGATAGTCAGACAAGCCAAAACGTCAGGGAGCCAGAGATCAGCGTATTAGAACAGAAAGCAGGATCTGGAGCCAGAAGGAACGTCAGCCAAGCAAGTCTTTAACAGGAACACAGGAGAGCGTCCCTAGAGATGTGACCAAGGCAAAGGCAGAGATCATCTGGCTGGACAGTTTAAGTAAGCAGGACTGACGAGCAGGATATCATCAACAGGTGAGTCACTGTGGAGAGATAGGAGCTGGAAATTAGCCGACAGCTGAGCGGCCAGCTCGGAGGAGAAAGGGCTGAGCCCAGCCCCGACAGTACCCTCTTCTCAAAGACCCCTTCCCCTCGGAGGACCAGTAGGCTTGAGGGGAAAACATCTATGGAAACGGAACCTACGGGAGTCAACAATGGACTGTACTTCATGCTCCTCATGGTTCTCAACCTGTACAGGGTGAGGACGTGGCACCAAGATGGTAAAGCAGTTGCAGACCAAAGGTTTTATTAAGGACACATGAAATACATTTGAGATATGCATATTACAAGGAAGGTCTAACGCGTAAGCCACTGGGTTAATCCTGCAGAGAATACGGAAAGGCCCAATAAACCGAGGAGCGAACTTCAGAGTGGGAACACGATGTCGGAGGTTGCGAGATGACAGCCAGACCCTGTCCCCAACGTGGTAGGAAGACGCAGACAGGCGTCGGTGGTCAGCATGGAGTCTGTACCTATCATTAGCATGTCACAAAGACTTCTGGACTTGTGCCCAAGTGGAACGAAGACCATAGAGATGCTCCTCTAACGCAGGAATACTCTGCAGAACAAATGAGTCAGGCAACGTGGAAGATTGGAAACCATAGTTCACCATAAATGGGGACAATCGGGAAGCAGAATTCAAGGCACTATTGTGAGCAAACTCACGGTGAGAGGTCTGACCAGTTGTTATGATGGTCAGAAATATAGCAATGAAGGAACTGCTCCAAGGACTGATTGGCTCGTTCAGCCAGCCCCATTAGACTGCGGATGAAATGCAGAGGAGAAAGCAAGCTGAATTCCCAACTGTGCACAAAAGGCTCGCCAGAACCAGGACACAAACTGACTACCCCTGTCCGAGACGATCACCTTGGGTAGCACATGTAAGCGAAAGATCTCTCAAGCAAAAATGGAAGTCAGTTCCTTAGAAGTGGGCAACTTCTTAAGTGTAATACAATGAGACATTTTCAAGAACCGGTCAACCACCATGAGGATAACTGTGTTGTCCTGGGAGTTGGGTAACTCCACAATTAAATCCATAGGCAGGTGGGTCCAGGGCCTCTCTCCATTAGGTATGGGTTGTAGGAGGCCCACTAGAAGGTGTCGTGGTGTCTTACTCTGAGCACACATGGAACAGGCAGCTACGAAGGCGGTTACATCAGCACGTAGACTAGGCCACCAGAACTGTTGGGAAATGGCTCAAAAGAGTTGATTCTTCCCAGGGTGGCCAGCAGCCTTGGGAGAATGGTAAGTCTGGAGCATGGCAGTACGGAGACTCTCTGGGACAAAGCAGCGGTCACAAGGTTTCTCAGGAGGAGCATGGACCTGAGCGGCAAGAATTTTGTCACCCAGAGGAGAAGTGAGACAGGTGCGAACTGTAGTCAGAATACGATCAGGAGGAATCACAGGAACCGGCACCTACTCCATCTTGGAAGTGGAGGAAAATTGTTGTGACAAAGCGTTAGCCCTTACATTCTTCATACTGGGTAAGAATGAGACAATGTAATTGAAACTTGACAAGATAAGAACCCATCGCGCCCTTCTGGGAGAGAGGTGTTTAGCCTCAGACAAGAATGTGAGATTCTTATGGTCACTTAAGAATGAGAACTGGCCCAGTGGTACCTTCGAGGAGATGTCTCCATTATTTCAGGGCTAAAATGAGTGCCAACTCCAGTCTCAGAAGCATCAACCTCAAGGATAAAGAGTTATGTAGGATCAGGATTAGGGATGAGCCGAACACCCCCCGGTTCGGTTCGCACCAGAACCTGCGAACGGACCGAAAGTTTGCGTGAACTATCGAACCCCGTTAAAGTCTATGGGACTCGAACGTTCTGAATCAAAAGTGCTAATTTTAAAGGCTAATATGCAAGTTATTGTCCTAAAAAGGGTTTGGGAACACGGGTCCTGCCCCAGGAGACATGAATCAATGCAAAAAAAAGTTTTAAAACTTAACGTTTTTTCGGGAGCAGTGATTTTAACCACTTCCATACAGGGCACTTATACACCTTCCTGCCCAGACCAATTTTCAGCTTTCTGCGCTGTTGCACTTTGAATGACAATTGCGCGGTCAAGCTACACTGTACCCAAACTAAGTTTTTATCATTTTGTTCCCACAAATAGAGCTTTCTTTTGGTGGTATTTGATCACCTCTGCGATTTTTATTTTATGCTAAAAAATAAAAAAAAGACCTAAAATTTTGAAAAAAAAAAGTTTTTTTTTGTTTCAGTTACAAAACTTTGTAAATAAGTTAGTTTTCTCCTTCACTGATGGGCACTGATGGGGCTGCACTGATGGGCATGGATAAGGCAGCACGGATGGGCACCGATAAGGTGGCACGGATGGGCATTGATCGGCGGCACGGATGGGCAACGATCAGCGGCACGGATGGGCAACGATCGGCGGCACAGATGGGCACAGATAGGCGGCACGGGTGGGCACAGATAGGCGGCACAGGTGGGCACTGATGGGCACGGATAGGCGGCATGGATGGGCACTGATAGGTGGCATGGATGGGCACTGATAGGTGGCACTGTACTGTACTAATGGATGCCAATCAGTGCAAAACAATAATGCCTGCCAATCAGTGGTGCCCATTGTGGGCTCTGATTGGCATCCATTGTGGGCACTGATTGGCATCCATTTAGTATATAATTAGCATCCCTGGTGGTCTAGTGTGCAATACCTATAGGTGGGCTTCCCTGGTGGTCTAGTGGCATCCCTGGTGGTCCAGTGGGCATCCTCAGGGGGGCTGTGCTGATAATGGATCAGCACAAACCCCCCCCCCCCTGTCAGAGGAGCAGCCGATCGGCTCTCCTCTACTCGCGTCTGACGGACGCGAGTGAGGAAAAGCCGATGACCGGCTTTTCCTGTTTACATCGTGATCAGCCGTGATTGGACATGGCTGATCACGTGGTAAAGAGTCTCCGTCGGAGACTCTTTACCTAGATCGGTGTTGCGGGGTGTCAGACTGACATCCCGCAGCAACGATCGCCGCGATGTGCGCCCCCGGGGGCGCGCAGCGGCTCCAAATCCTGAGGACGTTAATATGACGTCCAGTCAGGATTTTGAAACCACTTTGCCGCCGTCAATCTGTTATAGGGCGAGCGGCAAGTGGTTAATGATGATTAAAGTGAAAAAAAAAAGTTAAATATTCCTATAAATATCGTACCTGGGGGGTGTCTATAATATGCCTGTGAAGTGGCACGTGTTTCCCGTGTTTAGAACTGTCCCTGCACAAAATGACATTTCTAAAGGAAAAACTGCTTGCGGCTTTAATGTAATGTGTGGTCCCGGCAATATGGATGAAAATCATTGAGAAAATCGGCATGGGTACCCCCCCTCCCCCAGCCCATTTGGGTCTTGTATGGATATTAAGGGGAACCCCGCACCCAAATTAAAAAAAGGAAAGGCGTGGGGCCCTCAGGCCCTATATACTCTGTACAGCAGTATACAGGCGGTGCAAACAAGACAGGGACTATAGGTTTGTTCTTAAGTAGAATCTGTTTGTAATTTAGAACTGGTACATTTTTAAAGTGTAGCTCCAGCCAAAAAATCTATTTTTAAGCTTTTTGAAAACATAGGGAAGGGTTATCACCCCTGTAACATTTGTTTTGCTGTCTGTGCACCTTTTCAGAAGATTTCACCTCACTTTCTGTCCCAATGACAATTGGTTTTTGAAAATTTGAGGTTTTTAATGAAACAAGGATTGGTGATAAAGCATAAGTGGAGAGGAGACACGTTTTTCCCATATTAACTCTTACAGGAGAGAATTTCCCTTCCTAGGGGTAGATTTCCTCTCACTTCCTGTTGTTTCCCTCCGTTTGCAAGGAGGAGTCGTTTGTAAGTTGGATGTTTGAAAGTAGGGGCCTGCCCTATATACTCTGCAGAAATTTGGGCCACAACACTGCAAGGCCTCACAGTTACTCTTGGTGGGCGCAGGAACGGGCCCTACTGTGAAATATTAGATCAAGAATTGTAATTACATGCCCCTGTTGAACAGGGGCAGAAAAATTGGGCCTTAGTTACAGGTGATGGTGCCACAAACCTGCAACCCCTCACAGAAACTCTAGTTGGAGCGCATGAATGAGCCCTGCTGCAAATTATTGCATCAAAAATTGTAATTACATGCCCCTGTTAAACAGGGGCAGAAAAATTGGGCCTTAGACACTGGTGGTGGTGCCCAGAACCAAAAATGTTCTTGCAAGCTATCAGCATGAACATTGAGGAGGAAGAGGATAGTCACTCAGCATAACAGGATAGTCACTCAGCATCAGCATAGGCAGTCTTGAAGGGATCTCCCATTCAAAAAAACATTATTCGGTTACGTGAGCATCAGGTGCTTGGTAGCTGGTGATCCAAGACTGATTAATTTTTATGAAAGTCAGCCGATTGACCGATTCGGTGGACAGGCGCACCCTGTGATCGGTTACAAAGCCTCCAGCAGCACTGAATGTGCCTTCCCGAAAGAACGCTGGATGCAGGACAGGCCAGTAGCTCAATTGCATACTGTGCAAGCTCTGGCCAGTGATCCATCCTCAAGACCCAGAAACCCAGAGGATTTTTGGTGGGAAAGGTGTCCAAGTCTGATCTTGCCCCTAGGTATTCCTGCACCATGTAAAACAGACGCTGGCGATAATTGTTGGAACTGATAATACCTTGGGTCTGCGGACTAAAAAATTGTCTGAACGCATCGGTCAGACGGCCACCTTCTCCACCGCTCCTTCTTTGACTGACCGAAGCCTTAGCAACACGTTGTCCAGGACCAGGATGTTGTAACCTCCCTGTCTCTGGGAACGCGTTGCACAGACCTTTCTGCAAGGCCTCTCAAAGATGTTTCATCCTCTGCTCTCTCTGTGACGGCAAGATAAGGTCTGCAACCTTAACCTTGTAACTTGGATCAAAGAGGGTTACCAGCCAGTAATGATCCCTCTCCTTGATCACACAAATACCAGGATCCTTCCGCAGGCTTTGAAGGATCAGGGAGGCCATGCAGCGTAGGTTTGCTGAGGCATTTGGTCCGGAGTCCTCTGGGTCACTCAGGACGACATGATCCGCAGCCACCTCCTCCCAGCCACGTACAAGTCCATGGGTGTCTTGGGACTGTAATTGATCCCTTGAAGCCTGCTGCTGATGCTGAGTGCTGAGTGCTAAGCTCCACCTCCATGCTGACACAATAATCCTCCTCCTCCTCCTCGTCCTCTTCCTGTGTGATAGGTGGGCCAGCAGGAACACTGTCTGGATAAAGGGGGCCTTGAGAGGTAAGGAAGTCCTCCTCTTCCTCCCTCAGGTGCCCTGTCCATTATTATACGCAGTGTGTGCTCCAACAGGTGGACAAGAGGGACAGTGTCACTGATGCATGCACTGTCACTGCTCACCATCCTTGTGGCCTCCTCAAATGGTGCCAGGACAGTGCATGCATCCCTGATCATGACCCACTGGCGTGGCAAAAAAAAACAAGCTCCCCTGATCCTGTCCTCGTGCCATATTGGCACAGATACTCATTGATGGCCCTCTGCTGCGTGTGCAGCCGCTGCAGCATGGCCAACGTTGAGTTCCACCTGGTGGGCATGTCACAGATTAGGCGGTTCTTGGGCAGGTTGTATTCCTTTTGGAGGTCAGCCAGCCGAGCACTGGCATTATATGACCGGCGGAAATGCACGCAGAGTTTCCTGGCCTGCCTCAGGACTTCCTGTAAGCCCGGGTACCTGCCCAAGAACCGCTGCACCACCAAGTTAAGGACGTGAGCCAAACAGGGCACATAGGTCAGTTGTCCCTGTCGGAGGGTGGAGAGGAGGTTGGTGCCATTGTCGCAAACCACTATTCCTGGCTTAAGCTGGCATGGCGTCAACCACCTCTTGGCCTGCCCCTGCAGAACTGACAGAATCTCTGCCCCAGTGTGGCTCCTGTCCCCCAAGCACACCAGCTTAATCACCGCATGGCATCTTTTTGCCTGCCTACTTGCGTAGCCCCTTGAACGCCTACGGAGCACCGCTAAAAGCACAGGAAGAGGCCATGGAGGAAGAAGAAGAGGAGGGGGAGGAGGAGAGAGGTGTGTCAGAATCACCACTAGTAGCATTTTGGAGGCATGGTGGCGGAACAACCTCCAACACTACTGCACCTTGTCCTGCATCCTTCCCATCTGCCAGCAGAGTCACCCAATGCACCGTGAAAGATAGGTAACGTCCCTGTCCATGCCTGCTGGACCATGAGTCGGCGGTAATATGCACCTTACCGCTGACCGCCCTGTCCAGCGAGGCCAAGACATTGCCTTCCACATGCCGGTAGAGAGCCGGAATCGCCTTCTGTGAGAAAAAGTGGCGTTTGGGAACCTGCCACTGAGGAACCGCACATTCCACAAACTCACGGAAGGGGGCAGAGTCTACCAACTGAAAAGGCTGCAGTTGAAGTGCTAGCAATTTAGCCAAGCTAGCATTCAACCGCTGGGCATGTGGATGGCTGGGAGCGAACTTCTTTCGGTGGTGCAGCAGCTCGGGCAGGGAAATTTGCCTGGTACAATCTGACGTTGGTGTACCGATAGCAGTTGCCCGCAAGTACTTGGCTGTGACACACCTAATTCTACACCTTCATTCCTCTCAGTGCAGGTTTTAGAGAGAACTGAAGGTATAGTGGGGTTGTAGATCCAAGCTGATGAGCAAGGAGAGGTCCGCTTTGTTCTTTGGTGTGGGTCTTTTAGGTATGCTTGCCAACGAACTGCATGGCAGGTCGACATATGTCTGATTAAGCATGTGGTGCCCAAGCGGGTGATGTTTTGGCCACGCGAGATACGCCTAAAACATATGTTGCAAATAGCAGCGCTGAGATCTGATGCACTCGTCTCAAAAAAGGCCCACTCCAAAGAACTTTTGGAATAACGTGCAGAGACAGCAGTGCCCTGCACATGCGGAGCTCTGCGGTGTGATGCTGTCGGTGTGCTACCCTTAAGCTGGCCCCTGGAGGGCATCCTGCCTCGTTGGAGATGTTCCTCCTCCTCCTCCTCTCTCCTATCAGGCACCCATGTAGAGTCATCATCCCCTCCCTCCTCATCACTGTAGCAAACCTGACAGTATGCTGCAGCTGGGGGAACGTGACTGCCAGATTGCTGTCCTTCTTGGACACCCCCTCTCTCTGGGCTCATGTTACTGCCTTCCTCTAACTGGGTACCATCATCGGAGCCTTCAAAATGCTGTGCATCCTCCTGCAGCATGTACCCAACACTGTGGTCAAATAGTTCGGGGGACTCCTCAGGAGGACATGGTAGGGCTAGGGAAGGAGTGACTGATGCCATTGAGCCGAGGGAAGAGGCCGCTTTGGCAGCTGCTTTGCCAGACAAAGTACCCTGAGCCTGGGTGAGAGAGGATGAGGAGGATGAGGACGGCTTGGTCATCCACTCTACCAAGTCTTCAGCATGTTGCGGCTCAACACGGCCAGCTGCCGAAAAAAAGGACAAGCGTGTCCCGCAGCCATGTGCTGATGAGGATGCACTGTGTCCACGACCAGCACTGTTGCCTCTAGACACAGAGCCTGCTTGCCCTCTTTTATTGGCTTGTGACTGTCTGCCTCTCCTTGTTGTCCTTCCAGACATACTAATGGCCTGCAGTGTAGCTGCACAAAGCTGGAATGTGTATATATATATATATATATATATATATATATCCTGATTATACTGCAGCTAGCAGAATCAACTGCCTGCCTGTAGTATTATTAGTAAGAGAACACCAGCAATTGTCTTCAGTTATCTTTAGTTGCACACTGTGCAAAGGACACAGTACACTAGCTGAAAATACTTGCAGCTCCCTGCCTGTGGTATTAGTATGAGAACACCAGCAATTGTATTCAGGTAGCTTTAGGTGCAAACTGTGCAAAGGACACAGTACACTAACTGAAAATACTGCAGCTCCCTGCCTGTGGTATTAGTATGAGAACACCAGCAATTGTATTCAGGTAGCTTTAGGTGCACACTGTGCAAAGGACACAGTACACTAACTGAAAATTCTTGCAGCTCCCTGCCTGTGGTATTAGTGTGAGAACACCAGAAATTGTATTCAGGTAGCTGTAGGTGCACACTGTGCAAAGGACACAGTACACTAACTGAAAATACTTGCAGCTCCCTGCCTGTGGTATAAGTATGAGAACACCAGCAATTGTATTCAGGTAGATTTAGGTGCACACTATCTATCAGCAAGAGTATTTGCCCATCCCCAAAAAACCCAACTCTAAACCCACAATTCGTTTCATTACCCAGTACCACGCGAAACACAAAAAAATGGAAAATATCTTCAAGAAACACTGGAGCATCCTCACCCAAGATCCCCATCTATCAAAATCTGTATCAGTTACTCCTAAGTTTGCCTACCGAATGGCCCCCAATATCAAAAGTAAGATCGCTCCTAGCAAAACCAAAACACCCAATCATCACAAAAACTACATGCTCAAACAGCTTACCCTAATTCCCATTGTAGGGATGTTCCAATGCAAAAAGGCCCTATGCCTTACCTGCTCTCATGTCACCCATGGCCAAAAAACTTTTAAGGCCAACAGCAAGACCTTCAACCTTAGTTCTTTCTATAATTGTTCTACCACCTATGTAGTGTACTGTATTTCCATCCTGTCCATGCAGCCTTTTATACGTAGGCAGAACCATCAGAGCTCTACGGGCCAGATTTGGAGAGCCCCGCCGTGCAGTCCAAAAAAACAACCCTAAATATAGCATGGCACGTCATTTTGCAGCACACCACCACAAAGATATTAGTGCCCTTCAGGTTTGGATTATTGAGGCAATACCAGAAACACCCACTGCTATAGAAAGATTCCATTGTCTCTGCAGACAGGAAACTTATTGGATTTACTCTTTGAATACTATGTCGCCTCATGGCCTCAACGAAGAAATTGAAACCAACAACATCATCTAAAATTCCTGCATTACCATCACTTTATACCTTTCTCGCATTTTTTCATCCATGCGATTCCTTGTGCGTTTTCTCACTCATATACCAGACTGTCTATCATTTTATTAGAGTTTCTTCCCTGATACACAACAATATAATTTTCCTTTTTTGATGTCCGTCTATTCTACATCTCATTGCCTTTACCCAATTAGGCACTTTTCACATATACATGCATATATGCTTATATGTATGTACACATGCACACTGAGCTGCTTCTGTAGATCTGTTACTACTCATGCTGCATATAATTTTTGGTGTATTCCTTATACATTTTAATATGTACCTTATCCTAGAAATAACTTTTTACATTTATTTTATACTATTTATATAATGTTTTATATATATATATATATATATATATATATATATATGTGTATGTATTGTTGATATATTTATATATGTAATCTTTTTTTGATCTATACCTTTTTTCATATATATATATATATGACAGCCATGTTTATCGTTTATTACATTTACTTATTTCAATAATTTCCCCTATGTCTCTTCCCATCATAATCCCTCTCCATCACCCCCTTGTTCATTCTCATCCATTAATATATTTTTTCCCCTCCCTTTTCCTCCCCCTCTCCACACCTCCCCCCCCTCCTTCTCCTACACTATTCCTTTTTATTTTAATCTTATTATTATATATATATATATATTTTTATATATTTTTTTTTATTTTTTTTTTATTTTTTTTTATATTTATATATTTTTTTATTATTATTTTTATATTTATTTTTATTTTTATTTATCTTTATTTTTATCTTTATTTCAATTTTTCATTTTCATTTATTTTTATTTTTCAAAATAGTTTTTTGCTTTTGCTTTTCCTCCCCCCCCCCCCCCCTTCCCTATTCATACTGATCTTTATTTCCAACCAACATTGTATTGCTCTCATCCCCATCCCAGCACTGTTCTCCCTTATATAATAATTTACTACCCCCCCCCCTTTTTTTTATATATATTTTTTTATATATATTTTTTATATATATATAATTTTTTTATCTAATTTTCTATATGTATATATATATATATATATATATATATATACTGTGGGGGGGTTAGCTCGGCAGCGGGTGTGTGTGACCCCCGGGATGGGCTCCCCACACAAAAACAGGCCCAGCAAACGGAGGTTGTGGTTTTCAAAATCAAAAAGGTGCGGTTTATTTTCTATTTACAGTGACAAAACACAGCAAAGCAAAAGAAACATAAATAAAATAAATCCTGGTCAACTTGACCTCTGAGTAAACATACAGGTTTCCTAACTAACAACTGGGATCAGCCTAGTGCTGTCCTAGTCCCTAAGTCCCTGGTTTTAAATGTCCAAGCAAATAGCCACACAGGCTTTGTCTCACCGCACAGGGGTTCACTCTCCCTAGACAGTCCACACAGGTCTGGGTCCAGGCATGAGCAAACACCTAATGAATCTGGGAGTTCTTATAGAGGCCTAAATGACCTGACAAGCTTCAGCTGGTCTCATCAACTCCCTGTCTGCACGACGCCCCACACTCTCCCTAGAGGTATGAGTCATCCATGAGCCCACTAGCCTCAGCTGGGCTTATACAACTCTCCACCTAGTTGTATAAGTCGGCGTAAAGCCTGAATCTGGGCGAAATATATCTACCCCCCTGGATGCAACCAGGTGACTTTACCTTCCTGCTGTCACATACCCCCCCCTCTTGTTTTAACCTCGGGGTTGGAACACCAGCAATCAGGCATTCATGTACTCGAGACAAAGCATCCACATTCCCCATTTGAACGCCAGGGCGATGCTTTACTGTGAAGTTGAATTCCTGGAGGGCCAGGAACCACCTATTCACTCTTCTATTTGTTTCCTTGTTTTTAGCCATCCACTTTAACGGAGCGTGATCCGTAACCATGTCAAAGTGCCTACCTAGCAGGTAGTACCGAAGGGAATCTAGAGCCCACTTCACCGCTAAACACTCCTTTTCAACGGTGGCGTAATTTACCTCATGGGACTTCAACTTCCTGCTGAGGTAAATGACTGGGTGCTCTTCCCCGTTCCAGACCTGGGACAATACTGCTCCTAACCCCACATCTGACGCATCACTTTGTACGACAAAGTCTTTAGAGAAGTCGGGTGAGTACAACACTGGCTGGCTACATAAGGCTTGTTTCAAGAATTGGAATGCTGCCTCAGCCTCGGGGGTCCATTTAATCATGACCGACCCTTTCCCCTTCGTCAGGTTGGTTAGGGGCACAGCCTTAGAAGCAAAGTGGGGAATGAATCGCCGATAATACCCAGCGATTCCCAGAAAGGCTCGTACCTGCTTCTTGCTGTTGGGACGTGGCCAACTCTGGATGGCCTCGACTTTGTTGAGTTGGGGTTTTATTACTCCCCTCCCAATGGTGTACCCAAGATATTTGGCCTCCTCCTGCCCAATGGTACACTTCTTGGGGTTAGCCGTAAACCCCGCTTCCCGAACAGAGTCCAGGACTGCTTGCACCTTTGGCAGATGTGAGGCCCAATCTGTGCTATGGACAATTACGTCATCCAGGTAAGCCGCAGCATACTTCCGATGGGGCCTCAGCATCTGGTCCATTTTCCGCTGGAATGTGGCCGGCGCATTCTGTAACCCGAACGGCATTCTTTTATATTGGAACGCCCCGTCTGGAGTTACAAATGCGGTTTTCTCTTTGGCCGACTTGGCCAGGGGGATTTGCCAATACCCTTTTGTGAGGTCAAGAGTTGTCATGTATCGGGCTGTTCCCAGCCGGTCGATCAACTCATCTATACGTGGCATGGGGTAGGTGTCAAATTTTGTAACTTTGTTCAACTGACGAAAATCGTTACAAAATCGCCAGCTCCCATCCGGTTTAGGCACCAACACAATGGGACTAGACCAATCACTTTGGGACTCCTCTATCACCCCTAAGTTCAGCATTTTCTGTACTTCCTCCCGTATTGCCTCCCGTCGGGCCTCTGGGATCCGATAGGGTTTTAACTTCACCCTTTCACCGGGCGGGGTAATGATGTCATGCTCTACCCCAGATGTTTGTCCCGGCAGCTCAGAGAATACCTCCTTGTTGCGAAGCACAAACTCCTTAACCTCCTGTTGTTGGGGTTGTGACAAGGTGGCTGCTATTCCAACCTCAGGAATCACGCAACCAGTTTGAGCTGGTGACCAAGTGTCTGCGACTAGGGACTCTCTATCCCTCCAGGCTTTCAACAGATTAACGTGATAGATCTGTTCGGGCTTTCGCCTTCCTGGTTGTCTGACCTTGTAATTCACTTCGCTCACTTTTTCCATTATCTCATAGGGGCCTTGCCATTTGGCAAGGAATTTACTTTCAACCGTAGGGACAAGTACCAGTATCCTATCCCCCGGGGAAAAGGTACGGGTCTTGGCTCCACGGTTGTACACTCTCTGCTGTGCTAACTGCGCTTGGGCCAAATGTTCCTTCACGATGGGCATTACCTGTGCAATTCGGTCTTGCATCAGGGTGACATGCTCAATCACACTCCTGTGGGGAGAACTCTCACTTTCCCAAGTTTCCTTGGCAATATCCAACAGCCCTCTTGGGTGTCTCCCATACAGTAACTCAAAGGGGGAGAATCCCGTAGAGGATTGGGGCACCTCCCTAATAGCAAACATCAGATAAGGAAGTAGACAGTCCCAATCCTTTCCATCTCTATCCACCACTTTCTTCAACATTTGTTTTAGGGTTTTGTTGAATCTTTCAACCAGCCCATCGGTTTGGGGGTGATACACAGATGTACGTAATTGCGTCACTTTGAACAATTTACACAGCTCCTTCATAACCCGGGACATAAAGGGTGTACCTTGGTCCGTAAGCAGTTCTTTACAAATACCCACCCGGCTAAACACAAGAGATAGCTCTTTGGCTATGGTTTTGGCCGAGGTATTTCGGAGAGGGATCGCTTCTGGATAACGGGTGGCATAGTCCATTATAACTAATATGTACTGGTGCCCCCTAGCGGACTTGATTATAGGCCCTACCAAATCCATGGCGATCCTCTCAAACGGGACCTCAATGATGGGTAGAGGGACCAGCGGGCTACGGAAATGTGGCATCGGGGCCAACCTCTGACACACAGGGCAGGAGGAACAATAATTTTCTATGTCCTTCATCACCCCCGGCCAATAGAATCTCTGTAATACCCTCTCTCGGGTTTTCTCTGTCCCCAGATGACCTCCAAGAATGTGCCCATGGGCCAACTCCAACACCAACTTCCTGTAAGGTTTGGGCACCACAAGCTGCTCAACGGTTTCTTCTGCCCTTTTTGCCACCCGATACAGTAGGTCCTTCTCTACGCTGAAGTATGGGTAAGTGCAGGTATTATCTGGGTTCACTAACTCGCCATCTATTTTCACTACGTTTTCCCGTGCCTTTATTAGGGCGGGGTCTTTCAACTGTTCTGTGGCAAAGTTTTCCCTGTGAACCTCAAGATCAGAAAACTCCACAGACGGTAGGTTTTCGTCTGAGGAGGTGGGCTCCTCTCCAGTTTCTTGAGTCTCCCCTGCCAATACTGATAAGGGAAATTCCGGAGAGTCCTCACCACTCTCAGGGGAGTTCTGGCTATCACATTCCTGGTACATAGGGGCACCAGTGGGGGGCTCAGGATCATCCCACAGTTCCCAGAACTTCAGAAAATCCCTTCCCACAATGGCGTCATGCGGTAACTGAGATACTAAGCCCACTGGATGAGAGAGGGTACCTTTGGGGGTCTCGAAACACACTGTAGTCACTGGATACTCTCGGGTGTCCCCATGCACACAAATAACAGCTACCTTGCTATTCCCAAAGACCTCTGTTTTAACTAACTCAGCCTTTATCAGGGTCACAAGGCTACCTGAATCCAGCAATACCACAACATTTCTACCATTAACACACATTTTGCATAAATGTTTCTCAGTTCCTCGAATGGCAGTGCATGCGACTGTCGCACACAGCGACTGACGTCTGCCCGTCAGAAAGTCACACTGCATGGGTTCCTCCATAACCGGGCAATTGGCTGCAATATGTCCCGCTTGCCGGCAGCGGTAGCAAACGATCCTTCTTGCCGTCTCTTGAGCCGCTGATTTCCCAGGCTGTTCTCGCCAAACTTGGGGTAGAGCTCCCACCCTCTCACTCTCTCCACCCTCACCCCTTGGAATCCTCTTATCCGCCCCTGGGGATGGTCTGGTCTTAGGGTGGAAAGTCCGAGTGTCTCTGGAAGAGGCCGTCAGGTTCTCTGTAGCCAAGTATTTCTCCACACGATCCACAAGACCATCGGCCGTCTCTGGGTCTCCATGGCTTACCCACTTTTGGATGGCAGTAGGAAGAGCTCTCAAAAACCGATCCATTACAACACGTTCCACAATCTTTGGTGCGGACAAAGTCTCTGGCTGTAGCCACTTTCTGCTCAGGTGAATGAGATCATACATTTGAGACCTGGGGGGTTTTCCAAGCTGGAAAGTCCAGTTATGCACACGCTGAGCCCGGACAGCCTGGGTGACACCCAGCCTTGCCAAAATTTCAGCTTTTAGCATCACATAGTCTTTTGCTTGGTTAGGTTCTAGGTCATAGTAAGCTTTCTGCGATTCACCAGTTAACAGAGGAGCCACCAGTCCAGCCCACTGCTCCTCAGGCCACTTTTCTCTTTCAGCGGTCCTTTCAAATGTGGTCAAAAATACCTCTGGATCATCCTCTCCAGTCATTTTTGTCAATAAACGACTCACCCCAAAGGACGCGGTATTAGTGGGACGGCTTTCCTCACTGGTCTGCGGACGTTGCTGCATTACTGCTTCCATTTGTTGTAGTCTCTGCTCTTGCTTCTGTAACAGGTCTATGAAGCGGGCCTCAGATTGCTGCTGGGCTTGTTGCTGAGCTGCAAGGCTCTGTTGATGAGCTTGCTGCTGGGCTGCAAGGCTCCTTTGCAAACCTGCATTTGTCTGCTGTTGATTGGCATTTGCTAGAGCCAGCTGTTTCAGTATCTCCTCCATGCTGGCTTAAAAAAAAACTGCCACTGGTTCTCCACCAACTGTGGGGGGGTTAGCTCGGCAGCGGGTGTGTGTGACCCCCGGGATGGGCTCCCCACACAAAAACAGGCCCAGCAAACGGAGGTTGTGGTTTTCAAAATCAAAAAGGTGCGGTTTATTTTCTATTTACAGTGACAAAACACAGCAAAGCAAAAGAAACATAAATAAAATAAATCCTGGTCAACTTGACCTCTGAGTAAACATATAGGTTTCCTAACTAACAACTGGGATCAGCCTAGTGCTGTCCTAGTCCCTAAGTCCCTGGTTTTAAATGTCCAAGCAAATAGCCACACAGGCTTTGTCTCACCGCACAGGGGTTCACTCTCCCTAGACAGTCCACACAGGTCTGGGTCCAGGCATGAGCAAACACCTAATGAATCTGGGAGTTCTTATAGAGGCCTAAATGAGCTGACAAGCTTCAGCTGGTCTCATCAACTCCCTGTCTGCATGACGCCCCACACTCTCCCTAGAGGTATGAGTCATCCATGAGCCCACTAGCCTCAGCTGGGCTTATACAACTCTCCACCTAGTTGTATAAGTCGGCGTAACGCCAGAATCTGGGCGAAATATATCTACCCCCCTGGATGCAACCAGGTGACTTTACCTTCCTGCTGTCACAATATATATATATATATATCTTTATAATTTATCCCTCTCTTTTTTCTCTAATTTGTTTCCCCACAAAATCTCCATATAGATAATTACACCAGCATTACTCTAATCCATATACGCTTTTTTCTCATCCCCATCATAGCGCCGCTCTCCCCCATACAATCATTTATTTTTCTTTATTTTTCTATATTTATTATTCGTCCTTTATTATTTTTCTCTATATTGTTCCCCCATAAAAATTTCCGTACAGAAATATCCCATGCCAGTCACTTCTTCTTCCCCCATATATCTCTCACACTACTCCGTGTCATTATATTCCCCTCTCAACCAATCACAATGCCTATTTACTATTGCCAGTATGCTTTTAACCAATCACGACATGTCTCTCTACTATATTACATCCACCTATGACAATGATCTCCATGGATCTGATGAAACAGCGGATGCTGTGAAACGCTTCATCCCATTGGTCCGTTCTCTACTCCACGTCACTTCCGGGCTGACGGCACGTTGTGCTCCACGCTGAAGCGCACGCTGATGCGCAGCTTCCTGGTTGTCTCCTGGCTGTTTCCGCGGTACAGGGATAATCACATCACCCCCGGCTCAGATGCTCAGACTTCCTCTTCTGACACCGCAAACCTGCCTCCAGCCTTCCTCTCATCCTGCCTTCAGCCATCCTCTCATCTGGGACCTACATCTCCCCCGAGGACCGCCTCAGATGACACCGGACCACAATTAACCCCTTACATGCCTTATATCAGTGGTTCTCAACTCCAGTCCTCAGGGCCCACCGACAGGCCATGTTTGCAAGATAACTGAAATGCATCACAGGTGATATAATTTGCTGCTCAGGGATTGCAGTATTCTAGTCTGCATCTCACCAAGGTAATACTTACAATCTGGCCTGTTAGTGGGTCCTGAGGACAGGAGTTGAGAACCACTGCCTTATATTGTCCTGCACCCTGTGAGTAGCCATTTGGCTGTCTTTTATCTAATTTGCCATTAAAGCCTGTTATACTGCACTTAGTTTGGCGCACCTTCCTTTCTTTATCATGTTTTACAGAGCCTGCTGGTGCTTGCATCATTATTGAAACTCACTGACATTTGGGTTCTATGCTCTGCCAGAACCCTATTTGTGCCATTTTTTCGTTTTTACCACTAACTGAAAATACTGCAGCTCCCTGCCTGTGGTATTAGTATGAGAACACCAGCAATTGTCTTCAGGTAGCTTTAGGTGCACACTGTGCAAAGGACACAGTACACTAACTGAAAATACTTGCAGCTCTCTGCCTGTGGTATTAGTATGAGAACACCAGCAATTGTATTCAGGTAGCTTTAGGTGCACACTGTGCAAAGGACACAGTACACTAACTGAAAATACTTGCAGCTCTTTGCCTGTGGTATTAGTATGAGAACACCAGCAATTGTATTCAGGTAGCTTTAGGTGCACACTGTGCAAAGGACACAGTACACTAACTGAAAATTATGCAGCTACCACAATCACCTGCCTGTCAATATATTAGGAAAGAATAACAGGAACAGATCTAGCTAAACTGAATACAGTGTATATATATATAAATATATACAACACCTGGGATGCATATATATCCTCTACACACTGTAACTGCAGCTAACTGACTTGCATGCCTTCTCTATCTAACTCAAATGAAATGACACTATCTCTCTCTCTCTCTCTCTGTCTTTCTTTCACCGCCACGCAGGCGGCCTTATATAGTGTGGGGCGTGTACTAACCCCCCTGAGACATAATTGGCCAAAGCCACCCTGGCTTTGGCCAATTATGGCTCTGTCAGGGCTGCGTTCAGCCCTTCTTTCTCTGTGCTGGTTGCTCAGCTGTCAGCTAATTGCCAGCTTCCATCTCTCCAGTGATCCACCTGTTGATGATCCGCTCGTCAGCTGCCTACTTAAGGACTTCCAGTTCATTTGCTCTTCGCCTGTGTTAACATCACTACAGACTTTCTTCTGCGTTCCAGTTGAAGACCTGCTTGACTACGTTCCCTCTGGCTACAGATCCTGCTTGCTGGACTCTACCTTTATCCCTGGCTCTTGGACATTGGCTTGGCTGACTACCCGCTCCGGTTACTGAACCCTGGCTTGTTTTACTACGCTTACTCTGTTTGCCTTTTTATTTTTATTAAACAAGTGTGATTTAACTGTACTTTTGTCTCAGTCTGATTCATGGTTCCTGACAGTAGGTGAAGGCCATGACCTCAGAAGGTGCAGCCAATCCACTTGTTGATAATATTCTTTCCAGATTGGATGACCTGGATCACTGCATAGATCAGGTTGCCACAGTGTTAAGGACGCTCCTAAGTCGCACGGCTCATCTAGAGTCTCCCACTGTGGCCGCTCCGGTAGTCCCTGTGCAGGCAGACCCTACTGCTGCGCCTGCCTCTGTGCAGGCACCCGCCTCAAGTATTTCCTCTTTAAGAGGTATGCCTGGTTCCGCTCCGCTTCCCCAGTGATTTGGGGGCGATCCAGTCCAATTCAGAGGTTTTCTCAACCAGGTTGAGATATATTTTGAGATGCTACCCCAGGCGTTTCCCACGGACAGACGCAAAGTAGGTTTCATGATATCTTTGCTTTCTGAGAGAGCCTTGGCTTCGGGAAACCCTCTATGGGAGACGCAAAAACCCGTGGTCCTGAGTTATCCAGAATTTGTGGCTTCCTTCAAAAGGGTATTTGACGTTCCTGCACGCTCCGCTTCTGCTGCCAAGTGCCTCATGTCCATCAAACAGAGTACGAGAACTGTTGCTGATTACGCCATTGAATTCTGTACTCTGGCAGAAGAGGTTGTGTGGAACAATGAGGCCCTCGTGGCTGCGTTTTCTCATGGTCTCTTGGATAACATCAAAGATGAGATAGCAGCCCGAGATATACCCACCGAGCTGGAGAGGTTGATCACATTTGCCATCCTCATTGACTCCAGACTCAGAGAGAGACTCTCTCTTAAGGAGCGCTTGCGGAAGCCTCCTGTACGTTTGTCTCCGAGCTTTGCAGTCCCACCCTTGCCTCCCTCACCTCCCATGCCTCCTGGTACAGAGTCGGTCTGTGAAGATGAACCCATGCACTTGGGCTTTACGCGTCTCTCTGCGGAAGAGAGCCCTTAGGAGGAGGGAGAAATTGTGCCTTTATTGTGGCCAGGATGGTCACTTTTTGAAGTCTTGTCCTACCCGTCCTGGGAATGCCCGACACTTGAGGTCCTGTCATGGACAGACCCTAGGTGGCAATGTTTCGGCTCCAGTTGCCCAGAAGGATAAGCCCCTGGTTTTGGTTACCCCGTCGTGGGCTGAGTCGTCCGTTGAGATACAGGCTCTAATCGACTCCGGGGCTGCAGGCCTGTTCATTGATGCTGCCTTTGTGTCTAAACACTTGATTCCGCTGCAGCTGCGTGACACTCCACTTGCAATTGAGGCTCTTGACGGGAGACCTCTACAGCCTGCCCATGTGACTCATGAGACGGATCCGTTGTCCATGGCCGTAGGGGCTCTTCACCATGAGAAAATCCAATTTCAAGTTATTTCCTCACCTAAGTTTCCGCTGGTTATTGGTTATCCTTGGTTACAGAGGCACAACCCATCTTTTGATTGGCTCCATGCTGAGGTTCTGTCCTGGTCACCACAGTGCAGTGAGAGATGCTTCCAGAAGGTAGCCAAGGCTCTGTGCATCTCTTCACTCTCCTCCCTGCCGGAGGAGTATCGCGATTTTAGCGTTGTCTTTGACAAGGGTCAAGCCGGTACGTTGCCTCCACACCGGATGTACGATTGTGCAATTGACCTTCAACCTTGTGCCATACCCCCTCGTGGCTGGGTTTACCCTTTGTCGGTCTTGGAGGATAAAGCCATGGAGGAGTATGTTGCAGACGCACTTTCTCAAGGTTTCATCCGCAAATCCTCATCTCCTGCCGGTGCTGGTTTATTTTTTGTAAAGAAGAAGAGTGGTGAACTGAGACCTTGTATCGATTATAGGGGTCTCAATCGTTTCACCATTAAGAATGCCTATCCGATCCCGTTGATTACGGAGTTATTTGACCGCCTCAAGGGATCAACGGTATTCACAAAGCTTGATTTGAGAGGGGCATACAATCTTGTCAGGATTAAGCAGGGCGACGAGTGGAAAACTGCGTTTAATACCAGAACAGGTCATTATGAGTACCTTGTAATGCCTTTTGGCCTCTGTAATGCTCCGGCAGTTTTCCAGGAGTTTATGAACGATGTCCTCCGAGATTTGTTGCAATTATGTGTGGTGGTCTATCTCGATGATATCCTCATATTTTCCAAGTCCCTGGAGAGCCACCACACAGATGTCTGTCGAGTGCTACAAAAACGAAGAGAGAACAATCTCTATTGTAAGCTGGAGAAGTGTGAATTCCATCGGGAACAGGTCAAATTCCTGGGTTATGTCATTTCCACGGCTGGTTTTTCGATGGACCCAGAGAAACTTTTTGCTGTCCTACAGTGGCCTCGACCCGTGGGTTTACGTCCTCTGCAGCGTTTTCTTGGCTTTGCCAACTATTATCGGAAGTTTATTTGTAACTTTTCATGTCTGGTCAAGCCCCTGACTGATATGACCAGAAAGGACAGTAACCCACAGACTTGGTCTCCAGAGTCCATTAAGGCTTTTGAGAGTCTTAAAACTACCTTTGTTTCTGCTCCTGTGTTGGCACATACTGATCCTACGTTGCCTTTTATCCTCGAGGTTGATGCTTCTGAGACTGGAGTTGGCGCTCTTCTGTCTCAACGTCCTAGCTCTGATGGCACTATGTATCCGTGTGGCTACTTTTCCAAGAAATTGTCACCTGCGGAGTGCAATTACGAGATTTGAGAGGGAGCTTTTGGCGATTATTTTAGCCCTGAAAGAATGGAGACATCTCCTCGAAGGTACCACTGTGCCGGTGCACATTCTTACTGACCAAAAGAATCTCACATTCTTGTCTGAGGCTAAGCGCCTTTCTCCCAGAAGGGCACGATGGGCTCTTTTCTTGTCGAGTTTCAATTACAGTGTCTCATTCTTACCCGGTACTAAGAATGTAAGGGCTGACGCCTTGTCACGACAATTTTCCTCCACTTCCAAGATGGGGTCGGTTCCGGCTCCTGTGATTCCTCCTGATCGTATTCTGGCTACGGTTCGCACCAGTCTCACTTCTTCTTTGGGAGACAGAATTCTGGCTGCTCAGGTCGATGCTCCTCCTTAGAAACCTTGTGATCGCTGCTTTGTTTCCGAGAGTCTCTGTAGTGCCGTGCTCCAGACTTATCATTCTCCCAAGGCTGCTATTTCCCAACAATTCTGGTGGCCTAATCTACGTGCTGATGTAACCACCTGTTCCGTGTGTGCTCAGAGTAAAGCCTCGTACACACGACCGAGTTTCTCGTCGTTAAAAACACGTCGTTTTTCTCGACGAGTATCTTGTCAAGCTTGACGAGATTCTTGTCAAGCTTTCCTTGCATACACACAGTCAATTCCAAATCTCGTCGTTGTTCTGAGCGTTCACGTCCAGCACGTACGACGGCAGTATAAAGGGGAAGATCGATTTCAATGGCGCCACCCCTTGGGCTGCTTTTGCTGATCTCGTGTTTACGCGTGTGAAGTAAAAGTTTGGGAAGAGACGATTCGCGCTTTTCAGTCTTCGTGCTTTCAGTTCGTTACAGCGTGACAAATGTGCTATCTCCATTACGAAGGCTTGTTTTACCAGAAGAAGCGCTCCCGTCTCATACTTGATTCTGAGCATGCGCGCTTTTGGAAGACTCGTAAAAGCATACATACGAACGTTTTTCTCATCGAAAAACAGGCCGACAAGAAACACGACGAGAAAATCGAGAATCCGGACGAGAAAAAAGAGAGCAGGTTCTATATTTTTCTCGTCGAGATTCACGGCAGTTTTCTCGACGAAAAACCATACACACGAACGGTTTTCTCGACAAGAAAGCTCTCTCGGCAGTTTTCGTGTCGTTTTTGGATGAGAAACTCGGTCGTGTGTACGAGGCTTAAGACTCCACGACACCTTCCAGTGGGCCTCCTACAACCCATACCCAATGGAGAGAGGTCCTGGACCCACCTGTCTATGGATTTCATTGTGGAGTTACCCAACTCCCAGGGCAACACAGTTATCCTTATGGTGGTAGACCGATTCTCGAAAATGTCCCACTGTATTCTACTTAAGAAGTTGCCTACGTCTACGGAACTAGCTTCAATTTTTGCTCGGGAGATCTTTCGCTTACATGGCCTACCCAGGGTCATTGTCTCAGACAGGGGAAGTCAGTTTGTGTCCCGGTTCTGGCGAGCTTTTTGTGCACAGTTGGGAATTCAGCTTGCTTTCTCCTCTGCGTATCATCCGCAGTCTAATGGGGCCACAGAATGAGGCAATCAGTCCTTGGAGCAATTCCTGCGTTGCTATATTTCTGATCATCACAACAACTGGTCAGACCTCTTACCATGGGCGGAGTTTGCTCACAATAGCACTCTGAATTCTGCTTCCCGTTTGTCCCCGTTTATGGCGAATTATGGTTTCCCTGACTCGTTTTTGTTCCTCAGCGTATCCCTGCATTAGAGGAACATCTCTGTGGTCTTCGTTCCACTTGGGTACAAGTCCAGGAGGCTTTGCGACAGGCTAACAAGAGGTACAGACTCCATGCTGACCACAGACGCCTGCCTGCGCCTTCCTACTAGGTCGGGGACAGGGTCTGGCTGTCATCTCGCAACCTCCGACTTCATGTTCCTTCTCTGAAGTTTGCACCTTGGTTTATTGGGCCTTTCCGTATCCTTCGCAGGATAAATCCAGTGGCTTACGCGTTGGACCTTCCTTCTAGTATGCGCATATCTAATGTGTTTCATGTCTTCTTATTGAAACCTTTGGTCTGCAACCGTTTTACCACCTCGGTGCCACGTCCTCACCCTATACAGGTTGAGAACCATGAGGAGTATGGAGTACAGTCCACTGTTGACTCCCATAGGTTCCGTGGGCGCATACAGTACCTGGTGCATTGGAGGGGGTACGGTCCGGAGGAACGCTCTTGGGTCCCATCCTCGGACGTACATGCCCCTGTCCTCCTCCGTGATTTCCATAGACATTTTCCCCTCAAGCCCGGTGGTCCCCTGAGGGGGAGGGGTCATTGAGGAGGGGGTACTGTCAGGGCTGTGTTCAGCCCTTCCTTCTCTGTGCTGGTAGCTCAGCTGTCAGCTAATTGCCAGCTTCCATCTCTCCAGTGATCCACCTGTTGATGATCCGCTCGTCAGCTGCCTACTTAAGGACTTCCAGTTCATTTGGTCTTCACCTGTGTTAACATCACTACAGACTTTCTCCTGCGTTCCAGTTGAAGACCTGCTTGACTATGTTCCCTCTGGCTACAGATCCTGCTTGCTGGACTCTACCTTTATCCCTGGCTCTTGGACATTGGCTTGGCTGACTACCCACTCCGGTTACTGAACCCTGGCTTGTTTTACTACACTTACTCTGTTTGCCTTTTTATTATTAAACAAGTGTGATTTAGGCCCCATGCACACGAGACGCTGTTATTTGCTGTTGAACGCGCGTTCAGAGGCAGTTGGACGCTTTTTTCAACTGCTCCTGAACCCATTCAATGTTATCCTATGTGTCCATGCACACACTCTCGTTTTTTGGCGTTTACAAGCAGTTGCGTTTAACCTCGTTTTTCCAGAAGCAAAAAAATGGGTTCAGACGCAAAAGTTTTCACGTTTCAGACGCTAAACGCTGCTAACCGCGGCTAAACGCGGCTAAACGCGGTACCGGCGTTTTGCCGCGTTTGCGTTTATAAGCGGTTTTAAAGGTGACCTATTTTTTAACATTAGAAATCTCAAAAATGATGGCAAATGATGAAAAACTATTAAAAAATATAAAAGAAAACTGTAATTGCTTGCATCGCATTGTGGACAATCCACAACTTGTGGCAGGTAAAGTGGCAAGTGGACAATCAACAACTTGTGTCAGGTGATGTGGCCAGGTGACGTGGCCAGGTGACGTGGCAAGTGGACAATCCACAGCTTGTGGCAGGTGACGTGGCCAGGTGACGTGGCAGGTAACGTGGCCAGGTGACGTGGCCAGGTGACGTGGCAAGTGGACAATCCACAACTTGTGGCAGGTGACGTGGCCAGGTGACGTGGCAGGTGACGTGGCAAGTGGACAATTCACAACTTGTGGCAGGTGATGTGGCACGTGATGTGGCCAGGTGACGTGGAAAGTGGACAATCCACAACTTGTGGCAGGTGACGTGGCTAGATGACGTGGCAGGTAATGTGGGCAGGTAACATGGCTAGGTGACGTGGCCAGGTGACGTGGCAAGTGGACAATCCACAACTTGTGGCAGGTGACGTGGCCAGGTGACGTGGCAAGTGGACAATCCACAACTTGTGGCAGGTGACGTGGCCAGGTGACGTGGCAGGTGACGTGGCAAGTGGACAATTCACAACTTGTGGCAGGTGAAGTGGCCAGGTGACGTGGCACGTGATGTGGCCAGGTGACATGGCAAGTGGACAATCCACAACTTGTGGCAGGTGACGTGGCCAGGTGACGTGGCAGGTGACATGGCAAGTGGACAATCCACAACTTGTGGCAGGTGACGTGGCCAGCTGACGTGGCAGGTAACGTGGCCAGGTGACGTGGCAGGTAACATGGCCAGGTGACGTGGCCAGGTAACGTGGCAAGTGGACAATCCACAACTTGTGGCAGGTGACGTGGCACGTGATGTGGCAAGGTGACGTGGCAAGTGGACAATCCACAACTTGTGGCAGGTGACGTGGCCAGGTGACGTGGCCAGGTGATGTGGCCAGGTGACGTGGCAGGTGACGTGGCAAGTGGACAATCCACAACTTGTGGCAGATGATGTGGCAAGTGATACGCTAAATACAAGTACACTGCTGCTCTCTCAGCTGCTGCTACTCACTCTGGTCTCACAAACTGGCTGAAATGGTTAAAATTTACTGTTTTTTGAGCTTAGGGAGGGTCTATGATGAAACGCTTATAAACGCAAACGCGGTTAAACGCCGCTAAACGCGGCCGCAAACGCGGCAAAACGCGCGTTTATAAACGCCGGTTTCAGCGTTTAAAAACGTGTGTTCAGCAGAGTTTGCACCTGCGTCTCGTGTGCATGGGGCCTTAACTGTACTTCTGTCTCAGTCTGATTCATGGTTCCTGACAGGCTCTCCGTTCTTACCGCGCTGTGATTGGCCAAAGCATGCGGGTCATAGTGCATGCTTGGCCAATCATTAGCCTGCAATGCACTGTCATGCCTCAGTGAATTATGGGCCATGACGCGCCACTCGAATTTGGCGCGAACAGCCCATAATGTTCAAAAGTCGACGAACATGATTGTGACTCGAACTCGAAGCTCATCCCTAATCAGGATGTGCCAACACAGGAGCAGAAACAAGGGCAGCCTTGAGACTCTCAAAGGCCTTAATGGACTCCGGAGACCAACTCTGTGGGTTACCGTCTTTTCTGGTCATATTAGTCAGGGGCTTGACTAGGGACAAGAAGTTACGAATAAACTTCTGATAATAGTTGGCAAAGCCAAGAAAATGCTGCAGAGGACGTAAACCCACGGTTCGGGGCCACTAGTAGAACAGCAAGCAGGATCTGGAGCCAGAAGGAACGTCAACCAAGCAAGTCTTTAACAGGAACACAGGAGAGTGTCTTTAGAGATGTGACCAAGGCAAAGGCAGAGATCATCTGGGCTGGATGGCTTAAGTAAGCAGGACTGACGAGCAGGATATCATCAACAGGTGAGTCACTATGGAGATATAGGAGCTGGCAACTAGCTGACAGCTGAGAGGCCAGCTCAGAGAAGGAAGGGCTGAGCCCAGCCCCGACACAGGTTAAGGGTGAGCCTTGGGATACTCTGAGAAAACATCTAACAAACTTTGATGGAGGACTCTAACTCTGATCTGCTCCTTCAGGGTGAGAACCACCCTCTTAAATGTGAAGTGTAACTATATTTTCCAAACAGGGACTCCTCCAAAAGAATTTGCTTGGTGTTGCATTTAGTCTCCCAGGGATGCCTCAGCCCTCAGGCTGGGTCTTACTCCCGCAGAAACAAGAGGAAGCTGTTCTAGGCCCCAGCCTATTAATACCTCTCAGCCCTCTGCTTGTCACTCACTCTCCTTACCAGGAATTGGCTGAAGAATTATGAATATGCAGGCCAGGTTTAAAGCTCTCCCGCCCACTATATCCCAAAGCTTAGTGGTATGCATGGGAAAGTAGCAAAGCCTGCACCAGCAGAACCTAGAACAGACACTAACAATTGATCACCGCTCTTCCTGATTACTCCCTGATTACAGGGAGGCCAAAAACTAAATGTACCTAACACTAGTAACCTATTAAGGGGCGCTACAGTAGAATGATCAGACAGAGGGTATCTTTGACTTGAACTTTACTGAACAGGTGCAAAATAGGATTATCAGTGCAAACGGATCAAAATGGGAAAATGGTGTGCATACAGTACTGAACAATGTTATACCCATTGCGACACTGTACAAACAGGAGCTCATAAGAGCAATCATTCTGTGGCTCGATAAGGACACTAGGTGACAGTAAAACACAGTCTCTATGAAGCTCTGTAGCCACAAATACTAGAGAACAACCAATATTTCAGTAAACAGTACAAAAACACCAACTTGCGATTAGCCTCTGCAACAATGTCTCTCACAATGAAATCTAGAGTAGACTTGACAAATAGAACATCTGGAGTACAACTGGGGGGATCCGGAGTGGAGAAGGATCTGGGGGTTTTGGTAGATCATAAGCTCAATAATGGCATGCAATGCCAAGCTGCGGTTTCCAAAGCGAGCAAAGTCCTTTCTTGTATTAAGAGAGGTATGGACTCCAGAGAGAGAGATATCATTTTGTCCCTGTACAAATCATTAGTAAGACCTCATCTGGAATATGCAGTTCAGTTTTGGGCCCCAGTTCTCAAAAAGGATTTTGGGGAACTGGAGAAAGTGCAGAGAAGGGCAACCAAACTGATAAGAGGCATGGAAGGAGCTCAGCTATGAGGAAAGATTAGAGGAACTGAATTTATTCTGTCTTGAGAAGAGGAGATTAAGTGGGGATATGATCAACATGTACAAATATATAAGGGGTACATATAGTGAACTTGGTGTTGAGTTATTCACTTTACGGTCAACACAAAGGACAAGGGGGCACTCTTTACGTCTAGAGGAAAAGAGATTTCACCTCCAAAAACTGAAAGGTACAAAATATAACTGGGTACTAACATTTATAGGTAAAGTTGATCCGGGGAATATCCGATTGCCTCTCGGGGGATCAGGAAGGATTTTTTTCCCCTGCTGTAGCCAATTGGATCATGCTCTGCTGGGGTTTTTCGCCTTCCTCTGGATGAACTGTGGGTATAGAATTAGGTTTATGGGATTGTATGATATTATTATTTTATTTTTTTAGGGTTGAACTGGATGGACTTGTGTTTTTTTTTTCAACCTGACTAACTATGTAACTATGGAGGGATCTATGGGCTGACATCACAGAAAAGCGGCTGGAAAAGTTCCAGAGATTTTTTTTTAATACAGGTGGGCAGTTGGAGATGCAGGGGCACCCCATCTGAAGCACAGTACTCTGGTATAATTTGAGCAGGGCTTTCTACAGTGGCTGGGTCTTCCATAAAAGCTGCATACTCTTGGGTTTCTGCTCAGCAGTAGGCAAGCCAGTACTAATTGTGGAGGACTGCAGATCTCATGCCCAGCCAGCTCTACCTAATCAGGTACAGTTTCTCTGAGATTCAGAGGATGGGAGACAGGAAAACTTACATTCCTGAGGTGTGTCCAGAAGCCATGGGGATTTTGGGAACCAAATTGTGTATCTGAGATTGGTGAGCCAAGGGGCACTCAGCTGAATCAATTTACACACAACGCCTTAACGTGCCAAAAATGCATTGCATCACTATGGCTCCATGTAGACTGAAGCTGATAAACTGCAGTTTATTGGCGTTTTGGCGATTTTTAAAAAGCCAATTAACTGCACTCTATGTTAGCCTATGTGTTCATGTACACATAGCGTTTTTTAGCGTTAATGAGCAGTGGAGTTAATGGGCTTTTTTCTGAACGTAAAAAAATTTGCGCTCAAAGTGCCGTTTTTCGGCGGGAAAAACGCAAAAAATCACAAAACGCTGAAAAACGCTAATAAACGCTCAAAAACGCTGGTCGCCAGCGTTTTTTAGTGTTTTTTGATCCATTGAAAAAAAAAAAAAAGCTAAAAAACGCTACACTGAAAAACGCTAATAAACGCTAGTAAAAAACGCTGATAAAAGCTATATTTTAAAGCAGCTTTTTCTGCCAGAAATCTGGCGTTAAAAACTACCGTTTTTGAGCTTCTGTTTACATGGAGCCTTACAGTTTGGTGTAAGGGGATAAAAATGGAAATAAATAAATACATTATAAATATAACAAAATGGCAACAAAGAGTATTACTGGGCCTAAACTGTAAATTAGATGTGAAGGCAAACATTTAAAACCATAAAAGGTACTCCGTACCACTCTAGAAATTACCATTTACTGTACATAAAAAAATTATTGTACAGCATGCTAAAAGTACCTTTTTGGGAGCTTTAATGCTTCCTATTTAGCACAATAATCAGAAACAGCAGTGGACAGCTCAAAAGCACAACAGTGCATCATTGCCAGTGACCCTGCTGCTGGGTCCCAAACTTCAAGTTCCAACAGCCATTATCAGCACCGTTGTCTATAGTTCCACAGTGGGACTGTACATGTAGGGGTGACAATGCAACCACCGCTTTGAAAGGCAGTGGGTGAGTAAAATTATCCTAAATGCGGTCCTATGGCCACAACGCTGTTTCTTACATTCACAGGTATTCTAGAGTTAAAATAAAAAAGAGAGCTTTTAATATTACCAGGTGAATGGGAAAACATTTATTTTAATGTTCTGGGTTTACACTTAGAAAAAAACTGAAGTACTTTTTGGTTAACTTAATATAGATTTTTTTTTTTTTTTTGCGAGGTGTAGATGTTCAACATAATTGTTTTATTATTTGTGTAACATCCTTATTTTACAAAAAAGTGTCAGCAGTGCATCCTTGCAACTTGCTTTTAATCAATTAAGCCCCGGACCATTTCGCTGGCCAAAGACCAGAGCACTTTTTGCGATTCAGCACTGCGTCGCTTTAACTGACAATTGCGCGGTCGTGCGACGTGGCTCCCAAACAAAATTGACGTCCTTCTTTTCCCACAAATAGAGCTTTCTTTTTTGTGGTATTTTATCACCTCTGCGGTTTTTATTTTTTGCAAATAATTTTATAGAGCGACAATTTTGAAAAAAAATCAATATTTTTTACTTTTTACTATAATAAATACAGTATCCCCAAGAAATCTATGTAGCGGCCTCACCCCTCTCCCTTGCTTTATCGGTTATATGGCTGTTGTCTAGGGGTACCTGGGGGAGAGATATGAGACACACCACGGCCCATGACCTCCCGTAGCTAAGAGGTGAAGGCCAGAAGATTGGGCTTTTGTGTAGGTGCCCTAGAGTCAAGTCCAGTCCTTCGTCCCTGACTCCTTTGCTTAGTAACCCAAGTTCCATACAGTGAATAGGTACAACTGAGTTTTATTCTTCTTGCCAAGCAATAAAACAATCTTTCTCCTTTGGAAAATGGGGGACAGATCGAGGCACAATCTTTTCCCTTCTTGCTGCTGCCCACTGTGCTGTCACCAGTGGTGAATAGTCACTACCACTGACTAGGTAATATAGAACGTGAATTACCTTCGCTCACTTTGCCCCTGTCAGAGGAAGAAATCCGTCCAAGGGAGAAGTGGAGGCCTCTCCGTCACCAGCGATGCTGCGCTGGACTCTTCGGAGAAGTTACTGCGCACCAGTCCTCACAAACTCAGACACGGGCACCCAAGGCATTAGGACCCCCTTGGATTCCTCCACCCTCGCGGAACTCAGTCGAAGGTACTGAGCCCCAGCCATCCGCCATACTACCTCACCCCAGGCTAAAGGTGCCTGAGATGGACTCCATCTCCGCTCCAGCTAGGCCAAGGGCACCTAGGCCTGGAACACCGGAACGCCAGCACCCAAGCTGAAGGTGCCTGGGCGCGGCCACGTCCACCGACTCTCTCCCCAAGGTCAGGGCCTCCGCCCCTTTTATGACCTCTCCCTTTGCATCACAGCGGGTTCCCCACCCCGCTGTACCAGCTCCAGGGAAGGACAAAAAGGCACAGTTCGCGATGTGAGTTCAGCTCCGGTCCAAGGCAACAGCGCCACCCATGGACCCCAAGGAACTTCACACCACCAGAGTCCTCACATAATTCAAATACCCGCTACACTCTCCCCCTGGTGATTTGACACTGGTCCCCAGTGTCTGGTACAAACTCATACCCCACGAAGGGTGGTGTCATAAGTTCAGCCCAAAAACCAAACTACACAATTTAGCCCCGAATTGTGCCAAGACCTGAATGGGAAAGGGAAAACTTAAAACAATATAACTATAAAACTTTTCCAATAACATACTTTAAATATCTCACACATTTACATTCCTCCCTCCCTCTGACTATCTAAGGACCACCCATTCTCAGTAGTCTTGACAGACGAGTCTCCTGCAGAGGGAAAGAAAAGAAACATACATCCTATCAACATGTGTGTTTGCTTGGAATGAATGAGTCTATCCTAGAAGAAACCCATTCACTCCAATAAGTGCTGCATAATGTCAAAAAAACAAACAATCGTTGCGCAACACTGCCACCTGGTGACAGTGCCGCGGTCAAGACACTCATCACTTCTAGATAAACTTTCCTCTTGAACATTTTCTCTGTGACCCTGCAAAACCCAAAGTCACTGATTTCTTTTGAGTGTCAGGAGAACAAGGAAGAACAAACAAAAACAGCTCCCATATCTCCAACAAGTAGAAATGCCCAAATACAAAAAAAAACTAGGGCACAGTCCCTGTGTTCCGGCAAAGGCACTCCGGAAAGTTCAGCCAAGAGTAGAAAAGAAAAGCACACGGGAGTCTCTTTTTCCCTCTCTTCTTTTACAAGTAAAACCTTGGATGAGGCAATGATATAGGCTTCAGACGATCATCAAAAGCCTCCACATGGTACTCAACACTCTTTCCTTCCTTGCGGCAGATCACCACTTTGTCCGCATGAATGTGTCTTCCCAGCATCCATTTAGCTTTACAGTCCTGGAACTTCTTGGTGACCGTTGGTGAACAGGAAAGGTACCGCTGTGCTTGCTGTACTTTCAGTTTGTCCCACACAAAGGTATCATACATCTTTGCCGAAAGACCTCCACCTCATAGAACAGTTCCCGAGGCAGATACGGGTATTCCCACCCATATTCCTGAGCAACCTTCTGGCCAAAGAGACGCTGCAGCCTTGACAAAGGTGGCATAGTAGCTCGGTCTCCTTCTCCAGGTGGAACAATCGCTTCTGGGTAGCGAGGTGCATTCACCACCTCAGTAGATCTGGGCCTAGGAGCCCGCAGTGATTGACGTTGCACTCCCGCAACAGGAGCAGGTGAAATGGATGTTGAATCCAGAAGGGAAACTTCAGACAGAGGACCAGATTCTTCCCTAGGCGCCGGGACCTCCACCCGGGGTGTACTATCCCCAGTAGACATAGGTGGGTCCCTTGTAACACGGGCCAAGGGTAACTTCATTCTGTCTCATCACTTCTGGTGGAAGATTTCGTCTATCTCCCCATCATCGCCATTGTCAGACAATGAATCCAGGTCAGAGGTGTCGTAGCACTCAGCGGGCAGATAATTCCCAGTCACGGAACTATCCCCCTTGACGGCCTCTACCGACTGTGGACTACTGCCACTTTCTACCACACAGACAGTCCCAACCCCTGGCTCACCTGGGCCTTTAGAAGAACAGCGATGTCCAGGACTTTTCCTACCGGAGCCATCCAGGCCAGGCAAGCAGTGGGGCGAAGCTCTTCCACGACCACACGAGGCCATCACTAGGCCGACTTTTCTCTTCGGCGGTCGGAGCAGGGAGCTGCTGGTGACCGAGGCAGCATCCTCGGATTTTTCTCTTTTCACCTCTGTTTGGGCAGTCACTTCGCCTGGATCAGTGCGCACGAGGAACGCACCAGCATCGATCTCTCCCTCCGGAGTGGCAGTCCCTGTGAGGTAGTTGAGGTGGAAAGCCCGAGGCTTTTCTGTGGATGGTTCCAGCTCGAAAAGGAATTTTTTGCAGACCTCACAGCGCCCAAACGGCTTCAGCTGGACCACCAGTCCCGAACAGCCGGGACAGATCACACCGAGGGCTTCCATGTCTCTACAGGTAAAGAGAGCCAATCGCCCCCGGGGCCTTAGTCTTATCCCCGTATCCATAATTGGAGCAGCCAGAGAAGACATATCCGCGAAGGAAGGAACGGAAATCCACGGAGCACTTGAAGCCATCCTCTCTCTTTGCTGCTCCATTGTACACTGACCCACCGGCGCCGGAATCTCCACATGCGTACGTCCACGTGGCCGGACTCCTCCCACCTTCTGCACTTGTTCGCAGGCTTTTCTCTTTCCCCGCCCACGAACTACGCAGTTGTGGGTTGCCTCGTGGCGCGTTGGCCAATATGGCCGACCTACTCAGAACTCCACCGGACAGCAAAGTTCAAATTCAGACACCATACACATATCCCGGATACGATGCCCCCACGTGTAGCGGCCTTGCCCCTCTCCCTTGCTTTATCGGTTATATAGCTGTTGTCTAGGGGTACCTGGGGGAGAGATATGAGACACACCACGGCCCATGTCCTCCCGTAGCTAAGAGATGAAGGCCAGAAGATTGGGCTTTTGTGTAGGTGCCCTAGAGTCAAGTCCAGTCCTTCGTCCCTGACTCCTTTGCTTAGTAACCCAAGTTCCACACAGTGAATAGGTACAACTCAGTTGTATTCTTCTTGCCAAGCAATAAAACAATCTTTCTTCTTTGGAAAATGGGGGACAGATCGAGGCACAATCCTTTCCCTTCTTGCTGCTGCCCACTGTGCTGTCACCAGTGGTGAATAGTCACTACCACTGACTAGGTAATATAGAACGTGAATTACCTTTGCTCACTTTGCCCCTGTCAGAGGAAGAAATCCGTCCAAGGGAGAAGTGGAGGCCTCTCCATCACCAGCGATGCTGCGTCAGACTCTTTGGAAAAGTTACTGCGCTACAGTCCTCACGAACTCAGACACGGGCACCCAAGGCATTAGGGCCCCCTCGGATTCCTCCACCCTCGCGGAACTCAGTCGAAGGTACTGAGCCCCAGGCATCCACCATAGTACCTCACTCCAGGCTAAAGGTGCCTGAGATGGACTACGTCTCCGCTCCAGCTAGGCCAAGGGCGCCTAGGCCTGGAACACCGGAACGCCAGCACCCAAGCTGAAGGTGCCTGGGCGCGGCCACGTCCTCCGACTCTCTCCCCAAGGTCAGGGCCTCCGCCCCTTTTATGAACTCTCCCTTTGCATCACAGCGGGTTCCCCACCCCGCTGTACCAGCTCCAGGGAAGGACAAAAAGGCACAGTTTGCGGTGTGAGTTCAGCTCCGGTCCAAGGCAACAGCGCCACCCAGGGACCCCAATGACCCTCACACCACCAGAGTCCTCACATAATTCAAATACCCGCTACATCTATAAAAAAAAAAATTACACAGTTTAGGCCGATACGTATTCTTCTACATATTTTTGGTAAAAAAAAAATCGCAATAAGTGTATATTGATTGATTTGCGCAAAAGTCAAGCGTCTACAAAATAGGGGATTGTTTTTGTGACAGGAGGGTCACTTTGGACACAGGGTGAGCCAGGAAACCATGGACATTAATAAATCTTGGACTACCTAAAATGTAATATTTATCCACCATATTCCCAAGGATATCTGTAAAGGACTATTTGCTGATTCTGAGCTCAACAGGTTAATTGAGAGATACTGATGTGTTCAGCCTCGGTCACCTGTCTGCCTAGTGTAGTGCTAATGAGTCGCAGCTTCTAAGGGACCTGTTCATTGTTTGTGGTGATGTGGATTGGGGAAATTAAGTCTGTCCTTGTGTGTATTGTAAAGTACCAGACAGTCTGGTGAATATAAAGGTCATGCATAGTTATTTAAACATAAAGGGGATTAGAACCTGTTGTCTCCTAGCAGACGTCAAAATAATGTGTATTGGCTCTTGTTATGTTGTGGGTGGAGCTGGACCATTGTTCATTTTAGGTTAATGCAGTATTGGATGGGTATAAAAGTTACAATGTTTTTCTCAATAAATTCATTCGATCCTAGGAAGATACAGAGTGCGTCTCGTTCTTCCAGAAGGAGTAATTCCTATGGGAAAGGGTTGTCTGACTGTGGAGGATCGACAGGGAATTTGTGTCCAGGAGAGGGAAGATATTTAAACGGCGTTACCCCCTTTCGTATTTGGAGCGCCATTACATTGGTTGGCAGCAGCGGGATTTTCCCTCCAGTTCCTGGGACACTCCAAACCACCACAGTGAATGACCAGCTATGCAGCCGAAGGAGGGTGATGCAGGACCCCGGTCAGTTGAAGACTTGTTTCAGCAACGAGTTCGACAGCGCTTGGCATTATATGGTGCTAACCCATCAGAGACCGCCATACAGGAAGCCATTAGAGGCATCCAGCTGCAGGATGCGCGACAAAAGAGAGAATGAGAGCGACAAGAGAGAGAACGAGAGCGACAAGAGAGAGAACTAGCGCGACAAGAGAGAGAACTAGCGCGACAAAAGAGAGAATGAGAGCGTCAAGAGAGAGAACGAGAGCGACAAGAGAAAGAACTAGAGCGACAAAAGAGAGAGCTAGAGCGGCAACATGAGCAGAGAATGGCGGAAATACGGCAATCGGAGACACCACCTAAAGAAGCAGCACCAACTGAAAGGAGAGGAGAGATACAGATACCAGCCGACATGGAAACGGAATTCAGAAGGAGGTTGCGAGAGATGCAGATACAGCATAGAGGACCAGTATCAGAGGAGGTCCTGCTGGGATGGTCTGATTCAATCCGCTGCGAACTCTGGAAGAAAGCGCTAGCTCTCGAGCAGCAACACCAGGGAAAAGTTCTCCCCTCCATCCATGTAAGGTACTGGTCGCAGTATGAAGTACGAATGCTGTTATTGGGGGAACAACCGAAGCAGGAGTGGACAGCTGAGTTAAGCAGGCTGATCCGGGCAGAGATGCGGTTGGACGAGAGCTACTGGGCCCTCCGGTGGTATGTAGCCCAAGAGTGCCAGCAGTCAGCGGATGACAGCCCCACGGAAGGCTTTGACTATAATGGCCTGGGATTGTTGTATTGGAGGCTGTCTGAGGACCCTGACTTTGGGAGTGATCGGGAGTGGCGTTTGGAGGAAATAATGGAGCACAGAGAGCAAAGACTGAATGTCTCGGAAGGGCACTGGGCACAGGAAGATTTGGAGTTTCTGGCCGTTCAGGAATGGGAGCTGGAGATTGCCTACAAACAGCTGCTAGACTCTGCTCAGCAGCAGGGTGGGGCTCCCTTTGCCTGGGACTATCAGGAAATACCAGTTGACAACTATGAAATCCTGGCTGAAGAATCTGCAGTGGAAAATCTGAAGATTGCCACCCCTAAAGCCGAAGTGGATGATATGGAGTTCCAGGGAGCTAGCCTGGCTGAAGAATCGGCAGTGGAAAAATCTGAAGATTGCCATTCCTAAAGCTGAAGTGGATGATATGGAGTTCCAGGGAGCTAGGGCAGTTGGCTCATCTCCCCAGCCACAGATTACAGAAGGTATGGACTTAAGGGACTGTTCAGAGGATGTTATGGATTATGCATCGCCTGCCCAACTACTGGCAGCAGGATAGGGTACTGCAGACCCCTGCTCTACACCCGTGGCAGTTTTGGAGGCCCGAGGTGAGAAGGTGATGGTTCCTCTTTCCCAGGGGATTTCAGAGATGCAGGGGGGAGAAGCAGCCCTTTTCCCTCCCCAACAGTTAGCCAGAGTAGATGGTGTGGAGTCCCCAGCAGAAGTGCTGGCAACAGGGCAGAGTGATAGCAACCTCTGCCCAGCACCGGAAACAACTGTGGAGTTTCAGGGAGCTGGGGCAGTTGGCCCATCTCTCCAGCAACAAGCTGAGGTGGTAAAGCTTTTACCCCCAGCTGAATCACTGGCAGCAGGGCAGAATGCTACCGGCCGCTGCACACAACTGCCACTTGAGCGGATATTGGTGGATGGGACTGCGGTCTCCACTCACAGCAACCCAGCGCAAGAGCTGGCAACAGAGCAGAGTGCCGCGGGCCTCTGCTCTCAACTAACGGAAGAGGGAGTTCCTGTGGTACTGGATGGGACTTCGGTCCTCACTGACACAACCCCAGAAAATGGTGTGACACTGGGACAGGAGGATGTCAGCCTTGCTTTGCAAGCACTGGGGGGATTTTCACCTACCACAAGTGGATGGGACTTCAGTCTCCACTTGTATACTCCAGGGATGCTGGGCAGTCGGCCCAGATCCCCAACAGCATGACGGACTGAGCCCAGTCACCCTGTCTTCTCCCCAGCGGCGGGTATGTTCTCTGCGAGAGGCAGAGGTTGGCTGGGTAAGTAATGCTCTGTTTGGAGCAATTTATTTGGGGTACTGTGTGGATACCGGCATTAGAAGAATGGACCTATGGACTAACTTCGGAGTCAACCCGTCTGGGGTCACCTCCTGTGTTAGTCTCCTGCCAAAAGGGGAGATGTGTGACAGGAAGTTCACGTTGGACACAGGGTGAGGCAAGAAACCATGGACATTAAGAATATGGCTTGGATTGCTTGAAATTGAAATAGTAATATTAGTCCACAATATTGTCTTATTCTGAACTTAACAGGTTAATTGAGAGATACTGAGGTGTTCAGCCTCAATCACCTGTTTGCCTAGTGTAATGCTAATGAATTCCAGCTTCTAGAAGACCTGTTCATTGTGTGTGGTGATGTGGTTTGGGGAAATTAAGTCTATCCTTGGGAAGATACAGAGTGCGTCTCGTTCTTTTAGAAGGATTAATTCCTATGGGAAGGGGTCGGCTGGCTGTGGAGTATCGACAGTGAATTTGTGTCCAGGAGAGGGAAGAGATCTAAACAGCGTTTTACCCCCTTTCATATTTGGGGTGTTGTTACAGTTTTATGGCATTTTTATTATTTATTTTTTTTACTAGCAATGGTGGCGGCGATCTGCGATTTTTATTGTGTCTGCGACTTTATGGCGGACACATCAGACACTTTTGACACATTTTTGGGACCATTGTCATTTTTACAGCGATCAGTGCTATAAATATGCACTGATTACTGTGAAAATGGCACTGGCAGTGAAGGGGTTAACCACTAGGTGGCGATGAAGGGTTAAGTGTGTCCTAGGGAGTGATTCTAACTGTTAGGGGGTGTGGCTACGAGTGACACATCACTGATCGCTGCTCCCGATGAGAGGGAACAGACAATCACTGACAGTGTCGCTAGGCAGAACGGGGAGATGCTTGTTTACACTTGCCTCCCCCCATTCTGCAGCTCTATGACCCGATCGCAGGACACCGGCGGACATCGAGTCCGTGGGTCCCGCGGGCATGGTCACGGAGTTCGCGGCGGGAATTTCAAAGTGACGTAAATATACGTTACTTTGCCCAGCCGTGCCATTCTGCCCACTTAAATGTACAGGAGGCGGTCCTTAACCGGTTAAATATAATCAATGCCCCCTGCAGTTGCCAGAGAACTACTGCAAAGTGGAGAAACAGGGGTCCCTCTGCTTCCATTCTTGTGCCCAAATCTGGGACCAGTGTTCATTTTTGTTGATGATCTCATGGTCAGCTCTTGAACACAAGATAGAGAGGGGGTGAGATAGTTGGACGTGACGCAGAACTTTCTAACTATATAATTTACAGTGCTGTTTATACCTATGTATTTCATATTTAATATACAGTACTATTACCTGTCTTTTTCCCATGTATGCTTAAAAACTTTGAAAAATAGTTACAACTCAAGGAACTCCTAGAAACGTTTTAAGGAACCCTAGGTTGCCATGGAATTCTGGTTGAGAATGAGTATTTTAGAGAGGTTTTCTTGGAATTATTAATTTTTTTCTGCATCTTTCTGGAGCCTGGTCACGTGACCAATGTCTCAGCAGTGTTCGTGTAATCTCTAATAAATGATCCTGGGGGACTAATGTCATATAACTTTTCAAGTAGCTTATGTTTAAGTAACTATGACTTTACTTTTGTTTCAGGTCTGCTTTACCCATCTGCTTGAGCAGATATACTAAGTGGTGCACTTACACTTGTATAATTTTCTTTCTTTTCCCCTTTCCATGACATTGCCATCCGCCAAATAGTTATAAATATTTGTAGTGTTCTAAGCGGGAAGAGGGACTGTTGGCCTAGTAGTGCAAGCAGTTCAAATATCTCTTAAAGCGGAGGTTCACACACATTCTTAACCTAATGTTATCCCCATCAGTGCATTGCACTGATGTTCAAATGAGAATTATTTTTTTTTTTTAGTGCTGTAATTACCGTATTATAGCTGTATATTGTGGCACTTCCTGTCTTCTACTCCCGTGGGAGTCTATTGCCTTTCCCTGGCGCCGCACTGTCTCCTGGGAGCTAAGTGTCAGGCTTCTTAGGAGTCAGTGCGGAACGTCGCCACGAAATCTCGTGAGATCGTGGTTTGGTTGACATCACAACGGGGCGGTAACTTTCAATGACACCACCCGTTGTGATGGCAACCATGATGTTTACGGCGCTGCTCGCAATAAAGACCGAGTATGCGTGGGATCGAGCTGTGAATGCTGCTTCCAGCATTCACCGCATCAAGGAAATGAGTGCTTGTGGGCTTCACAGTGCCCACAAGCAAATAGGAAACGTCCTTCTTCGTTTTATATAAGTTATTCTTATATATAAAATCGGACAGCGGATGCTTAAAGACAACAGAACAGTGAGTATTCTTTTAGAATAGAAAAAATAAATGAATGACAAAAAAAATAAAAAATGATCAGCCGCGGAACCTTCACTTTAATGTGTGATGGCAGGGTTTTGTCGGAAAATCCGACCGTTTGTATGCTCTATCGGACAATTGTTGTCGGATTTTCCGACAACAAATGTTGGATAGCATGTTTTCAAATTTTCCGACAAAAAAAGTGTGATGTTGGATTATCCGATCGTGTGTACAAAAAAATCCAAAGTACAAACACGCATGCTCAGAAGCAATGCTAACCATAGCACAACATTAGCAGAAGTTGCCCAAAGGGTGGCGCTAAAGAGCTGAAAAAACACGTAGCTTCGTATTTGTTGGCTGACAAAGTTTTGCCGTCTGTATGCAGAACAAGTTCACGGCCAATGCCCTTCGGACAAAATTCCATGGCTTTGTCCGATGGAAATATGATCGTGTGTACGAGGCTTTAGAACAATCATGCCTAGTATAAGCTGATCCTTGACTAATTGACGGCAGATAAAAGAAATTGTGTGAATAGTCCTGTGGCAAAAATATAAAGAAAATATAAAGAAAATATACAAATAACATTTTAGTAGGATGGATTTGCACACTTACCTCTTCATAGCCTGTATGCTTTTGTTTCAAACCTATTGGATTAAAAACATGTATTAAATTAGTATAATAAAACCCATTCTGTATTTACAAGAAAATATAACAGACTTGCAGCCTAAAGAGTTAACAGTGCCAGATTTAAAATTCCTTTCTATTTAATGGCATTTCTGTGGGCGTCATGGATATTATACTGAAAATTGCAAAGCTTGAAGAAGAGACACGTGGCTTATTTATCTTGTCATGAGCGCTGCGTTAACAGAGCATATTTGGCAATCAGTTATTGTAATTTATTCAGAGAATGTCCAACCACAAAGTGTATTTAGGGTGTAATCTGGCATGATTAGCCCAAAAAAAATCACCTTTGTAGAGTCCAAGTCCCTTAAAGCGGACCTTCAGTAATTTTTTCAACTTTCCATCTTTTTAATCTTCTGTCCTTGTTGTTTTAACTTTGGATAGTAAAACATTTTTTTCTGCCAGTAAATACCTTATACAGCCCACTTCCTGTTTCTTTCCAGGAAAAAAGCCTAGGCTTATGACATCACACACAGCTCTCTCTCTCTCTCATGAGAGTTTGCCAGGAAGGGAGGGGGAATGAGTCATAAAAGGGCCAATCAGAGCTGCAGGGCTGCAGAGCTGGAGGTGTGTCTCTGTATGTCCGTGTAAATCCAGGAAGTGAACAGGCAGCAGCTTCAGCTGCCCACAGTTAAAATGGATGCAGCCAGGCTTAGTGGAGGGAGATTTGGCAAGTTTTGGCAAGTATTTGGCAAGTATTTGGCAAGTACGGAATCACAGTATAGATAAAATAATATGCAAAGTGGTTGGAGGGAAGCTTAATAGCAAAGATGTTTTTATTACAAATTACATGAGCAGACTGCAGTTCCTCTTTAACCACTTGAGCCCCGGACCATTTGGCTAGCCAAAGACCAGGCTACTTTTTGCGATTCGGCACTGCGTCGCTTTAACTGACAATTGCGCAGACGTGCAACGTGGCTCCCAAACAAAATTGACGTCCTTTTTTTCCCCATAAATAGAGCTTTCTTTTGGTGGTATTTGATCATCTCTGCGGGTTTTATTTTTTGCGCTATAAACAAAAATTGAGCGACAATTTAAAAAAAATATATATATTTTTTACTTTTTGTTATAATAAATATCCCCCAAAAATATAATATTTTTTTTTTCCTCAGTTTAGGCCGATACATATTCTTCTACATATTTTTGGTAAAACAAAAGCCACAATAAGCGTTTGATTGGTTTGCGCAAAAGTTACAGCGTCTACAAAATAGGGGATAGTTTTATGGCATTTTTATTAATATTTTTTTTTTTACTAGTAATGGCGGTGATCAGCGATTTTTATCATGACTGCGACATTATGGCGGGCACATCGGACACTTTTGACACCATTTTGGGACCATTGTCATTTTTACAGCGATCAGTGCTATAAAAATGCACTGATTACTCTAAAAATTACACTGGCAGTGAAGGGGTTAACCTGTAGGGGGCGCTGAAGGGGTTAAGTGTCTTCTAGGGAGTGATTCTAACTTTTAGGGGACGTGGCTACGAGTGACACGTCACTGATCGCTGTTCCCGATGAGAGGGAACAGACGATCAGTGACATGTCACTAGGAAGAACAGGGAGATGTTGTGTTTACACTGACATCTCCTCATTCTTCAGCTCCATGACATGATCGTGGGACATTTATGGACATCGAGTCCGTGGGTCCCACGGTCACGGAGCTCGCGGCAGGGTCGCGAGCGCGCCAGCGACCACACGGCGCCAATTTAAAGGGGACGTATATATACGCCCATTTGCGCAGCCATGCCATTCTGTCGACGTAAAAAGTCGTGCGGCAGTCGGCAAGCGGTTAATGGATTTGATACACATTCGGACAGAAAAAAACCAATGTGTTTAATGGTTATTTTCACTTTCAAAATTAGTTCCAGACTACTGAGGAACCCAGACAACTGAATATATAATGTTAGACAGTCAATTTGGCCTTGTGTTTGCTCAGCAGTGATATTCAGTGTAAGATTCAAGTGTAAATATAGAAAAGCACAGCAGCCCAATCAAAATCCACCTTACTGTGGTGCAACCAATACAAATTGGATTCTAATTGCTTACTGTACTTTGCACTTATCTGTTTGTTTGTTCCATCCATCCTTTACTGAATAGGCCCACAAGCGTGATGATTTTTTAGGACTTTGCCTATTTATGGGCCTGTAAGCAGGCTAAAATAGCCAGTTAGACACTGACCCAGCCAGGAGGGTAGGAGGTAATGCCTTTCCCGGTTCTTTGGTCTTTTGGCAGGTTCTTCTCTGGGTCTGGCCCACTAATCATGTGATAAATAAATATGGGACAGTGGTCCGGTACAGGAGTTCGGCCCCTTAGAGAGATCCAGTGAAGTGGCTACAAGAAGTCCTCAGTAGAGAGCCAAGAGGTCCTGGACCCGTATTGGGTCCGATGCCCATAAAGGAATGAAATGGAGAATACCTGTGATGAGCAGAAGGATGTCACTTATCATTGCCTGGATGTAAAGTCATAAAAACCTGGGGTTTGACCCCAAGACACCAGCACTGGAGGAATGCCTTTGATGGACTTTGTACTGCAGGAATACTACCTTTGCAGGTATGACGGGGCAGCGCACAGCTTGTAGTTAGAGTTAGGGAATAATTATGCCTTTGAATATTGGACTCTGTAATTGCCTTTGCACTTTTCTAAGTAAAGCATGAAACGTTGTTCCTGTCTGGTCTGAACGTTGTTCCTGCTTGGTCTGAAGTTACTGAAAGGGGTTTAATGCAAGTAACTGGCACACGTAGTTCACATCGTGGGTCTTAAACAGATTGGGGTATGAACACATCATTGTGAAGTGGAATAGTGTGAAGACACAAGTGGTTACCTAGGGTAATGGAAATTTTACAGTATCCTGTCAATAGCGTATACCTTTTATAGGTGGAATGATTGCCTTCTCCTTCTGCCATTAGTCTGCTTCCCAGAGCAACGGGAGTGGAGTGCACGGCGGAGCCACTCCGCTACTGGGGAATTTTAGTGGAAAACACTGGACAGGTGGATGTGGACAAGGCTCGGCATGTCTCTCCTAAATGCTGACTATGGAGAAGGTGTAGAGAGGAGATATTGTTGGAAGTGTCAGCAGAGGAGCATTTTTTATTTCTTCTGAGTGGAACACCTCTGGGCAGCCGGAAGAGAGAGAGAGACTGCCTGCAGGACCACTGATCGCTGACCAGGTCTCAGTCTAAAAGCCCAGGGTAATCGGCCACAAGCGTCACTGACCTTTCTATAGGTTTAGTGCATCTGGTAAGCAGGCAACCCTTACTTCCCGTGGTGGTCACATATGGTGTCAACAGTGAAAGAGACTTAAAAAGATTAGAGTGTGTCTAAAAGTTTGTATATGGACTAAACAATTTAAATCTTGTCTCTGTTTATCCTAGTCCTGCACTCCTTTTCTTGCCTTCCACACAGGATTGGGCTAGACTGGATATTTATGCTATATATGTTTTTAAACCTCCTTTCCAATAAGGAGGACTTGTAACATTGGACAAATTGATGCACCTGCAGAGAGGTCTCATGGCTAGATATCTGTGTTAATGATATGCACGACTCTGTTCTAATCTTATGTTGTTTTTGTGATGTCACACATTAGAGTTACTGCTGTTTTACCTGAGATTTATCTCATTTTTAATTGTTTGGAGGTGCGTTTTTTTCCCCCATACACAGAGAGAAGGTGTACAAGGGGAACCGAGAGTTAACTGAAGAACAGTTGCAGTGCAAGTGTACTTGGTGTATGTTCATCTCTAAGATTAGAGGCTTGCCTTAAGGTCGAGTATTCCCCCCACGGCAGTCTCAGCCTTGTCCCAGGGCATTAACGGAAACGGCACATGTGTAGTGAAGTGACCCTGTACAAGGTGGCTAGCGTAGCCCAGAAGAATCCACCCGGGGTAGGCCTCCTATGTAACCCACACTTGGCACCCAACAAGGAGGGGAACATGGAGAAGGTACCCTTACAGGCCCCTCACCTGCACCACTCAGGCAGTGGTGAATTTGGCAATTAGCCTCTCAGTCCCAAACAAGGCAAGTGGGTAACGTCCAATTAACGATAATCCTTTGACAAAAGATGACTATGTTAGCCAATATCAGTCCTCACAGACATTCTGACTGCTAAGCCTCATACACACTGGAAATTTTTGCTATCTCTCCTAGATGCATTTCCCACTGGCAGGTGTTTTGGCAGAAAAACACTTGGCACTTGTAAATGAGTGTAACATTTTTAGACATGTCAAATGCTTGAGCGTTAATTCATTTCATTGGCCAGAATAATAATTGAAATACATTAACGCTCAAGTGCTAAACGCACCTAGTGTTATTAACATGCCAAAATACCTCTGCTCCTAGAAGCACTCACAGAGGGGGATTTATTCTGCCTTTAAATGCCCCTGCCTCATAGGCTAACTATATAGCAGCATCAAAAACGTTCAGTGTGCATGAGGCCTAAATAAGAAGTAAATATGCCTACAGACATTGAACATCGTCTGGCTGTCCATACAGTATCTCACAAAAGTAAGTATGCCCCTCACATTTTTGTACATAATTTATTATATCTTTTCATGTGACAACACTGAAGAAATTACACTTTGCTACAATGTAAAGTAGTGAGTGTACAGTTTGTATAATGGTGTAAATTTGCTGTCCCCTCAAAATAACTCAACACACAGCCATTAATAACTAAACTGCTGGCAAGATAAGTGAGTACCTGAAGGACTCTCAGGCCATGAGAAATCAAATTTCCCTGGTCTGATGAAACAAAGATTGAACTCTTTAGAATGGGAAAGACACATGTATTGAGAGGAAGTGGTGCTGCATACCCCGAATAATACAATATGGGATGGTTCCCCCAGTGGGTTTTTTTAGCAGCAAAGTTCAATGATTGCCAAAAATATGTATTAAAAAGTTTACTTTATTAAATATGAACATGTGGTACGATCATAACAGTTAAAATATGAGCTCTTAAAGAGCATTAAAGTCTATGGGACACGAACGTAAAAAATCAAAAGTGTTAATTTTAAAGGCTTATATGTAAGTTATTGCCATAAAAAGTGTTTGGGGACCCGGGTACTGCCCCACAGGACATTTTTACTTTTTGGACACTTTTTTGGGTGAATGGGTAGGGGTACAATGTACCCCATACCCATTCACATAGGGGACCCCCTTGTTAAAGGGGGCTTCCAGATTCCGATAAGCCCCCCATCTACAGACCCCCACAACCACCAGGCAAGGGTTGTGGGGATGAGGCCCTTGTCCCCATTAACATGGGGAAAAGGTGCTTTGGGGGACCCCAAAGCACCCTCCCCATGTTGAGGGCATGAGGCCTGGTACGGTTCAGGAGGGGGGGCGCTCTCTCCCCCCTCTTTTCCTGCGGCCTGTCAGGTTACATGCTCGGATACCCACGCTATTTCTTTTTTTTTGGCCCGGGGTTCCCCTTAAAATCCATACCGGACCTGAAGGGCCTGGTATGGATTTTGGGGGGACCCCCACGCCATTTTTTTTACATTTTGGCACGGGGTTCCCCTTAAAATCGATACCAGACCTGAAGGGCCTGGTATGAATTTTGGGGAGACCTCCATTCCGTTTTAAAAAATAATAATTGGCGCAGGGTACCCCTTAACCACTTCAATACACTGTGTTGTATAAACTACACTGCCTGCATTGACTGTATACATAGGTTACACTAAAAATAGAGTGTGTATGTATATATATATATATATATATATATATATATATATATACACAGTCAGGTCCATAAATATTGGGATATCGACACAAGTCTAATCTTTTTTGCTCTATACACCACCACGATGGATTTGAAATGAAACATGAAACAAACAATATGTGCTTTAACTGCAGACTTTCAGCTTTAATTTGAGGGTATTTACATCCAAATCAGGTGAATGGTGTAGGAATTACAACAGTTTGTATATGTGCCTCCCACTTTTTAAGGGACCAAAAGTAATAGGACAATTGGCTGCTCAGCTGTTCCATGGCCAGGTGTGTGTTATTCCCTCATTATCCCATTTACAAGGAGCAGATAAAAGGTCCATAGTTCATTTCAAGTGTGCTATTTGCATTTGGAATCTGTTGCTGTCAACTCTCAATATGAGATCCAAAGAGCTGTCACTATCAGTGAAGCAAGCAATCATTAGGCTGAAAAAACAAAACAAACCCATCAGAGAGATAGCAAAAACATTAGGTGTGGCCAAATCAACTGTTTGGAACATCCTTAAAAAGAAAGAACGCACCAGTGTGTTCAGCAACACCAAAAGACCACGGAAAACAACTGTGGTGGATGACCGAAGAATTCTTTCCCTGGTGAAGAAAACACCCTTCACAACAGTTGGCCAGATCAAGAACACTCTTCAGGAGGTAGGTGTATGTGTGTCAAAGTCAACAATCAAGAGAAGACTTCACCAGAGTAAATACAGAGGGTTCCCCACAAGATGTAAACCACTGGTGGGCCTCAAAGACAGGAAGGCCAGATTAGAGTTTGCCAAACAACATCTAAAAAAGCCTTCACAGTTCTGAAACAACATCCTATGGACAGATGAGACCAAGATCAACTTGTTCCAGAGTGATGGGAAGAGAAGAGTATGGAGAAGGAAAGGAACTGCTCATGATCCAAATACCACCTCATCAGTGAAGCATGGTGGTGGTAGTGTCATGGTGTGGGCATGTATGGCTGCCAATGGAACTGGATCTCTTGTATTTATTGATGATGTGACTGCTGACAAAAGCAGCAAGATGAATTCTGAAGTGTTTCGGGCAATATTATCTGCTCATATTCAGCCAAATGCTTCAGAACTCATTGGACGGCGCTTCACAGTGCAGATGGACAATGACCCAAAGCATATTGCAAAAGCAACCAAAGAGTTTTTTTAAGGGAAAGAATTGGAATGTTATGCAATGGCCAAGTCAATCACCTGACCTGAATCCGATTGAGCATGCATTTCACTTGCTGAAGACAAAACTGAAGGGAAAATGCCCCAAGAACAAGCAAGAACTGAAGACAGTTGCAGTAGAGGCCTGGCAGAGCATCACCAGGGATGAAACCCAGCGTCTGGTGATGTCTATACATTCCAGACTTCAGGCTGTAATTGACTGCAAAGGATTTGAAACCAAGTATTAAAGAGTGAAAGTTTGATTTATGATTGTTAATCTGTCCCATTACTTTTGGTCCCTTAAAAAGTGGGAGGCACATATACAAACTGTTTTAATTCCTACACCGTTCACCTAATTTGGATGTAAATACCCTGAAATTAAAGCTGAAAGTCTGCAGTTAAAGCACATCTTGTTCATTTCAAATTCATTGTGGTGGTGTATAGAGCCAAAAAGATTAGAATTGTGTTGATGTCCCAATATTTATGGACCTGACTGTATATAAAGAGAGAGAGAGAGAGAAAGTCCAAAGGGTGAGGTGCACGTCAGTCACAGCAGGTAGAGCATAGCAATCAAGCCTTCCCACCAGCTTCGATATAGAGAAAATTCAATGGGATTGCTGCACAAAAACTTATTTTTATTGAAAAATTTGTCAAAAAGATATCAAAAGCGTCATCTGTACAATCAGGCCATCATGATAATGACAGTTTTAGGCTATTCTGGATCACGCCCTTCTTCAGAACATCATGCCTATACACTGATCACAAATGTGATCTGAATATATAGTTCAACATCAATTAATTAATGGAAACAAACATGCAAGCAATCTGGAATCAATCGATCAATTAATCAATTAGAACATCATTATGTAACATCATGCTTGAATGTATTACGATTCTTGGAATCACAAGGTCACAGGCATATATATATATATATATATATATATATATATATATATATATATATATTGTGACAGCAGGAAGGTAAAGTCACCTGGTTGCATCCAGGGGGGTAGATATATTTCTCCCAGATTCAGGCTTTATGCTGACTTATACAACTAGGGTGGAGAGTTGTATAAGCCCAGCTGAGGCTAGTAGGCTCATGGATGACTCATACCTCTAGGGAGAGTGTGGGGCGTCGTACAGACAGGGAGTTGATGAGGCCAGCTGAAGCTTGTCAGCTCATTTAGGCCTCTATAAGAACTCCCAGATTCATTAGGTGTTAGCTCATGCCTGGAACCAGACCTGTGTGGACTGTCTAGGGAGAGTGAACCCCTGTGCGGTGAGAAAAAGCCTGTGTGGCTATTTGCTTGGACATTTAAAACCAGGGACTTAGGGACTAGGACAGCACTAGGCTGATCCCAGTTGTTAGTTAGGAAACCTGTATGTTTAGTCAGAGGTCAAGTTGACCAGGATTTATTTTGTTTATATGTTTCTTTTGGCTTTGCTGTGTTTTGTCACTGTAAATAGAAAATAAACCGCACCTTTTTTTTTGATTTTGAAAACCACAACCTCCGTTTGCTGGGCCTGTTTTTGTGTGGGGAGCCCATCCCGGGGGTCACACACACCCGCTGCCGAGCTAACCCCCTCACAGTTGGTGGAGAACCAGTGGCAGTTTTTTTTAAGCCAGCATGGAGGAGATACTGAAGCAGCTGGCTCTAGCAAATGCCAATCAACAGCAGACAAATGCAGGTTTGCAAAAGAGCCTTGCAGCTCAACAACAGAACTTCGCAGCCCAGCAGCAAGCTCATCAACAGAGCCTTGCAGCCCAGCAGCAAGCTCACCAACAGAGTCTGGAAGCTCAGCAACAAGCCCAGCAGCAATCTGAGGCCCGCTTCATAGACCTGTTACAGAAGCAAGAGCAGAGACTACAACAAATGGAAGCAGTAATGCAGCAACGTCCGCAGACCAGTGAGGAAAGCCGTCCCACTAATACCGCGTCCTTTGGGGTGAGTCGTTTATTGACAAAAATGACTGGAGAGGATGATCCAGAGGTATTTTTGACCACATTTGAAAGGACTGCTGAAAGAGAAAAGTGGCCTGAGGAGCAGTGGGCTGGACTGGTGGCTCCTCTGTTAACTGGTGAATCGCAGAAGGCTTACTATGACCTAGAGCCTGACCAAGCAAAAGACTATGTGATGCTAAAAGCTGAGATATTGGCAAGGCTGGGTGTCACCCAGGCTGTCCGGGCTCAGCGTGTGCATAACTGGACTTTCCAGCTTGGAAAACCCCCCAGGTCTCAAATGTATGATCTCATTCACCTGAGCAGAAAGTGGCTACAGCCAGAGACTTTGTCCGCACCAAAGATTGTGGAACGTGTTGTAATGGATCGGTTTTTGAGAGCTCTTCCTACTGCCATCCAAAACTGGGTAAGCCATGGAGACCCAGAGACGGCCGATGGTCTTGTGGATCGTGTGGAGAAATACTTGGCTACAGAGAACCTGACGGCCTCTTCCAGAGACACTCGGACTTTCCACCCTAAGACCAGACCATCCCCAGGGGCGGATAAGAGGATTCCAAGGGGTAAGGGTGGAGAGAGTGAGAGGGTGGGAGCTCTACCCCAAGTTTGGCGAGAACAGCCTGGGAAATCAGCGGCTCAAGAGGCGGCAAGAAGGATCGTTTGCTACCGCTGCCGGCAAGCGGGACATATTGCAGCCAATTGCCCGGTTGTGGAGGAACCCATGCAGTGTGACTTTCTGACGGGCAGACGTCAGTCGCTGTGTGCGACAGTCGCATGCACTGCCATTCGAGGAATTGAGAAACATTTATGCAAAATGTGTGTTAATGGTAGAAATGTTGTGGTATTGCTGGATTCAGGTAGCCTTGTGACCCTGATAAAGGCTGAGTTAGTTAAAACAGAGGTCTCTGGGAATAGCAAGGTAGCTGTTATTTGTGTGCATGGGGACACCCGAGAGTATCCAGTGACTACAGTGTGTTTCGAGACCCCCAAAGGTACCCTCTCTCATCCAGTGGGCTTAGTATCTCAGTTACCGTATGACGCCATTGTGGGAAGGGATTTTCCGAAGTTCTGGGAACTGTGGGATGATCCTGAGCCCCCCACTGGTGCCCCTATGTACCAGGAATGTGATAGCCAAAACTCCCCTGAGAGTGGTGAGGACTCTCCGGAATTTCCCTTATCAGTATTGGCAGGGGAGACTCAAGAAACTGGAGAGGAGCCCACCTCCTCAGACGAAAACCTACCGTCTGTGGAGTTTTCTGATCTTGAGGTTCACAGGGAAAACTTTGCCACAGAACAGTTGAAAGACCCCGCCCTAATAAAGGCACGCGAAAACGTAGTGAAAATAGATGGCGAGTTAGTGAACCCAGATAATACCTGCACTTACCCATACTTCAGCGTAGAGAAGGACCTACTGTATCGGGTGGCAAAAAGGGCAGAAGAAACCGTTGAGCAGCTTGTGGTGCCCAAACCTTACAGGAAGTTGGTGTTGGAGTTGGCCCATGGGCACATTCTTGGAGGTCATCTGGGGACAGAGAAAACCCGAGAGAGGGTATTACAGAGATTCTATTGGCCGGGGGTGATGAAGGACATAGAAAATTATTGTTCCTCCTGCCCTGTGTGTCAGAGGTCGGCCCCGATGCCACATTTCCGTAGCCCGCTGGTCCCTCTACCCATCATTGAGGTCCCGTTTGAGAGGATCGCCATGGATTTGGTAGGTCCTATAATCAAGTCCGCTAGGGGGCACCAGTACATATTAGTTATAATGGACTATGCCACCCGTTATCCAGAAGCGATCCCTCTCCGAAATACCTCGGCCAAAACCATAGCCAAAGAGCTATCTCTTGTGTTTAGCCGGGTGGGTATTTGTAAAGAACTGCTTACGGACCAAGGTACACCCTTTATGTCCCGGGTTATGAAGGAGCTGTGTAAATTGTTCAAAGTGACGCAATTACGTACATCTGTGTATCACCCCCAAACCGATGGGCTGGTTGAAAGATTCAACAAAACCCTAAAACAAATGTTGAAGAAAGTGGTGGATAGAGATGGAAAGGATTGGGACTGTCTACTTCCTTATCTGATGTTTGCTATTAGGGAGGTGCCCCAATCCTCTACGGGATTCTCCCCCTTTGAGTTACTGTATGGGAGACACCCAAGAGGGCTGTTGGATATTGCCAAGGAAACTTGGGAAAGTGAGAGTTCTCCCCACAGGAGTGTGATTGAGCATGTCGCCCTGATGCAAGACCGAATTGCACAGGTAATGCCCATCGTGAAGGAACATTTGGCCCAAGCGCAGTTAGCACAGCAGAGAGTGTACAACCGTGGAGCCAAGACCCGTACTTTTTCCCCGGGGGATAGGATACTGGTACTTGTCCCTACGGTTGAAAGTAAATTCCTTGCCAAATGGCAAGGCCCCTACGAGATAATGGAAAAAGTGAGTGAAGTGAATTACAAGGTCAGACAACCAGGAAGGCGAAAGCCCGAACAGATCTATCACGTTAATCTGTTGAAAGCCTGGAGGGATAGAGAGTCCCTAGTCGCAGACACTTGGTCACCAGCTCAAACTGGTTGCGTGATTCCTGAGGTTGGAATAGCAGCCACCTTGTCACAACCCCAACAACAGGAGGTTAAGGAGTTTGTGCTTCGCAACAAGGAGGTATTCTCTGAGCTGCCGGGACAAACATTTGGGGTAGAGCATGACATCATTACCCCGCCCGGTGAAAGGGTGAAGTTAAAACCCTATCGGATCCCAGAGGCCCGACGGGAGGCAATACGGGAGGAAGTACAGAAAATGCTGAACTTAGGGGTGATAGAGGAGTCCCAAAGTGATTGGTCTAGTCCCATTGTGTTGGTGCCTAAACCGGATGGGAGCTGGCGATTTTGTAACGATTTTCGTCAGTTGAACAAAGTTACAAAATTTGACACCTACCCCATGCCACGTATAGATGAGTTGATCGACCGGCTGGGAACAGCCCGATACATGACGACTCTTGACCTCACAAAAGGGTATTGGCAAATCCCCCTGGCCAAATTGGCCAAAGAGAAAACCGCATTTGTAACCCCAGACGGGGCGTTCCAATATAAAAGAATGCCGTTCGGGTTACAGAATGCGCCGGCCACATTCCAGCGGAAAATGGACCAGATGCTGAGGCCCCATCGGAAGTATGCTGCGGCTTACCTGGATGACGTAATTGTCCATAGCACAGATTGGGCCTCACATCTGCCAAAAGTGCAAGCAGTCCTGGACTCTGTTCGGGAAGCGGGGTTTACGGCTAACCCCAAGAAGTGTACCATTGGGCAGGAGGAGGCCAAATATCTTGGGTACACCATTGGGAGGGGAGTAATAAAACCCCAACTCAACAAAGTCGAGGCCATCCAGAGTTGGCCACGTCCCAACAGCAAGAAGCAGGTACGAGCCTTTCTGGGAATCGCTGGGTATTATCGGCGATTCATTCCCCACTTTGCTTCTAAGGCTGTGCCCCTAACCAACCTAACGAAGGGGAAAGGGTCGGTCATGATTAAATGGACCCCCGAGGCTGAGGCAGCATTCCAATTCTTGAAACAAGCCTTATGTAGCCAGCCAGTGTTGTACTCACCCGACTTCTCTAAAGACTTTGTCGTACAAAGTGATGCGTCAGATGTGGGGTTAGGAGCAGTATTGTCCCAGGTCTGGAACGGGGAAGAGCACCCAGTCATTTACCTCAGCAGGAAGTTGAAGTCCCATGAGGTAAATTACGCCACCGTTGAAAAGGAGTGTTTAGCGGTGAAGTGGGCTCTAGATTCCCTTCGGTACTACCTGCTAGGTAGGCACTTTGACATGGTTACGGATCACGCTCCGTTAAAGTGGATGGCTCAAAACAAGGAAACAAATAGAAGAGTGAATAGGTGGTTCCTGGCCCTCCAGGAATTCAACTTCACAGTAAAGCATCGCCCTGGCGTTCAAATGGGGAATGTGGATGCTTTGTCTCGAGTACATGAATGCCTGATTGCTGGTGTTCCAACCCCAAGGTTAAAACAAGAGGGGGGGGTATGTGACAGCAGGAAGGTAAAGTCACCTGGTTGCATCCAGGGGGGTAGATATATTTCTCCCAGATTCAGGCTTTATGCTGACTTATACAACTAGGGTGGAGAGTTGTATAAGCCCAGCTGAGGCTAGTAGGCTCATGGATGACTCATACCTCTAGGGAGAGTGTGGGGCGTCGTACAGACAGGGAGTTGATGAGGCCAGCTGAAGCTTGTCAGCTCATTTAGGCCTCTATAAGAACTCCCAGATTCATTAGGTGTTAGCTCATGCCTGGAACCAGACCTGTGTGGACTGTCTAGGGAGAGTGAACCCCTGTGCGGTGAGAAAAAGCCTGTGTGGCTATTTGCTTGGACATTTAAAACCAGGGACTTAGGGACTAGGACAGCACTAGGCTGATCCCAGTTGTTAGTTAGGAAACCTGTATGTTTAGTCAGAGGTCAAGTTGACCAGGATTTATTTTGTTTATATGTTTCTTTTGGCTTTGCTGTGTTTTGTCACTGTAAATAGAAAATAAACCGCACCTTTTTTTTTGATTTTGAAAACCACAACCTCCGTTTGCTGGGCCTGTTTTTGTGTGGGGAGCCCATCCCGGGGGTCACACACACCCGCTGCCGAGCTAACCCCCTCACAATATATATATATATATATATATATATATATATATATATATATATATCTCAAATACACCGCCACTAACTAACCTGCCTGTCTAATCTAGTTTAAATTATCTCTGTCCACACACTACACAGGGCCGCTATGTAAGCAGTCTTATGTAGTGTGGGGCATGGGCTTATTCCCCCTGAGCCATGAATCTCCAGAGAGATTTTTTTCAGCAAGTTAAAAAATCTTTCATGTGTATTAATTGACTCAAAGTTCCCATGAACATATTGTAGGGGCTCAGAAAAACTCCAGTTATTGGAAACCATGTTTAAAATTAGAAGCATCACCCGCTTTTATTATACCATTGCTAGCCAGCTAAGTGGTCAGCTGTACTTTTGTAAGCCTTCTACACTGCTTATTCATCAAATAAAGCATTTCTTATAAGAGACACAGTTTAACGGTCTCATTGAATAGATACTGTAATCTTATCTTCTCAGCTAGTATTATGTCATAGAGCCAGATAGCTTGTGGTTATTAGACCAAGACCTTACTTCTCTCTGAAACTTGCATCCTGTATTTTTCAACCTTTGAGTAAGATATTTAAACTGGATACATGCAGAAAATACATGCAGCTATACATTATAGTACTCATTGTATTACTTGTTATTACTTACAGTATTATTATTAGTAGTAGTAGTACATATTATTACTCACAAATGCTTTATGCTGCTGGGTTATTGCTAGTTTCTAGTCAATATTAAATAGTTAGGAAAATTAGATGACAATAAATGCCTTTTTTTCCGTTGAGAAAAGCCACCCCTCAGTCAGATTCCTCTGGTGTATGATTTTGGTGCAGTGCTGTGTGATCGTAGTGCAGTGGATCCCACCAGACAAGGCCAGTACACTCGTGTCAGTGTGCCAAGATCATACAGCATTGAGATCCCAGTGCTGGAGCATCTGTCATTTTGCTCTTTGGTTTATCTTAGACAAGGATTTAATGTTAAATTCCAGTTAAAAACCTTTATTTCTTAAAGTGGAACTCAAGGTTTCAGCCAATTCTTCAGAATATCTGCAACCCTCTTACTGCTATAGAGGTATTAAAAGTGCGCCAACAAATATAGTGTGAATGTAAAAATTACATACAGGTAGTACCCAGCACTGTGCAGCAACAAGTTTGGCTACGACCATGAGTGGTTAAAATTGATCTTTTGCCTTGGATGGTTTAAGGATCTAATACATTGGAATTTGTTATGAATTGGGTGTAATTAAGCTGTGGGATAGGGCATAAGTGTTCAGTTTTCACTCACAGGGGTTCCCATGCATAATATGACCAGTTCCGGTATACTTCCACTAAAAAAAGGCATGTTGATGACATTGCTAGCCTTCAATCCCAGATGAGGCCTTCTAAGGGGAAACGTGTTGGGAAGGGCTAGCGGTGTGACGTCAGCACGCACAGACCGATCGATAATCGCTTTGGCTGTGTCTATTGGAAATTTTATTTGCCTTATTATTATACTCATTCTGTAAGTGCAATACTTTTCATTTTAACAAATTGTCAAACAGTATAGCACTATGAGCTCTCCTACTTATTTTTGATACATACGGTACGTATTTGCTGGAGCTGGAAGGTGGAATACACTAGGACATCAAGGAACCACTCTGGAGCAAGTTGTGGCTTTCCATAAGGAGAACATTCCAAAGCATTTTTGATCCCCTTTGTGGGATCTCACGTTCTGGTAAGCAGCCTGTTTGTCTTCATGAGCACAGTGGTGATATCAAAATGAAATTCATTAACTAAAGTGTTTAGCACAAGAGCACTTTCCTTTTGCACCTGGATGGACTTTATTTGGATTGTTGTTTTTTATTTTTAGTTCTAAGCTATTTTTTGCATATGAAATTTTAGATCACATTATATGGCCATTTATTTTGATGATTTTTTTGCACTTTGCACTTTATAAGAAATGTGTATCCTATGTGTAGCACACCCCCTAAGGAGCCACAAGAAGAAAGGGATCTCTCACTCTGCACAGCCAGGCCCACCTCATCTTCACAGCACACTTGAGTCAGAAGAACAGTCCAGTGCTTTGTTTTTTATATTTTATAGAGCAGAATAAACTTGGATAGGGATAAGGATATTATGGAATGTCCCTTATCAAAGCAGCAAAACTCTTCAGGGAAACAACTATATACAGTCCGTATATACACTTCTCCTCTAACTCCAGCACAAATCTTAATTGTAGAACTACAACTCCCAGGCCAGCTGGCACTGTTTGGATGATCTAACAAAGGCTCAGATAAACCGGTAGCAAATGCCCTTTACAGGCAGGGACTGCCAGCCCCTTTGTTTGTGTAGCAAATTCCTAGTGCCCAGCTGTCCTCTTCCTGTGGCTACTAATCCCAACATCACCTCTTCAGGCACTGCCAGCCCACCTGGCTGCAGCTGTCCCTTTCTCTAGCCCTCCAGGCTAAGACTCCACAGTCCTCCCACACTGATTGCATCCATCCCAGACTGCTCTTACCCAGTCCTCTCAGGCATGCCTCTCAGTCCTCTCAAACTGTATCACTCACCAGCCTACCTGGCTGTCTTCCTCCCTGGAGATTTGCCTGGCAGTGTTCTCCTGCTGTCCTCTACTTGCTCTTGTGCCTCCAGTCAGGACACCTCTGTGTGTTGTAAAGAGGGTCCCTTCCACACCCGAGCCCATGCCTGAGGTCAACCCCCCCCCCCCCAGACTAGGAGGCTACCCTCAAGGGCCACCGACAGCCTAACACTCCATCTCCAGCTTCCACCCGAACTCCACTGCCCCAGCTAAGCTGACCCAGCGTATTTGAGGGGGCCTGCCCCCTGTCAACCAATCTGTCAGAGATTGCAAGGGGCCCTCAACATACTCCTGGCAGCTCCTCTTTACCTCCACGCCCATTCTTCTGGAAGTTTCCAATAAGTTCCAGAAGCAGGGGGAGGTCTCAGAGAAGCTGCCTGTGAGTCATCCAGTCCTCCCTGAGTCACTCAAACCCTGACCCAGAAAAACACACAGGCTTGGCTGCCATCCAAGTCTAACAATTTACCAACACTAACAAACAAAAATCCTAGCACTCTGGCAACACAGCTAAGGGAAGCTACATATGAAAAACTTTCTTTGCACTATTTATGCACTTTATTACATGAATACGCAGTTTATTTGCACTTGGAACATTTGTATGTGGTAGTGGATATCCGCCACAAAACAACATTGAGGAATAATATGTAGTTTTTACATTCACACTATATTTGTTGGTTATAGCGCACTTTCTATAGAGGTTTTGTGGTATAGTAATAAGCTACTTTTTTGTGCAGCAGTCTCACTTTTGTAGCCAAGTGTGAGTTTTAAACCACTTACTGCTGCCTGTGTCCCTGATTTTTCCCCCCCAGGATCTGTCTATTTGAGAGCTGTATAAATAAATAAATAACATGGTTAGATAAAAAGGTTGATTTTTTTTCTGTGTTCGGGTCCACTTTAAGGCAGACATGTTAAAATTGTGTCTTTGGGCTGTATGTTAACAAGGTTGGGGGGGGGGGCTTAAATATTATAAATATGTTTTTAACTACTTCGCGCCCGGGCTATAAGCAAAAGACGTCCGCAAAGCGGTCGTCAATTGCTGATAGGACGTCTATGGACGTCCTCTTATTTACTTCCGCGATGCGCGCCACCGCGGGCGCGCGTCGGGGAAAAACTGAGCCAGGGACGTGGATCTCTGTGTGTAAACACAGAGATCCACGTCCTGTCGGGGAGAGGAGACGGATGGTGTGTCCCTTGTACATAGGGACAACCATCAGTCACCTCCCCCAGTCAGTCCCCTCCCCCCCACAGTAAGAACATCTAGCAGGGAACATATTAACCCCTTGATCGCCCCCTAGTGGTTAACCCCTTCCCTGCCAGTCACATTTATACAGTAATCAGTGCATATTTTTAGCACTGTTCGCTGTATAAATGTGAATGGTCCCAAAAATGTGTCAAAAGTGTCCGATGTGTCCGCCGTAATGTCACAGTCACAAAAAAAAAAATCGCAGATCGCCGCCATTACTAGTAAAAAAAATAATAAAAAAATAATAAAAAAAAAATCATAATTCTATTCCCTATTTTGTAGGCGCTATAACTTTTGCGCAAACCAATCACTATACGCTTTTTGCGATTTTTTTTTTTACCTAAAATATGTAGAATACGTATCGGCCTAAACTGAGGAAAAAAATAGTTTTTTTAAAAAAAAAATGGGATATTAATTATAGCAAACATGAAAAAATATTGTGTTTTTTTCAAAATTGTCGCTCTATTTTTGTTTATAGCGCAAAAAATAAAAACCGCAGAAATGATCAAAGACCACCAAAAGAAAGCTCTATTTGTGGGAAAAAAAGGACGTAAATTTTGTTTGGGAGCCACGTCGCACGACTGCGCAATTGTCATTCAAAACGTGACGGCGCTGAAACCTGAAATTTTGCCTGGGCAGGAAGGGGGTTATGTGCCCAGTTGTCAAGTGGTTAAACAATTCAGACTATTTTTTTAAGGCTTTGAAAATTATAAGCTGATCCAAAAAGAATTGCTGAGTGGCCATTTTGAGTAAAGGTAGATGATTCATGTAGAATTTACTTCCTGGAATCCATCTGCCCCTAGTTCAGGCAGGTAGGAGGGTGTGTTTAGCTGAGAAAAAACCCTATTCCCCTCCTGAAGACTCCTGGGGTGTATGACATAATTTTCCTTGTCCTGAAAACCAGGAAGTAAAAAATGAAGAAATGTAAAAAAATAAAAAAATAAAAATAAAAACAAGTAAATATGATATTCTTTCCTACTAATGCCAGCAGCATAATGATTTAATGTTGACTGAGAGAGTAAATTTCAATTTTAAAGTGCTAACAAAAAGCCAATACATGATTTAATTTTTCTTTTGATAAGATCGAATTGTGTCTTACAATAGAATTGAAATGTGAATGGGCACCATAATGTATGCTCCCCAAGTCGTTACTGAAGAGAAGGGACAGTGTGAGATATTTTACCTACTAGGCATACAATAGCTACTGTATATTGTGTCATTGGAACTGATTTGCTTAAAAAGTAAAAAGTTCAGCTACTTCAATGATTCTGTGTTAATTTAAATAATCACAAACAAGGTAATTTAAAAGAAAAAGGAAATTCCTCTGCACATGGATAATAAAGAGCTTCATTAGGCTAAATGGACATTCTGCTCTTCTAGTAAATAAACTCTGCTTTGTCTAAATTAATTCATCCTCGGGGTCAGACTGGGAAAACAAAGCAGCCTAGGTAAATAAAGCATTACAGTCCTTGTCTCTGCATGTGACCCTACTAAACCTTTAGTGCAATATTCTAATTAGTTCTATGGGTTGAAGGGCTACATACAGGCATAACTGGTGTCATAAATATTTATATTCTAGTAATCTAGGCCCTGGTTGCAGGAAACTCGCTCGATTCCCCCATCAACACAGTCAGTGTTGATGGGGGAATCCCTCCTGCGGAGCCATTGTGTTCTCCCAGCGTGTGGGCGGGAAGCTATAGCAGTCCCCAGCAATAAACGCATGTATAACTTGCCAGGCTGGTTGTACTCAAGTTGATCGATCGATCAATTTGGGTACATTCAGCCTGCCCATACATGGGTCAAATCTCGGCTGGTTCATGCTGACCCAGCCGGGATTCGAACCATCTATGACCGGCTTTAATCACTTGAGTCCCCGGGCCTTTTTTCCCTATAAGACCCTCCTTGAGTCAAAGAGTGTTTTTCATTTTAGTGATGTCTCGGTTCTGAACTTTAGGTTTTGTAGTATACCCTAACACAGGGGTCTCAAACTGGTGACCCTCCAGCTGTTGCAGAACTACAATTCCCATCAGGCATTGCAAGGCTAAACAGTTACAAGCATGACTCCCATAGGCAGAGGCATGATGGGACTTGTAGTTCTGCAACAGCTGGAGGGCCGCAGGTTTGAGACCCATATCATCCATAATTATTTTAGGAACAGATAAGGCATTCATTTGATGTCACATTTGGATACATACAGTGTATTTTTATTTTCTAGGTCTTAATTAAAAAGAAATTGTGGAAAATGTCATAAAAATATATATTCCTGTAATTCTGCCCATCACAAGTTTTACATAATTAGCACAGCCCCAGGTAGGTACCCTAAAATGTAAATGTTAAAGCCTGCTTTATAAAAGGATATCATTTAAATTACCGTAAGTGTGAATTTGATATAACATTACAACATGGTAAAGCTCACAGTGAAGGTTTGCATTTTACATTAGGAGATCTTTACTCCCCTTCCGATGCTACATTGCGACACACGCAGAAAAAGATAATGGGGTTGTCTAACATGATATTCAAGGTTATACTTTTTTCCCATCATTTAGGAGGGCCTGCATCTGTTCAGTACAGACCTGATCTTAGAATTGATAAGGTATTTCAGTTGATAGTCAGCACCACATCCCGAAGAATAATAGAACAAAAGGCAACTAATTATTGGGATTTTAAAGGTGCTGAATCCTTCTTAAGGAATAACATCTGACAAAGTGATATAAAGATACATTTTATTTTGATATATTAAAATTGTGTCTATAACAAAATAGACATAATGTGCAAAAAATATATATACGGACAGCAATCTCTATATTGAAAACAAACATCATCACCAAGATATACTAATTCCTCAATGATCATGCATGTATACAATCATGGATCCCCATGGCATACACCCTAACACATATTTGAGGAAAAGCACAAACTGACGCATTTCGCCTCTTCAGGGGTTCTCTTTAGAAGGAAATTTAATGCAAGAGAGTTGCTGTGATGCCGCGTACACACGGCCGTTTTTCCCGTCGAATAAAACGACATTTTTCCCATTCGACGAGAAAAACGATAGTCTGTGGGCTTTCTGTCGTTTTTTTTTCGACGAGAAAAACGGCATTAAAAACGACGAGAAAAATTAGAACATGTTCTAATTTTTCTCGTCGTTTTTTTCGACATGTTTTCCGCGGCAGTGTTTCCCATAGGGAAACACTGCCGCGGAGCCCACACACGGTAGTTTTTTTCGACCAAAAAAAAAATGACATTTAAAACGGCCGTGTGTGAGGGGAACAAGCTGTTCCTCGTTTTTAACGTTGATTTTCTCGACGGTGTTTTCACCGTCGAAAAAAATTGATCGTGTGTACGCGGCATAAACCTGGAAGAGACTGTACTGTAGCTTCATACAGTTAGCTCAGTGGTCAGCAACATTTTACATATACAAGCCTTAAACAACCGGCATGCCAGTGAACAATAGCACACCATAGACCCTAGATCAGCCCAAATTTCCTGGACCTTCAGGTCTCAGGTCAGCCCCAATTTCTGCACCTTCAGATATCAGGTCAGCCCCCATCCCTGCACCTTCAACCCTCAGATTAGCCCCTGTGATAGACTCACCCGGGACAGAGGCTTTTGGAGGGGATTGAATGCTAGCCTCTTGCCTACCGACTATGGGCCCTGGCATTTGAGGGAGCTACAAGCATTTAGGAAGATGTTCTGTTATGTAATGCAAAAGGACATTATTAAAAGGCCATGATGGTCTATGCCAGCTTGGGACTCATAGCTGATGTTGATGTCATCAGCAAGCCACCTGTCTGGGGCCCCAGGCCATAATGTGTTTATTGAAAGTGGGTCTCCTGCTATTGTCTGAAGGTGTTCTGTGTTTATACTTTTGTTAATGTGTATTGTACCTTCTGAGCTTGGAGTCGGCAAGTCTGATCTGCTTCGAGACATCTGAGTCATCCAGGTGGCTAATTAATGTAATGTTTATAGTATATGTTGATTGTTGTAATTATATTCCTGTGTGCAGTTTGTATTGTTAGGATAGTATGATCATGGAGGGGGCTGTCCTCCTGGGGTGTATAAAAGCCAGTATTCTTGTTCAAATTAACAGTTCTTATTCTGTTTACTCTAAAACTGGTATTACCTAGTTCTTTGGGTAAATATAGCCAGATTCACTGATCTCGTGTTCCAGAGCTTAGGAAATTATATACTGACGGATGCACTCAAGCAGAGTGTGGGAAGCGATTCCGTCACAGCCCCAATCCCTGCACTTTCAGATCAGTCCCATTCCTGTAGCTTCATATATCAGATCAGCACAAATTTGTGCACCATTAGAAACAAGGGGTAGGTGGGTGGGCTTCTTAATGTAGCAATGTCTTGCAGTTTACCCTGACTCTGGGAGGAGGGTCACTACCTGAACATAAGAAGGGAAGCCTTTCTAAAATGTCATAGGGGTGGGTGAGTGGCAGGTACAGAAGGGCAGACCAAGCTTTGTAACTGGCAGCCTGGTTATCTGTCAATTATAGTCAATGCAAATGGCTCTGTATCTGTGTATCATTGGGCCAATCCAAGCCTGTGTGCATGCCACATGGTGATCTTATGGGTGCCACTGAAAATGACTTTGCATGCCAGGCCTAGACGAATGATTTAGGCTGCCGATCTCTGCACCAGTTGGTGCAAGTCATTTTTTGGTTTTATCAATAAATGAGACAATTGACATAGGTCCACATTAACTAACATTTGAAGTAAGGTGAAGTGTAGTAAACGCAAACATTCAATCATGTGATAAATAATAAAACATTTTTTTTAGGAATTTATCAAGCCCATGCCAGTTTAGACTGGCATATTAAGACCAGATATAATTCTTTATATACAGTATTTGTTACATATCAAATAAAAAAAAATGCCCAAAATGCAATAAAGCAACAGCTGAGCAAATTTATAGCCATATCAGCCTCTATAAGCAGATTTTTCTAAACCATGCCAATAACCAATGCTTGAGATACTGCATCTGCAGAAAACAATGACACTTTCTCATTACACTGGGGTACTCAGTGAACTAAATATTAAGTGATATTGATCTATTTCTAAAAGCGTTAGAAAAAAAACAGAGAGAAATAAACCTAACAATGTGTATTTTCTGTGGCAGTCTAGGGATTACAAGCTGTTACCACTGAGACATGTCAAAACCAAATCTGGGTATTTTATGTAACCAAAGCTTTTACTCAAAAGATACCCAGAATGATGGGCCTCGAAGCATGCTGATGGGTTATTATAGCTAAATACAGTTCCCTGTCACCTCAAGAGACCCTGGGGACAGGAATTCAATTTGGCAGCTTTTATTCGGCCCCATGAGAACGTTAAATCAAACACACAAAAACACACACATTCATTGTGCTGCAAAGAGTGCGGTCAATTTAATAGGGTTTGCACATACACTCTGGTAATGCAGAGCACTGAATTTAAAATATAACTCACAAATGGTTACCGCTGCGACCCGATTACCACATAAATAGAATCCAAATGCCAATTGTAACAAACCCAATGCCATTTAACAAATTGCATTTATGATCAGTTATGGTTATAGTTAAGGTTAGTCATTTAATTCCTACATTCCCTGTAAAGCTACGGCCTAGAGCTTCTCAGTCTGTGATGCATGAAAGGTTCCCTCGTCAAGGGTTAACTATAAAAATGGAGGATGCTAGTGCCTCACCCGAGTAATAATGCTGTATTACACACCTGCCTCAGGCAGTGCATAGCTGCAGGCTGCATAGATGAAAATGAAATGGAAAGCCTTACCGTTTTCAATGTGGGAGCTAAAAAACACATTGAAAAGGTATTTTTACACCATTATTAGGCTTTTGATGGAGGCACTTACCCAGGCGACAAAAGGCCTCTGTGGCTGCTTGTCTTATGTTCTGCATGATGGACACAGAGCGAGAGAGAGGAGCGGAAACAAAAAGGAAAAGAGGGAGATCGAAAGAGAGGCAGTCTGCTGTGTTCATCACTGTGCTAGCTCCACTACACAGAGACTTAGGATAGTGGCAGTATATGGGCAAGGAAGAGAGGAAAATAAAAGGGAAACATTTCTGGTATTGATCCTGGTGAGGTCAATTAGCAAAGATTGTGTGTATATTTTGACATTGAAAATCAAGGATCTTGTCACATACAGTATAATATGAGCTGTGACAGTTAGTCATTCTGTCACTGTTCACACAGTAGGATGAAAGCCCCCACCTTTTCAAATGTTCCAATGTGTCAGTATAAAGATTTTAGTGACGAAGAGCTGGGACGGCAGAGGATGCAAACATTAGCAGCTCATGGCCCTCGGGGACCCAGCTATGTGACAGAAACTGGCTTTTATGCATGCATTGTGCATTGCGAGCAGCATTTGTATGTACAATAGGTTTTACTAAAAGTGAAAAGAATTTAAAGAATCGGGTTCTCCAATTTTTGGTGGGGACCACAGGATTTTAAAGACAGCCCAAATTGAACAGACCCTTTAATGGTCTTTGAAGTGACAGTGGATTAAATTCCAAAAATAATAACCTCTTGTAATACAATACGAGATAGTCAGTGCTACTTTTGCAGCATATTTATTTTTCTGGTTTTAATAATGTCTGTGAATAAAGATATTAAATTATGAAAACTGGAACCATACAATAGGAGCAAATGTAGAGCACCAGAGCCCCAGGCCCAAGGTTTTCATCCCTCCCCCCTCTAGACTAGTAGGCACCCACAAGGGCCACTGACAGCCTCCTCATCACTCCATCTCCATCTTCCACACGACTGCCCCGGTTGGCATGGCCCATGTCTATTTATGAGGTGGCCTGCCCCCTTCCAGCCCTTTTATACTGGGGATTGGTTGAGGACCTCATAAATATGCATGGCAGCCTCTACTCCCACCCTCCGGCACTGGAAGTTTCTACCAATTTCCAGACCAGGGGGAAGTGTCAGAGAGAGCTGCCAGATGAATCATCCAGCCCCTGAGTCACTAAACCCTGAGTCAGATTCACAACCCGTGTGTGCATATTGTTAGTAGCGCAGTGACGGTGTCAATCAGTAGAGCAATGTACTTTGTCAGTAGGGCAGAGGAACGAGGTCAGTAGTTTTTTATTTTTGTTATCTTATTATTTTTTACAATTTTTTTTAGGAGCCCTGTTTGGGGGCTTTGGCGAAATATCAGAGGCCTAAACAGACCCCTGATGTCTCACTTTTGAGACAGAGAAAGGGACTGAGGACAGAGATTCCCAAGTCCTTTTCTCTGCAGCCTCAGCTGCACAGGACAGTAAATGAATCGGAAGTGCTCTGTACTGAGCAGCTTCCCGTTCTTTACTAACTGAAGCATAGTAAACACAGCAGAGAGGAGAGGATGGAAATCGGCAGTGCTGCGGGGGGTGGGCACAGGGGAGGCCAGGCAGTAGGGGTAATCGGCGGCGCATGCTGTGATTAGGGTGTACCTAGGCACACCTGGCACACCTATGTATACAAGCATTTTAGAAGCATATTTCAAGGGTTTTACATGTGTATTCAAGCTTCTGACATTTTTGTTTTAGTCAATGGAAAGCACTAGAGGGAGGAGGCTAGTTCTTACAGCCTCACAAATGCCTGAAATACGGTTGAAAAAAAACACTTGATTTGAGCGTTTTTAGGCATTCCTATTGAAGTCTATGGTGCCAGAAATGCTCAAATATATTTCAAAAGAAGCTCATGTAGCTTTTAGTGTTTCCGTCTAAGACATACAGGTGTATGAGCACTCATATGTGAACAGTTTCCATTGTGATACATTTTTTAAATTTTGGATGTTGAGCATTTTGGAGCTTCTAGCACAATACACTTGTGCAGACCTACAGTGAAATTATTTGTTTACAAGACTTCACTCTATATTAGTCTTTTTTGCCATGTAGCTTAGCATGCATATCTAGCCAGGTGCTTTGCTACAATCCATCAGAAGGACGTTATCTTTTGTTGTTTTCAGTCACAAGAAAGAGCTGCTGAGCAAGTTAACCTCCTGATCATATTGCAGAGTGCTGGAAATTCTGGGAGATGTAGTCTGGGCCAGCACAGTGTGAGTGTAGTAACTGAGCCTATAAACTACAGGCCCCAATCAACCCAGAGAGCGGGAGGAGTCCTCAGAGGGGTTTATATGGGAAAACCCAGGAAGGAGAGGGGGTTGTGGTTAGTGCCAATCACAGGGCAGTGTGGTTGTTCCCAGGGAAGCTGTGGAGAAGAAGACCAAGAGGTCCTAGTATTTGACACAGCCACTGATCTGCCAAATTAATGGTGTGCCCTGCATGTCATAGTAAAAGTGTACTACCCATCCTTCTGACACTGCTCCACCATCTGGTCGGTTTTCACAGTGGGACCAGTGCATACAGCACAGCATACTGAACCGGCTCCACTACACAGCCAGTCATTACAGGGACATCCCCACTGCTGCATTTTGGGCTGGTCCAGTCACGCTGCATGCCAAGTTTCAGGGAAAAGGCGAGCATTCATCGCCACATTGGGGGGGAGGGGGCATCCATCACTACAGACTGCTGCTACAATCCAGGGATTTGGTGAGTAGGTCACTGACCTACCTTTGATCTGTCTGCAGAAAGAGACATAATATACGCAGAATTAACCTTATCCGCTCCCCTCCTCCTCCAGCCCAGTTTAATCCTCTCAGTACTGTTAGCAGACCCTGTCTGGTTGTTTTTTTGCCCTCAACATTAGCTCTTCACTTGGCCAAATCTGTTGCATTGTGTAAAGAACTGCAGCTCATAACTAACCATCTTACTGCAAGTAGTTCTAATAGACACCTTACAGCGTGCCAACGTACCAAAGGGACCCAATGTTAGCCGGCAGAAGAAGAATTTTGAACTGTGACTTGATACCTTCTTGACTTAAGCACTGAGTTTGCTGGCTATATTTCAATAGTTAAAGTTTAGTGGTGGCCTAGGCCTAGCTTTTCTGCCGCAAGTGTGCTCCAGCAGCATAGCCCCCTAATAATGTTAATTCTAATCTAGGCTGCCGGTTTGCACTGTTGGGTGGGGAGGCTATTGTTTATGCTGACCCAGGTAAAGTTCTGACATCCCATGTCTATTGTTGAATCAGTTGTACTGTGTTGACCAGAACATTTTTATACTTTTTGATTCTATTTTTTATTAAAGTAAAAATATACTTAGTGATTTTGCTAACCTATTTCGTGCCTAAAAGCTTGAGAATTACTACCTGTTTGTTTGAATGTAATCTGGAGCATCAGAGGGGCTAAGGCCTTTTAGCAGGGTTGAGGCAAGATCAAAATCCTTATTTAATTTCTTTTTTTTTCTGATGAAAACTATAAATAAAAATTGCAATTGTTTATACAGTACCATGATGGTGCTTTATAGAGTACCGTACATAAAAAGTAGCTCGGTCCCACTTTAGATTTTTATGAAATTTTTATAAGAGTAATATTGTTGTTGGAAATAAATACCCTTTGGGAAAGCAATGTACATTGCAAGCATTCTAACAACCTTTGTTGCAAAATCCTAGCAATTCTTCTCTGAGGGCTCATTCACACCAGAACATGGTACCGGAAACCAACGTTCTGTGCGTTTCCTGCACCATGTTCAAAATGTACCAGGTGAGCAATCTTCTGCAGGTGTCAATGTATCCTAACAACACCCCAAATGCAGATCACAAATGCACTGCGTTTGCCTGCACTGGATCGCCTGGTACCGCAGCTCCATGCAATCCAGTACATTTTTGAAAAGTAATGCATGCACAACTTTTGGTGCGATTCAGTGCGGAATGGGATTAATATTGCACCACACTGAATCGCACAGGAACGTAAACCGCATTCCTGTGTGATTCAGGGGTGAACCAGCCCTGAAATAATAGCTGATTGATTAATCATGATGTGTATAGAGTGATTCTAAATGGGAGGGTATGGTTCATTATTATGAGTGCATTTTCTATGTTCTGAGCAGAAAAGTTGCAGTGGCTGCATCCCTTTGGAAGTAATCAACCCTTGGGTTAAATCTTGCAAAAAGAATGCCTAAAATCTGACTTGTATCTTAGTGCAGACTTCTAAAAAAAATCAGTGAGCCAATCACACAAGCAGGAAATTACATTTGCAGGGGCATTCTGTCCAACACTGGTGTACCGAAAGCCTCCAGGTTGCCAGATTGCATAAAATTTTACAGAAAATTACAGTGCTGAAAATTAAAATGGAAAGGTGCTTATTAATAACATCCAAGTACAGTATGACTTGTGTAGCAATTGTACTGTATATGCTATTTTATTTTTCATTATTTTTACCTTTAAAGTGGAGTTCACCTTTAATAACTCTTCCTCATAATATTTTTTTCTTAGTAACAATGAAAATTGATTTACAGTGTAACAATTCATTTTTTCTCACAGCTAATTCGCATGAGTAGCTTGTCACTTCCAATCTGCGCCATGTATGTGACCGAATTTTTGGCTGAAATAGTTGCCTTCAAGAATAACAGCTTCTGATATGGATTAGAGCTGTTTTCTCATTTAAACTGAAAAGTCAGCTCTGTTTTAATTTTTTTTTAATTTTCACTACTACATGAATAGGTGTTTGTTCACCACCTCAGGAAAAATTACCCCTAAAAACATGCCTAGATCATTAGTGCCACTTGGCTACCTAAACTAAATGATGAGAAGGAATTTGTATGATACACACTTCTCTGAGCAGATAATTCTGGCATTCTACTTGCAGTGTGTACACATCTGAATTGAACAACTTTAGGCTTTATGGCAGTTTGGGGGGGGGGCAGCAAAAAACGTGCCGTTGAGCCGAGTGGAGGGGGATGTGTACATGCCGCAGGCACGATGCTTTGCTTCACACCTGCGGCAATGTTTTCCCAATATGTAGTGATTAGCGAGCGACAAGCCCGCTGAATGCTACGCCTTCAAGTAAATAAGGAAGCGCAGCAAACAATGCACTGCAAACAGACAGACACAGTGAATCAATACAATAACAAAACAGCACAGTCAAGTATCCTTGTCCATATGTGACTACCTATGTCCTGCAGGACCATGTGTATAAACAATAGCCCTCGGACTGGGAGATTACTCCCCAAGTGAGATGTGTAAGGATAAACAAGGAGACGGATTGGCTAGCTCACTTGTAGGCCCTCAGTCAGAAGGGTCTAGGCTTAAGCCTGAGAATCTGTTAGACCTCCCACGAACTAGTATTTCTAACAGGATAAACCCTGACTATGAAGCAGTCTGAAAATGTGGTTCTTCTGCAGGCTAAGTTGGGGCCCTTATGTTGGTGTGCAATGCTAGTGTCGTCCCTTTAAGATTTGGAAAGAACAGAGTAGTTTCCTTTGAGAAGCAAATTTGTTGGAACTAGTCACTGTAGAGTGGGAAATTGTAGGAAAGGGTCACTTTAAGATATGAGGTTGTTGGTACAGTTTGCTTTAAGAAAAGGAATTTGTGGGCGTGGTTCTCTTTAAGAGGTAAACAGCAAAAGTGCCTTTTTTCGATAGCCTGCACCAAAGTGGATGCAGCCACATGGAAAAGATTCTGCCTAGCAGGGAGCAAGGGGTTAACTCAGTTTAGCAACCTGCAGGCAGTGATCACGATAGCAGATAAGAGATGGCAGTTTGCAGCAGTAAAGGGCACTGATGTATTTGTCTCAGACATGGGCCAATGGTGAAAAATGTGTATAACCTTGAGAAAACTAGTCTGGCAATAAACTAACTGCAGCAGGTAACAGCAATGCTTGGGTCAGCGACCCCCTCACCCAATCCTCAAACAATAATCAGAGAAGTAACAGGTGTTCTGCAGTGAGGGGCCCCCTTTAATTAAAGATGCAGTGGTGATGGTGACAACTCACGCACTCTGGCAGCTGAGTGATCTACCCCAGAGCAGCCTTCTCTCATAAAATTCAGCTTGACAGTCTTCTCCAGCTGCTCTACAGGCACCTGCCCAGTGCAAGTCTGGTCCAGAATGGCGCAGTTCAGCACGAACGCTCTCCCGTCTTTCCTCTTGCACAGTCTCTCTTCAGCTCCGCTGTGTCTTCCTGGGCTTTTTCTTTTATATGCTTTCGCCCCTGAGTAGGGATGAGCTTCGAGTTCGAGTCGAACTCATGTTCGACTCGAACATTGCCTGTTCGCCCGTTCGCCGAACAGCGAACAAATTGGGGTGTTCGTGGCAAATTCGAAAAATCTATGGGAGAAATCTAAAGTGTTAATTATAAAGGCTTATATGCAAGTTATTGTCCTAAAAAGTGTTTGGGGACCCGGGTCCTGCCCCAGGGGACATGTATCAATGCAAAAAGAAGTTTTAAAAACGGCCGTTTTTTCGGGAGCAGTGATTTTAATAATGCTTAAAATGAAAAAATAAAAGTGAAATATTCCTTTAAATTTCGTACCTGGGGGGTGTGTATGATATGCATGTGAAGTGGCGCATGTTTCCCGTGCTTAGAACTGTCCCTGCAAAAAATGTCATTTTTGAAAGAAAAAAATGCATTTAAAACTGACTCGCGGCTATTAATGAATTGTCGGCTCCCGGCAATACATACAAAAGTCATTGATAAAAAAAAAAAAAAAAGCGTGGGGGTTCCCCAGAATTCAATTACCAGGCCCTTCAGGTCTGGAATGGATATTAAGGGGAACCCCGCCGCAAATTTAAAAAAAAATTGACGTGGGGTTCCCCCAAATATCCATTCCAGGCCCTTCAGATCTGGCATGGATTTTAAGGGGAACTCCACCCCAAATTTAAAAAAAAATGGCGTGGAGTCCCCCTCAAAATCCATACCAGACCCCTTATCCGAGCACGCAACCTGGCCGGCCGCAGGGGAAAAGGGGGGGACGAGAGAGCGGCCCCCCCTCCCTCCTGAACCGTACCAGGCCACATGCCCTCAACATGGGGAGGATGTCCCCATGTTGATGGGGACAAGGGCCTCATCCCCACAACCCTTGCCCGGTGGTTGTGGGGGTCTGCGGGCGGGGGGCTTATCGGAATCTGGAAGACCCCTTTAACAAAGAGGACCCCCAGATCCCGCCCCCCCCTATGTGAATTGGTAAGGGGTACATTGTACCCCTACCATTTCACGAAGAAAGCGTAATTTTTTTAAAAAAAAAACACACAAACACCTTGAAAAAGTCCTTTATTTAAAAAAAAAAAAAAAAAAAAACATTCCAGCGGTGAAATCCAGTGTCCCGCGGCGATCCCGATGTCCAGCGATGTCCTTCATTGGTTGTGCCTGAGCGGACCTGATGGGGAACTCCCTCTCAGTATTTTAAATGTATAGACCCGCCCCTTCTAAAGTTCCCCATCAGGTCCGCTCAGCGGACCAGATGCGAAACATGAGAAGGGGCGGGTCTATACATGTATTACCAAAGTGAGAGCAGTTCCCCATCAGGTCCGCCCCCTCGGTATGTCGGACCCGCCTACGTCATTGGCTTGAGCGGGGAACTTCCTTCACTATGTAAATTTAAATTACACAGTGAAGGAAGTTCCCCGCTCAGGCCAATGACGTAGGCGGGTCCGACATACCGAGGGGGCGGACCTGATGGGGAACTGCTCTCACTTTGGTAATACATGTATAGACCCGCCCCTTCTCATGTTCTGCATCTCGTCCGCTGAGCGGACCTGATGGGGAACTTTAGAAGGGGCGGGTCTATACATTTAAAATACTGAGAGGGAGTTCCCCATCAGGTCCGCTCAGGCACAACCAATGAAGGACAGCGCTGGACATCGGGATCGCCGCGGGACACTGGATTTCACCGCTGGAATGTTTATTTATTTATTTTTTTAAATAAAGGACTTTTTCAAGGTGTTTGTGTGTTTTTTTAAACATTTGTTTACGCTTTCTTTGTGAAATGGTAGGGGTACAATGTACCCCTTACCAATTCACATGGGGGGCGGGATCTGGGGGTCCCCTTTGTTAAAGGGGTCTTCCAGATTCCAATAAGCCCCCCGCCCGCAGACCCCCACAACCACCGGGCAAGGGTTGTGGGGATGAGGCCCTTGTCCCCATCAACATGGGGACATCCTCCCCATGTTGAGGGCATGTGGCCTGGTACGGTTCAGGAGGGAGGGGGGCCGCTCTCTCGTCCCCCCCTCTTCCCCTGCGGCCGGCCAGGTTGCGTGCTCGGATAAGGGGTCTGGTATGGATTTTTAGGGGGACTCCACGCCATTTTTTTTTTTAATTTGGGGTGGAGTTCCCCTTAAAATCCATGCCAGATCTGAAGGGCCTGGAATGGATATTTGGGGGAACCCCACGTCAATTTTTTTTTAAATTTGCGGCGGGGTTCCCCTTAATATCCATTCCAGACCTGAAGGGCCTGGTAATTGAATTCTGGGGAACCCCCACGCTTTTTTTTTTTTTTTTTATCAATGACTTTTGTATGTATTGCCGGGAGCCGACAATTCATTAATAGCCGCGAGTCAGTTTTAAATGCATTTTTTTCTTTCAAAAATGACATTTTTTGCAGGGACAGTTCTAAGCACGGGAAACATGCGCCACTTCACATGCATATCATACACACCCCCCAGGTACGAAATTTAAAGGAATATTTCACTTTTATTTTTTCATTTTAAGCATTATTAAAATCACTGCTCCCGAAAAAACGGCCGTTTTTAAAACTTCTTTTTGCATTGATACATGTCCCCTGGGGCAGGACCCAGGTCCCCAAACACTTTTTAGGACAATAACTTGCATATTAGCCTTTATAATTAACACTTTAGATTTCGAACGTTCAAGTCCATTGTATTTAATAGGGTTCTAAAGTTTACACGAACATTTTGTCTGTTCGCAGGTTCTGGTGCGAACCGAACAGGGGGGTGTTCGGCTCATCCCTGCCCCTGAGTGATTGCTCATGGGCTCTGTAGTTCAGCTTGACTGCTTTCAACTTACAATTCCCAGAAGTTTCTGAATACCTGTAATAAGCTATGGCAAGTAAAGGTGCTGCATGATGCCATCTTGTGGATGAATAAAGTTTTGCATTCTCAGTAACAATGCATAGTGTTACATCGGCAAAAATTAGGTTAAAAAGGCAGCGAGGAGGCGTTGAGGAGGCGCTCGATTGCTTCCTCAACGCCTGTCAGTAGCCTCTGAAGTACGATCTGAACACAGTTCGGGCTTCAGAGAAAAGAATTTACAACATACTGCTTGTATCAGCTTAACGGCTGAGTTCCTGTATCCCATTATATCTATACAGAAGCAAGAAATATCAGAGCTCAACCATAAACTTCAGATTCTTTACTGATTAAAACCACATGGCATTGGACAGAACAAGAATACTAACACATTTGGGCTGAAAGGCCTTAGTCATAGTTATATCATAGCTTTTATTGTCCTTTTGTGCCTTCAAAACAGCAGGTTGCAATTTCCTATTGTCCTGTCCAACATCCTTTATGAATATACTGTTTCTTTTGCAGATTAAGTACCGTTTGTGAGCACAAAGTGTGCCATTTCGGACAGTCTATCTACAATTACATAGCCTAAGATTGACAACTCAACAATAAAGTCCATATAAATCAATTCCCATGGTCTTTTAGGCACTGAAAGTGGTCTCAGCAGGCCCCAGGACTTGGGCCTGTCATTCTTGCTTTAAATGCAGATAGTGCAAGACTTGAAGTAGTTCTTGCAATCTGTCTTTAAACTAGGCCACCAAAGTAAACACAGTGTCAATTAAACAGTCTTTTGAGTCCCAAAGTGCCCAGCCAACAGGTGATCATGGAATAGCGTGAGGGCCTAAAGTATAAATTCCAACTTTTTGAGATGGGAATGAGGGATACCTATAAATAAAAGTATGTAGGCATAACCCCCGTAAAGGAGAATTCTGCAAAAATATTATTAGGTAAACCCACAAGTGCTTTTTTTACCACTACTATTCCTTTATACTGGCTTTTGAAATGTACAAATGCAGCAATTTAGAATTTGGATGAAAAGTTTAGCACTGGGAAACACTTTTTGAAAGGTAAATAGTGCATTTTATATACAACCATATAGATTAGACCAAAATGAGGGACAAATGAGGAGGAAAGAGGGACAAAGGGACTTTGTTCCAAATTAGGGACAGCCCCTCAAAATCAGGGACAGTAGGGAGCTATGCTTAACGTTGCACAGAGCAGCCATGATCCTCCTCTTCTGGGGTCCCCCACTGGTTCTCTGGGCTCCTCCTCTTCTCTGTGTGCCACCATAGGAATCTACTTCCTTTGGTGGCACATCTGCGGGCTTGATCCTGAGCCACGTTCTGTGTGTCTAATGACAGACATAGTGCGGCTCAGCCCAGCCCCCTTCTCCCTCATCACTGCATTTGATTGACAAGAACAGCAGCCAATGGCTCCCGCTGCTCTCACGGAGTTCAGTGAGGCGGGAGAGAGAGAGCAGTGCCGCTGTTCTTGGGCACATCAATGGATCGAGATCCGGCTCCGCTAAGTGTTTGTGAGTTGAGGGAGGAAACTGACAATAGAAGGTTTTTTACCTTAATGCAGAGAATGCAATAAAGCTGTGCCCGCACTGCATGGGTTAACTGTTAGTTTTTGTCTAGGGGTTCGGATATACTCAACTAATCCTCTAATCCTCCTAGTGCAAGACCGGTCCCTTGGGTCCAGCGGTCTTGTGCGGTGGACTGTTCCTGATGTCATCATGCCCAAAGACCAGCTCTGGACGTGAATTGTCAGGAACAGTCCACTGCTGGATGTGAGGAAGCTCAGTTTTCCAGCGGATCAGGGGGAGTATAAGCCCTGTGTTCACCCCTAGACAAAACGAGCAGTTAACCCATTTACAACCACTTTAATTGACAGCAATTCACAATCTTTGTAAGATGCACATGGAAGGGCAATGCCATACCTCCCAACATTTTGAGATGGAAATGAGGGACACCTACTAGCAAACGTATGTAGGCATAGGACATGCCCCCTGCCACACCCCCTTAAAGGAGAATTAACCAGAAAAAAGTTTAATTAAATCCACAAGGGCTTTTTTTTTTTTACCACTACGATTCCTTTATATTGGCTTTTAAAATTTACAAATGCAGCAATTTAGAATTTGGATGAAAGGTTTAGCACTGGTAAACACTTTTTGAAAGATAAAAAGTGCATTTTATATACAACTATATAGATCACACCAAAATGAGGGGGGAAGAGGGACAGAGGGACATTGTTCCAAATTAGGGACAGTCCCTCGAAATCAGGGACAGTTGAGAGCTATGCAATGCACATCACAAACAGATAAACATTTGCCAGCACATTTACCAGCTACCTGTCCTGTGAAACCATTGCCACCATGACATGAAGTAAAAGGAAATCTCTATAACAAAGCCCTGGATAGCAGTAAAAATCTGACAATCTGTTCTAAACAGAAGGAAAAAAAAGAACAGGTTTGGGCTGGACATACAGTTTTAGTATTGCATGTCTTTATTTCTCCTGAATGGCCATTTTTAATCACACAAATCTCTTTAATCTCTACCTTGAATGGCTCATCCTTTATGCTCTCCTTAGTAGACACAACAGAGAACAAGTGTCAATTGATATCAACATATGGAATTCCGCAAAAAATTGTGAGGGACAAAAATTACGCTAGTGATATTTTAAACTGTTCTGTGAGATAAAATTTGCAGTAAAATGAAAACCTTGCTTAGCATTGTAAAAATTTGCAAATGATGCACGTTATCCAAAATACTAAACTAGTTGGGTTTGTGACCTATATGTGTCAGTAAAAATGAAATGTATTAAATAAACTGCGGTACTTTCACTCATATCCCTGTATGGGAAGCCAGAGTTCACATTAACGTGCAGACACACATCCTGGAAATTAGCGGTGTGTTTGCATGGGTGTGATGGAAACTGATACTTTTCTGCTCGGCTGCAAGACAATCATTCCCTGCCTTGTTCATCCACTCCATTGAAAAATAGCGTGTACAGTATTGTCACCACATAATGATCAGAATGTTCTTCAAAAAGAAGACGGTGATTAAAATAAGCCCTATTATTGGTGTGCGTGGTTGTAAAATAAGCCCCATTGTCGGCATCAGTGGGTGTAAAATAAGCTCCATCGTTGGTGTCAGTGGGAGCCAACTAAGTCCTATTGTGGATGTCACGATGAGGAAATTAAATAAGCCCTATCAATGGTGTCAATGGGCTAAAATAAACCCCACTGTTGGAATCAGAGGGAATTAGATAAGACCTATCAATGGTGTCAGAGGGCTAAAATAAACCCCACTGTTGGAATCAGAGGGAATTAAATAAGACCTGTCGTTGGTGTTGATTGGATAAAATAAGCCCCACCGTTGCTGTTAGTAGGATAAAGAAAAACTTTATCTGGAGTGTTGATGTGACCAAAATAAGCACCATACAGTAGGTATCAGTGGTAGCAAAATAAATCCTAGCAAGGTGTCAGTGGGAGAAAAATAAACCCTATACAGTATGTGACATGATGTCATGGTTGCATACATTAACACCATTAGCTAAACTCCAACCTTACCTTCAGTCTTGCACAGTTGTACAGTTGTAACTTTTCCTGTACTAAAAATGTGTACTCTGATTTCTCAGCCCACTGTGAACTTCTCACAGTGTGCATAAGAAGCTGTTGCAACACAGTTATAGTCCACCTCATTTCCTAGTTAAAGGACTAGGATTTGGATTTCAGTCTATTGGATCATGGAAACTTCACAGGTCCCAGAAGACTGGGACACATTTACAAAGCGTGTTTCGTGCATGCGCATTAGGAAACCAGCTGTGAAGCCACAAGACTTCACTGTCGGCTTCCCTTAGTCAAGATGACGGCGCCAGCTACCAATAGCTGATTGAAGAATCATCTTAGGTGAGGGCACCACTGGATGCCTGGACAGGTAAGTGCCCTAATAATAAAAGTCAGCAGCTACAGTATTTGTAGTTGCTGACTTTTAATTTGTTTTAGGGGGGAGCTTGGAGCTCCTCTTTAACGAGTAACTTCATTGTTGTTCAGAAAAAAAAGCAAAGTGAACGGTGTCTACCCCTTTATTAAATCCACCCCACTGTCTACCATGGAAGCAAGATGGCAATAAGTAATATTTTACATAGAGACTTATGCCTCGTACACACGTTCCGATTATCGTACGACGTATCGTTCGCATTTTGTTGTATGAAACTAATGTAGCGGCCTCACCCCTCTCACCCCTTCTTCTTCTCGGCCTATGTCCTCTAATGTGTAGAGGTGAAAGCCAACACCTGTTTACCTTCGGGTCGTGTGCATAACCCAGAGCTGAGTCCGTTCTGTAGATGACCCCCTTTGCTCCCAGTAACTGGAGTTCCACACCACTGAAAAGGTCCAACTCTTATTTATTCTCTGTCAGTAATAAATCGTCCTTTAACAGCAGACAGGTTGTGACCCAAAGAACAGTTCAGTATAAGTGGGGAGTAGGTCAAGGCACAATCCTCAAATAGAACTAACCATTGTAGTGTCACCAACGGTTATGGCGCACAGCCGCTGCCACCGACCGTGTAGAACAGGAACAGAATTTACCTTCGCTAAGTGCAGCCCCTGTCAGATGGAAGACATCCTTCCAAGAGAGTTACCAGAGGCCCCGCCGTCACCGGTAAATGCTGCACCGGACTGTTCGGAGAGGTTACGCTCCCTGGCCTCCTCGTCTCAGATTCGGGCACCCAACACCTTAGGGCCCCTCGGACTCTTCCACCCCTGCGGAACCCAGTCGAAGGTACTGGGCCCCGGGCCTCCTCCGTAGTACCTCACCCCAGGCTGAAGGTGCCTGGGATGGACTCCATCTCCCGCTCCGGCCAGGTCAAAGGCACCTGGGCCCGGAACTCCGGAACACCAGCACCCAGGCTGAAGGTGCCTGGGCGCGGCTGTGACCTCCGACTCTGAACCTCGTGTTGAGGGCATCTCTCCCCTTTATCTCCTCTCCCGACAGGCACAGCGGGTTCCCCGCCCCGCCGCACGGCTGCCGAAACAGGACAAAAAGGGCACAGCGCTGTAGTGATGGTTCAACCCCGGCCCAGGGCGACAGCGCCACCCACAGGCGGCAGGGAACTGCACACCACTGGAGTCCTCCACGAATAAAAAGGGTCCCAAATTCCCTCAGTGCATCTGGGTCATACTACCACCAAGATGCTCCCCCTAAATTTAAATACCCGCTACACTAATATCAAATACAATAGAGCAAAATGTGCTCTACGAAAAGTAAGATTTTTGTCGTACGATTCTGAAAAAAACGTTGTTTCTGAAAACGCTACATATCTGAAATGATGTCAAATGTGTGTGACCCCCTGTGTCCTTCTGGTTTATTTTCGTGTTTACGATCATGCGTGGTGTTTGTCTATCGATTTTTAGCGGACGCATACTGTACTGACTAAACGATTGTTGTACGATGGGCTGTCGTCCGAGCAAAGTTTTCGTGTTTGTCCCTTCGGATTTTGTTGGAAGGACTGTCACGATCAGCAGTCGAAAGCTGTGTACTAACGATCAGATTATCGAACGATCTATTCGAAAGCAATTTTTATCATCCAATTATCGGAACGTGTGTACGAGGCATTAACCTGTTGTCCAACTCAGTCCCTGGCTTCTTATTTTTCTTGGATACATTAATAATGTGATCTGTATTATTACCCAATTTTATTCTAGTCCAGCTGGGAGATTTGGGTGTTCCAGGACCTTGTTCATGCTATGAAAATTCTACAAGGAAAGCGAAACACCTAATAAATATCACAGCAGATGTAAAACCAATAAGCCAATGTCTCAACAATGGTATCCTGAGATACAGTATAAAATAAATTGTTGGGTAGTTTTATCAGTTTTAGGCGGACTGATCTTCAGCTACTGGGGGTTGTTGGGCTTTATAACTCCTTAACATGTCAATGGATTTGAAGTTACCAAAGCTGAGGCTAACTTAAAATATAAAATCATTCTCCACAATTACTTTAACCACTTCAGCCCCGGAAGGATTTACCCCCTTAATGACCAGGCCATTTTTTGCAAAATGGCACTGCGTCGCTTTAACTGACAATTGCGTGGTTGTGCGATGTTGCACCCAAACAAAATTTATGTCCTTAGTTTCCCCACAAATAGAGTTTTCTTTTGGTGGTATTTGATCACCTCTATGGTTTTTATTTTTTGCGCTATAAACAAAATAAGCGCAACAATTTTGAAAAAAAAACAATATTTTTTACTTTTTGCTATAATAAATATCCCAAAAAAATTTAAAAAAACTAATTTCTTCATTAGTTTAGGCCAATATGTATTCTTCTACATATTTTTGGTAAGCAAAAATAATATTGATTGGTTTGAGCAAAAGTTATAGATTTATGGCATTTCTATAATTTTTTTATTTTTTTTACTAGTAATGTCGGTAATCATCGATTTTTAGCGGGACTGTGACATTGCGGCGGACAGATCGGACACTTTTGGCACTTTTTTGGGACCAGTGACATTTATACAGCGGTCAGTGGTATAAAAATGCACTGATTACTGTATAAATGACACTGGCAGGTAAGGGGTTAACACTAGGGGGCGATCAAGAGGTTAAGTGTGTCCTAGGGAGGTGTTTCTAACTGTGGAGGGAGTGGACTGACAGGGAGTACAGAGAGATCGCTGTTCCTAATCACTAGGATCAGGCGATCACTCTGTACTCCCCTGACAGAACGGGGATGTGTTTGTTTACACTGACGGATCCCCGTTCTGGTTCTCTGTGGAGCGATCGCGGGTGGCCGGCGGACATCGTGGCCGCCGGCCACGCACATCTATTCCGGCGCGGCACCGCACTGTATCTATTGCATGAAGCGACGTACACCTACGGCAATTCGCGCAGTAGAGCCGACCTGCCGCAGTATAACTGCGGCGGATGGTCGGCAAGTGGTAAACGTTTCTAAAGATTTATGATATGGTAACAAGTTCACAGAAGTGTATATCTCTTTTGGGGGGTTATGAGAAATGACCTTCCCCAAACAAGATATTGCACTAAACCGGTAGGTAAATAAGAGAACCAGAACCTTCGCTAAGTGGAAGAGAGGGATTGATAAAAAGGTTGGCAGTGCCTCCACCCAGGACAGTTGGCCCACCCTTTGCAGCTGTAACAGCTTCAACTCTTCTGGGAAGGCTCTCCACAAGGTTTAGGAGTGTGTCTATGGGAATGTTTGACCATTCTTTCAGAAGCGCATTTGTGAAGTCAGGCACTGATGTGGACCTTGCTTTGTGCACTGATACGCAGTCATGTTGGAACAGGAAGGGACCATCCCCAAACTGTTCCCACAGAGTTGGGAGTATGAAATTGTCCAAAATGTCTTGGTATGCTGACGCCTTAAGAGTTCCCTTCACTGGAATAAAGGGGCCAAGCCCAACCTGTGAAAAACAACCCCCCATCATAATTCCCCCTCCTCCTTAATGATTTGGACCAGTGCACAAAGTAAGGTCCATAAAGATAGGAGTGAGCGAGTTTGGAGTGAAGGAACTTGACTGGCCTGCACAAAGTTCTGACCTCAACTAGATATAACACCTTTGGGATGAATTGGAGCGAAGACTGCGAGCCAGGCCTTCCCATCCACATCAGTGCCTGACCTTACAAATGCGCTTCTGGAAGAATGGTCAAACATTCCCATAGACACACTCCTAAACCTTGTGGACAGCCTTCCCAGAAGAGTTGAAGCTGTTATAGCTGCAAAGGGTAGGCCAACTCAGTATTGCACACAGGTATAGTAATTATACAAGCTTTATATAAGGAAAAAATAATAATGGTATATACAGGTGAAACTCGAAAAATTTGAATATCGTGCAAAAGTACATTTATTTCACTAATGCAACTTAAAAGGTGAAACTAATATATGAGATAGACTCATTACATGCAAAGCAAGATAGTTCAAGCCGTGATTTGTCATAATTGTGATGATTATGGCTTACAGCTCATGAAAACCCCAAATCCACAATCTCAGAAAATGTGAATATTACATGCAATCAATAAAACAAGGATTGTACATAGAACAATATCGGACCTCTGAAAAGTATAAGCATGCATATGTACTCAGTACTTGGTTTGGGCCCCTTTTGCAGCAATTACTGCCTCAATGCGGCGTGGCATGGAAGCTATCAGCCTGTGGCACTGCTGAGGTTGTATGGAAGACCAGGATGCTTCAATAGCGGCCTTCAGCTCTTCTGCATTGTTCGGTCTCATGTCTCTCACCTTTCTCTTGGCAATGCCCCCATTTATTCTCTATGGGGTTCAGGTCAGGCGAGTTTGCTGGCCAATCAAGCACAGGAATCCCACGGTCATTGAACCAGGTTTTGGTGCTTTTGGCAGTGTGGGCAGGTGCCAAGTCCTGCTGGAAAATGAAGTCAGCATCCCCATAAAGCTCGTCTGTGGAAGGAAGCATGGAGTGCTCCAAAATCTCCTGGTAGATGGCTGCGTTGACTCTGGACTTAATGAAGCACAGCAGATCAACACCAGCAGATGACATGGCTCCCCAAATCAACACAGACTGGAAACTTCACACTGGACTTCAAGCATCTTGCAGTGTGTGCCTCTCTATTCTTCCTCCATACTCTGGGGTTTCCAAATGAGATGCAAAATGTGCTCTCATAAGAAAAGAGGACTTTGGACCCCTGAGCAACAGACCAGGTCTGTTTTTCTTTAGCCCAGGTAAGACGCTTCTGACCAGTGGCAGCTGGTGCTCAAAATTTTTGGGGGGGCGCAAACAAACTGAAAAAAAAACAAAAAACATCAATTGCAGCCACTGTGCCCTTTAAACGCAGCCACTGTGCCCATCAAACGCAGCCACTGTACTCATAAATTGCCACCACTGTGCCCATTAAACACTGCCACTGTGTCCATCAAGCGCAGCCACTGTGCCCATCAAGCGCAGCCACTGTGCCCATCAAGCGCAGCTACTGTACCCATAAATTGCCATCACTGTGCCCATTAAACGCAGCCACTGTCCTATCAAACACAGCCACTGTAGCCATAAATTGCCACCACTGTGCCCATTAAAACACTGCCACTGTGCCCATCAAGCGCAGCCACTGTGCCCATCAAGCGCAGCCACTGTGCCCATCAAACGCAGCCACTGTACCCATAAATTGCCACCACTGTGCCCATCAAACGCAGCCACTATGCCATCAAACGCAGCCACTGTACCCATAAATTGCCACCTCTGTGCCCATTAAGCGCTGCCACTGTGCCCATCAAGCGCAGCCACTGTGCCATTAAACACAGATACTGTAACCATCAATTGCTGCCAGTGTGTCCCATCAATTACCGCCAGTGTGCCCCATTAATTACCGCCAGTGTGCCCCATCAATTACCGCCAGTTTGCCTTATCAATTGCCGCCAGTTTGCCTCATCAATTGCTGCCAGTTTGCCCCATCAATTGCCGCCAGAATGCCCCATCAATTGCCGCCAGAATGCCCCATCAATTTCCGCCAGTGTGCCCCATCAAATGCTGCCAGTGTGCCCCCCCCCCGCCACTTACCTGCCTCGGGTCACGGCGCTGTCCTCCACGCTCCCTCCGAGTCCTCGATGTCTTCTCCTGTCCTCTTCTGCTATGATTGGACGCCTGATAGGCGTCCAATCACAGCGCCTGTCGCTTCAGCCAATCAGGTGACAGGTAACCAGACCCGGTGCACCTGATTGGCTGAGAGGCGAGTCAGTGTTAGGGAAGCAATTTTTTTTGCTTCCCTAACACAACACTGTGTAAACAGGGAACGCACAGCGTTGCGCCCCACTGTTTACCAATTTGGAAGGCTATTAGAGCCCACGGCTCTAATCAGGATGCCCAGAAACACCCCCGCCACTGTAATTCAGATGCCCGGCACCTGAATAGGGGGCGGCAGCGGCGACAATAGATAGATTCATGCAATGCATGAATCTATCTATTGGTGATTGACGGATGCAGGAGAGAGGGTGGCTTGACAAGAGGAATACGACATTTGAAGTCCATGTCCAGGATCCGTCTGTGTGGTGGCTCTTGATGCACAGACTCCAGCCTCAGTCCACTCCTTGTGAAAGTCCCCAACACTTTTGAATGGCCTTTTTCTGACAATCCTCATCAGGCTGCGGTCATCCCTACTGATTGTGCACCTTTTTCTTCCACACTTTTCCCTTCCACATAACTTTCTATTAATGTGCTTTAATACAGCACTTTGGGAACATCCAACTTCTTTTGCAATTACCTTTTGAGGCTTTCCCTCCTTATGGAGGGTGTCAATGATGGTTTTCTGCACAACTGTCAGGTCAGCAGTCTTTCCCATGATTGTGATTCCTACTGAACCAGACTGAGAGACCATTTAAAGGCTCATGAACCCTTTGCATGTGTTATGGCTTAATTAGCTGATTAGAGTGGGACACTTTGAGCCTAGAATATTGCACCTTTTCACAATATTCTAATTTTCTGAGATTGTGGATTTGGGGATTTCATGAGCTGTAAACCATAATCATCACAATTATGACAAATCACGACTTGAACTGTCTTGATTTGCATATATTGAGTCTATCTCATATATTAGTTTCACCTTTTAAGTTGCATTAGTGAAATAAATGAACTTTTGCACGATATTCAAATTTTTCGAGTTTCCCCTGTACATCCAATGTACAAAAAGGAATTATTTGTATAGTAGTCCTGGTGGATTTGAGCACATACATCTGGGTATATATAGTTATTTATAGAGATACCTCTAGATGAATTTTGCGGCAAAGTCCCATTACAGGAGTCCCTGAGGATGATGCAGTGTCTGTCTTTGTGTCGGGGACCTGAAGACAAGATCTGCGGTAATGAGGAGACCCTCCAGCCGTTAGCCAACCAGTCTGGAATGCAGTCCTAGTCACCTGGCAAAAATCATCTCTTCTGATCATGTATTAGCATGGACAGGAAGTGACATACAAAATTTTAAAGGACAGTGTGATACTAGCAGCTGACAGTAGAGGGCAGTGGATCCCTTCAGAAGATAATTGTTAATCTCTCTAGCTACAGTCTGTTGTAGCATGAGTTAAAACTGATTTTCTGTTTAAATATCCAGTATTATTCCTCATTTCCAATTCACATGAGTAGATTGTTGCCTCCGGTGCAAGCAGCATACAGGAGTTTTGTGCTGGACTTGCAGCCTTTTCAAAATAAAATGGAATGTAAAATGGATTAGAACTGTTTTTGCAACCAAACTGAAAAGCCAGTTGTTTTTAGGATTTCCCTATTGTATCCTCGGGAGCTTTTGGCACCACAACTAGGAAAAGTGTACTGAAAACCACGCATGAATTATTGAATGTCTGAACTAAACAGTTTTAAGAAGGGGATATACAAAGTCACTGGGCAGACAGTTTTGGCATTTACATTTTAGAGGACAAGCATGTGAAAATATAACTGCCCATGGATTTTAGGGGCAGTTTGTCATCCAGGTACAGAGATACAGGAGGCATCTCTTGTGGCTTATTGGGACACTGCTGGGTCACACTGCTGGGTCCTTTGTTAACTTGTAACCATAGTTACATAGTAGGTAAGGTTGAATAAAGACAATAGTCTATCCAGTTCAACCTGTGTAGGTGTACATGTGTCAATGTCAATAATTATTTCTCATATCCCTGTATGTTGTGTTTTTTAACCATATTTTGAAATGTTTTTTTTTTTTATGTAGGCAAAGCACTTATACACGCGTACTGTAAGCCTGCTTGGGGACAGTTTAGTTTCCCTTTGTTATTGGTACCTAATGATATGGAAAAGCCTGCTGCTGATTACCATTCCACTCTCCAATGCGACCAACTCAATGACCAATAAGCACCCGTTTATTGATTACAGGTATGGCAGATGAAGGAGCTTAGCTCCGTTCAGATCTTTGTGGGTCTGCATTCTAGATGTAGGCAGCCCATTTCAATAGGCTGCCCTAATTGCAGAAAAGTTGGGAAAAAATCCACGACCCTTTTTTAAATCACGCCCCACTGAATCGCATAGTGCTACAGCACCATGTGCTTTGGTGCGTGTGAAAGTGCAGAATGGTTTCCAAATGAATGGTACCCCCACGCATCTGCTAAAGTGTAGCGTGTTTCTCTGCGGGTCAGAAACATTTTTTGTATAGTGTATGGCCAGCATTAGTCTGTCGGGTTCAATATTGAGTTGGCCCACCCTTTGCAGCTATAACAGCTTCAACTCTTCTGGGAAGGCTGTCCACAAAGTTTAGAAGTGTGTCTATGGGAATGTTTGACCATTCTTGCAGAAGCGAATTTGTGAGGTCAGGCACTGATGTTGGACAAGAAGGCCTGGCTCACAGACTCTACTCTAATTCATCCTAAAGATGTTCTATTGGGTTGAGGTCAGGCCAGTCATGTTGCTCCACCCCAAACTCGCTCATCCATGTCTTTATGAACCTTGCTTTTTGCACTGGTCCAAATCATTAAGGTGGAGGGGGGATTATGGTGTGGGGTTGTTTTTCAGGGGTTGGGCTTGGCCCCTTAGTTCCAGTGAAGGGAACTCTTAAGGCATCAGCTTACCAAGACATTTTGGACAATTGAATGCTCTCAACTTTGTGGGAACAGTTTGGGGATGGCCCCTTCCTGTTCCAACATGACTGCGCATCAGATCACAAAGCAAGGTCCATAAAGAGATGGATGAGCAAGTTTGGGGTGGAGGAACATGACTGGCCTGCACAGAGTCCTGACCTCAACCCAGTGGTGTATTTAGGTTTTGTGATGCCCTAGGCCTGACTAAACTCGTGCACCCTCTAATTTAAATATGACCCACCCCTTTTTGTCAATGCCACACCCCTTACTGTTTAAGACCCACCCTGACATCTTTAAACCACACCCCTTCCTCTTTGAGCTCCACCTTTTCCTCTCTATACATTAAAAGTGGATACCAAGTGCCTACTTGTATATTTTGTTGTTTTGTATACCATTTCAAATGTTGTATCTATTATTTTAAGAGAGTTATCATCAAATAAAATAATGAAAAGTGCAGCCTTGTCAGTGCCCATCATTGCAGCCTTATTAGTGCCCATCAGTGCAGCATATCAGTGCCCATCAGTGTGGCCTCATTAGCGCAGCTTATCAGTGGCCACCAGTGTAGCCCCATCAGTGCGGCCTCATTAGCGCAGCTTATCAGGGGCCACCAGTGCAGCCCCATCAGTGCAGCCTCATCAGGGGTCACCAGTGCAGCCCCATCAGTGCTGCCTTATCAGTGCCCATCAATGCAGCTTATCAGTGCCCTTTAGTGCGGCCTTATCAGGGTCCACCAGTGCGGCCTATCAGTGCCCATCAGTGCTGCTTTATCAGTGCAGCTTAAGAGTGCCGCCTCATCAGTGGCAATCAGTGCAGCCCCATCAGTTTCATAATATCACAACTTATTGGTGTATATGAATTATGTATGGATTATAGCACGGAGCACTTTGCAGTACATTCATTTTCACTGAATGTGGACCGTTTAAGGAGTTTGCATTGATTTCAGCATGCATGGAGCATTTTGCAGTAATGAAATCAATGCAAACAGTCCACATTCAGTGAAAGTTCATTACTGCAAAGTGCTCCATGCATGTTGAAATCAATACAAACTCATTAAACCGTCCACATTCAGTGACAGTTCACGTACTGCAATATTTGCAGTACATAAACTTTCACTGAATGTGGACGGTTTAATGAGTTTGCAGCACGGATCACTTACTTACAATATGATCTGTATATTAATTTAATCTATATTGAGCACTTTATATTGGCTGCTTGATAAAGGACTTCCAAAAATAAAAGTAACAAATTAATTGTACCTGCAGCAGTGCTGCTCTAGCCGCTGCCTGGGGGTTCCACACATCCTCCTCTCTCTCCTCCACCTCCTATTGTCACAGACAGACCCCGCCCCGGGCTGGGAGAAGATGCAGTGTAAGGATGCCGCACGGAGGGTAGGCTGAGCATTAGGCTCCGCCTCCTCCAACTGAAATATGTGCAGCAGGTCTGGCCAGTCACCGGTCACTTTATGATGATACCAGGCGCTCTACACCCCCCCCCCCCCCCCCCGGCCTGTACTGCCCATAATAATAAGCTCCGAACGGCGAACACAGCAGCCAGGGACTGTATTTTATGCGGGAGGCGGCCACGGTATCCGGAACTCGGGGGGACTTTTTCTGTGCACCGCCCCCGCAAAGTGTCGGCCTAGGGCAAAACACAGCACTGCCTCAACCCGATAGAACACTTTTGGGATGAATTAGAGTGGAGACTGTAGGCCAGACCTTCTCGTCCACATCAGTGCCTGACCTCACAAATGCGCTTCTGGAAGAGTGGTCAAACATTCCCATAGACACACTCCTAAACCTTGTGGACAGCCTTCCCAGAAGAGGTAATAGCTGCAAAGGGTGGGCCAACTCAATACGGATTAATACTGGGATGCCATTAAAATATTAAAATATACACTCACCAGCCACCTTTATACACACAAGTTAGCACCGCTCTAACTGTGAAAACCACCAAATATGCGCGTTGGTTACTGGCACCTTCTCTCCAGGTGCCAGGTTCGGACGACCTCCCACTCGTCACATACTCGGAATATGGATATATGGAAAGAACCCGCACTCTGGAATCCATGCTGTGAACAAGGCTCTTTGCCGAAACATGTTAGCAGTTACTCTGTACTGTGTTTATCGAACAAAGAATTTGGATGGAATTTGGACTCCTGTTAAATTGCTTGGCAACACAAATTGCTAATCATCCAATCACAAAGTTACTTTGGACGTGGCATGGTTGTTGGTGCCAGATGGCTGATCTGAGTATAAAAACTGCTGATCTACTTGGATTTTCGCGCACAACTATCTCTAGGGTTTACAGAGAATGATCAAAAAAAGAAAAACTATCCAGTAAGTGGCAGTTGTCCAAGACCAAAACAGAGAACATGCACCGCTCAGGCAAATTAAGGTGCAATATCGCCTCTCACTTGCTTTCCCCGGCTCACCACCGTCCGCAGAATGTATGTAAGAAAAAGAGATGGCCACACACTGGAACAAAGTAAATGCTTGTAGAAATTCTTTATTGTCGCATGCCAGACAAGTAAAACAGGACCAAAGTTAACGCGTTTCACACAGATAATAGTCAGAGGAGAATGGGCAGACTGGTTGCAGACGATAGAAAGGTAACAGTAACGCAAATAACCACTAGTTGCAAACAAGGTATCGAATATCCAACACTAACCCCTCCCCAGTACAAGCGCTTATGGAATCAGTGAAATGAAAAAAAACAACTTAAGAAGATATAAAACACACCTCCCTCAAATTAATCACAAAATTAAGGCTGAAGCTGCTACCATTCAACCTACTAAGCAGCAGGTATCAAAATACATATAAAACAAATCAAACAAGGCAGCGCTACATATACATTACCACTATCAACTTATTTAATATGTGCTCTTTTGAATAAAGTGTATGTGCAATGGCAGTGTTCGAATTCAATTTGCGATAGGTGACAAACCCAAAGTCAATATATGGTGAAAGTCCAGTCAGGTTATAGATCGTATTTAACACATTCTCCACGATGATCTGCCACCAACACCTCCACTCGTGAGACTACGGGGGATAGACCACCCCTTATGTGAAGACTCTTACCAGACAACGTTGGAAAATAAGCATCAATCTCGGATGTCACCTCTGAATGGCTATCTCCTCACACTCTGCAGCACAGGGGTTGGATCTCACACTTTCCTCATCCTTTGTTGCTGATCTCCTGCAGTCTTTTTCCTCCTCCTTCCTGTCTACATGTCTTCTAGTGATGGGTCACAGTATTTCCACTTCTGTTTGCAGGATTTGCTCCCCTTAATATGCGGTTCTGCTTCCAGGGACGCTTCCACAGCTGCCTCACACTATAGAAACCCACGTGCTGATGCTGTCCAGCCCCTTGCCCTTAGCGACCCACCCACTCTCTGTCATTGGATAGCAGCCAGCCCTCTCTCTCTGTGCAGGAACAGGAAGGGAGGAGTCATCTCATCCCATAAAAATCAAAATCGGTATTTAACCCTTTAGGGTACAGTGTATCCAAACAATGGATCCACTGGACCTCCCGTTTTCTCAGGGTTTCCGGTTTCCTTCTCGTCTATTTTGAGGTATCCCGTCAACTACCATGAATTTCATTTGTGAGATCACATGGCCTCTTTCGATAAAATGTCTAGCTTAGGGTAATTTTACCAATTTATCTCTAATCGAGTATTTGTGTTTGTGTCGTATATGATCCTTTACTTTCTGTTTCGTTTTCCACACATAAAGTAGTCCACAAGGACGTTTTATTATATACACCACATGAGAGGACTGACAGGTTTAATGGTTCTGAATAGCTATATAATAACTTTATGTGGGAGAGGAAATGATTTCCCTTTTATCATGCAGTTTAAACATGGGTAAGAGCCATTATTCCGAGGACCAAGAAAGTCATGATGATAGGTAACGGTGGACAATATTGGTCTGATTTAATAATCCATCACATATAGCATACATGATGGATTGATTAAATCAGACCAATATTCCTGCTTTTGGCCAGGGAAAGAACATGCTTAACCAAAGAGAGAAGAAGATCATTACATACAGTTGGATGGAGGTCTGGATTAAACATAAGGAAGGAATTTAACTGAGTTCCATTTAATGTCATTGTCCCTGTTATTGTCACTGTCCACATACTGTAAAGATTGCGTGTTTGTTGTCCACATATTTTCTCATGAGAATAGGGAAGGTGAGTAACCTAGAGGGCTGGAAAGCACAGTGTGAACCACCCAATCCAAATGTTTCCCTCATAGACTGAGTGGTCATTGCTTGCTGTATTGTTTCTTTAAGCGGGTATGGTGAATTAGAGATGTTTGAGTGCTGTGGGAAACCCACACCCGTGTTTTCCCATTTGGAGTGAGGAATAAGTACACTCTGTGAAGACCACCCAACCGGTCCTCTCCCTCATGGGTTAGGGGTGGGTTTCACACTGTAGGGACTATTCATTAAAAAATTTCACTTTTTGGCATTGGAGGTGGTAAACCATACCCACTCTCACATTCTTGCTCGTGGGAATTACGGTACTCTCCCCCAGTTTTTCACTCATGGATAAGAGAGTGGTTGCACTTTGTGAGAACCAGCTACCCACAGCTTTTTCCTCATGGACGAGGATGTCATTGTACTCTCTATGAACCATACACTCACAACAGTTTCCTTATGGGTTGGGCTGTGGTTACATGCTAAGGGAACCACCTATACTTGTCTTTTCCCTCCTGAGATGAGGGCTTGATGTGCACAGTGGAAATCACCCACTCCCATTGTCCTTCATGCATAGGGGGAGTGTGCAATTGTGCATTCTAGAAACTACCCAACCACATATTTTTCCCCAGGGCAATGTGGGAATTATGGATTTTTGACCCCTATGGTTAACCCACACCCCTGTTTTTTCTATTTTAATATAAAGAGTGGTTGAATCCAAGATGATGAGAAGTGGTTGAGCACTGCAAAAAGTCACCCAACCCTGTATTTTCCCTCAATGGATGAGGATTGGTTATCCACTCTAATTCCTCATACACACGACCGGTTTTCCTGACATGCCAAAAACCGACGTTTTTCCTCCCAAGCCTGCCTTGCATACACACGTTCAGGCAAAAAAACGCTCGACCAAAGCGCGGTGACGTACAACACGTATGACGGCACTATAAAGGGGAAGTTCCATTCAAATGGCACCACCCTTTGGGCTACTTTTGCTGATCCTCGTGTTAGTAAAAAGTTTGGTGAGAGCCGATTCCCGCTTTTCAGCCTCATGCTTTTCAGTCCGTTACAGCGTGATGAATGTGCTATCTCCATTACGAACGCTAGTTTTACCAGAATGAGCGCTCCCGTCTCATACTTGATTCTGAGCATGCCCGATTTTTTTCCCCTCGGAAAAGCGTACACACGACCATTTTTCGCGACGAGAAAAATACTTACGGGAAACACGACGAGAAAAAAGAGAGCTGGTTTTAATTTTTTTGCGGGCAGTTTTTTTGTCGAGAAAACTGCTAGGGAGCATACACACGACCGGTTTTCACGACCAATATAAAAAATGGCAGTTTTCTCGTCGGGAAAACCGGTCGTGTGTACAAGGCATTAGAACTACCATTCCCAGGCTTTTGCCTTTAAAGATGTGGGGTGGTTGTGTTGTGCAGTGGGGATACAGACAGCAGTTAAAATTTTATATAGTTTCTGACCCTCACCCACTCTGACCAAATCAAATAAAACAGGTTTCTCTGGATTCCCACTTTTAAGCTGAACTACACACAGCTATAGGCCCCTTTCAAACTGAGTGGAATCTGTCAAGTGTCATCTCTCTGCTGATCCCCGCTGAGCAGGCGAATAACAGGTCTGTGTCCGCTCCGCTATGCAGAGCGGACACGGACACAGCCCACTGTTCTCTATGGGGCGGTCAAATGAAAATGGACTGCCTGTTCATTTCAATCTGACTGTCATTCGATCCGATCCACCAGACGGATGGCAAACGTATCCCCGTCCATCTGTTTTTAGCGGACCGGATGCGGCGGGTGTCAGCAGATACATGTCCCCTGACATCCGCTGCTCCACAGAGAACAATGGGTGGTTCGATTGGGTCCGCCTGAAAAACGGACAGGCAGAGCCGATCAGTCTGCTGGAGTTAAAGGGGCCATAAAATGACAGTTAGTACAGTTGTGTATTCATTTAAGAGGGGGAAGGGAGGGAGACAGCATGACCACTCTGTAGTAGTAAGTTCCAACAAGGTTTAATTACAAAGAAAATTTTAAAATGAATACTTTTATGTGTAGAAACCACATTAAAAGGTGCAGCTAGATGGATGGATGATGAGCTGTTGCTCGTTCCCGGTATTCATTTAATAATAATTAGATGTATTTTAAAATTCAATTAGTGCACACACCTTATTCTTCAGTATCAGTCTTTTGTAATGTCCTGTACAGTAGAACCCAGACTAGTAGAGGGAGGACAGCATTAGGTGACAGTTGGGCTCTGGTACATGCATATGTGCTGACAGTGAAGGTGCTGACCAAGTTAAAAGAGAAGAGAGATGATCTTATCAGTCTTCTGCTTCTCTTTTGATGTCCATTCACAGGCTGTGGGCAGAGACGTAACGAAGCTTTCTTGCTTAACTGCAGTAAAGAAAGGTCAGGTAACCAGATTCGTTTTGATGTCTGGTTGTGTAATTCTCATGACTGGATGGACAGAAATATAAATATATTTTATGAGGTAATTATAATTAATTAATGAGTTGGATAAAGCTGTGTTGTTATGAAGTAGGAAAAATGTCTGACAATTAAATATCCTTGTAATGACAATCTACATGAATTCCATAAGGTGCCTGTCATGTAGATGATATCTTTAATCAAGCCTCTTTCATCTTAATTAGTTATGGGGAATCTTGAGTTGTCCAACATGTGTTAAATTTTGTTTTTTCAACTTAGACTTGCGGGCTGGTCTCAAATTCACAATTCACAAATGACTCTATTCAAGTTGAATTATAAATACTTGAATTATGACTACAACAGCGGAGCTCTAGTAAGATTTTAGCATTAATTTACAGGTCTTTGATTAGTCTAAAAAGAGATGTGATCAAAGACAGATTTGAATACTATGAACAACTAGTTGGCCCACTACAGCCAGATGAAAAGGATACAATTCTTTTATCTGTATACTTATTAAGGATTTTGTCCAACGATAAATATAGAGTTTTTTTTTTATTTTATACTAGTTATTATCCACACCAACTATATGAAATTGAAATACTTCCCTCCAATGAATGTGAAGGTGTTCATTGTTTCACTGCCTCATTTCTTCACATTTGGGGACTGCACTCAGATTTTTGCTTTGTAAGTTTGTAACTGTATTAATAAAAGTGCAACTTTTTTTTTTCAAGTTAAATTTTTACAACTTTCAGGATCTACCCCAGTGGCGGCTGGTGCTAAATACTTCGGGGGGGGCCAAACTAACTATCGGCACAAACCCCCCCTCCCCCGCGGGAGACGGATGGCGGACAGGAAGGCGGACAGGAAGGCGGCCAGGAAGGCGGCAAGACTAACCTTAACATAGGAGGCAGGGGGAATGAAGAGCCGGGCCATTGCTTCTCCTCCGGGTTGAACAGGTGTTTCCTGAGACACAATTGGCCAGTGTGTCCTGAGACACGATTGGGGATGCTAGGACTCCCTGGCCAATCGGGTCTGCTTTCTGATTGGCTGGGAGGAGAATCAGAAAGACAATAGCAAATATTAATTTGCTATTGTCACACAAGTGGGTGGGCTCGGGACAGGCCGCCACTGGTCTACCCCTTCTTCTAAGGTCCAAGAATTACTGCTTGGACAACTTTCAGGGTCTACCCCCTTCCTCTAAGGTCCAAGCATTGCTGCTTGGATGACTTTCAGGGTCTACCTCCTTCTTCTATGGTCAAAGCATTGCTATAACAGATAAAACTTGAAGAGGAACTTCACCCAAAAGTGGAAGTTTTGCTATTCCTCCTACACGTTTGGAATGTTTTTTTTTGGGGGGGGTATTTGATTTTGACAGGTACCCACTCTCACTTCCAGTCAAACCGCCGTAGCGATCTGAGTGAAAACTCAGCCCTCCCCTCTTTCCCCCGAAGCCTTTTGGGACATATCACAGGTCCGAGGAGACTGTGGGACCAAACACGGGGCTTGCACAGCTTGCGCATTAACAGTGGGCAGCCAGCTGTGAAGGCGCAAGGAGTCACAGTCAGCGCCCACAGTTAAGATGCCGTTGCTTGCACCCGAAGACTGGCCAAGAGTCAGGTTGAATAAGGACATTGCTGGATCCTGGGACAGGTACTGTAAGTGTGTATTTTTGAAGACCCCTTTCCCACTGAGGAATTTTTCAGGCACTTTTGGGCTAAAAATAGCGACTGAAAAACGCCTCCCCTGTAGTCCCAGTGTGAAAGCCCGAGTGTTTTAACACTGGGGCGCTGCGCTGGCAGGACGTTAAAAAAAGTCCTGCAAGCAGCATCCTTGGGGCGGTGGAGGAGCTGTCCACCGCTCCTGTTCATTGAAATGAATGGGCACCGCTGGCGAAGCGCCTGTAAAGCGCTTTGGCAGCGGCGCTACACGGACACATTTAACCCTTTATTCGACCACTAGCGGGGGTTAAAAGCTCCCTGCTAGCGGCCGAATAGCACCGCTAAAATTACGGTAAAGCGCCGCTAAAACTAGCGGCATTTTACCGTCAATGCCCACTCGCCCCAGTGTGAAAGCAGCCTAAAAGTCAACAGCTCTAGTATTTGCAGCTGTTGACGTTTGAATTTTTGTTTACAGGCTTAAGCTCCTCTTTAACCACTTCAGCCCCAGAAGGTTTACCCCCTTCATGACCAGGCCATTTTTTGTGATACTTTAAAGTGGATGTTAACCCGATTTATGAAATTTGAGTTGGGCACATATATCTGTAGTGTTTACTTATCTCTCTTCAAAGCATTATGTCCCATAGCTGTCTCCTGCTTCGTTCTTCTGTTATCAGCCTGATAACTCCTGACAAGTTCTCTGTCACATATGATAAAAGCAGCCTGAGTTTTGTGTTGGGGTGCTATAGATAGATTAGCAGAGCCCTAAACTATTCAACGATCAGTTCTGAAAGTCTCTACGTATGAGGAGAGGGGGTGTGTGCCTTTCCTCCAATCAGCTGTCTTGGCTGTATGCCCAGGCTTCACTGCAATGTTGAACAGGAAGAGAAAATCTCCTAACAGAATCTGAACTTTCTAAGCAATATATAAAGCTGAAGACAGCAGATATACAGTGCCTTGCAAAAGTATTCTACCCCCCCCCCGCCCCCCCCCCCCCCGTTGGCTTATTACCTATTTTGTTACATTACAGCCTTTAGTTCAATGTTTTTTTAATCTGAATTATATGTGATGGATCAGAACACAATAGTCTAATGCCACGTACACACAGTCGGAATTTCCGATGGAAAAGGGCAGACGGGATTTTTTCATCGGATATTCCGACCGTGTATATGCCCCATCAGACTTTTTCCCTCAAATTCCGACAGACTTAGATAGAGAATATTTTTTCCGATGAAAATTCCGTTCGTCTGTATGCAATTCCGACGGACTAAGAACCACGCATGCTCGGAATCATTCAACTTCATTTTTCTCGGCTCTTCGTACTGTTGTACGTCAGCGCGTTCTTGACGGGCAGAATTTGGTGTGACCATGTGTATGCAAGACAGCATGAGCGGAATTCCGTCTGAAAAACCCATCAGAGTTTATTCCGACGGGAAAACCGGTCGTGTGTATGCGGCATAAGTTGGTAAAGAAAAATTAGAAAAATATATACATAAAACTATTTTTCAGAGATAAAACACTGATAATTGGCATGTGTGTATGTATTCACCCCCTTTGTTATGAAGCCTAAAGCTCTGGTGCCACCAATTACCTTCAGTCAAGTCACATAAATAGTGAAATGATGTTCACCTGTGTGCAATTTAATTGTCACATGATCTGTCATTACAACACCTTTTTGAAAGGCCCAAGAGGCTGCAACACCTAAGCAAGAGGCACCACTAACCAAACACTGCCATGAAGACCAAGGAACTCTCCAAACAAGTAAGGGACAATGTTGTTGAGAAGTACAAGTCAGAGTTAGGTTATAAAAAAAATCCAGGGGCGTGGCCTGACGGAGTAGGACGCAAGAGAGAAGAGCTCCGTACATTAATCCTGCTAATTCGTTGATCCTGCTACCCTAAAGCATCCTGACAGACCCCAGTCGACTGTGGCAAGAACTAGCACACATCCTGGTATGTCTCCGCCGAAAGTGCAAAGTGCTGCCATCGCCAAGCTGGATCAATATCGCCGCCAGGACAAGGACACTCCTGGGGAAGATGGCGGCGCCTCGTGTTCTGACCAGGCCGCACCAGGGAGAGACACAGAGAAGCTCCTGGAAGCTATCACCTTCTGCCGCACATCGCTCACTTCCCAAATCGAGGAGGTTAAGGTAGATATTTCCCTTATGCGGCAGGACTTTCAGAAGCTACGAGAGAGGGTCACGGAGGCCGAGACTAGCATCAGCGACGTGGAGGACGCCATACCTCCACTCCAGGCGGGCTCCAAGCGCATGCAGCTCCAGCTCTCCCAGCTTGCACAGAAGCAGGATGAGATGGAGAACAGGATTCGGAGGTGTAATCTCTGTTTCATTGGAATGCCGGAGGGAACATAAGGGAGAGATCCTACCACTTTTCTGGAACAGCTTCTTAGTACCACTTATGGCCGTGAGGCCTTCTCCCCTATCCTTACAGTGGAAAGAGCACACTGCATGCCGGCTAGGGCTCCTCCGCAGGGGGCTCCCCCCCCGCACGTTTATCGCTAAGTTTTTAAACTTTAAGGACCGGGATGCGGTACTACGAATGGCTAGAGAGAAGGGTAACATTGAGCTGGGCAACTCCAGGATTGCAATCTTCCCAGATTTCTCCGCGGATGTGCAGCGCCGCCGCCAGGGCTTCGCCGAGGCCAAGAAGAGGCTCAGGATCAAGCATCTCAAGTACTCCATGCTGTTCCCGGCGTGCCTCAGGGTGGAAAGGGACGGCCGGGTGTTTTTCTTTGAAGATCCAGCTGATGTTATTGCCTGGCTTGAGCGTCCGGACCCCCCCAAACGTGCAGCTGAATAAGTGGTCCTCCACCGTGTATCCCGTATCCTGCAACCCTCCTGCATAAAGACCCCTGTGGTGTCTCCTCTACCTGGATTGTTCGGTATGTGTCCTCTCACCTTCCCCCCCTCTATACGGCCCCTTCCTTGGATATTTTGCTCAGGACCCCCTTTAGAAGGCCGGCTCTCCCCCCCCCTCCACACTAAAGTTACTCTTCCCCTCCTATGGCGAATTGGTTCCACTCCTTTTGTCTGATGGACTACATTCCTCATCCTCACTACTGATAGGGACTTATACTTGGAGCACCTATGGTCCTACACTTTTTGACTGTTCTTTGCAGCGATTACTCAGCAATGACGATAATTTTTGTGTCGGAAGGATCCAGGTGGGTCAGCATCTCTGGACAGCCCTCCCCCGAGTCTGGGGATGGTTGTGGTCAGCCATCTGTTCTTGGCTAGTGACTCCCCTGGATCTGTGGCCCCAGGCTTCTCAAACGCCTTCAACATCTTGTGGCCCCTTTTTTTACTTCGGCACTTATCTAGTTGCTCCTCTAAGTTTTGTTTTGGGTAATACCCGCACCAGTTGAGTGGGGGGTGGGTTTAGTTTGTATGGGTTTTTCTACACGGCAATACATGTATATTTTTAAGGACTTTATTTTTTTACTGGATGCGACACCTTCATATTTTTCATTTACAATGTACCACTATATGTATACAGCTTGACAGGTTGGATATGTTATACACTGTGTGCTTGAGTTGGGTGGGCTGGACTGCCCTTGGCGCAATACTTGTCCCCCGGTCTCTTAGATGGCCACACTAAAGCTACTTACCTGGAATGTCCGGGGACTGGGGGATAAGGTAAAAAGGTCTGCAGTATTTGCACTTCTCAAGAAACAAAGAGCTGACATAGTAGTTCTGGTAGAGACGCATGTAGACGGGCGGCTTCAGATGGCGCTCCTGCGACCCTGGGTGGGGTGGGCATACCATTCGACCTACTTTACCCAGGCTCGCGGGGTTTCAGTGTTGGTCGCCAAGGCGGTCCACTTTGAGTTGTGTGATGTGCATTCTGATCCACAGGGCCGCTACGTGTTCCTTTCAGTTAAAATTTATGGTGAACCATTCCTGCTTCTGGCTATATATATCCCCCCACCATTTAATTCTGTTATTATTTCTGAGGGTCTGTTGTTTATGTCTCGCCATCCTTCGACGCAGGCAATCTGGCTGGGGGACTTCAACGCTACCCTGAATCCTAGCCTTGATAGGTCTCAGCCAGCACCGCCGGGTGGCACTGCCCCGACGAGCTCCAGGCTCTCCAGACTTACCTCTGCCTTCAGCCTCATTGACACCTGGCGGTATAAGTTCCCCCAAGCCAGGGCTTACTCATGCTTTTCAGCTTCCCATAAAACCATGTCCCGTATTGACTTGATTCTTGTATCTACTGTACTTGCACCCCGCTTACTAGAAGCGGGGTTCTCCCCTAGGCTACTCTCGGATCATAGTCCGTACTGGGTCACTTTATCAATGCCACTGGATAAACCTCCGCCCTCTTGGAGATTGAACCCGTTTTGGCTATCTCTGTTGGCGGAGGATGACGAACTTACCTGTGCCTGGAGCGATTTTTTTGCAGATACCGATATGTCTGCTCCTCCAGATGTGGTCTGGGAAACTTTTAAGTTACATGCCCGTATGGTTCTGTCCGCTCGCATTAATAGATTTAAGGCTGATTCAGCGGCTACATTGGACAGGGTTCTGTCTGATCTGTCGGCCACTGAAAGATCCTTTATAGCTGACCCCTCCCTGGTGCATGCTGACCTTCTTAAACTTCAGTCCAGGGTGGTGGACCAGATCAAATATGAGGCTGCCAGATGTAAATTGTTTTTTGCTAAACAGAAGTTCTTCGAACAGGGGGAAAAAGCGGGTAAACTGTTAGCATACATGGTTCATAGTGAAGATAGGCCCCCAACTGTTATTTCACTCACTGACCCCGGTGGCAGTGTGATCTCTGATCCACGAGCGGTATCTAATCGATTCCGAGATTTTTTTCAGCCAACTATACACATCCCAGTCGTCCAGCACAGATGACCAGTTGACAGAATTACTTGCAGGGATTGACTTCCCGAAACTGACGAACGAACATTTATTCACCCTAGAGTCACCCCTCACCTCAGATGAAGTGGTTGCAGCAATTGCCAGCTTCCACAACTCTAAGGCCCCGGGTTCCGACGGTCTGCCTATTGAATTCTACTCGCAATACAGTGAAATCCTTGTTCCTAGGCTCCTTGCGCTATATAACTACCTCTTTGAGACTGCTGTCCTCCCCCCCTCTATGAGAGAGGCTACCATAGTGCTTATACCTAAACCGGGAAAGGACCTAGGTTTACCAGAGTTATATAGACCTATACCTCTCCTGCAGGTTGACATAAAAATCCTTGCAAAAATTTTGGCTCTACGCTTGAACCAAGTGATTCTGAGTCTCATTCATACAGACCAGGCCGGCTTTATGCAAGACCGCAACACTTCGTTCAACCTTAGAAGGCTTTATATCAATCTGCAGGCTGTGCACGCGGAGGTTGGTTCTCGGGTGGTGGTGGCCTTGGACACAGCCAAGGCCTTCGACTTAGTGGAGTGGAGGTACTTGTGGGGCTGTCTGCGGGGGTTTGGCTTTGGTCCGAGCTTCATCAGATGGGTCCAGATCCTATATCAAGCCCTGAGGGGCAAGGTTGTTGCCAATGGTTGGACGTCTACTCTATTTGACCTGACCAGGGGCACTAGATAGGGGTGTCCTCTGTCCCCCTTGCTCTATGCTCTAGCAGCCGAGCCTTTGGCAATCTCCATTAGGAATGACCCCAGGATACGTGGCCTTGGCTTGGGATCCCTGGTAGAAAAAATTAGTTTATATGCGGACGACACATTACTTTATTTAGCAGACTCCGATACTTCCTTACATACTGCGCTACAGACCATAGAACGTTTTGGGTCTTTTTCTGGCCTCAAAATAAACTGGGATAAGTCCCAAATCTTTCCCATTGACAGTCCCCCCCCCCTGCCCTGCAGGAGCACCTGCAGGTACAGAGGGTCAGCCTGATTAGGTACTTGGGAGTCTCTGTATCCAGGTCTCCAGCCGACTATATTGCAGTGAATATAGAACCCCTGTTTACTTTGATGAAGTCCAAAATTCAGGTGTGGGCCAGACTACCTTTGGGAGTATGGGGCCGTGTGAATATTGTAAAAATGATTCTCTTGCCTAAAATGCTTTATATGCTTTGGCACTCACCTATCTTTATACCCCTGAAATATTTTAAATTACTGGAATCCGTGCTTAAGTGTCATGGATATGCATTAATGTCTGTCTGCCATCTTACCTTCCTCCTCATGTGTTCATCTAGAGACCAGACCTCCTTCACCTGGCTTCCTTTATAATCTCCTCCCAGCCTGACTCCACCCCAGGCCCTATCACTGAACACTATATTAACCTGTGCACTGCAAGCCTGCTTTGCTGATCAACGTGTTTGTTAGGCATTGTGTGTTTGGGTTCCTGCCTGCCGTGTGCTACGTCTGTCTCTCTGTTACGTTATTGGCTTGTCCCCGACCATCCCTGTCTGCTCGTGACCCTTGACCTTCGGCTCGTTCTTCGTTATCCTTGTCTGCTTGTGGCCCCTGACCTTCGGCTTGTTATTCGGTTCTCTCTATCGTGTGCTGCTGCTTCCCCTTATCCTACGGGGCGTGAGCTAGGAAACTCCAGGGGCCGCGACCTGGTCCCAGCCTGCAGCGTAACATCCTCACCACTAGAGGCCCTGGAGAAGACCAGCTGGGTCTTAGACTCCGCGCCCTGGGGAATCTTGGCTCTCGCTTCCGTTGGGATCCCGGTTGTGCTCCTCTGGTCCCGCTTTCCACAACCACCCAGTTTCCTATCCACAGAAGCCAGCCATAGGGTTCACTACCTCGCGGTGCACTCCTGTCCCCCTACGGTGTGCATCTGTCACCTGGCCACAGGTGACCCTGACAGTTTGATCAGCCATGAACCCGGCTGACATCCCGCTACCCGCGGATGATCCATTGCAGGGCATAGTTTGCAGACTTGAAACCCAGGAATCGAATCAGACTCAGGTGATGCGATTCCTCCAGGATCTGGCTTCTCGCTTCGAGCAGCTTCAGGCCTCCTTGGGAACCCTGAATCCGCAACCTCAAATACAATCAGCGGCTGCACCTATTGCACCAGTCGCAGCCACACACTCGCTACAACTGCCAGCTCCGTCCCGTTTCTCTGGGGACTCCAAGGCTTGCAGGGGGTTCCTTAGCCAATGCACGATTCATTTTGAGCTCCAGCCCCAAAACTTCCTGTCTGATCGGGCTAAGGTAGCCTATATCATTTCCCTCCTCTCTGGTGAAGCTTTAGCCTGGGCAGCCCCTCTGTGGGAACTGAATGATCCAGTGGTTTCTAGCCTGTCTGGTTTCTTGAAACTTTTTCGGAATATCTTCGAAGAACCGGCTCGTGTCTCTTCAGCGGCCAGCACCCTTTTACGTCTCCGCCAAGAGTCTGCTTCTGTGGGACAGTATGCCCTTCATTTCCGCATACTGTCGGCTGAGTTGAGCTGGAACAATGAGGCCTTAGTCGCAACCTTTTTGCATGGCCTGTCTGATAGAGTGAAGGATGAATTAGCTGGAAGAACCATCCCCACTGATCTGGCCGGCGTTATCTCCTTGTGTAACCAGATCGATATTCGCTTTCAGGAGAGGACCTTAGAAAAGCAACGCCAGCCCTCCTTGGTTCTTAGTCAGCCTGAGCTCCCCTCTCTTCGACCCGTAGAGCATCTCCTACCAGCTGAGGAACCCATGCAGCTGGGTCGGACCAGGCTATCCCCCGAGGAACGTGCTAGGCGCAGAACTCTTGGTCTGTGTCTTTACTGTGGGGGCAAAGGTCATTTTCGTGACACTTGCTCTCTTTGTCCAGAAAAACGTTCGGGTCCACTTCATCTGGAAAGTGGAGTATTGGACCCAGAAATATCACCTTCCCCTTCTCGTCTTCTGCTTTCTGTGTTCCTTCATGTTGGTGCTTCTTCTCATTCGGTCTCAGCATATCTGGATTCCGGAGCCGCTGGTAATTTCATGGACTGGGAAATCGCATCGTCCATGAGACTTACTCTTTTGCCCCTCACCACGCCATTGGTGGTCTTGGCGATTGATGGTATTGTTCTCCCAGGGGGACCTATCCGCTTCCAGACCCTCCCTGTTAAGATGTCGGTAGGGACACTCCACCAGGAGTGGATATCCTTCCTTATCTTACCCAAGGCCTCAACGCCTATAATTTTGGGTCTCCCATGGTTACAGCTCCATTCTCCTCATGTGGACTGGACTACTGGACAGATCCTGGCTTGGGGTCCCTCCTGTTCCTCCTCCTGTCTACCCAAGGTTGCCCCCTGTGAATCTGAGCCGGTCATTCATTCCAGGTTGCATAACCATTTACATTTCTCTGTCCCTAACCACCCTTGGACGCACAGCCAGGCTAGCTTGTCTACAAGTCCTGCAGTCGCTACGTCTTGCGATGCGATTCAGGTAGTCGCTACACCTGACTCAGCTATTCACTCTGCCTCTGTACTAGTTATGCCAGTCCAGCCCATGCCCAGTGAGCCTCTTACTTTTTCTTGTTCGGGACATTCTGCTTGTCCTTCAGCTATTCAGCTTGACTCCGGCGACATGTCACCTTCTAACCAACCTGACTTCAGGGTTCCACTGACATCTGCCCAGTCTGATGGCCCTGTGCAAGATGACCAGTTCCCCTTTAAGGGTCTAGGGGACCCTCCTCAGATTCCTGTTGATCCTCTCATGCCCTTGCTTATTCCTAGAGAGCCTTTGGTCCTCAATAGATCTTCTTGTCATCTCCCTACCTCGTTTTCGGTCTCTGAGGATAATTTTAAGTACGAGGTTAGACAAGTTCTGGATTCTCGGCTCTGCAGAGGCATTCTTCAGTACCTTGTGCATTGGAGAGGTTTTGGTCCTGAGGAGGCGTCTTGGATCGCTGCATCTGATGTCGCTGCACCTCATCTGTTGAGAAGGTTTCATCAGAGATTTCCCTTTAAGCCTGGGTCCAGGCGGGGGAGGGCCCATAAGAGGGAGGGTACTGTCATGGATATGCATTAATGTCTGTCTGCCATCTTACCTTCCTCCTCATGTGTTCATCTAGAGACCAGACCTCCTTCACCTGGCTTCCTTTATAATCTCCTCCCAGCCTGACTCCACCCCAGGCCCTATCACTGAACACTATATTAACCTGTGCACTGCAAGCCTGCTTTGCTGATCAACGTGTTTGTTAGGCATTGTGTGTTTGGGTTCCTGCCTGCCGTGTGCTACGTCTGTCTCTCTGTTACGTTATTGGCTTGTCCCCGACCATCCCTGTCTGCTCGTGACCCTTGACCTTCGGCTCGTTCTTCGTTATCCTTGTCTGCTTGTGGCCCCTGACCTTCGGCTTGTTATTCGGTTCTCTCTATCGTGTGCTGCTGCTTCCCCTTATCCTACGGGGCGTGAGCTAGGAAACTCCAGGGGCCGCGACCTGGTCCCAGCCTGCAGCGTAACATCCTCACCACTAGAGGCCCTGGAGAAGACCAGCTGGGTCTTAGACTCCGCGCCCTGGGGAATCTTGGCTCTCGCTTCCGTTGGGATCCCGGTTGTGCTCCTCTGGTCCCGCTTTCCACAACCACCCAGTTTCCTATCCACAGAAGCCAGCCATAGGGTTCACTACCTCGCGGTGCACTCCTGTCCCCCTACGGTGTGCATCTGTCACCTGGCCACAGGTGACCCTGACATTAAGTCTTTTGTGTGGGGTGGTAATAGACATAAACTGGCCTGGAAAGCACTTAAAAACCCTACAGACTTAGGTGAAACAGCCCTTCTGGATCTAGACTTCTATTACCTTGCGGCTCAGCTATCTCAGCTTTATCATATAGACAAAACTGACAGACTCCGATTCCTTGCCCCTGCTGTGTCCTTCGTGGGTGCAGTGCACCTCAGATCCCTTGGTGGCGATTGCTGTGGGGAGGAGTGGCAGTGACTCTGACGGTGATCGTAAGTCGCTCTTATACCAATACAGACGAATCTGGGACATTACTACTAAACAGGTCAAGATCCCGCCCCTTAATGATTTCACCCCCCTCTGACACAATAGAAATCTCCCTGAATTGCGCCTGATTCCTGATACGGAGGTCTGGAGTAGGAGAGGGATTTTCTATTTACACCACATACTATCTGATGGGGCCCTTAGAAACTTTGAAGATCTTCAGGAAGAATACACACTTCCACGATCCATGTACTATAGATTCATACAGCTCCGTCATGCCGTACGGGTCCAATTTCCCTCCTCCATCCCGCAGCCCACCCCCAACACCGTGATGGCGGTGATCAAGAGCTCAGACCCTCGCAGGTTGATCTCTGACTTTTACAACATGCTTCTCACCCCGTCTGCTACTGCCTTAGCATACAATCTCAAACCGAGGTGGGAGAGGGATGTGGGATCGCTGGAGGATGAGGAGTGGAGTGAGGCACTTGATGCCTGCAAGACCGTTTCTCCTAAACTCTCAGATAGATTGTCTCAGCTTTACATTTTACATTGTGCTTACCTTACTCCTCTCCGAATGGCTTGTTTTAAGCCCGGGACTAGTACGGAATGTGCGATGTGTACACGAGAGGCTGGTACGTTTTTTCACCTGATCTGGGCATGTCCTCGACTCCAGATCTTGTGGAAACAAATAGTAGATTTCCCCCATGATGACATGGGGTCCCCCCTAACCCTTGACCCAAAAATATGCCTGCTGGGTATTTTCCCTGGTGCGGAACCCGATAAATTCACTTAAACGTTCCTTCATGAAACACTTTTTTCAGCTAAAAAAATTATAGCTGGACACTGGATGAGACCTACACCTCCTAGTTTCTCTGAGTGAAAAGCAGATGTGAATGCCACTTTGCCTTATAAGAAAATTATATATCTTAATAGAGAATGCCCGGATAAATACAATAAGATTTGGGACAGGTGGCTTTCGGTATCTGATACTTGTACGGGTTGATCCTGATGTATGCAGTCCCTAAAATATACTACTCTGGGTTGGGTCCCAACTCTGTCTCTTTCTGATCTGTGAATGTCAATGTATTGGTACTTGTGTCTGATCTCTGTTACTATTATTGCCATATACCCTGTAATGCCATACTTCATGTGTACAGTGTTCATTAAAAACGTTTAATATAAAAAAAAAAAAAAAAAAATCCAAATCTTTGATGATCCCTAGGAGCACCATCAAATCTATCATAACCAAATGGAAAGAACATGGCACAACAGCAAACCTGCCAAGAGACGGCCGCACACCAAAACTCATGGACCGGGCAAGGAGGGCATTAATCAGAGAGGCAGCACAGAGACCTAAGGTAACCCTGGAGGAGCTGCAGAGTTCCACAGCAGAGACTGGAGTTTCTGTACATAGGACGACAATAAGCCGTACGCTCCATAGAGTAGGGCTTTATGGCAGAGTGGCCAGAAGAAAGCCATTACTTTTAGCAAAAAACAAAATGGCACGTTTTGAGTTTGCGAAATGTATGGAGAAAGGTGCTCTGGTCTGATGAGACAAAAATTTTACTTTTTGGCCATCAAAGAAAACGCTATGTCTGGCGCAAACCCAACACATCACATCACCCAAAGAACCCCATCCCCACAGTGAAACATGGTGGTGGCAGCATTATGCTGTGGGGATGTTTTTCAGAAGTCGGGACTGGGAAACTGGTCAGAGTTGAGGGAAAGATGGATGGTGCTAAATACAGGGATATTCTTAAGCAAAACCTGTACCACTCTATGTGTGATTTGAGACTAGGATGAAGGTTCACCTACCAGCAGGACAATGACCCCAAACACACTGCTAAAGAAACACTTGAGTGGTTTAAGGGGAACCATGTAAATGTGTTGAAATGGCCTAGTCAAAGCCCAGACCTCAATCCAATAGAAAATCTGTGCTTAGACTTAAAGATTGCTGTTCACAAGCGCAAACCATCCAACTTGAAGGAGCTGGAGCAGTTTTGCAAGGAGGAATGGGCTAAAATCCCAGTGGCAAGATGTGGCAAGCTCATAGTGACTTATCCAAAGCGACTTGGAGCTGTGATAGCCGCAAAAGGTGGCTCTACAAAAGTATTAACTTGAGGGGGTGAATAGTTATGCACATTGACTTTTTCTGTTATTTTGTCCTATTTGTTGTTTGCGTCACAATAAAAAACAAAAACATCTCCAAAGTTGTGGGCATGTTCTATAAATAAATGATGCAAATCCTCAAACAATCCATGTTAATTCCAGGTTGTGAGGCAGCAAAACACGAAAAATGCCAAGGGGGGTGAATACTTTTGCAAAGGCACTGTACATGTAAAACTTATGTAGGGAGATTTTTTTCATCTTTGTGTATCATCTGAGGCTGTTCACTTCACTGGGTATATGTGAGGGTTTACATCCACTTTAACTAACAATTGCACGGTCTTGTGACGCTGTACACAAATAAAATTGATGTCCTTTTTTTCCCCCACAAATAGAGCTTTGTTTTGGTGGTATTTGAGCACCTCTGCGATTTTTATTTTTTCCGAAGGATGTTGGCTCAAACTTGTCTTGCATACACACGGTCACACAAATGTTGTCGGAAAATCCGAACGCCAAGAATGCGGTGACGTACAAGACATACGACGGCACTATTAAAAGGGAAGTTCAATACCAGTCGTGTTAGTAGAAGTTTGGTGAGAGACGATTCACGCTTTTCAGCCTCGTGCTTTTCAGTCTGTTATTGTGCTATCTCCATTACGAACGCTAGTTTTACCAGACCGAGCACTTCCGTCTCGTACTTGATTCAGAGCATGCGTGGAATTTTGTGCGTCGGAATTGTCCACACGCGATTGGAATTTACGAGAACGGATTTTGTTGTCGGAAAATTTGAGAACCAGAAATTCCAACAGCAAATGCCCGATGGAGCCTACACACGGTCGGAATTTTCGACAAAAATCTCCCATCGAACATTTGTTGTTGGAAATTCCGACCGTGTGTACACGGCATCAGGCTGGCTACAAAAAAAGGACACACTAAAATGTGCATTTTTATCACACAGCACAATGCCACATATGTTGCAAGTTTTGAGGGGGCATGCAATTGGCATGCTGACTGCAGTAATGTCCACCAGAGCTGTTACCCTTGAATTGAATGTTCATTTCTCTACGATAAGCCGTCCCCAAAGGCGTTTCAGAGAATTTGGCAGTACATCCAACCGGCCTCACAACGGCCGACAACGTGTAACCACACCAGCCCAGGACCTCCACATCCAGCATCTTCACCTTCAAGATGATCTGAGACTAGCCACCCAGACAGCTGCTGCAACAATCAGTTTGCATAACCAAAGAATTTCTGCACAAACTGTAAGAAACAGTCTCAGGGAAGCTCATCTGCGTGCTCGTTGTCCTCATCGGGGCCTCAACCTGACTGCAGTTCATCATCATAACTGACTTGAGTGGGCAAATGCTCACATTCAATGGCGTCTGGCACTTGAGAGGTGTTTTCTTCATTGATGAATCTCGGTTTTCACTGTACAGGGCATATGGCAGACAGCGTGTATGGCATTGTGTGGGTGAGCGGTTTGCTGATGTCAACGTTGTGGATCGAGTGGCCCATGGTGGCGGTGGGGTTATGGTATGGGCAGGCGTATGCTATGGACAATGGACACAGGTGCATTTTATTGATGGTATTTTGAATACACAGAGATACCGTGACGAGATCCTGAGGCCCATTGTTGTGCCATTTATCCACGACCATCACCTCATGTTGCAGCATGATAATGCATGGCCCTATGTTGCAAGGGTCTGTACACAATTCCTGGAAGCTGAAAACATCCCAGTTCTTGCATGGCCAGCAAACTCCCTGGACATGTCACCCATTGAGCGTGTTTGGGATGCTCTTGATCGGCGTATACAACAGCGTGTTCCAGTTCCTGCCAATATCCAGCAACTTCGCACAGCCAATGAAGAGGAATGGACCAACATTCCACAGGCCACAATTAACAATCTGATCAACTCTATGCGAAGGAGATGTGCTGCTCTGCGTGAGGCTAATAGTGGTCACACCAGATACTGAATGGTTTTCCGACCCCCCAGAAATATTAACAGTTTGAGTTTTTACATGTTAATCTTCTTTGTATTAATAAAGATTATTCAGAATGTGTGAAGTGTTCTAGGATATAAAATAAATATCTGACTTCAACATTTTGATGTTTATATACATTACTATGCAAACGTTTAAGGCAGGTGTGAAGAAATAATGAAAAGTAAAAATGCTTTCAAAAATATATATTTTCCTATTTAAATACCCTTTGGCTTCAAAACAGCAGAGCACAAGGTACACTTGCGCACGTTTCTTGAAGGAAATCAGCAATATGTTTACATTTCGATTTTGTTTTTTGATAATTCTTTTTTTTTTCAGACAAAATCTAGTTTCATTATAATTTGTTTCGGCTTTAAGTTCATTCTTATTGAGATTCGGATACATTTGAATATTAAAAAAAATGTGTCCGAATTTCGATTTGGAACAAAATTATTCAAACATGTCTACTTAAAAGCCTACACCACCTTGCTGCAACTGCATATGTTTGCTGCATGGCCCCATTCCTTTGAATAGGACACGTTTGGTAGCACAGTACTGTGCATTGAATGCTTTCAGGGTTACAATTTTTGCTGTGGCATGTGTACAACCCCTTGCTTCTGTGTTGGATTTAGGGTGGTGGTAAGGCCACAGCGTAAATGTCTATTTTTACTGCCCTCTGGCCGCGAGTGTGAATGAGCACTTAGTATAACTAAGCCTTAGGCAAAAAACTTCTTACCTGGGGGTAAAGCTGAGGAATATCAACGTTTTTGTTTTCTTTTAGGGTTACTTCCCTTTCTGTTACTTGAAATACATATGGCACTTCTCCTGGTAGCATCCTCTTGATGCACCCACATACTACAGTGGGGTCAAGTCTATAACGATGATACGCCACCAGCTCCTCCTTTTAGGTTTTGTCTATGGACGCAGACTGAACAGGCAAGTGTCTCCATGTCTGGCTCTGGTCCAAAGTAGGTGTGTGCAACCTATGATGACAATACTTCTCCACAGATACAGTGCAGTGAGTGTTGTCATCCTAGGCCACGAAGTGTAGCACTGGCAGGATCAACAGGTGAGAAGAAAGTTGAAGAATCTTAAAAAAAATTAATTACCGCATATACTCGAGTATAAGCCAACCCGAGTATAAGCCGAGGACCTAATTTTACCACAAAAAACTGGGAAAACGTATTAACTTGAGCATAAGCCTAGGGTGACAATGCAGCAGCTACTGTAAGCGGAAAAGAGGGTCAACAATGCCCATTTGCATGCCTCACTGTGCCCATTTGCAACTTCACTGTGCCCATTACAGTCTCACTGTGCCCATTGCAACCTCACTGTGGCATACCTCACTCTGTGCCATACCTCACTCTGTGCCCATTGCAGTCTCACTGTGCCTGAGTACCTGAATTCTTGACAGGCGTCCATTTTTTAAAAGTCGCGGCTTCTTCCTGGCGTTACATGATAGGCATTTGACACTGTGTTCCGCCTATCACGGAGGTCCTCTCATCCTCGGACTCAGTTTCCCAGCAGACACTGTGTTCAGTGTTCCGCCAATCACGGACATTCTTTCATCCTCGGACAAGAGGACGTCCGTGATTGGCAGAACACTGAACACAGTGTCTGCTGGGAAACTGTCCGAGGATGAGAGGACCTCCGTGATAGGCGGAACACAGTGTCAAATGCCCATCATGGAACGGAACGCCAGGAGGAAGCGGCGACTTTAAAAAAAATGGACGCCTGTCAAGTATTCAGGTACACTGACTCAAGTATAAGCCGAGGGGGGTATTTTCAGCCCTAAAAAAAGGGCTGAAAAACTCGGCTTATACTCGAGTATATACGGTACATGTAAGGGCTAGTAAAATTCAATAAAATGAAGGATGCAAAAACCCCTGTTAGACTTACTGGTAACGGTATTTCCAGGAACCTTCCAGGACAGCTATTTGAGAGATAATTGGCTCTACAGGAAACACAAATCAGATACAATTTAAAAGGCCCCTCCCTTTCCTCTGACCCTCAGCTGTTAGAAGATGAAGTAAACCTCCACCAAAAGTGCACTCGGCAGAGGAAAAACACAGAAACTCATATAAAAAGAACACCACCACCAGGTAAACAAGGTCGACCAGTGACAAGCAGAATAGGGTGGGAATATAGACGCTGTCCTGGAAGGTTCCTGGAAATGCCATTACCGGTAAGTCCAACAGGGTTTTCCCCTCTCACCTTCCAGGACAGCTACTTGAGAGGATAAGCAAGATTCTATACCTTAGGGAGGGTCGACAGCTTGAAGTAGAGGTCCTGGCTGGAAAGCATCTGAACTCTATAATGTTTGACAAATGCATGAGAGGAGGACCAGACGGCAGCTTTAGAAATTTCTTCCCATGATGCCCCCGCTCTTTCTGCCCATGACGTGGCCATGGATCTCGTTGAATGAGCCCTAATTCTAGAAGGAGGGGTGCGACCCGATGCTTTATACGCTTCACAAATAGCTCCCCTAATCCACCTAGCAATAGAACTTTTAGACACTTTGGACCCCTTCTTGGGGGCACTGAACACCAACAGTTGGGAGGAACTCCTAAAACCACTGGATTTTTCTAGATAAAGCAGAAGACATCTCTTCACGTCTAAAAGACTAAACCTTTCCTCCTCTGCATTCTTGGGAGAGGTACAGAAACTAGGAAGGACTACCTCTTGGGACCAATGAAAGTTCGAAGATACTTTGGGTAAATAGAAAGGATCAGGCCTAATCACTAACCTGTCCTCTAGAATCCTCAGGAAGGGATCTTTACAGGAAAGAGACTGTAGATCAGAAATAATTCTCCCTGACATAATAGCCAAAGGGAAGGAAATCTTCAAAGAAATTAATTTCAGGGAAGCCTCGTGCAAAGGCTCAAAAGAAGCCTTTGTTAGAGCATTTAATACTAACGATGGGGGGTGTGTCCAAGATGGCGACGTGAGTGGTTGCATTCTCCATGAGCTCCGCTAACCTCCTTCTACTTACCCGGTTCCACGGCCTGTATAGCCCCTGATTCCTTACCTGGAGACACCTGGATGCGGCGGAGGACTCCCAGAGCACGGTCCGGTAGGTGCAAAGCGCTGAAGTTCCCCCCAATTCCGGCGGACACGCCATCGCCTCCCGGCCCACATGTGGAGCTGCGCGCCAGACCCGCTCCACACATGGCCTCTCAGACTCCTCTTGCGGAGTCCCCTGGCTCCAGGCCACCCTGGCTGGCAGAGGTCATGACAGCTATTGCAACTTGCCAGTCCACCCTCACGGCCAAGATAGAGGAGGTGCAGCTGGATGTCGGCCTCATTCGCTAGGACATAGACAAACTCCACTCCAGGGTGACAGAGAATAGGGCTGGTGGAGGATGAATCCTTGGAGCACTCAGCGTCTCTCCACTCCCTCCATACGTAAGTGAAGGCCCTGGAGTAGAGCGGAGGATGCCGAAAATAGGAACTGGAGGAATGACCTCAGAATTATTGGCCTGCCGGAGGGGGTTGAGGGGGGGACCCGACAGCCTTTGTTGAAACCCTGCTGCGTTCCCTCCTCCCTGAAGCGCGCTTCTCTCCCCACTACACTGCTGAACGAGCGCATTGTGTCCCGCCAAAGCCGGGCCCTCCCGGGGACCCCCCCCCCCCGAGAAACTTCATCCTTCGCCTGCTTAATTTCCGGGATCGGGACGAAGTTCTCCACGCTTCCAGACTGAAGGGAGACCTCCGCTATCAAAACGTCAAACTGATGATTTTCCCGGACTACTCCGTCGAGACCCAGAGGCTTCGTAAGTCCTTCGACTATGTCAAGAGAGCTCTGAGGGCCCGCTGCATCAAGTATAGTGTGCCGTTTCCTGCCAGGCTCCCGGTCCAGGATGGAGAGACATCTCGGTTCTTCCTCTCCTCCAATGAGGCCTCTGCCTGGCTAGATTCCTTGCCGCCACACCGCTGATCGCACTAACTGTGAGTACTTTCCCTCATGTTTGCTTTTGGGTCACTCGGCGGTGATCCTGACCAGCATTACTGATATGTTATCCTCCCCCCTTTTTTCTTTTTCTGCCACCTGCTGACCCCCCACTCCACTTGCAGCATTCTACCCCCTTGTTCTCTGCTTCATGTGCTCTACCTGACTTATCTGATAAACTGTGTTGACAGACTGGTGGGTGCGGGTCCCCTCTGTCCTGGGTTGTTAGCCTGGGCGGCAACCTACAGCTTGACGGATGTCTGGCGGCTGAGACACCCTCAGACGCGGTCCTACACCTGTCACTCTGCTTCACATGGTTCCTTCTCCCGTATCGATCTAATCTTTGCTGGACAATCAGTCCTGTCCAGGGTCAGGGACGTCAGGATTCTGCCTAGGGGTATATCAGACCATGCTTCCCTGTTAGTGAGCGTGGACAACCCGGGGTCCCCGAGCAGGCTCTGGAGATTCTCAAGGTTTTGGATCTCGGATCAGGACGTAGACTCCCAGTTTTCTGGGGCGATGGGAGAGCTTTGGGTGGTTAACCCGGACACTTCCTCACCCATGGAGGTGTGGGACGCTTTCAAGGCATTTACGAGGGGGCAGTACCAGGCCATTATAGCTAAGATTAGGAGGGACAGATGGTCTGCCCTGGTTGAGGCGGAAACTGCAGCTAGTACCCAAGAAGCACTCTTTATTAGAACGCGTGACCCCCAACACTACATTAGACTCCAGTCTATGACCACAGAGGTTCTCTCCATCCGCACGTCCCCGCTCAATCCCACCGTATATTCGAACAGGGTGAGAGATCCGGTAGGCTCCTTGCTTGGCTCTCCAGAGAGCACTCAGGTGGGTTCAGCGTTCCCCACATCCTTGGACCGAACAGTGATCTCCTCTACACCTCTGAAGAGATCAATAAATGCTTTGTCACATACTACCAATCACTTTACACGTCAAAAGTGACATTCAGGGATGACGAACTGGCAAGCTACCTTGACGAGGTTGATGTTCCCTTCCTAACTTACAAATATAGGGATGGCCTGGACAGCCCTATCTCCCTGGATGAGATACTTAAAGCACTCAAGTCTATGCAACTGGGCAAGACCCCTGGCCCTGACGGGTTACCCGTAGAGCTTTACAAATAATACCCTGACTTCCTGGCCACTAGACTTCATACAATGCTGACGGCTGCTGAACAACTGCACTCACTCCCGCACTCTATGTGCGACGCTGTCATCATTGTTATCCCGAAGCCGGGTAAGGACCCTTCCTTGTGCCCCTCCTATAGACCAATCTCGCTGTTGAATGTCGATGCTAAATTACTGGCCATGGTATTGGCGAATAGATTAAATACGGTCATCACAGCATTAGTACACACTGATCAGACGGGATTCATGCCAGGCAGAGGCACTGACATAAATCTCAGGAGACTATTTACCCACATAGCTAGAGCGGGCGAGGTGGGGCAGGGACTCGTGGCCTCCCTGGATGCCGAAAAGGCCTTCAACTCTGTGGAGTGGAAGTATTTGTGGGCGGTCCTTGCTAAATTTGGTTTTGGTAGTAACTTTGTCTCGTGGTTGAAACTGCTCTATGCGGCTCCTCAGGCTAGGGTGTACACCAATGCATGTCTCTCGGAGCCGTTCCCACTGGGCCGTGGCACGAGACAGGGTTGTCCCCTGTCCCTGTTCGCCCTGGCCATGGAGCCCCTGGCCGCCCTTATTAGAGTGGATGATGAGATATGGGGCATACGGGTTGGGACTATTCATGAAAAAATCTCTCTTTTTGCGGACGACGCCCTGCTATACCTAGCTGACTCCTCCACCTCCCTCGGTAGAGTGCTGGCCCAATTTGACCGCTTTAGTGGATTTTCGGGTGTACGCATCAATTCTGAGTTGTTCTCGCTCCATCTCTCCCCCATCATGTCTAACTCCCAGATGCAGCTTAAATGGGTGGCGGAAATTAAATATTTGGGGATAAAGATCACGGCGGACTTAGGGGACTATGGCTCATAATCTACACCCTCTCATGCAGCAGGTCACCACCAAATGTGCAGCGTGGCGCTCCCTCCCCCTGACGCCTGTGGGATGGGTTAACCTCCTGAAAATGGTGCTATTGCCCAAGTTCTTATTCTTTTTTAGGAATACCCCCATCCACATGCCCAAGGCATTTTTCTGGAAACTGGAGGGGCAGCTGGGGACTTTCATCTGGGCCGGAAAGACTCCCAGGGTGGCGAAGCAGGTACTTCATCTTCCCCTCTCTGGCGGGGGTTTGGCGCTTCCCAACTTTCAAATTTATTACTGGGCAGCCGTATTGGTCACTGTCCGTTGGTGGTTCTCCCAGCCCACAGAACCCGGCGGTCACGCTGGAGGCTGCTGTGCTCGGGTCATACGCCGCTCTCAGTAATCTTGCATTAAGAGGTGAACGGGCCGCCCCCTCTGTTACTACCCCCATGAAGACCACGATTAGAGCCTGGAGCGAAGCTAGAGTAATATACGCAAAACCTTCTCATGTTTCCCCTCATATGCCCCTCTGGGGCAACCCTACCCTGCCTTATTTCAACTCCCTGCCAGATCCCTCGGTGTGGGCAGGTAAAGGAATAACGACCCTGAAGCACATAGTCACCTGACGGTGGCTCACGACACTAAGCTGACCGGAACCTTTGCAAAGTGGCAGGCTGACTTGCCCGAGCTGGACGACGAGATCTGGGAGGAGTGTGTATCCACATATATCCCAACACTAATAGCAGTTAGGGACAGGTTTATACAGATCAAATTCTTGCACAGGGCCTACTTCACCCCACAAAGACTGGCCTGGATATTTCCGGATAGGGACCCTCTTTGCCCCAGGTGTAGGCGGGAGGTGGGCTTATTCTGGCACATGGTTTGGTCGTGCTCGGAGATTCAGCCTTACTGGATGCAGGTAGTGGACACCTTGAGCGCGGTCTTCTCTTCTCTTCTCAAATGGAAGTCAGCAGACCCCTCTGTACTGGAATCCTGGACTACTACTATTAACTCAGTATTGCCCCTGTACAGACTTACTTATGAGAGCAGACAGTGCCCTGTGAAGTCTGATAAAATTTTGTCGGGTTGGATTGATGCTAATGGTTGAGGAGGACCGCTAGTAGGTTCATATGGCTACACACTCAAACACTCTTTTTTGTCTACCCACCCCCCCCACCAAAGAGTGTAACCCTCTTCCATCCGGTTTTGTATTCTGGACGGGGAACCTACAAGGGACACCCTGATTAAATACCCCGGTTGAGGATAGGGATTAGTTGCCCTTCCTACTGTTAGGAGCTGCAGGATGTAACTGTGGATTTGGAATACTGCTTAACCTTATGTCTGCTGTACCTGTCTGATTGCAATTTCTTATGCATGTGTTATTGTAATGCTGTTTTGTCTTTCAATAAAACATCTCTGTTAAAAATACTAACGATAGATCCCAGGGAGGAACATGTTTGATGACCTTGGGAGCATGTCTAGATCTGGCTGAAAGGAACCTCCTGACTAAAGAATCTTCCGCTAGTCTCCTTTCTGTAAACAAAGATAGGGCAGTAACCTGAACCCTAAGGGTGCTGACAGAGAGTCCTTTTTCTACTCCCCTCTGCAAAAAGTCCAATATACAGGGAGAGGAAAAATAATCTAAACCGGATTTCCTTTGCCAGGAAATAAAAGTTTTCCAAACTTTCCCATAGATTCTTCTTGTGACTAACTTACGGCTGTCCAGGATAGTTTGAATAACCCTCTCTGAACACCCCCTCAACTGTAGAATGCACCACTCAGCCTCCAGGCTGTCAAATGGAAGGTCTGAGGGTTTGGAGGCAACACTGGTTCCTGACAGAGCAGATCCTTCCGATTTGGTAGGGGCCAGGGAGGATCCACAGAGAGGACCCTCAGAGAGGAAAACCAACTCCTCCTGGGAATTTTTGAATTTCCGGAACAGGAAAAATAACTCCCTCTGTTTCCCACACAGAAATTAGATCTATCGTGACTTGCCGTCTCTCTTGGTCTCTCGGCAGATGGGTAAGAAAAAAATCTCTGGGGGGGAAGACTTTTGAATTCCAACCTGTAACCCCTTTCCAATGTTTGAAGAATAAAGGAATTGTCGGAAATCTCTGCCCATTCTTTGACGAACTGGGACAACCTTCCCCCTACCCCTATTCTGGCGTCACTGGGGATTTTTGGAAGGGGCTGAAGGAGCAAAGAGAGTCCCCCCTTTTTGCTTGTCTTTGTTAAAAGACCACTTCTTCTTTGCCTGTTGGTTTTAAAATTAACCTAGTTTTGGAAGCCGCGAAAAGGCCTCTTATTCTGGGGCTTATTCCTTTGGGAAGAAGGGAACCGTTTACACTTCTCAGAGGAACGAGCTAGGACCTCCACTAAGGAGGAACCGAATAAGAGCTTGCCTTCAAAGGGTATGCCGCAGAGTTTGTTCTTGGAGGTAAGGTCACCTTCCCAAGATTTTAGGCCAGATAGCTCACCTAGCTGAATTAATGAGAGCAGAAGACCTGGCTGCAGCTTTTACGGAATCTGCTGCTGTATCAGCTAAAAAGGCAACTAACTTGGCAATGAGAGGGAGAGACTCCCTAATCTCCTCTTTGGGGGTGTCGGATGAAAGAAGATCATTCAGATGCTGAACCCATACGTCTAAATTCCTAGCCACACAGGTGGATGCTACCGCTGGACCCAAAGAAAAAGCCGAAGCATCCCAGGCCTTGCATAGCAATGAGTCAGCCTTTCTGTCCATTTGATCCTTAAGGACCCCAGAGACTTCAAAAGAAAGAGCTGACCTCTTGGACACCTGCGACATAGGGGCATCTAATCTAGGACACTTAAAGAAAACTTCCTCGAACTCAGACTGAAAAGGAAACCTTCTTTTATTTCCTCTAGACTGGAATATTCTTTTCTGAGGTTCTTTCCACTCAGAAAGAATCATGTCCTTAAGTGACTGGTGCCCCGGAAAGGCTCTCGACTTCCGCTCCTGTAGACCCCTATACATTTTATCCTGTACAGATTGGGCTTGCTGTGGCATCTCAATCTGCTCTGAGGTATATATTGACTTTAATAGTTCGTCAATATCTTCAACTGGGAAAAGATACTTAGAGCTACCCGTATCTTCCTCTGATGCAGATTTCTCATCAAATGAAGAACTCGGATTCTCACCTTCTTCCACTAACAGAGGAAGGGATCTAGCCGAGGCTGAAGGCTCTTGAGCTATGGGTCTAGACGAGGAAGGCCCCAGTCCACTACCTCTTTCATAAAAGACATTAACTCTTTAAAAGAGGAAGTCTCTGAACTAGCTCTGGATGGAATACAATCCTTACAAAATAGTTTTTTTATAACTATGAGAAAGCCTGGCCCTACAGTTCCCACATTTCTTCACCGGTTTGGCCTAGAAAAAAGCAGAAACAAGAACCATAAACAAAAAAAGGTCCATACAAAAAAGTCCCTTGCTGTAGAAGCTATCCACAGACAAGGGCTTACCTTGGGGGCAGTATGGGACCCGGATGCTGCCGCTGGTTCAATCCGAGCAGGTGCTCCATCCTCAGACCTGTCCTCAAGCTCCAAAAGGCAAGCGGAGATCAGCCGGAGAGATAGGCTGCTGTTGTCCTGCTAAATGCACATGTCCGGCGTTCAGCAGGCTGTTCCCCCAGACAGCATGTCCTCAGTGTATCATGCCGTGCTTCCTTATTCAAAAAAATGACGCCCAGGAGTGCGTCACGTGACTTCCGGTTCCAGCGCCATCTTGCCACGTCACCGGAAGTCCCCCGACACCATCTTGGTACACCTCATTGAAGCACGAGGAGGACAAAGTTCCACACAGGCAGAGCTGGGGAAAAAAACTGAAGGGAGTTGTCACCACTCACACCAACAGGTAGGCAAGTAACCTCCAAAATAGGGAACCCTTCTGGATAGAAAGTACAGGACTATCACCCACAATTGGCCACAATTAGTCCTGGATGATACCAGAGAAAGGGGGTCCACCAACCACAGTTACCAGACCCAAGAAAACATGTCGGTGCTCCTGAAGGGTCTGAAAACACAAAACAACTGAGGGTCAGTGGAAAGGGAGGGGCCTTTTAAATTGTATACGAATTGTGTTTCCTGTAGAGGGCGGAGCCAATCATCTCTCACGTAGCTGTCCTGGAAGGTGAGAGGGGAAAACTTCCATCTAAGTATATCCCTCAATTATTATTTATGTATTACAGGTGCTTATATAGCGCCACGTAGCACTTTACATATTTGTATTGTACATTCACATCAGTCCCTGCCCTCAAGGAGCTTACATGCATGTCTTTGGATGGTGGAAGGAAACCAGAGTACCCAGAGGAAGCCCACGCAGGCACAGGGAGAACATGCAAACTCCATGGAGGTAGTGCCTTGGTTGGGATTCGAACCAACGACCCTAGTGCTGCCAGGCGGAAATGCTAACTAGACTTGTGCACAATGGAAAAATTTGTTTAGTTTCGGTTTGTTTCTTTTCGGTCCTGTTGATTCGTAATCGTTCGGAATTTTGCTAGACGGGATTTTTCGTGTTCGGACTAATTCGTATTTTCGCAAGCGACATTTTTCGTTGAATCGGAACGATTCGTATTAATGTAAGCCTTATTTTTAGTTGATTTATAATTTGTACTTTCGGTAGAGTACATTGTTTTTCGTTGATTCTGGACACAACTCCTACTTTCGTAACTTTTTTTGGGTTCGTTGATTCGTAATTTTCTGTGTCTCTCTCACAACGACGCTGCCTATTATGCCTAATGTGCTTCAAATGGATTTGAACTTTTCTAAATACATAGCGGTTATTTGTAACGATTCGAAATCTCGTATTTTACTTTCGTTTTTTACATGCGGCTATAGCCTACACCCCTGTACACCATTTTGAGAGGGAGTTAAGCACGGTGAGGGAGAAGCAGAGAGCAGAGCAGAGTGTTATTGTGCTTCGAATGGATTCGTACATTCGTAACTTTTTTTATTATGAATTATGCCAAAGAAATTCGGGCATTCACTATTTGCGATATAATTCATTTCAGATTCGGCTTTATTCGTAATTGCTTTGTTCGGAAATTCGAATGCTTCAGAATGTCCGAAAGTTGCTAAATTCGGACGAATTTCGATTCGTTACGAAACGAATTGCACAAGCCTAATGCTAACTAACCACTTAGCCGCAGTACTGTCTCCATAACCACAAACAATATTAATAATTTTGTGTAGAACAAACATCTTTGCAAACCCAACTATTTCCATATAAAAATAGTGATGACATCATCACTGTTCTATACATAGTCGGTGCAGAGAGCAGAGCTGAAGGCGGAACCTAGCAGGCTCCACCCACTACAGAAAACTATAAGGGGGCAGAGACAAGACCAGTCATCCTGCATAAGGGAAAGAGAGCAGTGGTGACCGGTCTTTATGACAGGAAGCTCCCACACAGAGACAGTTTAACAATGAATTACTGCACAGATCTGGAAGAAATACACAAAGCACACCAAGATTCAACAAAAGCTGCCAATGCACCATACAATCTCTTTGGATTTACCAAACTTTGCAACGTGAGAACAAACCTAAACAATGCATTGTATTTGTATTCAATCAGGCAGGTCCTTACATTGCATCATTGATGGCAGATTGTACAATCAGATTGTATGGCGTATGGTCACCTTTACACACATCTCTTGTATTTAGACAGTGTTTGCTTGGTGTTTGATCCACTTTGAGCTCCAACCTACAGTATAATTCCTAACAAGAGCTGTGTTATCACACCATCTACTGTGCTGCCCTTGCACGGCCATCTTTAATATTGATTGGAACCTGGGCAAACATTTTCTTTGGGACCGCCAGCCTCCCCCACCCTAAGGCATACAATAGCAACTAGATTCAAAATCAGTTTACTGTAGCAGATGAGGCAACAATTGCGATTGGTTGGCAGAGGTTACAGCACATCATTTCTGCTTGCAGATTGGTTGCTAGAGGTTACTGCACATTTACCGATTACTGATTGGTTGCTAGGGGTTACTGCACATGCTTACCGCTCACTCATTGGTTGCTAGAGGTTACTGCACATTATTACCGCTCATTGATTGGTTGCTAGAATGTACTGCACATTATTACCACATACTTATTGGTTGATAGAGGTTACAGCACATCATCTCCTCACTGCCTGCACACCATGGATTGGGGAGGTGAGGGGACCCACCAATAGACAGAAAACTCCCATAACTTGCTATTAGCAATGAGCAGAGCACACACAGCAGAGCCAGATCTAGCCTGTCTGATGTGAGGGTGCAGTACAAAATGTGAGGGGGCAGAGGATAGGATCACCAGTTTGTAGGGTAGTGCACAGAGGCTATTGGTTTTTAGGGCAGCGTAAAGGGAGTCACCAAGGCGAGGTATGGAAGGCCAGCAGGGGACGAGAGGAGGACAGGGGTAAGCAGGGCGTAGGACAGGGGTCTTTTGCTGGAGAGACAGATAATAGAAATTACTGCTGGAGAAGCAGAGGACAGGGATCAACAATGGCAGGACAGAGGACAGGGATCAACAATGGCAGGACAGAGGACAGGGTCACTGTAGGAGAGGCAGAGGACAGGGATAACCCCTGGAGAGTCAGAGGACAGGAATCTGTCCTGGGATCACCCCTGGGGAGTCAGAGGACAGGGATCACCCCTGGAGAGCCAGAGGACAGGGATCACCCCTGGAGAGCCAGAGGACAGGGATCACCCCTGGAGATTCAGAGGACAGGGATCTGTCCTGGAGAGTCAGAGGACAGGGATCTGTCCTGGAGAGTCAGAGGACAGGGATCTGTCCTGGAGAGTCAGAGGACAGGGATCTGTCCTGGAGAGTCAGAGGACAGGGATCTGTCCTGGAGAGTCAGAGGACAGGGATCTGTCCTGGAGAGTCAGGGGACAGGGATCTGTCCTGGAGAGTCAGGGGACAGGGATCTGTCCTGGAGAGTCAGGGGACAGGGATCTGTCCTGGAGAGTCAGGGGACAGGGATCACCCCTGGAGAATCAGGGGACAGGGATCACCCCTGGGGAATCAGAGGACAGGGATCACCCCTGGGGAATCAGAGGACAGGGATCACCCCTGGAGATTCAGAGGACAGGGATCACCCCTGGAAATTCAGAGGACAGGGATCACCCCTGGAGATTCAGAGGACAGGGATCACCCCTGGAGATTCAGAGGACAGGGATCACCTCTGAAGAGTCAGAGGACAGGAATCTGCCCTGGAGTGTCAGAGGACAGGAATCTGCCCTGGAGAGTCAGAGGACAGGAATCTGCCCTGGAGAGTCAGAGGACAGGAATCTGCCCTGGAGAGTCAGAGGACAGGGATCACCCCTGGAGAGTCAGAGGACAGGGATCGGTCCTGAAGAGTCAGAGGACAGGGATCGGTCCTGGAGAGTCAGAGGACAGGGATCGGTCCTGGAGAGTCAGAGGACAGGGATCGGTCCTGGAGAGTCAGAGGACAGGGATCGGTCCTGGAGAGTCAGAGGACAGGGATCGGTCCTGGAGAGTCAGAGGACAGGGATCACCCCTGGAGAGTCAGAGGACAGGGATCACCCCTGGAGAGTCAGAGGACAGGGATCACCCCTGGAGAGTCAGAGGACAGGGATCACCCCTGGAGAGTCAGAGGACAGGGATCACCCCTGGAGAGTCAGAGGACAGGGATCACCCCTGGAGAGTCAGAGGACAGGGATCGGTCCTGGAGAGTCAGAGGACAGGGATCGGTCCTGGAGAGTCAGAGGACAGGGATCGGTCCTGGAGAGTCAGAGGACAGGGATCACCCCTGGAAATTCAGAGGACAGGGATCACCCCTGGAAATTCAGAGGACAGGGATCACCCCTGGAGATTCAGAGGACAGGGATCACCCCTGGAGATTCAGAGGACAGGGATCACCTCTGAAGAGTCAGAGGACAGGAATCTGCCCTGGAGTGTCAGAGGACAGGAATCTGCCCTGGAGAGTCAGAGGACAGGAATCTGCCCTGGAGAGTCAGAGGACAGGGATCACCCCTGGAGAGTCAGAGGACAGGGATCACCCCTGGAGAGTCAGAGGACAGGGATCACCCCTGGAGAGTCAGAGGACAGGGATCACCCCTGGAGAGTCAGAGGACAGGGATCACCCCTGGAGAGTCAGAGGACAGGGATCACCCCTGGAGAGTCAGAGGACAGGGATCACCCCTGGAGAGTCAGAGGACAGGGATCGGTCCTGGAGAGTCAGAGGACAGGGATCACCCCTGGAGAGTCAGAGGACAGGGATCGGTCCTGGAGAGTCAGAGGACAGGGATCACCCCCGGAAAGTCAGAGGACAGGAATCTGTCCTGGAGAGTCAGAGGACAGGGATCACCCCTGGAAAGTCAGAGGACAGGGATCGGTCCTGGAGAGTCAGAGGACAGCGATCGGTCCTGGAGAGTCAGAGGACAGCGATCGGTCCTGGAGAGTCAGAGGACAGCGATCGGTCCTGGAGAGTCAGAGGACAGCGATCGGTCCTGGAGAGTCAGAGGACAGCGATCGGTCCTGGAGAGTCAGAGGACAGCGATCGGTCCTGGAGAGTCAGAGGACAGGGATCACCCCTGGAGAGTCAGAGGACAGGGATCACCCCTGGAGAGTCAGAGGACAGGGATCACCCCTGGAGAGTCAGAGGACAGGGATCACCCCTGGAGAGTCAGAGGACAGGGATCACCCCTGGAGAGTCAGAGGACAGGGATCACCCGTGGAGAGTCAGAGGACAGGGATCTGTCCTGGAGATTCAGAGGACAGGGATCTGTCCTGGAGATTCAGAGGACAGGGATCGGTCCTGGAGAGTCAGAGGACAGGGATCGGTCCTGGAGAGTCAGAGGACTGGGATGGGTCCTGGAGAGTCAGAGGACAGGGATCTGTCCTGGAGAGTCAGAGGACAGGGATCACCCCGGGAGTGTCAGAGGACTGGGATCACCCCTGGAGAGTCAGAGGACAGGGATCACCCCTGGAGAGTCAGAGGACAGGGATCACCCCTGGAGAGTCAGAGGACAGGGATCTGTCCTGGAGAGTATGAGGACAGGGATCGGTCCTGGAGAGTCAGAGGACAGGGATGGGTCCTGGAGAGTCAGAGGACAGGGATCTGTCCTGGAGAGTCAGAGGACAGGGATCTGTCCTGGACAGTCAGAGGACAGGGATCACCCCGGGAGAGTCAGAGGACAGGGATCACCCCGGGAGAGTCAGAGGACAGGGATCACCCCGGGAGAGTCAGAGGACAGGGATGGGTCCTGGAGAGTCAGAGGACAGGGATCACCCCGGGAGAGTCAGAGGACAGGGATCTGTCCTGGAGAGTCAGAGGACAGGGATCACCCCGGGAGAGTCAGAGGACTGGGATGGGTCCTGGAGAGTCAGAGGACAGGGATCTGTCCTGGAGAGTCAGAGGACAGGGATCACCCCGGGAGAGTCAGAGGACAGGGATCACCCCTGGAGAGTCAGAGGACAGGGATCACCCCTGGAGAGTCAGAGGACAGGGATCACCCCGGGAGAGTCAGAGGACTGGGATGGGTCCTGGAGAGTCAGAGGACAGGGATCACCCCGGGAGAGTCAGAGGACTGGGATGGGTCCTGGAGAGTCAGAGGACAGGGATCACCCCTGGAGAGTCAGAGGACAGGGATGGGTCCTGGAGAGTCAGAGGACAGCGATCGGTCCTGGAGAGTCAGAGGACAGGGATCACCCCGGGAGAGTCAGAGGACAGGGATGGGTCCTGGAGAGTCAGAGGACAGGGATCGGTCCTGGAGAGTCAGAGGACAGGGATCACCCCGGGAGAGTCAGAGGACAGGGATGGGTCCTGGAGAGTCAGAGGACAGGGATCGGTCCTGGAGAGTCAGAGGACAGGGATCACCCCGGGAGAGTCAGAGGACAGGGATGGGTCCTGGAGAGTCAGAGGACAGGGATCGGTCCTGGAGAGTCAGAGGACAGGGATCACCCCGGGAGAGTCAGAGGACTGGGATGGGTCCTGGAGAGTCAGAGGACAGGGATCTGTCCTGGAGAGTCAGAGGACAGGGATCACCCCGGGAGAGTCAGAGGACTGGGATGGGTCCTGGAGAGTCAGAGGACAGCGATCTGTCCTGGAGAGTATGAGGACAGGGATCGGTCCTGGAGAGTCAGAGGACAGGGATGGGTCCTGGAGAGTCAGAGGACAGGGATCTGTCCTGGAGAGTCAGAGGACAGGGATCACCCCGGGAGAGTCAGAGGACAGGGATCACCCCGGGAGAGTCAGAGGACAGGGATCACCCCGGGAGAGTCAGAGGACAGGGATCACCCCGGGAGAGTCAGAGGACAGGGATCACCCCGGGAGAGTCAGAGGACAGGGATCACCCCGGGAGAGTCAGAGGACAGGGATCTGTCCTGGAGAGTCAGAGGACAGGGATCACCCCGGGAGAGTCAGAGGACAGGGATCACCCCTGGAGAGTCAGAGGACAGGGATCACCCCTGGAGAGTCAGAGGACAGGGATCACCCCGGGAGAGTCAGAGGACTGGGATGGGTCCTGGAGAGTCAGAGGACAGGGACCACCCCGGGAGAGTCAGAGGACTGGGATGGGTCCTGGAGAGTCAGAGGACAGGGATCGGTCCTGGAGAGTCAGAGGACAGGGATCACCCCGGGAGAGTCAGAGGACTGGGATGGGTCCTGGAGAGTCAGAGGACAGGGACCACCCCGGGAGAGTCAGAGGACTGGGATGGGTCCTGGAGAGTCAGAGGACTGGGATCGGTCCTGGAGAGTCAGAGGACTGGGATGGGTCCTGGAGAGTCAGAGGACAGGGATCACCCCGGGAGAGTCAGAGGACAGGGATCACCCCGGGAGAGTCAGAGGACTGGGATGGGTCCTGGAGAGTCAGAGGACAGGGATCACCCCGGGAGAGTCAGAGGACAGGGATCACCCCTGGAGAGTCAGAGGACAGGGATCGGTCCTGGAGAGTCAGAGGACAGGGATCACCCCGGGAGAGTCAGAGGACTGGGATGGGTCCTGGAGAGTCAGAGGACAGGGACCACCCCGGGAGAGTCAGAGGACTGGGAGGGTCCTGGAGAGTCAGAGGACAGGGATCGGTCCTGGAGAGTCAGAGGACAGGGATCACCCCGGGAGAGTCAGAGGACTGGGATGGGTCCTGGAGAGTCAGAGGACAGGGATCACCCCTGGAGAGTCAGAGGACAGGGATGGGTCCTGGAGAGTCAGAGGACAGCGATCGGTCCTGGAGAGTCAGAGGACAGGGATCACCCCGGGAGAGTCAGAGGACAGGGATGGGTCCTGGAGAGTCAGAGGACAGGGATCGGTCCTGGAGAGTCAGAGGACAGGGATCACCCCGGGAGAGTCAGAGGACAGGGATGGGTCCTGGAGAGTCAGAGGACAGGAATCGGTCCTGGAGAGTCAGAGGACAGGGATCACCCCGGGAGAGTCAGAGGACAGGGATGGGTCCTGGAGAGTCAGAGGACAGGGATGGGTCCTGGAGAGTCAGAGGACAGGGATCGGTAGTGGAGAGTCAGAGGACAGGGATCACCCCTGGAGAGTCAGAGGACAGGGATCGGTCCTGGAGAGTCAGAGGACAGGGATCACCCCGGGAGAGTCAGAGGACAGGGATGGGTCCTGGAGAGTCAGAGGACAGGGATCGGTCCTGGAGAGTCAGAGGACAGGGATCGGTCCTGGAGAGTCAGAGGACAGGGATCACCCCTGGAGAGTCAGAGGACAGGGATCACGCCTGGAGAGTCAGAGGACAGGGATCACGCCTGGAGAGTCAGAGGGCAGGGATCACCCCGGGAGAGTCAGAGGACAGGGATGGGTCCTGGAGAGTCAGAGGACAGGGATGGGTCCTGGAGAGTCAGAGGACAGGGATCGGTCCTGGAGAGTCAGAGGACAGGGATGGGTCCTGGAGAGTCAGAGGACAGGGATGGGTCCTGGAGAGTCAGAGGACAGGGATCGGTCCTGGAGAGTCAGAGGACAGGGATGGGTCCTGGAGAGTCAGAGGACAGGGATCACCCCGGGAGAGTCAGAGGACAGGGATGGGTCCTGGAGAGTCAGAGGACAGGGATGGGTCCTGGAGAGTCAGAGGACAGGGATCGGTCCTGGAGAGTCAGAGGACAGGGATCGGTCCTGGAGAGTCAGAGGACAGGAATCTGTCCTGGAGAGTCAGAGGACAGGAATCTGTCCTGGAGAGTCAGAGGACAGGAATCTGTCCTGGAGAGTCAGAGGACAGGAATCTGTCCTGGAGAGTCAGAGGACAGGAATCTGTCCTGGAGAGTCAGAGGACAGGGATCACCCCTGGGGAATCAGAGGACAGGGATCACCCCTGGGGAATCAGAGGACAGGGATCACCCCTGGGGAATCAGAGGACAGGGATCACCCCTGGGGAATCAGAGGACAGGGATCACCCCTGGGGAATCAGAGGACAGGGATCACCCCTGGGGAATCAGAGGACAGGGATCACCCCTGGGGAATCAGAGGACAGGGATCACCCCTGGAGATTCAGAGGACAGGGATCACCTCTGGAGAGTCAGAGGACAGGAATCTGCCCTGGAGAGTCAGAGGACCGGAATCTGCCCTGGAGAGTCAGAGGACAGGAATCTGCCCTGGAGAGTCAGAGGACAGGAATCTGCCCTGGAGAGTCAGAGGACAGGAATCTGCCCTGGAGAGTCAGAGGACAGGAATCTGCCCTGGAGAGTCAGAGGACAGGAATCTGCCCTGGAGAGTCAGAGGACAGGAATCTGCCCTGGAGAGTCAGAGGACAGGAATCTGCCCTGGAGAGTCAGAGGACAGGAATCTGCCCTGGAGAGTCAGAGGACAGGGATCACCCCTGGAGAGTCAGAGGACAGGGATCGGTCCTGGAGAGTCAGAGGACAGGGATCGGTCCTGGAGAGTCAGAGGACAGGGATCGCTACTGGAGAGTCAGAGGACAGGGATCGGCCCTAGAGAGTCAGAGGACAGGGATCGGTCCTGGAGAGTCAGAGGACAGGGATCACCCCTGGAAAGTCAGAGGACAGGGATCAACCCCTGGAAAGTCAGAGGACAGGGATCACCCCTGGAAAGTCAGAGGACAGGAATCTGTCCTGGAGAGTCAGAGGACAGGGATCACCCCTGGAAAGTCAGAGGACAGGGATCACCCCTGGAGAGTCAGAGGAGAGGGATCACCCCTGGAGAGTCAGAGGAGAGGGATCACCCCTGGAGAGTCAGAGGAGAGGGATCACCCCTGGAGAGTCAGAGGAGAGGGATCACCCCTGGAGAGTCAGAGGAGAGGGCTCACCCCTGGAGAGTCAGAGGAGAGGGATCACCCCTGGAGAGTCAGAGGACAGCGATCGGTCCTGGAGAGTCAGAGGACAGCGATCGGTCCTGGAGAGTCAGAGGACAGCGATCGGTCCTGGAGAGTCAGAGGACAGCGATCGGTCCTGGAGAGTCAGAGGACAGCGATCGGTCCTGGAGAGTCAGAGGACAGCGATCGGTCCTGGAGAGTCAGAGGACAGCGATCGGTCCTGGAGAGTCAGAGGACAGGGATCTGTCCTGGGATCACCCCTGGGGAGTCAGAGGACAGGGATCACCCCTGGAGAGCCAGAGGACAGGGATCACCCCTGGAGAATCAGAGGACAGGGATCTGTCCTGGAGAGTCAGAGGACAGGGATCTGTCCTGGAGAGTCAGAGGACAGGGATCTGTCCTGAAGAGTCAGAGGACAGGGATCTGTCCTGGAGAGTCAGAGGACAGGAATCTGTCCTGGAGAGTCAGAGGACAGGAATCTGTCCTGGAGAGTCAGAGGACAGGAATCTGTCCTGGAGAATCAGGGGACAGGGATCACCCCTGGGGAATCAGAGGACAGGGATCACCCCTGGGGAATCAGAGGACAGGGATCACCCCTGGAGATTCAGAGGACAGGGATCACCCCTGGAAATTCAGAGGACAGGGATCACCCCTGGAGATTCAGAGGACAGGGATCACCCCTGGAGATTCAGAGGACAGGGATCACCTCTGAAGAGTCAGAGGACAGGAATCTGCCCTGGAGTGTCAGAGGACAGGAATCTGCCCTGGAGTGTCAGAGGACAGGAATCTGCCCTGGAGAGTCAGAGGACAGGAATCTGCCCTGGAGAGTCAGAGGACAGGAATCTGCCCTGGAGAGTCAGAGGACAGGGATCACCCCTGGAGAGTCAGAGGACAGGGATCACCCCTGGAGAGTCAGAGGACAGGGATCGGTCCTGAAGAGTCAGAGGACAGGGATCGGTCCTGGAGAGTCAGAGGACAGGGATCGGTCCTGGAGAGTCAGAGGACAGGAATCTGCCCTGGAGAGTCAGAGGACAGGGATCACCCCTGGAAATTCAGAGGACAGGGATCACCCCTGGAGAGTCAGAGGACAGGGATCACCCCTGGAGAGTCAGAGGACAGGGATCACCCCTGGAGAGTCAGAGGACAGGGATCACCCCTGGAGAGTCAGAGGAGAGGGATCACCCCTGGAGAGTCAGAGGAGAGGGCTCACCCCTGGAGAGTCAGAGGAGAGGGATCACCCCTGGAGAGTCAGAGGACAGCGATCGGTCCTGGAGAGTCAGAGGACAGCGATCGGTCCTGGAGAGTCAGAGGACAGCGATCGGTCCTGGAGAGTCAGAGGACAGCGATCGGTCCTGGAGAGTCAGAGGACAGCGATCGGTCCTGGAGAGTCAGAGGACAGCGATCGGTCCTGGAGAGTCAGAGGACAGCGATCGGTCCTGGAGAGTCAGAGGACAGGGATCTGTCCTGGGATCACCCCTGGGGAGTCAGAGGACAGGGATCACCCCTGGAGAGCCAGAGGACAGGGATCACCCCTGGAGAATCAGAGGACAGGGATCTGTCCTGGAGAGTCAGAGGACAGGGATCTGTCCTGGAGAGTCAGAGGACAGGGATCTGTCCTGAAGAGTCAGAGGACAGGGATCTGTCCTGGAGAGTCAGAGGACAGGAATCTGTCCTGGAGAGTCAGAGGACAGGAATCTGTCCTGGAGAGTCAGAGGACAGGAATCTGTCCTGGAGAATCAGGGGACAGGGATCACCCCTGGGGAATCAGAGGACAGGGATCACCCCTGGGGAATCAGAGGACAGGGATCACCCCTGGAGATTCAGAGGACAGGGATCACCCCTGGAAATTCAGAGGACAGGGATCACCCCTGGAGATTCAGAGGACAGGGATCACCCCTGGAGATTCAGAGGACAGGGATCACCTCTGAAGAGTCAGAGGACAGGAATCTGCCCTGGAGTGTCAGAGGACAGGAATCTGCCCTGGAGTGTCAGAGGACAGGAATCTGCCCTGGAGAGTCAGAGGACAGGAATCTGCCCTGGAGAGTCAGAGGACAGGAATCTGCCCTGGAGAGTCAGAGGACAGGGATCACCCCTGGAGAGTCAGAGGACAGGGATCACCCCTGGAGAGTCAGAGGACAGGGATCGGTCCTGAAGAGTCAGAGGACAGGGATCGGTCCTGGAGAGTCAGAGGACAGGGATCGGTCCTGGAGAGTCAGAGGACAGGAATCTGCCCTGGAGAGTCAGAGGACAGGGATCACCCCTGGAAATTCAGAGGACAGGGATCACCCCTGGAGAGTCAGAGGACAGGGATCACCCCTGGAGAGTCAGAGGACAGGGATCACCCCTGGAGAGTCAGAGGACAGGGATCACCCCTGGAGAGTCAGAGGACAGGGATCACCCCTGGAGAGTCAGAGGACAGGGATCACCCCTGGAGAGTCAGAGGACAGGGATCGGTCCTGGAGAGTCAGAGGACAGGGATCGGTCCTGGAGAGTCAGAGGACAGGGATCGGTCCTGGAGAGTCAGAGGACAGGGATCGGTCCTGGAGAGTCAGAGGACAGGGATCGGTCCTGGAGAGTCAGAGGACAGGGATCACCCCTGGAGATTCAGAGGACAGGGATCACCCCTGGAAATTCAGAGGACAGGGATCACCCCTGGAGATTCAGAGGACAGGGATCACCCCTGGAGATTCAGAGGACAGGGATCACCCCTGGAGATTCAGAGGACAGGGATCACCTCTGAAGAGTCAGAGGACAGGAATCTGCCCTGGAGTGTCAGAGGACAGGAATCTGCCCTGGAGAGTCAGAGGACAGGAATCTGCCCTGGAGAGTCAGAGGACAGGGATCACCCCTGGAGAGTCAGAGGACAGGGATCACCCCTGGAGAGTCAGAGGACAGGGATCACCCCTGGAGAGTCAGAGGACAGGGATCACCCCTGGAGAGTCAGAGGACAGGGATCACCCCTGGAGAGTCAGAGGACAGGGATCACCCCTGGAGAGTCAGAGGACAGGGATCACCCCTGGAGAGTCAGAGGACAGGGATCGGTCCTGGAGAGTCAGAGGACAGGGATCACCCCCGGAAAGTCAGAGGACAGGAATCTGTCCTGGAGAGTCAGAGGACAGGGATCACCCCTGGAAAGTCAGAGGACAGGGATCGGTCCTGGAGAGTCAGAGGACAGCGATCGGTCCTGGAGAGTCAGAGGACAGCGATCGGTCCTGGAGAGTCAGAGGACAGCGATCGGTCCTGGAGAGTCAGAGGACAGCGATCGGTCCTGGAGAGTCAGAGGACTGCGATCGGTCCTGGAGAGTCAGAGGACAGGGATCACCCCTGGAGAGTCAGAGGACAGGGATCACCCCTGGAGAGTCAGAGGACAGGGATCACCCCTGGAGAGTCAGAGGACAGGGATCACCCGTGGAGAGTCAGAGGACAGGGATCTGTCCTGGAGATTCAGAGGACAGGGATCTGTCCTGGAGATTCAAAGGACAGGGATCTGTCCTGGAGATTCAGAGGACTGGAATCTGTCCTGGAGAGTCAGAGGACAGGGATCACCCCGGGAGAGTCAGAGGACTGGGATGGGTCCTGGAGAGTCAGAGGACAGGGATCTGTCCTGGAGAGTCAGAGGACAGGGATCACCCCGGGAGAGTCAGAGGACTGGGATGGGTCCTGGAGAGTCAGAGGACAGGGATCACCCCGGGAGAGTCAGAGGACTGGGATGGGTCCTGGAGAGTCAGAGGACAGCGATCTGTCCTGGAGAGTATGAGGACAGGGATCGGTCCTGGAGAGTCAGAGGACAGGGATCGGTCCTGGAGAGTCAGAGGACAGGGATGGGTCCTGGAGAGTCAGAGGACAGGGATCTGTCCTGGAGAGTCAGAGGACAGGGATCACCCCGGGAGAGTCAGAGGACAGGGATCACCCCGGGAGAGTCAGAGGACAGGGATCACCCCGGGAGAGTCAGAGGACAGGGATCACCCCGGGAGAGTCAGAGGACAGGGATCACCCCGGGAGAGTCAGAGGACAGGGATCACCCCGGGAGAGTCAGAGGACTGGGATGGGTCCTGGAGAGTCAGAGGACAGGGATCACCCCGGGAGAGTCAGAGGACAGGGATCTGTCCTGGAGAGTCAGAGGACAGGGATCACCCCGGGAGAGTCAGAGGACAGGGATCACCCCTGGAGAGTCAGAGGACAGGGATCGGTCCTGGAGAGTCAGAGGACAGGGATCACCCCGGGAGAGTCAGAGGACAGGGATCGGTCCTGGAGAGTCAGAGGACAGGGATCACCCCGGGAGAGTCAGAGGACTGGGATGGGTCCTGGAGAGTCAGAGGACAGGGATCACCCCGGGAGAGTCAGAGGACTGGGATGGGTCCTGGAGAGTCAGAGGACAGGGATCGGTCCTGGAGAGTCAGAGGACAGGGATCACCCCGGGAGAGTCAGAGGACTGGGATGGGTCCTGGAGAGTCAGAGGACAGGGATCACCCCTGGAGAGTCAGAGGACAGGGATGGGTCCTGGAGAGTCAGAGGACAGGGATCACCCCGGGAGAGTCAGAGGACAGGGATGGGTCCTGGAGAGTCAGAGGACAGGGATCGGTCCTGGAGAGTCAGAGGACAGGGATCACCCCGGGAGAGTCAGAGGACAGGGATGGGTCCTGGAGAGTCAGAGGACAGGGATCGGTCCTGGAGAGTCAGAGGACAGGGATCACCCCGGGAGAGTCAGAGGACAGGGATGGGTCCTGGAGAGTCAGAGGACAGGGATCGGTCCTGGAGAGTCAGAGGACAGGGATCACCCCGGGAGAGTCAGAGGACTGGGATGGGTCCTGGAGAGTCAGAGGACAGGGATCTGTCCTGGAGAGTCAGAGGACAGGGATCACCCCGGGAGAGTCAGAGGACTGGGATGGGTCCTGGAGAGTCAGAGGACAGGGATCACCCCGGGAGAGTCAGAGGACTGGGATGGGTCCTGGAGAGTCAGAGGACAGCGATCTGTCCTGGAGAGTATGAGGACAGGGATCGGTCCTGGAGAGTCAGAGGACAGGGATGGGTCCTGGAGAGTCAGAGGACAGGGATCTGTCCTGGAGAGTCAGAGGACAGGGATCACCCCGGGAGAGTCAGAGGACAGGGATCACCCCGGGAGAGTCAGAGGACAGGGATCACCCCGGGAGAGTCAGAGGACAGGGATCACCCCGGGAGAGTCAGAGGACAGGGATCACCCCGGGAGAGTCAGAGGACAGGGATCACCCCGGGAGAGTCAGAGGACAGGGATCACCCCGGGAGAGTCAGAGGACAGGGATCACCCCGGGAGAGTCAGAGGACTGGGATGGGTCCTGGAGAGTCAGAGGACAGGGATCACCCCGGGAGAGTCAGAGGACTGGGATGGGTCCTGGAGAGTCAGAGGACAGGGATCTGTCCTGGAGAGTCAGAGGACAGGGATCTGTCCTGGAGAGTCAGAGGACAGGGATCACCCCGGGAGAGTCAGAGGACAGGGATCACCCCTGGAGAGTCAGAGGACAGGGATCGGTCCTGGAGAGTCAGAGGACAGGGATCACCCCGGGAGAGTCAGAGGACTGGGATGGGTCCTGGAGAGTCAGAGGACAGGGACCACCCCGGGAGAGTCAGAGGACTGGGATGGGTCCTGGAGAGTCAGAGGACAGGGATCGGTCCTGGAGAGTCAGAGGACAGGGATCGGTCCTGGAGAGTCAGAGGACAGGGATCACCCCGGGAGAGTCAGAGGACTGGGATGGGTCCTGGAGAGTCAGAGGACAGGGATCACCCCGGGAGAGTCAGAGGACAGGGATCACCCCTGGAGAGTCAGAGGACAGGGATCGGTCCTGGAGAGTCAGAGGACAGGGATCACCCCGGGAGAGTCAGAGGACTGGGATGGGTCCTGGAGAGTCAGAGGACAGGGATCGGTCCTGGAGAGTCAGAGGACAGGGATCACCCCGGGAGAGTCAGAGGACAGGGATCACCCCTGGCGAGTCAGAGGACAGGGATGGGTCCTGGAGAGTCAGAGGACAGCGATCGGTCCTGGAGAGTCAGAGGACAGGGATCACCCCGGGAGAGTCAGAAGACAGGGATGGGTCCTGGAGAGTCAGAGGACAGGGATCGGTCCTGGAGAGTCAGAGGACAGGGATCACCCCTGGAGAGTCAGAGGACAGGGATCACCCCTGGAGAGTCAGAGGACAGGGATCACCCCTGGAGAGTCAGAGGACAGGGATCACCCCTGGAGAGTCAGAGGACAGGGATCACCCCGGGAGAGTCAGAGGACAGGGATGGGTCCTGGAGAGTCAGAGGACAGCGATCGGTCCTGGAGAGTCAGAGGACAGGGATCACCCCGGGAGAGTCAGAGGACAGGGATGGGTCCTGGAGAGTCAGAGGACAGGGATGGGTCCTGGAGAGTCAGAGGACAGGGATCGGTCCTGGAGAGTCAGAGGACAGGGATGGGTCCTGGAGAGTCAGAGGACAGGGATCGGTCCTGGAGAGTCAGAGGACAGGGATGGGTCCTGGAGAGTCAGAGGACAGGGATCACCCCGGGAGAGTCAGAGGACAGGGATCACCCCGGGAGAGTCAGAGGACAGGGATGGGTCCTGGAGAGTCAGAGGACAGGGATCAGTCCTGGAGAGTCAGAGGACAGGGATGGGTCCTGGAGAGTCAGAGGACAGGGATCACCCCGGGAGAGTCAGAGGACAGGGATGGGTCCTGGAGAGTCAGAGGACAGGGATCGGTCCTGGAGAGTCAGAGGACAGGGATCGGTCCTGGAGAGTCAGAGGACAGGGATCGGTCCTGGAGAGTCAGAGGACAGGGATCGGTCCTGGAGAGTCAGAGGACAGGGATCGGTCCTGGAGAGTCAGAGGACAGGGATCGGTCCTGGAGAGTCAGAGGACAGGGATGGTAGGGCACTTCTCTGAGCTCCTTTCCCATCACAGCACTGTGCACAGGGTGTATCTGGTTGCTATGTTGATTTCCCTGGTCGGAATGTCAGTGTATCTGCAGCAGACATGTACCCCAGTGCCGATGGTGACTGACTGGCTGTGTAAAGGAATGTGATTCCAGCTGTATGTAGTGTGGGGAGGAGATGCTGGGCTGGGATGGGAAAGGAACATAGCGGCCGGGCAGAGTATCCGGGGCGGAGGGAGGGAGGTGGTCAGGGGGCTCAGCACCCCCCATAGATTCCGCCATAATACACACAGCGGACTGCCATAGCACTCCGATAATAGAGGAAGTTTGGTCCCTCGCTCTCCCCGTCCCCGTGCTGTGTAATGTGTACTCGGCGGGATCCGCCCCCTCCCGCCTTCTAGGCCTCTCCAGAGCGCCTGTTGCCTGAAGACCCGCCCCTGTACTGTGCTGAGGTACGCCCACCGTGATCAGCTGACCTCAAGCAGGTTGTCAGTGCGGCTGGTGGGCGAGATCTGCTGGGATAAGACTCAGGTAAAGGGGAGTGGAGCGGGTGAGGGGATTGGGGGGTCCCCGGTGTCAGGGATGTGGGGGTGTTGTGTGTTGATAGGTATGTCCTGCTATGTGTGAGATCTGCTTCCTCCTATAGCTGAGCTGTCAGCAGAGTGTACAGAGGCTGGGGGGGGGAGACAGGTGATCACAGAGAGTACACAACAGGCCTGGGAGGGAGGACACATCACTGCACCGATCTGATCGCTACAACCCAGGATCACCCCCCACATACACTGACCATACCGATCTCTACCCTTCTCAGTGTGTGCTGGAAGGAGTTTTCACTTTCACATCATTCATTCCACATTCTATGACATCACCCAGCATCTCTCACCTGTCATCATTAGAAAAGAAGACACTCCTCCTCCATCAGATTCATAAATAATTCCGATGGGTTAATATCTACATGCTGGCCGCAATACATATATACACTAAATTACCAAAAGTATTGGGACACCTTTACACGCACATGAACTTTAATGGCATCCCATTCTTAGTCCGTAGGGTTCAATATTGAGTTGGCCCACCCTTTGCAGCTATAACAGCTTCAACTCTTCTGGGAAGGCTGCCCACAGGGTTTAGGAGTGTGTCTATGGGAATGTTTGACCATTCTTCCAGAAGTAATGATGTGGATGAGAAGGCCTGGCTCACAGTCTCTGCTCTAATTCATGTCAAAGTTGTTCTATTGGGTTGAGGTCAGGACTCTGTGCAGGCCAGTCAAGTTCCTCCACCCCAAACTCACTCATCCATGTCTTTATGGACCTTGCTTTGTGCACTGGTGGGCAGTCATGTTGGAACAGGAAGGGGCCATCCCCAAAACTGTTCCCACAAAGTTGGGATCATGAAATTGTCCAAAATGTCTTGGTGTGCTGACGCCTTAAAGTGTTTATTACTCTGTAATGTGTAATTTGGCCCTTTGTATCACCTGAAATACCTGTCTGATCCTGCCCTCCCCCCTATAAAATGGAAGGAAGTATTTGGACTGCTGCACTCCAAAAAAAACTTTTGGTAGCCTTTATTGATAAAAAAAAAATAGGATAAAAGCATTACAAACCACAGCAAGAGTAGGACACACAGCCGACGCGTTTCACACTAATGCTTAGTCATAGCAAGCGGCCCAAAAAGGGTTTAAACCGCCTGGAAAAATGCCTCTGCAGCAGCGCTTTGCCGGCGGTTCGGAGGCACTGCCCATTGATTTCAATGGGCAGGGGCGCTTAAGGAGCGGTGTATTTCCCGCTCCTACAGCGCCTAAAAGATGCGGCTGGCAGGACTTTTTTTTTACTGTCCTGCCAGCGCACCGCTCCAGTGTGAAAGCCCTCGGGCGAGAAAGGCTCTTCAGGGCGGTTTGCAGGCGCTATTGCGCTACAAATAGCGCCCGCAAACCGCCCTGAAAGAGCCACTCCTTTCTCCCCAGTGTGAAAGCCCGAGGGCTTTCACACTGGAGCGGTGCGCTGGCAGGACAGTAAAAGAAGTCCTGCCAGCCGAATCTTTGAGGCGCTGTAGGAGCGGTGAATACACCGCTCCTAAAGCGCCCCTGCCCATTGAAATCAATGGGCAGCGCCTCCGAACCGCCGGCAAAGCGCTGCTGCAGAGGTGTTTTTTATCAGGCGGCTTTAACCCCTTTTCGGCCGCTAGCGGGGGTTAAAAAGCGCCCCGCTAGTGGCCAAAAATCGCTGCAAAAACAACGGTAAAGTGCCGCTAAAAATAGCAGCACTTTACCGCCAACGCCCGTGACACAAAGCTTGTCTGAGCTGTCAGAAAACAGGGGGTGAAGAGTTGAAGTTACACTCTGTAGAGCTCAGTTGGGAAAGCTGATTGGGGGGAATGGACAAACACCCCTTCACACAGCACAGGAACAGAGCTAGGGCTGTCAATCACAGGCTGTGTGTTGGAGCTCCCTCCCCGTCACCTTGGTGACAGGGAAAACTTGTCAGAAGTGACTCATGATGACAACAGAGGAATGAAGAAGCAGACAAAAATGACACTTGATGCTCTGAATTGAGAAAAGCACACATTATAGAAGGATATGCTTTGTTTCGTATTTCATGTCTGAGGTTTACAATCACTTTAATGTGAGATGGGTCTATATGGTTGAAGTACTGTATATCTAAAGCCATTTTTCCATCTTTTGATAGATTTGGGGTTGGTTAAAGCAGTGTTTCTCAAACTTTTTCCCATCAAGGCACTCTTTAACATTCTGCACAATCACAAGGCACCCCATTCTAAAATGTAAAAAAAATTAAATTAATACTTTTTTTTTTTTTTTTTGCTGTCTGTGGCCCACTTGGGACAATGACCCTCTTTTTGTTTAGTAGACACAATAGGAAGTAAGAGGAAATCTCTTGGAAACCAGAGAAACCCAGTCACTTGTCACTTCAGAAATTCCTCTTTGGAATATTTAAAGTTTAAGTTCCACCCAAAAATGGAACTTCCGCTTTTCGGAATCCTCCCCCCCTCCGGTGTCACATTTGGCACCTTTCAGCGGGGAGCGGGGAGCAGATACCTGTATAATACAGGTATCTGCTCCCACTTCCGGGCATAGATCGCTGCAGTATTCTCGGCGATCTACGCCATGCCCCCCCCCACTGTCTTCTGGGAGACGCACAGGTCCCAGAAGACAGCAGGGACCAGTAAGGACGCGCAGTGCGACTTGCGCATGCGCAGTAGGGAACCAGGCTGTGAAGCCGCAAGGCTCCACTTCCTGATTCCCTTACCGAAGATCGAGGCACCTCCACCTGAGAGCCGAGAGACAGATTGGCTTCGGGTGCCGACATTGCGGGCGCGCTGGACAGGTAAGTGTCCATATTTTAAAAGTCAGCAGCTGCAGTATTTGTAGCTGCTGACTTTTAAAAAAAAAAAAAATTCGGTGGAACTCCGCTTTCATTTCCCTTCTATTATTGTACCAATGAGAGCTTAAAATTTTGGATTGTTTCATAAAGGGCGGGCATTCAGGTCATGTGACCGCTGTGATTGGCTGTCCCCCAAGTTTGCATCAAGAGCTTTCTGGTCCCGGCCGGTGAATGTGCTGGAAGTGCAGACGTTTGGATCCGTACTGATCACTGACTCTGTTTATTCATAATTGAGGCATAATAAACTGTGTTTATAATGCTTCAAATGAAGCCTCTGTACAGAGCAATTCCTGTCCGTTCTTTCTGTGCAGCTGAGACTGCAGAGATAGAGGGCTGTGACCTCAGTCTCCTGTCTCAAAGGTGAAACATCAGAGGTCTGTTTAGACCCCTGATATTTCACCAAAGCCCCCCAATAGGGCTCTTTTAATGTTGTTGTTTTTTTGTTTTTTTTAAATAATAAAAAATAAAGTTGAAAAAAGAACAAAAAATAAAGTTGAAAAAAGAACAAAAAATGAAGTTGTAAAAATAGCAAAAAATAACGTAAAAATAGCCAAAAATAAAGTTGTAAAAATAGCAAAAAATGAAGTTGTAAAAAGAACAAAAAATGAAGTTGTAAAAATAGCAAAAAAGAACGTAAAAAGAACAAAAAATAAAGTTTGTAAAAATAGCAAAAAATAAAGTTGTAAAAATAGCAAAAAATAAAGTTGTAAAATAGCAAAAAATAAAGTTGTAAAATAGCAAAAAATAAAGTTGTAAAATAGCAAAAAATAAAGTTGTAAAATAGCAAAAAATAAAGTTGTAAAAATAGCAAAAAATAAAGTTGTAAAAAAAAACCAAAAAATAAAGTTGTAAAAAGTATAGCAAAAAATAAAGTTGAAAAAATAAAAAATAAAAGTTGAAAAAATAACAAAAAATAAAGTTGAAAAAATAAATTAAAATTAGATTGGTCAAAAAAAAAAAAAAATGATAACAGTGGTGGATCTGTCAGGGTCACTAAGGTCACACTTGCGATCGGACCCTGGTGTTTGGCCATCGTGGGGGGGCACCAGCCCTTTATGAGTTCTTGCACCAGGGCCCTGAAGGTTCTAGTTACACCTCTGATTGGTAAGCTGCAATATAATAAATGTTTGTTTTTGGGTTTAACACTGCTTGTGGCTTCTGCTCACTCGTCCCTCTCTCAGCATGACATGGTGTGATGACACAACACAGATACATCTGTAAGCTCCAGAGAGCTAGAATTTCCTATTCATGCACAATGAGGCACGCTTGTATACAAATCATCTAAGGAGCATGTTTTGCCATGTACCTCCCAAGGTTCAGTTTGTATTGAACATTTAGACTTGCAGTTGGTTGTGACAGTTTGTTAAACACTATAAATATTTAATGTGATGACTATGCCAGACAATCTAGATTTTAAGCGGTCCTGACTCTTTGTCTGCAGCATGTGTATTAGATATTTACTATAATCACAGTTCTGTTTTTATACAAACAAGCTTTTTATTCTTTTTCTGATCCAGCCATAGTTATTATACACGTCACATATAATTGCACTTTTATTAGGCGCACCCATTACTCCTAAAAGATTGCACCAGATGATAAACCAAAAAATGATGCAGCGCCTAAATAACAAAAAATAAACGTATAAAATATTTTACTTTTTTTTTTTTCCCCACCGCATGCTTATGCAACTTGCAGTGCCTTAAAAAAAAAAAAATTATTATTCCATTTTAAATTTTCCACATTTTTGTTATGTTACAACCAAAAACGTAAATTTATTTTATTGGAATTTTATGTGATAGACCAACACAAAGTGGCACAAAATTGGGAAGGAAATTGATAAATGTTTTCTGGCCAAAATGAGGATCACAATTATTTTTTTTTTGCTTAGAATAAAGATCACGATTCTCACGGCGTAACATCATCTTTCACATTATACAAAAAAAAATCGGACTAACTTTACTGTTTAGCTTTTTTTTATTAATTCATTAAAGTGTATTTTTTTCCTAAAAAATTGCGTTTGAAAGACCGCTGCGCAAATACGGTGTGACATAAAATAGTGCAAAGCCGCCATTTTTTTCTCTAGGGTCTCTGCTAAAACAATATATAATGTTTGGGGGTTCTAAGTAATTTTCTAGCAAAAAATACAGATTTTAACTTGTAAACAAGTGTCGTCAGAAAAAGGTTGTCTTTAAGTGGTTAAACTTCCCTCATTTACAGACCGAAGTTTATTCCCTTTATCTAAAAGCACAAAGTGTTACAATGTTTCTGTTTATCTCTGTCTAAGCGAGTTTGTATAAAACTTGGCAGGCTTCCTGTGGTTTTTTTTGTTTTTGTTTTTTAGACAGCTGTTAGCTGTGAGCAGAGAACTCTGCATAGAATCGGGAAAAAGCTTTGTTATGATCGTGAGGGGGGGGGGGGGGGGAAGAATTGCAAACTGATTCATTAACGATTAATCGTGCAGCTGTAATGTTTTTTCAATTTTATTTTTTTTTTACAAATAAATGTCTGAAAAGTGTGGTGTGCATTTGTATTCAGTCCCCCTGAGTCAATACTTTGTAGAACCACCTATCACTGCAATTACAGCTGCAAGTCTTTTTGGGGATGTCTCTACCAGCTTTGCACATCTAGGGAGTAAAGATTTTGCACATTCTTCTTTGAAAAAAAAGCTCAAGCTCTGTCAGATTGGATGGAGAGCGTCTGTGAACAGCAATTTTCAAGTTTAGCCACAGATTCTCAGTTGGATTTAGGTCTGGACTTTGATGGGGCCATTCTAACACATGAATATGCTTTGATCTAAACCATTCCATTGTAGCTCTGGCTGTATGTTTAGGGTTGTTGTCCTGCTGGAAGGTGAACCTCCGCCCCATTCCCAAGTCTTTTGCAGACTCTAATGCCGAGTTCACACGACTGTTATTCATGTCATGCAAAAAAACGTTTACTCTTTCGTCCATGGACCGACACAGCTTCTCTATTGACAAAGTGGATATTATCCGTTAATTAGGAGTGACTAGGCAGAAAAACTTGTAAAAAGTGTTGCATCACACCTTCTACAGTACCGCCCAGGGGGCGGACCCTCTGGGTATACCCTCTCAGTCTGCATCTTCGCAGATCAGTTTTTTTCTGTCTAGCAAGGAGTAGGACATGGCTCCCTTCGGGCCCATTGGTCCGGGGAAAAAAGATATATATATATATATATTTTTTTTTTTGCTACATTTGTTGTTTCCTGCGATCTTCGATCAACTGCCGACTGGGTGACAGGCTGGATCCTCGATCCTTGTAGTCTCCCCAGTTTCGGCCATCGAGCGCGTGCCGACCCTAGCTACGCGCTGGGTTTTCCACGACATGCCCGTCGCTCCACGGGTGGCCGGTGAGCTTACGCTCCAGGGCCTGCATCGGACCGTTCAGCTTCGGCTGACCTTACGGCCTAGTCGCAGCAGCCTGGCCGGTGAGCTTACGCTCCAAGGCTTGCATCGGACTGCTCAGCTTCGGCTGACCTTACGGCCGAGTCGCAGCAGCCTGTCCGGTGAGCGTCATGCTCCAGGGCATACATATGATCGTCCCTTCTGGGTCCAATCACAGCATGCCTGGCCAACAGTCACCTTCCGTGCGCGGACGATGATCTGTTTGGAATGTCTTCCAGCAGAATACATGCAGGATAGGTAAGTAAAACTCCCCTGCCTCGGCTGGGTGATTTAGCTGGACATTCCTGGAGAGATCAAGTAAGTGGTTGTGGCCCCTTTCTTCCCTCTCTCCCTGCCTTTCCCTCCTCCCTGGGCTTCTAGCTAAAGGTTGCTGGGTGCTGGGGGTCACCTAGGGGGTCCCACTGGAGCGGGGCTGGCTGTAACTAACATTTAAAAGAAATGTCATTTTTTCTTACCTGTGTTTGTGTCCTTCCTCCTCCATGCTGTCGGCGGCCATTTTGAGGTGGTCCATGCCAAGTTTGGCCTCTTGTGACTGCCCGGCGGCCATCTTCCTGTGGTTCGGCCACACCCACTGGCCCCTATCAGCTGATCGGCGGCCATGTTTGTTCACCCTGTATGCAGATATTGCCGTTCGGCAGCCATCTTTTTGTGGGCTATGGCTGCTTGACCTCTATCTTTTGTCGGCGGCCATTTTCTTAGAGCCCACATTATCTTCCATGCAGACGTTTTTGGCAACCATTTTTCGAGAGCCTCCGGCCTCTAGGGTGCATTACACTGGCGCGAAAATTCACACAGGAAGTGCTGATAAAAGAAGCAGACTGACACAGCAGCAGAGGGACAGCATCACAGGCGCAGCATAGCAGTACCTATCCAGGGTGGTGAGTCCTCTGGGTGACCCGGCCTCTCTGCAGCACAGGAGGGTGGCCTATTGATATCTTGCCTGGAGCCCTGTGAGTGTCAGCGTGTGGTCAGCATGGCATCTGAGCCAGATGTCTTCTCCCCTGAAACGCCAGATTTAGCAGCTGGTGCCCCTGAGGTGTCTATGAACGCTATGACTGCAATCCTAGAGGCGTTTGCTGCCAGGGTGGAAGCAGCACACGGGAATACAGGGGGTAGTAAACGCCCCATCCCCTGCAAGCTTCTGGGGATAATTCTGGTGCAGAACCAGGTCCAGCTACGGCTCAGGGCCCAGATTCTGACGCATCAGAGACTGCAGACCGTGACCGGACAGTGAGAATGACTCAAAGTCCAGGTCAGTACGCGAGACGGCTTTGGTATCTGACCTTATTACTGCAGTGCGGGATATGCTAAAATTGGAAAATACTGCAGAAGCAGAAGAGACTCCGGTCTACTTGGGTTTCATAGACCTGCCCGCACTGCTAAGGTGTTCCCTTGTGTGTCTTTTGATAAACTCTTATGCAAGGAATGGGAGAACCCACTGAGGGTCTTTACAGCCCCAAAGAGGTTTGCGGTACGGTACCCCTTTTGAGGAGAGCTTTCTGAAGAAATGGACCTCTCCCCCCTATAGTGGACCCTCCGGTGTCCAGACTTAATAGAGCCACCACAATTCCTGTAGAAGGGGCTCCTGTTTTCTAGGACCCTGTGGATAAGAAGGCTGAAGCACTCGCTTGCTACCTATACTCAGTGGTAGGCTCGGCAGTACGCCTGGCATTGGCGGGGGCCCTAGTGTCTCACACACTTACTGAATGGGCAAGATTGCTACTCCAGGGGTTAAGGAGCGAGATGCTCCTCCTGATGAGTTAACATTGGCCGACCTGTTGGTCCAGGGCCTTAGGTTTGTCTGCGAGTCAGACATGAATACTATTCCCCTGCTGTCTAAAACTTTGGTTTATGCAGTAGCAATACGCCGCCTGATCTGGCTAAAAGGCTGGTCTGCGGACCAGACTTCCAAGAAAGCCCTGTTGGATCTGCCTTTTAAGGGCGACAGACTTTTTGGGGCTTCTCTGGATGACATCATCAAGGATGCCACAGGAGGTAAAAGCACTTTGCTTCCCCAAATTAGCAAGGGTAAGGGGCCACGCCAAGGGCAAGGGCCCTCCTTTACTGCACACAAGTGGTTTTTTCGTCCCCCTAGGGCGACAGGGAAAAGACCCCAGGCCGATAAAGCGCCTGCCCAAGGACAAAAGCGTCCCTGGTCCCGCATACCCAATAAGCCTGCGGACAAATTTGCATCCGCATGAAGGTCCACCCCCACCCAGCTCTCGGGTGGGGAGACGTCTTCGCAAATTCGCGACTCAGTGGACAGCACTAATCTCCGACAGGTGGGTTTGCGAAGTAATCTCCTCAGGCTACAAGATAGAGTTTCTCTCTTGTCCACCGGACAGATTCAACACCTCCAATCTCCAGCTACTACCGACCCGTCGGGAGGCCCTGTATGGGGCGGTCCAGGGTCTACTGGAACGCGGGGTAGTTATTCCAGTTCCAGAACTGGAACGGGGTTTTTACTCAAATCTGTTCATTGTGCCGAAGAAGGAGGGGGTTCGTCCAAGCTTGTATCTCAGAGCCCTCAATTGCTTTGTGAAGGTACAAAGTTTTCGGATGGAGTCGGTTCGATCTGTAGTCACGGCTCTCCATCCGGGGGACTTTCTGGCCTCCTTGGACATCAAGGACGCATACCTGCATGTCCCCATATACTCCAGACACCAGAGGTTTCTGTGATTTGCTATCGGGAAGGACCACTACCAGTTTGTGGCCCTCCCGTTGGGCCTTGCCTCAGCACCCAGGACGTTCACCAAGGTGCTCGCTCCGATTCTGGCACTTCTAAGACAGCGGGGTATCGCTATCACAGGCTACTTATACGACCTTCTGCTAAAGGCCCCTTCAAGCTCAGAATTAGAGGTAAGCGTGTCCATTACCTGTCAGACTTTTCGAGACTGTGGTTGGATACTAAACACGCAAAAGTCAGTATTGGTGCCCACTCAACGCCTAGTGTACCTGGGGTTGATTCTGGATTCCTCAGAGGCAAAGGTATTCCTCCCTGTGGAGAAGTTGCAGACCCTCCGGGCTGCAGTACGGCAGCTGACTTCCAGGAATTGGTCGTCATTCCGTTTTTGCATGCGAGTGTTGGGCCTCATGGTAGCCTCCTTCGAGGCGGTCCCATATGTTCAATACCACACTCGAGTGTTACAGAAGGAAGTTCTGTCCAGATGGAACAGATGCCCTTCATCTCTGGATTATCAAATCCGAGTGAGCCACCTAGTCAGGAGATCCCTGGTATGGTGGCTGACAGCACCGGCTGTAATGGCCGGGAAGTCATTTCTTCCGGTTTACTGGATAGTGATCACGACGGACGGCAGCCTTACAGGTTGGGGGGGAGTCTGGGGTGTCCAGTCGGCGCAGGGTCGCTGGACCCCAGAGGAAGCCCTCCTGCCGATCAATGTCCTGGAGATCCGGGCGATCAAGCTGTGCCTCTTCAAATGGTCTCAGAGACTGCAAGGGCGTCCAGTCAGGATCCAGTCAGACAACGGCACAGCAGTGGCATATGTCAATCATCTAGGAGGAACAAGAAGCTCAGCTGCAGCATCGGAGATCGCTCGCATCCTGAAGTGGGCAGAGAGGAGCGTACCGGCACTGTCGGCCGTGTACATTCCGGGTGTGGAAAACTGGCAGGTGGACTACCTGAGCCACCAGATGCTGGACCAGGGAGAATGGTCCTTACACCCGGAGGTGTTCCAACTCCTCTGCCAAAGATGGGGCACACCAGACGTGGATCTTCTGGCTTCCCGACTCAATCGGAAGGTATTGAGATTTGTGGCCCGGTCAAGAGACCCATGGGCAGACGCAACAGACGCGTTGGTAGCATCGTGGGGTCAGTATCGGCTAATCTATGCCTTCCCTCCCTTAAGGCTTCTTCCTCTTCTGCTCCGCAGAGTGGAGGCAGAGGGAATTCCAATGATCCTAATCGCTCCAGATTGGCCTCAGCGTCCTTGGTACGACGATCTAGTACGTCTGGTAGCAGACGTCCCCTGGCGCCTACCACTACGGAAGGACCTGCTATCGCAAGGTCCCATATTCCATCCTGCTTTACAGTCATTGGCTTTAACGGCATGGCTGTTGAGAACCGGGTACTGAGAGACCGGGGCCTGTCAGACTCAGTAATCTCTACTATGATAAGTGCTCGAAAACCGTCCTAGGAAGGTCTATCACCGCACTTGGAGGGCCTACATCTCCAGGTGTGAGGAAATGAAATGGCATCCGCGTACCTATTTGGTTTCCAGAATCCTGCTGTTTTTACAGCATGGGGTGGACCAAGGGCTTGCCCTAAGTACGATTTAAGGGACAGATATCTGCCCTGGCTGTCTTTTTTCAGCGACCCCTGGTGACTCACTCTCTCGTGAGTATATTTGTGCAGGGGGTCCGACAGGTGGCCCCTCCGGTCCGTCCCCCGTTACCTCCGTGGGACTTGAACCTGGCCCTCTCTGTGCTTCAGAAGACACCGTTTGAGAATATTAGAGATATTCCCCTGTTGATACTTTCTCAGAAAGTGGTCTTTTTGGTGGCTGTTACGTCAGTTAGACGAGTCTCTGAGCTGGCAGCCTTGTCCTGCAAGGCTCCCTATTTGATTTTCCACAAGGATAAGGTGGTGCTGCGGCCGCAGCCTTCCTTTCTTCCGAAAGTCGTTTCGGCTTTTCATCTCAACGAAGACATTGTACTTCCATCCTTTGTGTCCTCAGCCGTCGAATCCTAAGGAGTCGGCGTTGCATTCCTTGGACGTTGTCCGAGCTTTGAGAGTATACTTATCTGCTACTTCCCTGTTCCGGAAGTCAGACTCACTGTTTGTTTCGGTGGCTGGTCCCAAGAAGGGCCAAGCAGTCTCATCGGCCACCATCTCTAGGTGGATCCGACAGATAGTAATCCAGGCTTACGCCTTAAAGGGTCAGGCGCCCCCCTTTCCTATCACGGCGCATTCGACCAGGGCAATAGGTGCCTCTTGGGCTTTCCGACATCAAGCGTCTGTTTCCCAATTATGTAAAGCGGCGACTTGGTCGTCCGCTCACACTTTCACAAAATTCTACAAAATTGATGTAGGTGCATCTTCGGATGCCTCTTTTGGCCGCAAGGTTTTGCAAGCGGCTGTTTAGAGTTGCAACTCCTCCGTTGGAGGAGTGCTGTTTTGTGTTTGGGGTGAAGTTTATTTTTATGCTGTTACCACCCCTCCTCATTTTTTCTCTGACACTGCTTTGGGACGTCCCACTTTGTCAATAGAGAAGCTGTGTCGGTCCATGGACGAAAGAGTAAATAGGATTTTTTACTCACCGTAAAATCCTTTTCTCTGAGTCCATGGACCGACACAGCACCCACACCTCCTTTTAAATTTGTACTGCTTTTTGACGAACTGATCTGCGAAGATGCAGACTGAGAGGGTATACCCAGAGGGTCCGCCCCCTGGGCGGTACTGTAGAAGGTGTGATGCAACACTTTTTACAAGTTTTTCTGCCTAGTCACTCCTAATTAACGGATAATACCCACTTTGTCAATAGAGAAGCTGTGTCGGTCCATGGACTCAGAGAAAAGGATTTTACGGTGAGTAAAAAATCCTATTTTTCTCATCGTCATTCCTCTCAAGCCTGCCTTGCATACACACATTCATTAAAAAAAACGCTCGAGCAAAGCGTGGTGACGTACAACACTTACGACGGCACTATAAAGAGGAAGTTCCATTCGGATGGCGCCACCCTTTGGGCTGCATTTGCTGATCCTCGTGTTAGTAAAGTTTGGTGAGAGACGATTCGCGCTTTTCAGTCCGTTACAGCGTGACGAATGTGCTATCTCCATTCTGAACGCTAGTTTTACCAGAATGAGCGCTCCCGTCTAATACTTGATTCTGAGCATGCGCGTTTTTTTTCCCCTCGTAAAAGCTTACACATGACAGTTTTTCACGATGTGAAAAAGAACGACGAGAAAAAATAGAGCAGGTTCTAATTTTTATTCGGGCAGTTTTCTCGTCGCAAAAAATGCTATGGAGCATACACACGACTGTTTTTCACGACCAATCTAAAAAATTGCATTTTTCTCGTCCATGAAAAAACGGTCGTGTGTACGCGGCATTACAGGTTTTCCTCTAAGATTGCCCTGTATTTGGCTCCATCCATCTTCCCATGAACTCTGACCAGCTTCCCTGTCCCTAAAGAAAAGCATCCCTACAACATGATGCTGCCACCACCATGTTTCACGGTGGGGATGGTGTGTTCAGGGTGATGTGCAGGGTTAGTTTTCCACCACACATAGCGTTTTGCTTTTAGGCCAAAAAGTAAAATTTTGGTCTCATCTGACTAGAGCACCTTCTTCACCATGTTTGTTGTGTCCCCCACATGGCTTCTCGCAAACTGCAAAAGGGACTTCTTATGGCTTTCTTTCAACAATGGCTTTCTTCTTGCCACTCTGCCAGATTTGTGGAAGTCACGACTAAGGACTCGTGCACACTGGACATTAAAATAATGTTATAAAAACGGCAGTAGCTTTGCAGTGAGTTTTTCAACGTTTTTACAATAGCGCTTTTAAGCGTCTTTACGCATTTGCGTTTTATAGCGTTTTTTTTTTTTTTTTTTTTTCAATGGATCAAAAACGTCAAACGCTGGTGAGCCGCGTTTACATACGTTTATCAGTGTTTTTTGACGTTGGAGAGTTTTTACAGCTGAAAAACTCCTCAGAACCCACTAGTTTTTTTTTTTTTTTTAAAGCCAAAAACTGCTGATAACATGGACACATAGGATAACATGATGGAGTTTATTGCCTGTAGAAAAAAATGTCTGAAGCCAAAATCAGCTGCTGTAAAAACGTCCAAAAACGTTGTGTGCATGAGGCCTAATAGTAGATTTGTAGCTGCTGACCTTTTTTAAATGTATTTTTCTTTTGGGAGACTTGAGCTCCTCTCTAAGCTTGGGTCTAGTGTTTGAAAGAGCTCCTCTAAAACAATGGAAACGGCTAAAAATGTGTACGTTCTTGTCCGATAATTTACATCACCCACATATTGTATACCACAACAGTATCTATTTTTCATTTGTAACAAGGGACAGTACAACTAGTCTTGTGCAAACACTGCTTGGGTAAACAATGGCATGTGCATGACAGATGTGATGTTTGTTAAGCTGGCCATACATGGATTGAAATTCGGCCAGCTCAGTATGGATCGGATGAGATTCGATCCATGTATGGGCAAGCTGATTGTACACAATAGCGCTGCAGGAGACAATTTTCTTTCCACCTATGGTGAAAGGAAAGAAAATGTAATCATCTACACAGGCTACCTTAAGAAAGCAGCGTTTTGTTGGTTCTGAAAATCACAAGTCTGTGAATACAACGGCCACTTTATTAGGTACACCTTGCTAGTACCGGGTTGGACCCCCTTTTGCCTTCAGAACTGCCTTAATTCTTCATGGCATAGATCAGGGGTCCTCAAACTATGGCCAACCAAGGTAATTTACCTGGCCCGCTCGTTGGGGCCGGGGTCCCGCTCCCGCAAGCCTTCGCCTCCGCAAGCCTACTCCGCCGCTGTCCTCAGTGAACGGCGGCGAGCAGGAGGCAGCCCAGCCCAGCCCAGCCCAGCCCAGGACAGAGAGCAGGAGGAGGAGCCGCCCAAAGTAACCTCTGATGTTAAACTGTAGGTGATTGTTTGCCCTGTGTCCTAGCAACCAATCACCAGCTTGCCAACATGAAAAGTCTCCTATGACCTCTGACATCAATTCATTTTTCTCCACACAACTGCCACTCACTGGATATTTTCTCTTTTTTTCCCACCATTCTCTGTAAACCCTAGAGATGGTTGTGTGTGAAATCCCAGTAGATCAGCAGTTTTTAAAATACTCAGACCAGCCCGTCTGGCACCAACAACCATGCCACGTTCAAAGTCACTTCCTCTTTCGTCCCCATTCTGATGCTGGGTTTGAGCTTCAGCATGTCGTCTTCACCACGTCCTAGATGCCTAATAGCATTGAGTTGCTACGATGTGATTGGCTGATTTGTGTTACCAAGCAATTGAACAGCTGTACCTAATAAAGTGGCCGGTGAGTGTATATTGGTGTAATGCATTGCTTCTGTCTGTTCCAAGGGGTCTTTACTGACTAGCAAGACATAATTGGAAAACTATCCACACATACGGAAACAGATTGTACAATCTTCATTAGATGTACAATCTTTATTAGATTAACTAACAAGCTACAGTATGTAGTGCATGAGCCTACCTTTTTTAGTTATGAACTGTATGCTTTTCTGTTAGACGTTTGCACTGTAGTTGTTGGCAAATCTGAAGGTCTTTGTATACAGATTGTACAACGCTTGCAATGTGTGTGGACAGCCTTATAGTATTGTGTACAAAAAGATGTGAATATATATATATATATATATATATATATATATATATATATATAATATATTTATGACTTTATTGATATTTGTGTTTTGTCTTATTAGGAATATTCCCCTCCTGATTGCACTGGTGATAGGGGGGTCACGTGGACAGGAAGTGAGGAATATACCCCCAGTAGTAACATAAATGGCAAAAAAATATAAAAAATCCTAACGAAAGTTATTACCCTTCTCCATTCAAAGCTAAAAAATATTTTTTATGAATTAAAAAAAAAAAAAAAAAAAAAGTTTTATAAGAATTTTTTTCTGTGCACCTTTTTGATCCTATAAAGCAAACAGAAGTTAATACATTAGACATAGTTTCTGTGAATATTAAATGCTGTCATTACCAGTAAAGGTTCTCCCTGTTTATTTCCACGTTGGGTGAACCCGTCTGGCAGCTGCCTGTATTTACTACATGAATGGGTCATGAGACACAGCTGGCCCCGTGTTTGGCTGTACAGGGAGGGACAAATGCTTTAGATATTCAGCAATGTGTTGACAACTGTCATGGGTTTCTACAAGTCAGTTTCCTGACATTTCGTGTTCTTCTTTTTATTTTTTCCAGCTCAATTTATTATCCTTCTGGATTAGTAGTTTGGGATGCTGACCCATGGAAACACAGAAAGGAAGGTATGTATGGTATGCTGGATTTTATTGAATTGTATTTTTTATGGGGCGTTTTTACATGTGTTACACATCCACAGTGCGTCCAGTGCTGGTTCATACGGGGGGGGGGGGGCAAAGCTTGGCTCTTCTAGTCCCGGAAGCAAAATGTTACCAGGATAATTCAGTTCTGCTAAAACGTATTTTTGGTGTTGGTTAACGTGGGAAAGGCTTAAAACTCTCCAGGTTCTTAATGCTGCCTGTGTCCCCGTTGGGGTGATTGGACTGGACTTCCTCCCCAGGTGACCAGTGTTGGCACAGACCATAATAAAACTTGACTTAAAGCGGAGGTCCGCCAAAATTTTATTTTTTAAAAGTCAGGAGCTACAAATACTGCAGCTGCTGACTTTTAAAATATGGACACTTACCTGTCCAGCGCACCCGCGATGTCGGCACCCGAGGCCGACCCGTACCTCGGTCCTCGGATGCTGCCGCCGCCATCTTCGGTAAGGGGAACAGGAAGAGAGGCCGCTCAGGTGTGGCTATCTTCAATTGTAATGATGCTTACAGACATGCGGCTTCACTTCCCGGTTCCCTACTGCGCATGCGCGAGTTGCGCTGCGCAATCAAAATTGTCCCTCCTGTCTTCTGGGACCCGTGTGTCTCCCAGAAGACAGTGGAGGGGGAGTGGCGTAACTCCCATGGGAGTCTATGCCCGGAAGTGGGTGCAAATACCTGTATTATCCAGGTATCTGCACCCCCCCCTCCCCCCTGAAAGGTGCCAAATGTGACACCGGAGGGGGGGAGGGTTCCGAAAAGCGGAGGTTTTTATTTTTGTGTGGACCTCCGCTTTAAGTTGGCCATACAATTTTCTTATTCAATTTCCTTTAGATTTACCTTCAACTGTGTAGTTCAAGGGCCTGCCTGATTGCATACAAATTGAAAGTGTTTAGATTTGACCTCATATTAAATGGTTTTGGTAAATCCTATATACAAAAATTGTATAATGTATGGCCAGCCTTATTGGTCTCCTGGAGTCATCCCTGTCAGTGGCTATCATACACCTTCCCCTAATCTCTCCTTTGCCCTTGTTCTATATCTATCTACTGATCTCTTCATTGCTCTGTACCTGGATTCCTACTAGATCAGGTTTTCTACAACACAGGGTATTTGAGTATTTTTTTTTACGTTTTTTTTTTTTAAACGTACAAAACAGTTGCCATCTAAACAAGGGAGATGGCATTAAAGTCGGCTACGCAGAGCCCAATGAATATTTGAGTATTTATTTGCAGGTCAACCCCATGACTTCTGCAGGGACTGATATAGGGCTGCAACTAACGATTATTTTCATAATCGATTAGTTGGCCGATTTTTATTGTTTTGATTAATCGGATAATCTTAAAAAAAAGTGTAGTGTATAATTTAGTTAATATGTAAAGTTTAAAAAAAAAAAGGCTATTTATTCTTAAATATCCATATGCAGTGGTAAATATAAATAACCAACTACAGTAATTGTAATACCTTCTATTACCTCCAGTCTATCAGCCTCCACCTTCTCTGGGTTTAGATGCTGATCTTCCCTGCACACAGTCTTTTTAAAGTAATATTTTTATTTTTTTTATTTTTTTAACCACCTCCCTACTGTGCACGAAAACCCCCTTCCTGCCCAAGCCATTTTTCAGCTTTCAGCGCTGTCACACTTTGAATGACAATTGCGCGGTCGTGTGACGTGACTCCCAAACAAAATTTGTGTCCTTTTTTTCCCACAAATAGAGCTTTCTTTTAGTGGTATTTGATCACCTCTGCGGTTTTTATTTTTTGCGCTATAAACAAAAGTAGAGCGTCCAGTTTGGAAAAAAAACACTATTTTTTACTTTTTGCTATAATAAATACCCATTTTTTTTTTAAATAAAATTTTCCTCAGTTTAGGCCGATACGTATTCTTCTACATATTTTTGGTAAAAAAAAAAAATCGCAATAAGCGCGTATTGATTGGTTTGCGCAAAAGTTATAGCATCTACAAAATAGGGGATAGATTTATAGCATTTTTATTTTTTTATTAGTAATGGCGGCGATCTGCGATTTTTTTATTGTGACTGCGATATTGCGGCGGACACATCGGACACTTTTGACACATTTTTGGGACCATTCACGTTTATACAGCGATCCCTGCTATAAAAATGCATTGATTACTGTATAAATGTGATTGGCAGGGAAGGGGTTAACCACTAGGGGGCGGGAAGGGGTTAAATATGTTCCCTCAATGTGTTCTTACTGTGGGGGGAGGGGACTGACTGGGGGAGGTGACCGATGGTTGTCCCTATGTACAAGGGACACACCATCGGTCCCCTCTCCCTCACAGGACGTGGATCTCTGTGTTTACACACAGAGACCCACTTTCCTGCTCGTTTCTCGGGCAATCGCGGGTGCCCGGCGGCAATCGCGGCCGCCGGGCACGCGCACCGGGGCCTTGTGAACGCGCCGTCAATTGACAGTGGGCGGTGGACAAGTGGTTAAACAAACATGTTATACTTGCCTGCTCTGGTTAATGGTTTTGCACAGAGCAGCCTGGGTTCCTCCTCTTCTGGGGTTCCCCGCTGACACTTCCTGCTTTCAGAGTGCCTCAATAGTAAGCTGCAAAGTGCAATAAAGAGTGCCCCCATAGCAAGGTAAAAGAACTTCTGCCTTTTTAGAGCCACTCACTTCCTGCCCAGGACTACATGTCCCATGAGGCATTGCTCCTCACACATTCACAAGTTCTCAAGCCCTTACTGACATGTATGGATGGTGTACTGAGCTGTATGTGTGCTGCACTGTATTTCCTGATCTGTAAACAAATAATGCATTCTGTATGGAGGGGAAAACTAATCGGCTGGCCGATTAACCACTTAACGACCGCTCACTGTATATATACGTCGACACAATGGCACCGACAGGCACAATCACGTAGAGTGTACGTGATTGCCTTTGTACAGTTGGGGGGTCCAATCGGACCCCCCTTCTGTACAGTGAGCGGTCGGAATTCGTTGGGGAGCGATCCGACATGAGGGGACGGCCGTTCGATTCCGGCCACCCCCCGCGATCGCTCCCGGCGAATAGAAATGCCCCCTCTGTCTGTGGAATGTACACACAGACAGAGAAAGCAGGAGGAAGTGATGTCATCTCCTGTGCGGTGCTCACATATACCGAGCGCCGTACAAGAGAAGACACACAGGTCAGTACACTAACACTACACTAACACCAGCACACATAGGCACATAAATCGCCCCCCCCAGATCACCCCCCAGCCCCCAGTCAGTGTCACTGATTGCAGTGACCATTTATTTACTGATCACTGCAATCAGTGACATTTGTGACTGTAAAAGTGTCACTACAGTTTAGTTTTAGGTCCAGTGTAGACCCCTAATTAAGGTTTAACCCCTTGATCACCCCCCAGATAACCCTTTCACCCCCTAGCACCGCCGTCGCTAAGCGATCATTTTTCTGATCGCTGTCTTAGCGTCGGTGATGCAGATCGGTACCCAGTAATTTTTTTTAGGTTCGCTGCAGGTTTTTATAGCGTCGGGTACCCCCATAAATTATCTAATAAAGGTTTAACCCCCTTGATCGCCCCCCAGGTAACCCTTTCACCCCCTATCACCACTGTCGCTAAGCGATCATTTTTCTGATCGCTGTCTTAGCGTCGGTAATGCAGATCGGTAGCCAGTAATCTTTTTTAGGTTCGCCACAGGTTTTTATAGCGTCAGGTACCCCCATATATTATCTAATAAAGGTTTTAACCCCCTAATTGCCCCTAGTTAACCCTTTCACCAGTGATCATCATCTAAGTGTTACGGGTGACGCTGGTTAGTTAGTTTGCTTTCTATAGTGTCAGGGCACCCGCCGTATATAACCCAATAAAGGTTTAACCCCCTGATCGCCCGGCGGGTGATATCAATTGGGTTTTAGCGTCAGAGAGGGTCTGCGTCACACCCCAGGCAGTGTCAGGTTAGTGCCAGTAACGCTAACACCCACGCGTGAAGCATACACCTCCCTTAGTGGTATAGTATCTGAACAGATCAATATCTGATCTGATCAGATCTATACTAGCGTCCCCAGCAGTTTAGGGTTCCCAAAAACGCAGTGTTAGCGGGATCAGCCCAGATACCTGCTAGCACCTGCGTTTTGCCCCTCCGTCCAGCCCAGGCCACCCAAGTGCAGTATCGATCGATCACTGTCACTTGCAAAACACAACACACATAACTGCAGCGTTCGCAGAGACAGGCCTGATCCCTGCGACTCCAGTGCTGTAGGAGGTGATTTCACCACCACAGTAAAAAAAGAAGCATATATGCCGAAGCATTGGGGCAGCAGGAGCGGAGGAGAGATTTTGCTTCTAATGCCGCGTACATACGGTCGAAATTCCGACGGAGGCTTGCCCGTGGAAAAGTCCGACCATGTGTGTGCGGCATAACTTTTTTGCGGGAGGATGCCCCCATGCTTCGGCATATATAAATGGTGCATGTATGCCCATCATTAGAAGTGGGTGGATGAAGGGCGGTATTCTAATGGTGGGCATACCCACCGATCAATCTCTTTTTTCATTCAGCCAACTGGCTGCATGAAAAAAAAAGATTACAATACATGTCCAACAAGGACCAGCAACGTACTGGTATGTTGCTGGACTTTGAATGGTTATACCAGATTGATGCCTGCGGGTTTAGTTATCATCTTGGTATCATTCTTTTTAGCCAGCGGCCGGCTTTCATGTAAAAGCAATCCTAGTGGCTAATTGGCCACTAGACTGCTTTTACAAGCAGTGGGAGGGAATGTCCCCCCCCCCCCCCCAGATATAAAAAGCGCCATTGGGAAATTGGGAAAGCATTTTATCACACCGATCTTGGTGTGGTCAGATGCTTTGAGGGCAGAGGAAAGATCTAGGGTCCAATAGACCCCAGTTTTTTCAAAAAAAGAGTACCTGTCAATACCTATTACTATCATAGGGGATATTTACATTCCCTGAGATGACAATAAAAAATGATAAAAAAAAAAAAAAAAAATATGGAAGGAACAATTTAAAAATAAAATAAAAAAGCAAAATTAATAATAAAAAAAAAAAAGAAAAAAAACACCCCTGTCCTGCCCTGCTCTTGCCCAATGGCGAACGCAAGTGTCGGTCTGGCGTCATATGTAAACAGCAATTGCACCATGCATGTGAGGTATCACCGCGAAGGTCAGATCGAGGGCAGTAATTTTAGCAGTAGACCTCCTCTGTAAATCTAACGGGGTAACCTGTAAAGGCTTTTAAAGGCTTTTAAAAATGTATGTAGTTTGTCGCCAATGCGCGTTTGTGCGAAATTTTAAAGCATGTCGTGTTTGGTATCTATGTACTCGGCCTAAGATCATCTTTTTTATTTCATCAAACATTTGGGCAATATAGTGTGTTTTAGTGCATTAAAATTAAAAAAAGTGTATTTTTTCCCCAAAAAATGCGTTTGAAAAATCGCTGCGCAAATACTGTGTAGAAAAAAAAATGCAACACCCACCATTTTATTCTGTAGGGCCTTTGCTTTAAAAATATATATAATGTTTGGGGGTTCAACATAATTTTCCTGCAAAAAAAAATATGTTTTCATGTAAACAAAAAGTGTCAAAAAGGGCTTTGTCTTCAAGTGGTTAGAAGAGTGGATGTAAGCTTCCTAATGTTGTGTATAAAATGCCAGAACAGTTCAAAACCCCCCCAAATGACCCCATTTTGGAAAGTAGACACCCCAAGCTATATACTGAGAGGCATGTCGAGTCCATGGAATATTTTATATGTTGACACAAGTTGCGGAAAAAAGAAATTTTTTTTTTTTTGCACAAAGTTGTCACTAAATGATATATTGCTCAAACATGCCATGGGCATATGTGGAATTACACCCCAAAATACATTCTGTTGCTTCTCCTGAGTACGGGGATACCACATATGTGAGACTTTTTGGGAGCCTTGCCGCGTACGGGACCCCAAAAACCAATCACCGCCTTCAGGCTTTCTAAGGGTGTAAATTTTTGATTTCACTTCTCACTGCCTATCACAGTTTCGGAGGCCATGGAATGCCCAGATGGCACAAACCCCCCCAAATGACCCCATTTTGGAAAGTAGACACCCCAAGCTATTTGCTGAGAGGTATTGTGAGTATTTTGCAGATCTCGCTTTTTGTCACAAAGTTTTGAAAATTGAAAAAAAATAATAAAAAAAAAAAAAATTTCTTTCTTCATTTTCAAAAACAAATGAGAGCTGTAAAATACTCACCATGCCTCTCAGCAAACAGCTTGGGGTGTCTACTTTCCAAAATGGGGTCATTTGGGGGGTTTTGTGCTATTTTGGCATTTTATGGCCTTCGAAACTGTGATAGGTAGTGAGGAGTGAAATCAAAAATTTGTGCCTAGAAATCCTGAAGGCGGTGCTTGGTTTTCGGGGTCCCGTACGCGGCTAGGCTCCTAAAAAGTCCCACACATGTGGTATCCCCGTACTCAGGAAAAGCAGCAGAATCTATTTTGGGGTGCAATTCCACATATAACCATGGCATGTGTGAGCAATATATCATTTAGTGACAACTTTTTGTAATTTTTTTTTTTTTTTTTTGTCATTATTCAATGACTTGGGACAAAAAAAAAAAAATTCAATGGGCTCAACATGCCTCTCAGCAATTTCCTTGGGGTGTCTACTTTCCAAAATGGGGTCATTTGGGGGGGGGGTTTGTACTGCCCTGCCATTTTAGCACCTCAAGAAATGAGATAGGCAGTCATAAATTTAAAGCTGTGTAAATTCCAGAAAATGTACCCTAGTTTGTAAACGCTATAACTTTTGCGCAAACCAATAAATATACACTTATTGACATTTTTCTTACTAAAGACATGTGGCTGAATACATTTTGGCCTAAATGTATGACTAAAATTGAGTTTATTCGATTTTTCTTATAACAAAAAGTAGAAAATATCATTTTTTTTCAAAATTTTCGGTCTTTTTCCGTTTATATTGCAAAAAATAAAAATCGCAGAGGCAATCAAATACCATTAAAAGAAAGCTCTATTTGTGGGAAGAAAAGGACGCAAATTTCGTTTGGGTACAACATTGCATGTCCGCACAATTTACAGTTAAAGCAGCGCAGTGCAAATTTCTGAATTCACCTCTGGTCCTTTAGCTACCAAATGGTCCGGGGCTTAAGTGGTTAATCGATTATGAAAATAGTTGACAACTATTTTCATAATCGATTAGATGATTAATTGATTAGTTGTTTTGGCCCTAGACTGATATATAGTGTGGGTCTCTTCTGGGCCCTGTATGTCATATTGACATGGTTATGTTAACCACTTAAGCCCCGGACCATTTTGCAGCTAAAGGACCAGGCCCCTTTTTGAGATTCGGCACTGCGTCGCTTTAACTGACAATTGCGCGGCCGTGCGACGTGGCTCCCAAACAAAATTGACGTCCTTTTTTTCCCACAAATAGAGCTTTCTTTTGGGGGTATTTGAGCACCTCTGCGGTTTTTATTTTTTGCGCTATAAACAAAAATAGAGCGACAATTTTGAAAAAAATTCTATATTTTTTACTTTTTGCTATAATAAATATCCCCCAAAAATATATACAAATTTTCTTTTTCCCTCAGTTTAGGCCGATACGTATTCTTCTACATATTTTTGGTAAAAAAAATCGCAATAAGCGTTTATTGATTGGTTTGCGCAAAAGTTATAGCGTCTACAAAATAGGAGATATTTTTTTTTATGGCATTTTTATTAATTTTTTTTTTATTTTTTTTTACTAGTAATGGTGGCGATCAGCGATTTTTTTTTTTTTTTTTTTGATCGTGACTGCGACATTATGGCGGACACTTTTAACACCATTTTGGGACCATTGTAATTTTTACAGCGATCAGTGCTATAAAACTGCACTGCTTACTGTGAAAATGACACTGGCAGTGAAGGGGTTAACCTGTAGGGGGCGCTGAAGGGGTTAAGTGTTTCCTAGGGAGTGATTCTTACTGTTAGGGGGCGTGGCTTGGCGTGTGACGTCCCTGATCGTCGTTCCCTATGACAGGGAACAGACGATCGGTGACACTCACACTAGGAAGCACGGGGAGAGGTTTGTTTACACTAACCTCTCCCCGTTCTTCAGCTCTGTGACCCGATCGTGGGTCCCACGGGCGCGGTCACGGAGCTCAGGACCGGGTCGCGAGCGCGCCCCACGGCTGGGCTTCTTTAAAGAGGATGTACCTGTAAGTGCTTGTGCCCAGCCGTGCCATTCTGCTGACGTATATCTGCGTGAGGCGGTCCTTAAGTGGTTAATGATGGGTGAAGGTCCTTCTCCAGTGAGTGTGTATTATCTTCCTGGCAGTTGGCAATGGGGAGCATGCATGTGTGGCTCACACCTGGAAGTAACAGGGCTGCAGAGTATTGGGGGGAGGAAGGCAAGTAAAACTCTCTCTTTACAGTAGAGAGGGAGGAGGAGGTGTACAGGAACTGTTCCTGAGAGGAACGTGGGAATGCCCTTGTTGATTTCTTATACTAGTCGCCTGGCTTTCATGCTGACTTTCTTTCTATGATACAGTGAAACACTAATCCAGAACAAGCAGACAAATAAGGACTTTACATGGCCTTTTCTATTATTTACATTATTCTGTGTTTGTGACTGCAAGTGTTAAAGTAGGCAAATTTTTATTTATTTTTTCATTTTGAATAAAGCGAAGGGGGATTTTTTTTTTTTTTTTTTTTTTTTTTTTATTACAGTTACTTATTTAGTGCCGTCAATTTACACAGCGCTTTACATATATATTGTGCATTCATATCAGTGCCTGACCTCAAGGAGCTTACAATCTAAGGTCCCTAACTCACATTTATACATGCAGTATTAGGGCCAATTTAGCTAGGAGCCACCATCTTTATTTCTTCCTCACTCATACACTTATTCTAATTACCCTTTTTGTACCATTATTCTTCATATGTACTGCTCATATAGTTGATGGCACACCTGACCATAACCTCCCTTAGCCTAGGGCCCTTACTACTTCATACATAACTTTTGGGGGAGTTTTTCTCATTACTATACACGTATAGTATGCCTACCACCCCTCAGGCAGCTTGGTATGCCCAACCTGAATTGCACCTGCCACCACTGTGTGGCAACCACACTGCATTACTGTGACATGCCTATGTATATACTATTATTGTACTATACCTGTACATGTACTGCTTATACCCCTTCTTTATGCCCCTTGTTTCTCTAACTGAAAAACAATAATATTGGATTGCAAAAAAAAAAAAAGTTTATAATCAGTTGATAGTGCTCAATATTAGTAAAAGTGTAACTAAAAATGGTAATCAAAAAACGTATATAGTATCTGTGACTGATTTTGAAGTGTATTCAAAAAACCAATGCATCAATGGTGCAAAAATCACAAATGCTTTTGCTTTCCTCCACCAGTCTCACAGGCTCTAACCTCACATCTGAATAAAATCAGCAGTGGTGACGTGGTGCTGGTAATCACTTTCCTCCTCATAAATAGCTTACTGAAGAAGTCAATGCTTTGACGATACGCTTCTAGGGGACGGAGCTTGTGTATTGACGTTGCATTGCGGCCATCTTGAGACCTATTGTCTCTGAAATGTGTTTTCAGCTTGTACGACTTACAGTGCCATCTTTGTGAGTTTTATACCTTACCTTTTTTATATATTAATAAATTAAACGGAGAGCACTAGATTTTGCCTTCCTTCCTTTGCATATCCATCATATCTGGTGAGAAAATCAGGGTTTTTATCTCATTGCAATAAGCGATTTAAAGGAGGAAAGTGATTACCAGCACCACGCCAGCCTTCTCTATTATCCCTAGAGGGGAACAATGCTGATTTGACTCAGATGTGAGGTGAGCAGCCTGTGAGACTGGTGGAGGAAAACGCAAGCATTTTGGATTTTTGTACCGTTGATGTATTGTTTTTTTTTGTTTTTTTTTTAATCGCATTCTGAAGAAGTCAATGCTTTGACAATACGAGTTTAGGAGATGGAGCCTGCGTATTGACGTTACATTGTGGCCATCTTGAGACCTATTTTCTCTAAAATGTGTTTTCTGCTTGCACGGCTTACAGTGCCATTTTTGTGAGTTTTATACCTTACCTTTTTTGTTCCCCTCTGGTGCCTCCGTAGCACCACCACTACATCGGTAACTACAGAGAACAAACTTAGCAGTACCTGACTAACCAAAGCCCCACCGAATGATTTTTAAGAAAAAAAAAAGGGGGGGAGGAAGGGGAAGATAAAGGAAAAGGAGAGATTAGTAAAAAAAAAGATAAGAGAAGGGAAGAAAAAAATGGTTTCATGAATTAAAAAATAACAAAACAGTAAAGTTAGCCCAATTCTTTTGTAAAATATGAAAGATGATGTTACGCCGAGTAAATAGATACCTAACATGTTACGCTTTAAATTGCACACACTCATGGAATGGCGCCAAACTTCAGTACTTAAAAATCTCCATAGGCGACGCTTTGAAATTTTTTACAGGTTACCAGGTTAGAGTTACAGAGGAGGTCTAGTGCTAGAATTATTGCACGCGCTGTAACGCACGCGGCGATACCTCACATATGTGGTTTGAACGGCGTTTACATATGTGGGCGGGTCTTGCGTGTGCGTTTGCTTCTGATCGCGAGCTACCGGGGACAGGGGCGTTTTAAAAAAAAATAAAAAATTTATTATTGATTTTTTTTATTTTACTTATTTTTTTTTAAATTTTTACACTTTTTTTTACATTTTTTTTTTTTGATCACTTTTATTCCTATTACAAGGGATGTAAACATCCCTTGTAATAGGAATGTGTGTGTGACAGGTCCTCTTTATTGAGAGATGCGGGGTCAATAAGACCCCACATCTCTCCTCCAGGCTGGAAAGCATGAGATCGTGAATTTTTTTTCACCGATCTCATCCTTACTAGCCGCAATGGCGGCTTTGTTTATTTCTGAGGACCCGGGCGTGACGTCATCACATCGTGCCCGGGCCTCCGACGGTCATAGAGATGACAGGTGACCATCTGGTCACCAGTCATCTCTATGGTTCACCTCCGTCACCGGACGATTCATTCTCCGGGCCCCTGATGGCACGGGAGAGCCCGAAGATGCACTGGATGGCAGCGGGAGGGGGGGGGGATGTGCCCTTTCGCCGCCTATAAGAATGATCAAGCGGCGGAACCGCCGCTATGATCGTTCTTATGGTGCGCAGAATCGCCGGCAGAAGACAAGGATATCTGAATGATGCCTCTAGCTGCAGGCATCATTCAGATATCCCCCCACAAAGCCCAGGACGTCTTGTGACGTCCACCCAGGATGGGAGATCCCATCTGTGGACGTCATATGACTATGGGCGTTAAGAAAGTGGTTAAAGGTAAATGAGTGAGGGCACAGTGAGGCTGCAGATGGGCACAGTGAGGCTGCAAATGGGCATTGTTGGCCTGCATTTCCCACCCTAGGCTTATACTCGAGTCAATAAGTTTTCCCAGATTTGTGTGGTAAAATTAGGTGCCTCGGCTTATATTCGGGTCGGCTTATACTCGAGTATATACGGTAAGTAATATTTTCAAATCAAAAGGTTTCAGTAAAATGGGTGCAGGAACATTTACCGAAATTTAACCTGTCCCTGCTGAACTGGCCAAATTTTGATCCATGTACGGTTTGCTATAGACATTTGCTGAACTGCTATAGACTACCTGTAAACAAAATTGCATTCTGTAAATTTGGAAGTTTGTTAGGGAATAACAACTGTTTGTGAACGTGTTGTGTGATGTCTGTGTATCCATTCAATTCTATATATTTCTTTTAGTTTGGAAGACTCCGAAGGAGCTAAAGAGAGAGGCGATGTACATGTATGGCAGGTGGGGTCAGCTCAAGCCACACCAGAGAGACTTTATGGCTTGGGGGCAAAAACTGTACTACAAGCCAGCCTTGGGATTCATCATGGCTTGCTGCTCACCAGCGGTATGTATACTTGGCTCCTAGGTACTCGTTTTTATTGTCAAAAATTAGGGCTGTTACTGATTAAAATTTTCGTGTTCGATTAATCAATTTTTTTTTTTTTTTTTTAATCGATCGACTAATTTCGATTAATTATAACGCACATACAGATCCAACTACTTTTAGCTGATCTCCTTGCAGGCCGATTCCCAGTGAAGCTACCAACCACTGGAAAAATCGATAGCAGGATATAAAAAACACACAAAGGCAGCACTCGATGGGAATAGCATTAAAACTTTTATAGTCTTCAAGTAGGTAACAAAATAAATATTGCACTGGAGATAAAATCGATGTAGCTACATAAACTGTAAAAATGGTGCGAGTAATACCAAACGGTAGCAAAAGCAGTCATAAAAACATGTAGCTAAGTATGATACTGGTATAAAAATGTGTACAACGATACCACTGCTGAATCCAGATGAGAAGGGGCTAACATCAGTCCGTCAGCATGTAGATGTCCCGTGAAGGGAACGATCACAACTCCCAGTGGATGGCTGTAGAATCCCAGGTTGATAGAGGGAAGTGTAACAGCCCTTGCGTGTGGCAGAGAGTAAGGTCCCGCCAGCATGCAGATATGAAGGCACAGCAAAGGAGCCCTTCAGATGGACACGGCAAGCCCAAAGAATTTTGATCGATTAATCGAGGAATTAATAGTTAATTTCCACAGCCCTATTAAAAATATATCCAATGAGCAGATTACACCTTTGCTCTTAAGCCCCCGTGCAAGCTGAGCATTTAGCCCATGTGTGTCGAATCCGAGTTATTGGGCACCCAGAAGGCACAGGCTGGACATAGCTGCACTTTGATTGCAAGGATGTATGCCCAGAACGCAGGAATTTCCTGCAGCCCTAAATGTGAGTACCACTCAGTACAGTGTCCAGCTGTCATATATTTCAGCCTGTCATATACTTGAATGGCCGGCAGGTTTGTACGTTGTATGTGTGGCCGCCAAAAATGCTGGGATTTGATGCAAATGGGGTAAAAGCTCAGTGTGCATATACTGTAGCTAGCCTTAAATACAAAAAACATCTGCTATATTGACCGGTATACACTTGGCTTGCCACACACACTCCAGTCTAATTGTACAACATTCTTATGATAACTAGAGCACGAAGACCCATCTGGCAGAATATAAATTGATGGGATTGTTTAGGTAGGTACTTGAGCAACACATAGCCGTTGGGAACCCTCATTAGACCTCATGCACACTGGACGTTTTTACAGCAGCTGTTTTTGGCAGTAGACGTTTTTTTTTCTACAGTCATTAAACTCTCCATCATGTTATCCTATGTGTCCATGCACACATAGGCTGCTGTTATCAGCAGTTTTGGGCAGTGGCGTTTTTGAGCAGTTAAAATAACCCAAAACTAGTAGGTTCTGAGAGACGTTTTTCAGCTGTAAAAAACGCTCTAACGCTGATAAACGTCGATAAACGCTCAAAAATGTTGCTCACCGGCGTTTTTTAATGTTTTTGTTCCATTGAAAAAATAAATACATTTTTTTCTTAAAAAAAACCCTGCTAAAGTGGATAAACTCTAAAAGCTGCTTTTGCTAAAACGTTGAAAAAAAATTGAAAAACTCACTGCAAAGCTACTGCCGTTTTTATAACGTTATTTTAACGTCCAGTGTGCATGAGGCCTTAAGATTATGCAATCAGATTGCAACATAGTGTCCATGTTTAGGCAGAATAACCTTTGAATCCTAAACCTATTGTTGGATAGTCCTATCGCTTTAGCCAGGAACAGATCATTGGCAGAAAAAGGATTCTGCTTGTTGCAGCAGGATTCTGCCAATCACAAACAAAATAAAATTTCCTAGCACACTTACCAGCTAGCCTGAGAAAAAACAAATGGACCCTGTCTAACAATTCACGTTAACCACTTCAGCTGCGAGCCTCGTTTTGAGATTTGGTGTTTACAAGTTAAAAACATATTTTTTTTGCTAGAAAATTACTTGGAACTCCCAAACATTATATATATTTTTTTCTAACACCCTGGAGAATAAAATGGCGGTCTTTGCAGCAGGGTGCACATGGAAGGGCGTTTTCCACATCACAAACCTAAAATTCCCAGGACACTTGCCAGCCTGCAAAAAAACAAACAAATTGACCCTGTCTAAAAATTGACATTAAAAACCGAGGATTTAGTTGCATACATTTGCAAATATATGTGAAAGCTGTAGTGCCCTATCAAGGCTCCTCTGTATACTGCAGCCCTGAGGGCTCTTTCACCCGGACGTTCTGTATGTCTGTTTTTCATCCATCCGTTTGCGGATGAAAAACGGACATACATGTATCCCAATGGGATAGCGGATGAACATCCGATGACATCAGTCTCCGCTATGGTCCGTTTAGCATGACGGAGGAAAATCCTACTTTTCCATCCGTCATCGGATCGGATGAAAACGGACAGACGGTCCGTTTTCATCCGATTCCCCCCCCCCCCCCCCCCCCGCCATAGAGGAAAGCAGCGATCCGACCGGTCCGTTTCTGCACAGTGTGCAGAGACGGACAAGTCATCCGCCGGCTCAGCGGGGATCAACGGAGCGATCTCCGCTGAGCAAGCGGATATTCACGGGGCGGATCATGACGGGATCCGCCCGTGTGAAAGAGCCCCAACTCTCTAGTTTTTTTTTTTATCCTGCCCACCTGGTCTGATTGAGGGATTTTTTAGAGGGTAGCACCCATGACCAGTTTCTGCAGTGGAATCTGGCCAGGGATAATTTACTCCTATATGAACAAAGATTGTCTGCACGTCCCAATCTCCTTACAAAAGCTGACTTTATTGGAGTGGATGTTGCAAGTAATACTTAAATTTTTTTGCATGACTCTGTCCTAAAGCCCCGGACTTCAAACAAACTTTTCTGTGGATTTTTGTTCGAAGGGAGTTGGCCGGGTACACCCATAGCATACACACGGAAGGACTTTTCTGCAAACTTTCTCAACATCACGTGGTTTTTCTGCTCTTTACCGCCACCCTTTGGTCAACTTCTGCTATTGTTGGTTGATTTTAACATTGGTTCTGGGCGTGCGTATTTGTACTTCGGACAAAAGTCCGATGGATTTCTGTACACACGACAGGACTTTGCACCATCTGACTTTTGTTGCTGAAAAGTTTGTCCGTTTTGCAGAGCGAACTTTTGTCCGATGAAAACCCAAAAAGTTTGTCCGATGGAGCGTACACACGGTCGGATTTTTTTGAAAACTTGATCATTTTGAAGTTTGTTGGCAAAAAGTCTGACCGTGTGTATGGGCCCTTAGTCATCATTTTGCACAGATTGAATGAATTAATTCATCTGGTGAAAAGGCCTGCCACCTAATCTTCAGGCACAACAAAATATCAGGAAAGTATGGAGAGGATTAACATCATGATAAAAAAAAAAAACACCTATACAATCAGAAATTGAGGTACATTGAAAAATATAATGAAACCTACAACAAATTCCAGACACGCCTTAATCCATTTCTATTTATTTTTTTTTGCCACTAAGGTGTGTCTGGAATTTGACGCTGCTTACTTAAATATAGATTTAGTTTCTCTTCTATTATATAATTTTTTTAATTATTTTGTAGTTTGCTTAAATTTGCAATTGGACCAGGTTATTTTCTGCTTTATTAATGTATATAGATGGCATTCATTACTCTATTCTGGTTGTCCATCTGCTTGTTTGTTTTAGATCATACTGTTGATCCTCTTTATACTTTTCCAGGTGATTTTTCTTTCTTTGTTTTGTTTTGCCTGAAGGTAATTGGTAAGCATGTTCACCTTCTAAATTTACTTAATCTGTTTGAACACGTTTTCTATGCTATGACTAAAGCTGGCCATACACGGCTCAAATTTTGATCAGTCTGTGGGCTCCCCTACTCAACAGAACTCGATTGCTTGTATAATCGACCCGTCGAAGGGGCAGCTGCTGGTCAGTGTATTGTGTAGTTAGCTTCCGAAAAAAGAAATGTATGCATGACCAGCTTAAAGCAGAGCTCCGCTGAAAAAAAAATATTAAAAGCCAGCAGCTACAAATACTGCAGCTGCTGACTTTTAATATTAGGACACTTACCTGTCCTGGAGTCCAGTGACGTCGGCAGCAGAAGACCAGCAATCACTTGTCACTCTGCTGCCCCCACCGCCATCCTCGGTGAGGGAACCAGGAAGTGAAGCCTTGTGGCTTCACTGCCCGGATCCCTACTGCGCATGTGCGAGTAGACTGCGCCGTTCTCACTGGTCCCCATTGTTTTCTGGGAGCCGTGTGTTTCCCAGAACACAACAGGTATTCTGTGGGACGTGACGTACTACCCGCAGAGAGGACTGTCGGAAGTGGGTGCAAATGCCTATCTTAGACAGGTATCTGCACCCCCCTCCCCCTGAAAGGTGCCAAATGTGACACCGGAGGGGGGGAGGGTTCTGATGAGTGGAATTTCCTCTTTAGCGTGGAGCTCTGCTTTAAGAACTGGTTTGTTCTACTCATGGAATCAAGGAAGGGTTGCTGGGAAAGCACTATGGCGTGTACTTCCAGCACCAATTCTGGTGTGCATCTATGCGGTGCCTCAAAAGAAGGCCCACCTCTCTGACGCCGATAGCAGCGGGTTAAGTCTGATTGTTTTTTTTGTTTAATTTGTTTTTATTGAAAAATAGATGAGAACAATACAGGACAAAGTAAAAACAAGACAAATAGAATGTGCAATACATAGAGAGAACTACATAATACAAAACCAACCAATCTCACCGGCTAGTCACAGGTTAAGTCTGATTATGTACATGATGGGATTAATGTAAAATAGATTGTTCTGCATTCTGACAATTTTTTTGGGACATTTTAGGTGTCATTCACACAACAATATAGGCCACAAGTACCTTACAGAAAACTGCAGTCTGTACAAAGCAATGGCAAGCTGACAGCTGCCCATCGATGTTTAGAAGTAATCGCACAGGGAGTGAATACCTGCTGTTGGGGACATATATGATTATTTCACATCAGTCGCGTCATGTTCTGTACACTATCAGACTTATTAAATCGGGTAAGTAGCAAAGTAAAAAAGGGTGCATTCATACCTGTGAATGCACCTTGCCAGTGATTACAAACGAGAACCCCAGCAGGGATTCCCGCAATTAGCTGAGTAGGCAGTCCCATTGAACGCAATGGAAGGCTACTGGCTCTCGCAGCTAATCATACCCGCTTGCATGTAATCTGTCATGCTGTGATCACATGTGAGTGATGAGCCTCGGACACAGCCAGTCTGCATCAAGGGCTGATACGTTGCATGTGATCGCAGCATAATAGATTACATAGTGAGTGTGATTAGCTACGAGAGCCAGTAGACTCCCATTGTTTTCAGTAGGGCTGTTTACTTGCAGGTAATCGCAGGAACCCCTGCTGGGGTTCTCACATGTAATTGCAGGCAATGTGCATTCGCAGGTGAGAATGAACCCTAAAGCTTTCCTGGTTTACAAATTAGAATCCTTTTCCTCGGAATTTACTGCGCAAAGAGTCAAGTTTTGCATGAGACGCCGCTGAAACCGACCAGGTGCTAACGAGATGTGTGGCCTCAGCCAGTGCCACCCCAGCGATGGTTCTGACGCATTTTGTTACGGCCATCGGGGCTTTCTCACAGACATCAAATATGAAGTTAAAGAATCAAGTGAAGTGATTCTTATCTATTAATGCTGTGGACTAGATGCACAGGACTAGACTAGATTAGTGACACTATACAAGCGATTGTTTATGCTAAATTCCAAACCTTATTTTTCTTTTACAATGGTTCTGATAAGGTTTCTATAAACCTGAAGATTCTAGCCATCATTTCCTGCTGTTTGGCACAGTAACCATCATCTTTCTCTGGATTGATCTGTATTGTTTAAAACTTGCTAATTTAATAACTGCATAGCGCACTAACTTTATATGACATATGTAACCTATTTGTTTTATTTAGATGGTGAAGTTTTTAGCTATGGAAAGCAGCCATGGAAGGAGAATTCACAAGAAGTGCCCTGCAGCGCTCCATTGTTAGAGAAGACATTGTGTGGTCAGCATGTAATATGTGTTGCTGCAGGAAGTTATCACTGTGGAGCTGTAACAGACAATGGAATGGTCTATATGTGGGGTGAAAACACAGCTGGACAATGTGCAATTGCCAACTGCCCATCACTATCAGAGCCTGTGCCAGTCACTATAACTGATCAGGAATGTACCCCTCCTCTGTGGGTACGGGTTATGCAGCTGTCCTGTGGGGAAGAACATACTCTTGCCTTGTCTGTCAGCAGGGAGATCTGGGCCTGGGGCAGTGGCTGCCAGCTTGGATTAATAACCTCAACGTTTCCTGTGACCAAGCCTCAAAAAGTGGAACATCTTTCGGGCCGGAGAGTTCTTCAGGTAGTGTGTGGGGCATTTCACAGCTTGGCTCTGGTGCAATGCCCTCTTGCCCAAGATGTGAAGAATGTGCCAGAGAGATGCAACCATTGCAGAGAACTGTTAATCACTATGACGGAGAAAGAAGACCATGTCATTATTTCTGATGCCCACTGCTGTCCATTAGGAGTAATGTTGGCAGAATCCCAACCTGACAAAAGAACTAGTCTGTCTTCATTGAGCTCTGGGCTTAAAGGAACAGAACCTAGTTTATGCTCTTTCGAGACACAGGATGGCAGTAAACTAAGTCCAAAACAAGCAGAGTCTGAAACCGAGATTGGCACTGATGTGGCCAGTATTTGTGAAAGTGATGTTGACGTGACTTTCGACAAGCCAATATGTGAAAGCACCATGCTGTCTAACTCTGAAACCGCCAATGTGGATTCCTCTTCAAACAATACTACTTTAGAGTATGCACGGGTAAGATTTTGTACAGAATAATTGGCCTTTTTGTTATGTTGTACCACGATTTATTACTTTTTTTATTTTATTCTTTATTATTTTTAACAAGCTGAAGATCATGGAAGTATTTAAAAGTTTGTATATATCGTATATGGTCTTGGTCATCGCTGCCTATCATACATTACAACAAATTTGAGAAAACAATGCACATATCTCATCAAGGACTGTCCCCATACAAATAAAGAAATTGGTTGTTCGGTAAAGTTGAATAATAAAACCTTTTCTAGCACAATAAGGAAAATGGCATTCAGCTGGGAAAAGCCAGCCATACATGGATCGAAATTCAGCTGCTTCAGCAGGGATTAACTGAATTTCAGTCTATGTATGGGCAGGCAGGTTGTACAGAGGTCAATCTGCTGATTAACTTCCATACGACCGCCCTGTTGGATTTTCCCTGCTGGGTCGGCACTGCAGGCTATAGCCTGCAGCACTGATTAGTGTATTCTGACAGTGGGGAAGTCTCCCTGCCATCAGAATACAATAGCCCAGTGAGGAGGATTTTCCCCATCCACTTTGATTGTGTGGTTTGGGAATCAAGTCAGTAGTTTTTCTTTAACACTCCAAAAAAAACTCATCTATGGGCTGTCTATATGACTAGATCAGGTGAAAGTCCTCTAATATCTTTAGGCACATTAAAGCGGAACTTCACTCTCTTGATTAACATTGACTATTTGTAATCCTTATGCTGCTAGTATTAGTAAATTGTTAGGAAAGTTTTATCTCCTTTACTTGTTTTACACTTTTTTTCTTTTTTTTTTTACATTTTCTCAGTTATTTCCTTAGTTTCTGGCAGGCAAATGATGTCATACATCCCAGAAGTCATCGGGGGGAGGAGGGGCTTTCTCAGCTAAGCACACCCTCCTGTCTTCATGTCTGAGCTAAGGACAGGTGGATTCCAGGAAGTAAATGCTACATAAATTATCTGCCCTTAGACAAGATGGCCTCAGACAAATTCTAGGGGGTGTTTTTTAACTTGATATCTCAGCAATAAAAAGCATGGGGACATGGATGGTTGGCTGAGTTTGCGCTGAATATTAAAATTGAATTAAATGGCATTCTTGGTTTGTGGTGCTCAGATGCAGTGTAGTTCCACTCTAAGTTTCTTTGTTTATCAAGTGATGGTGATCAAGGAGTCCAGGACTACCATCAAGCACAATAAAATGGAGAAAACGAGAGACAAGTCTCCTCCAAAAGGTCAATTTTAGCCATATATATATTATGCTGTGTTTATTTTTGTGGTATTGAAAGTACAAGAAATAGAGGATGGAAAGAAAAGCTATTGCATGCATTGTACAAGCAGCCTTCAACAGGGGATTCCCAATCACATCAGCACCTCTAGATCATGGGTACTTTAGGTTAAATATTAAACATGCATATTGTCATGGCATTTCTGTCTGGTTTAGTTTCAACACAAATGACAGCTGCATAATGCTGGTAAATTGTACCATTGAAAGATAAGCCATTCTTTGATAACTCTTGTTTGATAAAATGTTCTGTAAAATTCCAACTGCTAGAAGTGCTTTCGCTTTTCCTTTTAAACTTTTGAACAGAGCTGGAAATGGCTAGAAACTCCGGACTTTATTGCAATTCTTGTCCCAGACAGACAATAGAACCCGTACCAAGAGAAATTACGGAAGTTACAGCTATTGCAGACCAACTTCTTAAAATGGGAGTTACTTGGCTGACTCTGGCCTCTATAGCTTTAGTGATGGACTGGAACAAGCAGGCAGTGTGAGCCAAGTCAGCTTGAAGTCTGCTGATCAGTGATTTGAAAAATACAGAAGACACTGGATCACCATAACAGCCTTGTCTTTGTTAAAGTGTGGTTGTAAATGCTCAAGGATTTTTACCTTCATGCACACTTTGCGTTAAAGCAAAAAACCTCTACTGTGCAGTAGCCCCCATTTTCCTGAATAGGTTGTATTTGGAGGACGGCTGAGCACAACGGGGGCTAAGCTTCGCGGCCACGGCATATGTACCCCCCCATCCACTGCCTTTTGCAACCTTAAGGGGGAGCGGTCAAGGTAAAAACACAGCTCAACCGTTTTTTATTGTCCCCCAAACGCAGGTGTAAATGGATTCTCAGTTCCGTTTGTTTGGAACGAGCATGTCTATATGGACCTTGCTTTGTGCATTAGTCCAAATCATTTGGTGGAGGGGGATTATGGTGTGAGGTTGTTTTTCAGGGGTTGTGCTTAGCCCCTTGGTTCCAGTGAAGGGAACTCTTAAGGCATCAGCTTACCAAGACATTTTGGACAAGTTCATGCTCTCAACTTTGTAGGAACAGTTTGAAGGTGGCCCCTTCCTGTTCCAACATGACTGCGCACCAGTGCACAAAGCAAGGTCCATAAAGACATGGATGAGCGCGTTTGGGGTGGAGGAACTTGACTGGCTTGCACAGAGTCCTAACCTCAACCTGATTTAGAGTGGAAACTGGGAGCCAGGCCTTCTTGTCCAACATCGGTGCCTGACCTCACAAATGTGCTTCTGGAAGAATGGTCAAACATTACCATAAACAGGCTCATAAACCTTGTGGTCAGCCTTCCCAGAAGAGTTGAAGCTTTTATAGCTGCAATGTGCGGACCAACTCAATATTGAACCCTACGGACTATGACGCCATTCAAATTCATGTGTGTGTGTAAAGACATGTGTCCCAATACTTTTGACAATATATAGTGTACATGTATGTGGAGCCCTAGATGAGGAGGGTGGCCTCTTGCAAAGTTCCTGTCTGAGCACCCCTGAGATTTGAGGCAAGGTCTGCAGGGGTGAAAGGCACAAATGCCATGGCGCTGAGAGTGCTGGTATCAGCTTAGCAGGAGTACAGCTGGCAGTGCACCATGGGTGTGTCAAGTTCAGTTAAAGGTGGAGTCTATTTCCAACAGTACAAAAATATGGCAACTGGCCTTTGCAGCAAGGAGCACATAGAAGGGTGACGCATGTGAAAAAACAACAAAGAAAAATTCCCAGCTCACTTGCCAGCCTGCAACAAACTGAATTGTCCTGTCTAACAGTTCAGGTTAAAAACAGGAGTTTAGTTGGCACACATTTGCAAATGCATGCATAAGCTGCAGGGCCAACTCATGGCACCCCAGTGTATTGCAGTCCTGATGCCGCGTACACACGATCATTTTTCCCGTCGGGAAAAATGACATTTTTTTTTTTCGCCGAGAAAAACGATCGTCTGTGGGCTTTGTCGTTTTTCTCGTTGAGAAAAACGGCAGAAAAAACGACGAGAAAAATTAGAACATGTTCTAAATTTTCTCATCATTTTTTCCATCATTTTTTTCCGCGGCAGTTTTCCCATAGGGAGACACTGCCGCGGAGCCCACAGACGGTCGTTTTTCTCGTCAAAGAAAAAAATGACAGGAAAAACGGTCGTGTGTGGGGGAACATGCCGTTCCCTCGTTTTTCATTTTTTTTCATGCCGTGATTCACGGCGGTGTTTTCACCGCCGTGAATCACGATCGTGTGTACGCGGCATGACTCTATGAATTTTGAGAGCCTCCAAAATTGGAGCACATATATAATATTGGATAGATTAAGGGCAGGTATAACTGGAGGGAGCTCACACCTACTTAAAGGTATATGGACACCCAGCGATGGCTCAATGACAGCAAAGGTATCCATGGCCTCCCCGCTCTCAAAATGTATAGAGTTGGGACTGCAGTACACTAGGGTGCTGTGAAGTGGCCCTGCAGCTTACACATATATTTGCAAATGTGTGCAAATGAAACCCCTGATTTTAACGTGAACTGTTGGCCAGGAGTCTATTCCCAAGCCTGGTCTGGTAACAGCCGAGCAGGGAAACGCCAAGTTGTTGGCAGGATCATAGTAAAGGACAGGAAGAGGTCAGCAATGAGTGGGCAGTGAGGTACAAATTCACTGGGCCAAAGTGTAGTCAGTAGTCCAGGCCGAGGTCGGTAACCGATAGATAAACAGCGAACATAGGCAGACAAGGGCGATCCGAAACCAGATCAAGCGGGGTGGGTAACAGAATCAGAATGAATATAAGGATCAAGGACACAGGAGCAGGACTGAAGACTATTCAGCAAAGAGCTTGTGCAGAGTTCAGGTTCAAATTGCCCGCTTGGCGACAGCGGGCGCATGCGCAAGTGTGCTCATGCTCGTATTTATGTATAATGATGCACGTGCCGTTAGAATTCTGATGGTTGGTACAATGTCCTGACAAGTGTATTGTTTGTTTTATTTATGACTCTTGATTGGTATGAGAACATTAGTGCTGGTGGACCTTAGACCCCATTCACACAGGGGTGACTCGTCAGGCGTCTCAGCGGCCTGACAAGTCGCGTCCCATTCTGTACAATGGAACCGTTCTAATCGGAGCGACTGAAGTCGCTACGACTTAGAAAAAGGTTCCTGTACTACTTTAGGGCGACTTCCATTGACTTCAATACAGAAGTCATTTTTGAAGTCGTCTTGAAGACGCCCAGCACAGTCGCGGGACTAGTCGTGCCGCCCCTGTGTGAATGGGCTGTAAGGGTCAACATGAGGTATTTTCTGGACATGATTGGTGGTAATCCTGGAAAATGTCATTGCGGAACAAATAGAGAGGAGGTGAGCCCCTATAAGTTCAGGAGGTGGTAGTAGAATTTTCAAAGTCCAGGAGACTCCTAAGGTGTGAGAGTGCATCAGGTAAATAAATGGCTACAGTTGGCCTAAAGCTCATCTAAATGAATTTGATTCCCAAATACGAGCCCACAGTTATTTCTTCAAAAGTGTTTGGAAACATGACCCTTTCCGAGTTAAAGGATAAGTTCGCTTTTGGGAACATGTTACATGTTCCACCCGTTTTTATAATGGAATATGTAACATGTTCCCAATGCTGCAGCTGCTACCCTCCCTCCCTGTGGTAGCAGTACGGGAAGAAGTTTCCTGTATTAGCTGTCACTATTTTAAAATCAGTGTGGTCCTGCGGGGCTCCGTCCACACGGCTTTGTTATTCCTTCATACAGCTCTGTGTGTGTGAATGAACTACAAGCCCCGACATCCTTGCGATTGTCGGCTTGCAGTTCTCAATGAACTATCCACAGTGCTGTAGCGCCGTGGTAGTTCATTCATTTCTTCCTGTCAGTGTATCTGCTTGCCCATAGGGGATGTACGGCACACAGATATACTGACAGATGTGAAGGAGATCTGCATGGCACCAGCGATCTGCTGATCGCTGATGCAATGCTTTACAGGCTGCAAAAGAAAAAAAAAAGAAAAAATGCCCCCCCTTTTTTTTTTTTACCCTCCAACAAATGTACATTTATAATTTTTTTTCTAAACGGTGAACTTATCTTTTAAATAGAGGTAAAGGGGTTGGTCTAGCGTAGTGGTCTCCAAACTGTGGCCCGGTGGCCAGATGCAGCCCCTTTGCTTGCTTTTATCCGGCCCTTGGAGAACTATTTTCATCCACTGATACCAACAATGGGACATAATTCCCCCCCAATGACACCAATCAAGGGGTAGAATTCCTCCCAATGACACCAACAATGTGGCCTAATGGCCATAATGATGGAGCACAATTCCTTACGCCAACACCAACGATGGGCACTATTCCTCCCACTGATACCAAATATGAGGACATGTTTATTCCCACTGATGTCGAGTCCTTTTCTACTAATGGCCACAGTCTGGCCCTCCTTAAATCTGTAGGACAGTAAACTGGTCCTTTGTTACAGACCAGGGGTCTCCAAACTCTGTAAACAATCATTCTCAACTAGAATTCCTCCAGAGGTTACTCTGGGTTCCTTGAGCAGTAGTTAGCTGCCCTCACCATCTGATGGTGCCTGCTTAGTTCTGTAGGAATGCTATTAGGCAGAGCCTGCATCATGACACCATTAATCCATCTTTTTTAGCTGTCTGTAAGATTGGCATTCATTGACCTCCAGTGAAAGGATGGTATTCTTCCCACTGACCACAAATGTAAGTGGGCATTTTTTCCCACTGATCTCTGATAATTTGGTTTTAGCAGGGGTTCCCCGAGACCTGAAAATTATTTTATGGGTTCCTCCAGGATTACAAGGTTGAGAGGCTGGTCTAGAGGAAATTGAAGGAGAACTTTGTAAATTTAATAGTACCAGACACTTAAAGCTCAGAAGTCACCCTCATGTTCAAAAATGTACAAAGATTCGTAAATTCTCCAATGGTAGAATGGCTAGTGTTAGGGCTGGGCGATTTTCCCCCCCAAAAAAATCTGCTATTTTTTTATAAAAAAACTTGATATTCGATTCGATTTTTTTTTTAATTATATTAATTAAAGTGCATCAACAAACAAAATTGCAAAGGCAAACCCTTTCTCTAACTGCAAAGTCAGTGTGCAACAAAGATTGTTAAACATCCAAATTATTACCGTACTAATGATACGAAAATCGGACGTTGTGTTCACATCCGACAAATTTTTTATAGTCTGCACATCCAGCTTTTGTCAGACGAAAAAACGTAATCGGCTGTCGAGAGCACCATACTAACGATCCGAAAATTGGCAGGTTGTTCGTCGGACTAAATTTTACTTCCAATTTTCTTTTCGTATGCAAGGGCCTTCAGACTTTTTTTTTATTATTTGTGCAGTTTCCATTTTCTTCTTTCAGCATTCTGAACATCTCATTCGAAAAAGACTACGGTACTTATAATTAGTCTATAGTTATACATGCAACTTGCAGCGATTTTTTTTTTTTTTTTTTTTTTTTTGTCCACTGAAAAAAAAAAAAATGTATACATGTTTAACTTGGCACTGCACTATTTAAACTTTTTAATTGCGCAGCTATGCAACACTGTACCCAAAAAAAAAATATAATTATATATAAAAAAAAATTCACACAAATAGAGCTTTCTTTTGGTGGCATTTAATCACCACTGTGTTATTTATTATATAAGCGAAAAAAGACGACAATATTTTTTACTTGCTGCTATAAAATATATCCAGAAAAAAATCAAACTTCTTCAATAATTTTGGCCAAAACGTATTCTGCTACATGTCCTTGGTTAAAAAAAAAAAATCTCAATAAGTGTATATTGATTGGTTTGCGTGAAAGTCATAGAGTCTACAAATTATGGTCTATATACTGGAATTATTTCTTTATCGTACACCACGGGACACAGAGCTAGTCATTACATAATGGGTTAAGGGTCACCAGCGGTGATTGGACACTGGCACAACCAATGGAAGACAGTTCCCCTCCATATAACCCCTCCCATCAGGGAAGTACCTCAGTTTTTTCGCCAGTGTCGAAAGGTGTTGGACGCGTTAGGAGGTGCTAAAGGAAAGCTCTACCAAAGAGACCCTCTGGGGGTAAAAGAGCTATGCTTTCGGATCCATCCAAGACGCCTACAAATGAGCTGAATCTGGATGGGATCCGGGCCTCATCCATGAGGCGTCGCCTGTAATGTCTCTCTTCGGAGGACTGGGCTCTAAGATCCAGCACTTTCGCTATTTCGCTATAAAGTCCTGGTAAGAGTCTTGTACAAGGCCCAGGGGAGAGGTATCCTTTGAATAGGAACCCATATCCCTGAAGGTTGGCACACATAGCCCACCGTGAAGGGTGAAGTTTGGTATCTGTCTGAAATCTTTCAGCAGAAAAACCTGCGGCGTGGATAAGGTGAGATTAGAAGGTCCATAACTAGGTTGGGACCTTTTTCAAAAAATGGATGTCTTCTTTTTTTCCACCACTGGGGGGAGTAAAGAGCTGAATATACTCACCTCACTCTGTTCAGTGTTGGCTTCGGCGAAGTACACTGCTCGTCACCTCCGCTGCTGAGCTTGCTGGGGCACCCCGATCCTCCTTTCGGTGGCCGACCAGACACCTGCAGATGCAGGTAAGTGGGAACAAGGGCTGATGAGAGTCCTCTCTCACTATGGCCACCGCCATAGCGCTAAGGGCCGCGCGCGCACGCGCGCGAGCGCGCTTTATCGGAAGGGTGGGGGGGGGGGCGAAGGCACAGAAACGGCGCCAAATTTAAAAGACTGTCAGTGTGAGAAACACTGCAGCAGCAAGCAAGCTCGTTAGTTCTCTTGTTCCTGGCAGAGAAACACAGCAGCTATACAGGGACGTAAGACTCCATGTGGTTGGATTGGGTACTTCCTAGAAGACATCCATGTTATGCATAGTTATGTGTTAAAAGTTGCATACTTATTGTATTTGCTAAACTGAACACGGTAGTATATGCATTTAGGTACCTTGTATTTTGTCTAAACAGTAAGCCTTCCAGGGGAAGTAATACGGACAAAAAGAGATAAGAAAGCACCACCGCCTGAGAGAGGCTCTAGCTGGGCTGACTCGGTACCTTTCTCTCCTGTGTTGCTAAATGCACCTGTTCAGGATGAGCCATTACCTCTGTCAGGTATGGCGGCTTCCCGAGTGAAGCCTGGGCCTGTATATGTCACTGAGGACACTTTATCAGCTGCCCTAAATAATCTGGAGGAAAAAATTGCTACCTTAATCGCTAAGTCCTCTAAAAAGGGACAATAAGCGAAGCAGGTCTCTTCCAGTATTGGACCTCCCTTCAGAAGTACCTGAGGGAGGAGGATGAGGAGGAGGAGGCTACATCAGCAGAGGATGAGGAGCCAGATTTTAAGGTCACAGGTACAATGCTATAGCAGTGCATTTAAGTTAACCTCTGCGGAGGTAACGGAATTACCTGTCTCCTCCCTAGGGTCATTAAGATCCCTGCAAGGTGCATGCTCCTTCCCGGTTCATCCGTTACTAGAGGATCTAAATACGCAAACTGGCAACATCCAGATAAGCGTTTCTCACCTCCAAAAAGGTTTAACATTCTTTATTCTATGGGGGAAATTTTTTTAAAGAAATGGAGCCTGCCTGCGGTAGTTGCGGCTATTTCTTGTGTAAATAAAAACCTGACATGTCCGGTGGATAATGTACAAGGGTTTAAAAGATCCTTCTGAGAGGAAGTTGAAATCCTCCTTCCTTTTGGCCGGCTCAATTACCCAACCTGCAGTAGCAGCAGTCGGTATGTGTCAGGTCATCAGCCAACAGGTAAAGCAGGGGCTGAAGGAACTGCCTTCAGAGCAGGCTTGAAATTGGGAAAATTTGCCTAAAGCCTTATGCTTCACAGTGGATGCCATGAGAGATTCTATCATACAGGCATCACGCCTTACACTCCAGCTGGTACAGATGCGCAGAGTACTTTGACTTAAGCATTGGTCAGCGGAAACCCCATGCAAAAAGCTGTTGGCAAGTTCCCGTTCCATGGCGAACGCCTATTTGGGGAAGATTTAGAAAAATATATACAGAAGATATCAAGTGGTAAAACGACTTTTACCTGAGAGAAAAACAAGAGATCTTGTTTTAAACGCTCTCTCTCCCCAGCTCCCGGGAAATCTGACTCCAACCAGTGGCAGCGGCCTGTTTTAGCCGCCCACAAAAGCCAAGGGGCAAGCTCAGAAGAACAAGAAGCCGTGGGGTGCAAGAGCTAATAAGCAAGCCCCCAAAACCTCTCAGTGAAGGGGCGCCCCCGCTCGGCCGAGTGGGAGGAAGGCTTTGTCAGTTCTCAGCGACTTGGCGGTCAGAAATCCAGGACAATTGGGTGGTATCCACAATATCCTCAGGGTACAAACTGGAATTTCGAGAGATCCCATCTTCTCAATTCCGAGGTTCAAGACTCTCCAAGGATCCACAAAAAAGAGAATCCTTCTTCAAAGGTTTGAATCACTTAATGGCTCAAGGGGTAGTTACAGACGTACCCCAAAAAGAGCGAGGTTCAGGTTTTTACTCAAACCTCTTTGTGATTCCAAAGCCAAATGGAGATGTCAGACCCATCCTGGATCTAAAATCCCTAAATCGGTTCCTGAACGATCGCCATTTTCGAATGGAAACGATCCGATCCGTGGCCGCCACTTTAAAGGGCGGAAAATTCATGGCGCCCATAGATATCAAGGACGCACATTTACACATACCCATCCTCCCCGCTCACCAAAGATTCCTAAGGTTTGCGGTAGAAGATCGCCACTTTCAATTGGTGGCTCTGCCGTTTGGTGTAGCCACCGCGCCTATAGTATTCACAAAGGTGCTAGCTCCTCTGTTAGCAAACCTAAGAACACGGGGCATTGCGGTAACAGCCTATCTGGACGATCTACTAGTAATAGATCAGTCAAAGGAGGGATTGGGTCACGCTGTACACACTACAGTAGGATACCTGGAGCATTTAGGATGGATTATAAATTTACAAAAATCCTCTCTCCAGGCCCAAAGAAGGATAGTGTACCTGGGCATGATCATAGATACAGCCCAAAACGGGGTATACCTGCCAGAACCGAAGATACAGTCTCTGAAAGACCTGATCCACAAGGTCAAAGCAAACAAGAGGCCGGCTATTCGCCTTTGCATGAGACTATTGGGAAAGATGGTAGCCTCCTTCGAGGCGGTCCCTTACGCCCAGTTTCATTCGAGACTACTTCAAGGCAATATTTAGCTTCCTGGAACAGGAAGAGCCAAGCTCTGGATATACCCATGCGCCTGTCCTCACAAGTACGCCACAGCTTCGATTGGTGGCTAGAAGCCAGGAATTTACGGAAGGGAAAGTCCTTCCTCCCAGTGGCCTGGAAGGTGGTATCTAGGGATGCCAGCCTATCGGGCTGGGGTGCAGTATTCGAGGAGGCTTCTACCCAGGGAACCTGGGCCAAGACTCAGGGGATCCTGCCCATCAATGTGCTAGAGATCCGGGCGGTATATCTAGTCCTCAAAACCTGGACATACAGGTTACAGGGCTACCCAGTTCGGGTTCAATCCGACAATGCTACTGCAGTAGCTTACATCAATCACCAAGGAGGCACCCGCAGTCGGGCAGCCCAAAGAGAGGTGAACCGGATCCTGGCATGGGCAGAAGAGCATGTACCTTGCCTTTCTGCAATCTTCATTCCAGGGATAGAAAATTGGCAAGCAGACTACCTGAGTCGTCAGCAGCTGCTACCAGGAGAGTGGTCTCTTCACCCCGAGATCTTTCAGGCCATATGTCTGAGATGGGGAAACCCAGATGTAGACCTGCTAGCTGCCAGGTTCAACAAGAAATTGGACAACTTTGTGTCCAGAACGAGAGATCCTCTAGCCTACGGGACAGACGCTCTAATAATACAGACGCTCTAATAACTCCATGGAATCAGTTCTCACTGATCTATGCATTCCCTCCGATCCCTCTTCTACAAAGACTGCTTCGCAGGATCAAGGAGGAGGGAATACCAGTAATCCTAGTGGCCCCAAACTGGCCCAGGAGGCCTTGGTACGCCGAGATTGTAAAAATGGCGATAGGAAGGCCCTGGAAGTTTCCACTTCGACACGACTTGCTGTCACAGGGTCCAGTATTCCACCCTTCCTTACAAAGGCTAAAGTTGACGGCCTGGCTGCTGAGACCCACATTTTTAAAAAGAGAGGGGTCTCTGGTCCGGCTCTTTCTACGCTCATTAATGCTAGAAAGCCAGCCTCCAGACTCATCTATCAGAGAGTCTGGAGAGCATACGTTTCCTGGTGTGAATCCAGATGTTGGAATCCTCAGAAGTATGAAATAAGTAGGATTCTTGCTTTTTGCCAGTTAGGAGTGGATATGAATTTAGCCCTTAGCACCATCAAAGGGCAAATATCGGCTCTATCAGTCTTCTTTCAGAGACCATTGGCATCTCACTCCCTAGTTCGGACATTCATTAAGGGGGTACTGAGGATAAATCCTCCAGTTAGGACTCCCTTGTGTCCATGGGATTTGAATTTGGTATTGTCAGTGTTGCAAAAGCAACCTTTTGAACCTATTCGCCATATTCCTTTAATTATATTGAGTAGGAAGTTGGCCTTTCTGATTGCTATAGCTTCTGCTAGGAGAGTATCAGAGCTAGCAGCTCTTTCTTGTAAAGAGCCTTATCTAATTTGTCACAAGGACAAAATCGTACTACGACCCCATCCGGCTTTTCTACCTAAGGTGGTGTCGGCTTTTCACTTGAATCAAGACATTGTTCTGCCTTCCTTTTTTCCAAACCCGCGGACGGCGGGGGAAAAATTATTACACTCTCTAGATCTACGGAGAGCGGTAAAGGTGTATCTGCAAGCAACCGCTCAGATACGTAAAACAGATGTTTTGTTTATTTTACCAGATGGGCCCAAGAAGGGCCAAGCGGTATCAAGATCCACCATTTCCAGGTGGATTAGACAAGTAATTATTCAAGCTTATGGTTTAAAGAACAGGACTCCTCCTTTTCCTGTTAAGGCGCACTCTACCAGGGCGATAGGTGCTTCATGGGCAGTGCACCACCAGGCTTCGATGGCTCAGATCTGTAAAGCTGCAACTTGGTCTTCAGTCCATACATTTTCCAAATTCTATCAAATAGATGTGAAAGGACATGAGGATTCCGCCTTTGGGCGAAGTGTGCTGCAGGCAGCAGTATAGGGCTTCTGGTCCGCAAGCGGCCTGTTTTGATCTGTGTCTCCCCCCCTTCATATGAGCATTGCTCTGGGACGTCCCATTATGTAATGACTAGCTCTGTGTCCCGTGGTGTACGATAAAGAAAATAGGATTTTTATAACAGCTTACCTGTAAAATCCTTTTCTTGGAGTACACCACGGGACACAGAGGTCCCCCCCTTCTTATGGGAACCTTACTGCTTTGCTACAAAACTGAGGTACTTCCCTGATGGGAGGGGTTATATGGAGGGGAACTGTCTTCCATTGGTTGTGCCAGTGTCCAATCACCGCTGGTGACCCTTAACCCATTATGTAATGACTAGCTCTGTGTCCCGTGGTGTACTCCAAGAAAAGGATTTTACAGGTAAGCTGTTATAAAAATCCTATTTTTTTTTTTGTGTATATATACTACGAATGGTGGAGATCAGCGACTTATAGTGGGACTGTGATAGTGCCGGGGGCAATCTGACACTAGACACTGGGTGGAAACCAACTGCCACTGACATCACCAGTGACTCTAATACAATGATTTGTGATACTATACACTGTCACTGTACTAATGACACTGGCTATGAAGGGGTTAACATCTCGGGGAATCAAGGGGGTAAATGTGTGCCTAACAAGTGTTTGTGTAATGTGTGCTGCCCTTTTACTAAATATCTGTTTTCTTCTCCCTGCATTGCAGAGAGAGGAAACGGAGCGATCGTTCTCTCTGTACAAAGTCCTGGGTTAATTCTCAATACAGGGCTCTGGGCTGTGATTGGACACCGCCAATCAGCAAGTCCCGGTCTTTAATTATTGACCGGGACCTGCTGACAAACTCCTGCTGTGTACAATCGCAGCAGGAAATTGCGGGTGGAGGCACGCACGCCCTGTACCCGGAAGAAGCCATCGTCGTACAGACGATAATAATGGATAATGGATAATAATGGATAATAATGGATAATATAGCACCAGCATAATTCACAGCCATTTACAGTTTATATTGACCCATTTATATTGGTTCCTGCCCTACGGGACCCTACAGAAAAATGGCTTTAACTCCTTTTTAACAAGAACTTTCACGTGAGGATGTGTTGGGTTTGTGGATGAAAACCAGAACTCTCAGGGAAAAGCTCTTCAATCCAGGGGAAAAGATACCTCCTGTTGTGCAAATTGTGAAGGAAATTCAACCTATTGCAAGACCACAGCACTCTCGATTAAGGCATTGTGCCAGATAATTTTGCATGTCAGCCTGTGTGGAATATAAGAAAAGGCATTCCCAGAGCAAAGACCCTTTCTATTTAGGCTCCATTCACACTTGTGCGACTTGTCATGCAACTTTGGACACCAAAGTCGAATGACAAGTCATTTCCCATGTTTTCCAATGATACCAATTCATATAGAGGTATGTGTAACTTAAAGTTGCAGCAACTACAGAGTAGTTCATGCACTACTTTGGTCTGACTTTCATGCAACTTGTGGGCCATAGACTTCATTGGTTAACCCTCAAAAGTTGAATGAAAGTCGTACCTGAATGTTATACAATGCAACAGTTGTCCATTATTACTGGCAAAAGCCAAAGTCGTATCAAAGTTGCACCCATCCAAAGTTACATCAAAGTTGCACTCCAAAGTCAGCGCAACTTTGGAGTCATACAAGTGTGAATGGAGCCTTAAGTGGTAGATATTCTGTTATTAGAAACCAGCTTAGTAGGTAGTGTCAACTAAATGTAAATGGTTTCCATGAAAGGGGGTTTTCAGAAAGTCTAACAATATCATTCAGATACAAATAGAAATCCTTTTGGAAACTGGCAAGCTCTACTCTTGGTAAGCAAATAAATTGCAGAAGCGTATTGACATTTCTAGACAATACCTTAATGTTTGCCTGTAAGCACAGATGGCTCGGGGACGATTTCCATGAGTACCAAGTTTCCTAGTAATTCCCATCCCCAAAGGAACAAGACAAAAACTCACTAAAGCAATCACGATTTTTAAAATTCAATGCAATATTTTTAGTGGTTTGAAGCATTTGTCACTTTCAAAATCCCACCTGATGGATCTCTCCATTGGACTTCCAGAGATTAAAGTGGCAGTCCAGGCAAAACTTTTTTTTTTTCTTTTTAATAGAGTGGTAAAGGATTATAACCTGTCCTAGTTCCTTGGACTACATTCCAGTATGAATTCTGGGTGTCCTGTCCTGTGAGGTTTGCTACACTACAACAGTAGGAGTGAATAGTTTGATCCCTGAGTGGTCGTTAGTATGCTGTTTTCCCCTCTGTCCCAGGATCCTGGGAAGGTCTACTTGCCAATTTTGTCTGGGGTAGGTTTGATGATGGGAATTATAGACCCATATTGTTCTACAGCAGGTGTAGGGCTAATTCGCTTGGGCAATTTTTTTTTTTGAATGTGTTAGGGGTTTTATTTTTTTATTTTTAATTATCCCTTTCATACCTAAGCCTATTTCTGACACTTGTTGCTTACAAGTTAAAATCCGTAGAAAATTACTTAGAACCCCCAAACATTATATATATTTTTTTAGCAGAGACCCTAGAGAATAAAATGGCGATCGTTGCAATATTTTAATTTTATTAATCACACGGTAGTTGCCCAGCTGTCTTTCAAACGCAATTTTTGGGGAAAAAACCCCCTTTCATGGACTAAAAAAACAAAAAAACTAAACAGTAAAGTTAGCCCTATTTTTTTGTATAATGTGAAAGATGATGTTACACCGAGTAAATAGATGCCTAACATGTCATGCTTTGAAATTGCGCACGCTCGTGGAATGGCGACAAACTATGGAACTTAAAAATCTCCATTCTCCAAATCTCCCAAAAAAATTACGATAACAAGGTTAGAGTTAGAGGGGGTCTTTTGCTAGAATTATTGCTCTCACTCTGACGATCGCGGCGATACCTCACATGTGGGATTTAAACACCTTTTACATTTGTGGGCACAACTTACGTATGCGTTTTCTTTGCTGCTCAAACACGCGGGGACAGGGGCACTTTAAACATTTTATTATTTTTTCTTTCTTTCTTCCTTCCTGCCTTCCTTCCTTCCTTCCTTCCTTCCTTCCTTCCTTCCTTCTCTTTAAAAAAAAAAAAAAAAATTCTGATCACTTTTATTGCTGTCACAAGGAATGTAAACATCCCTTGTGACAGTAATAGCTGGTGACAGGTACTCTTTATGGAGGGATTGGGGCTCTAAAAGACCCCCAATTCCTCCGTTGTACTTAAAAGTATTCTGAATACTGTACTATAATTTTTATTTATTTTTTAAATCGGTGCCATTGGCAGCTGAGTAAACCGGAAGTGACGTTGCTTCCGGGATTTTACATCGGAGACCCGATCAAAGCCGAGTCCCCTTTGTTCGGGGCTCAGGCTAAGCGGCGGATGCGCCGTCTGATGGCTCGGGTCTCCCGGTTTAGGTCAGAAGGCCCATGAAGAGCAACGGAAGGCGGCGGAGGGGGGTGATGTCCCCTCCCGCTCCTTTAGGATAACAGCTGAGCGGCTTTTAGCCCCATTGGATGTTATCACTAAAAAGCCAACCACTGGCTCTAAAATAACGGTACTGGGATGATGACTGGAGAGAACTCAAAAACAGATCTTCAAGTTATGAGAGATCATGAACAGCGTGAGATCTGTTTTTGAGTTCTCTCCAGTTGGTTTTTATTACCCTAGTCAGGGTTGCTGCTTACCAGCACCGGGTTGTGCTTGGATGTCTGGGAGATCCCCAACCTCGGGTTGATATCACCTGGATGCCAACGTGGTGGATTCCATCTCTTTTTGGATTCTCGTTGATACCCCCGTGGAACAGCCATCTGGTATACCCAAAGCTCGATCGATCCGTTGTCGTATGACGGTCGGGTCCAACGGTTCAGGTAAGCGCATTTGAATTACATCGCTCACCTGAAGATTTACGTTGGGATGTTCTTTGCAATCTCATGACATCTTCATCACTTCTTATGTTTACATATGATGGACAATATATCACATTGAATGTTGTATATTTGGGTCTCATTGTGGACTGATTTTACGTTTTTTCACATTTGCTGAACATCTTTCTCAGCCCCCCATTTTTCTTATGTCACACCTTTTTGGTTACATTTTGCTGGGTGCACATTGCCTAATGTTATAAGTAGCGCTGCACATCTATCTCCACTCCAACATAAAAAAGACAGACAGAAAAAGGAAAAGACACGCATTCTGTTAAGTGGCAAACATCAGGCAAACTATCAACATACATTGTCTCCCGTAGAGAAACAAAGTTGAGGCACGTAAAACAGAAAAAACGTGTATGTCAGCAACCAGACAATGAAGTGTGATTCAGTGCTTCTGTATTACCACTAGATTCGGACTTGTTCAAGTGTGTGTCAATAACAAAAGGTAATATAGTAAAAAGATTTAAATAGAGCCGAGGTGGCTAGAGAGTGGGGGATAAGAGAAAGAGGAAAGATTAGAGGGGGAAAGAGGGTAGGAGAGAAGAGGACAACCACCCGGCCCTGAGTCTCCTCACATCCCGGGGACATCAACCCCATGTCAACTGGCATTGGGGGTTTCCAGGATATCCCACAGCTCCCATATTCGGTTGTGTGTCTCAAGGGTATTATTTAGGGAAGCTGTCATATATTCCATCCGCTTGACGTCTCTGATCCTGGAGTGCAACTCGACCAACGAGGGGGGTTCCCTCCGTTTCCATTTCAGAGCTATCAAGCATCGCCCAGCCGTTAGCACGTGGGCCAAGAGTTTTTTTAGAGGATTTGGAAAAGGAAGGAGGTGGGAGGCCCAAGAGGAACAGTTTAGGGTTGAGTGGCACCCAGTAACCAAAGATGGAGTGGAGAAGAGAGTGCACTGTCTGCCATATAGGGAACGATCAGTGGGCAAGTCCAATAGGTATGATAAAGCGTCCCCACCTCTTTACAACAGCGTCAACACCGGCGATCTGCCGAGGGGGGAAAAAGAATGGAGCAGATCAGGGGTTTGGTACCAGTGAATAAGAAGAATCTCTCATTGATTTTCTTTATATAACGTACAGACAGAGCTCTTAAAGGCTTGCGACCAAATAAATTGCCATGTTCTCAGGGGTATATCCTCACCCAAGGCCTACTCCCATTTGCGCATATAGGCATGCCTAGGTCCAGTTGGCGACATATCTGTAACCAGGAGTTGGTAGGTGCGCGATATCATACCTTTTTAGGGGACGAACCCTCTAAGCAGATTTTCTCAAACTCGGTTAAGGGAGAGAATTGCAGGTTCAGTACTAGAGACTGTGCAAAGTGGCGGATTTGTAGGTAACTAAAGAAGGCCTGTCTGGGTAAATCAAAAGCATCCTTCAGGTCCTGGAAGGACCTCAAAGTTCTGGTTCTGGTATCCACCAATTGACCGTACCAGAACAAGGCCCTATCCATCCAGAATTGGCACATCTGCGAGGTTAAGCTCTCCGGTAAGTTGGGAGTAAACAGAAAGGAGGTGACCAGGGAAGCATTGGAGGTCAGCTGGTATATCGATTTAGCACGTCGCCATAGCGTTTGTAAGAGCACCATTGGCCCTAGCAATTGGGATCTACCAAGAGACACATCTGTACTCCATAGCATAGGGTTCGGATGGGTAGGGTCCAGCCACAGCTTCTCAATTTGCGTCCACCTGTTGTATGCGTGAAGGGTACACCAGGAGGCTACCGGGCGCAACTGGGCAGCCAAGTAATACTTGGCTATGTTAGGAAACGCAAGGCCACCTTGGCCCCGCTGGGGCATATAAAACTGATCTAGCAATCCGGTGTCTCTTGTAGTTCCAAAAATTTTTTATCAAGTCCCCTTGGAGTGTCCTAAAATGTGCGGCTAGGATAGGGATAGGAAGTGTCTCAAAGAGGTAGAGGAGTTTGGGTAGGATCGCCATCTTAATGGTCGCTAGACGACCAAAGAGAGATAGCTTTAGGGTTTTCCACTTGGCCAGGGAGGCCCTAATGGATGTATACAGTTGAGGGAAGTTGGCCTTTTATAGAGTATCGTAGGAGGGAGTGAGGTGGACACCACGGTACTTTTAAGGTGGATGTCTTCCATGTGTAGTTAAATGATTGGGAGAGGGCAGATAGAGTCTGAGGAGTCATATTGAGGGGGAGGGCTTCCATCTTGGAATTATTAATTTTATAGCCTGAAAGAGCACTGTAGCGATCTAACTCTACATGTAGGTTCGGGAGGGAAATATGGGGCTGGGTAAGCGTGAGCAGGACATCGTCCGCAAATAAAGAAATCTTAAAGTCCCTAATACGGACTGGGATGCCATGAATATTCGGATTTTGTCTAATATGGGCTGCTAGGGGCTCAATACATGGGGCATAGAGGAGAGGGGAGAGCGGGCAGCCCTGTCGGGTACCGTTGGTGATAGGTAAGGTGGGGGAGGAAGCAAACGGAGTCCTAACCAGGATCTTGGGGGAAGAGTATAAATGGGTAATGGCTTGAAAGAAAGGGCCCTTCATACCGGCTTGATCAAGGGTGGCAAAGGAAAGGCCAGCCCAGCCTATCAAAGGCCTTTTCCGCATCTAGGCTGAGAAGCAATGCCTCCAACCTGTTCCTATTTGCCACCTCCACGAGGTCAATAACTCTCCTGGTGTTGTCCCCAGCCTGTCGAAAGGGTATAAACCCCAGTATTCAACTTTTTAATTAATATCATGAATTTAAATTAATATGAATTTATTTTTGGCCATTATCAGCACCTTTTAGCACAAGAAAAGCTCAAGAAATGCATCCCTTTAAATTCTATGTATTGGTCTTCACACTGGTCCATTGTGGAGGTAAAAATCCTGCTTGCTGCATTTTTGGTCAGTCAAAAAAACTGCACCAAAAACACACCTGCTACAAACTTGGCACACCTATTTTTGGGCAGTTTCTCCCATTCTTCTTTGCAGGACCTTTTAATCTCCATCAGGTTGGATGGGGAGCGTCAGTGCACAGCCATTTTCAGATCTCTCCAGAGATGTTCAATCGGGTTCAAGTCTGGGCTCTAGCTGGGCCACTCAAGGATATTCACAGAGTTGTCTTGTAGCCACTCCTTTTGTTATCTTGGCTGCGTGCTTAGGGTCGTTGTCCTGTTGGAAGATAAACATGCACCACAGTCTGAGGTCCAGAGCGCTCTGGAGCAGGTTTTCATCAAGGGTGTCTCTATACATTGCTGCATTCATTTTTCCCTTGATCCTGACTATGCTCCCAGTTCCTGCCGCTAAAAAACATCCCCACAGCATGATGCTACCACTTCCATGCTTCACTGATGGCATTGGCCAGGTGATGAGCGGTTCCCTTCAGACATGATGCTTGCCATTTAGGCCAAAGAGTTGAATCTTTGTTTCATCAGACCAGAGAATTTTGTTTCTCATGGTCAGAGTCCTTCAGGTGCATTTTGGCAAACTCCAGGCAGGCTGTCATATGCCTTTTACCTTCCATCTGGCCACTCTACCATACAGGCCTGACTGGTTGAGTACTGCAGAGATGGTTGTTCTTCTGGAAGGTTCTCCACTCTCCACAGAGAAATGCTGGAGCTCTGTCAGAGTGACCATCGGGTTCTTGGTCACCTCCCTGACTAAGGCCCTTCTCCCGCGATCGCTCAGTTTGGCTGGGCGGCCCGCTCTAGAAAGAGTCCTGGTGGTTCCAAACTTGTTCCATTTACAGATGATGGAGGCCACTGTGCTCATTGGGACCTTCAATGCTGCAGACATTTTTATGTACCCTTCGCCAGATCTGTGCCTCAATACAATACTGTCTCTGAGGTCTACAGACAATTCCTTGGACTTCATGGCTTGGTTTGTGCTCTGACATGCACTGTTAACTGTGGGACCTTATATAGACAGGTGTGTGTCCATGTCCAATCAACTGAATTTACCACAGGTTGTAGAAACCTCTCAAAGATGGTCAATGGAAACGGGATGCACCCAAGCTCAATTTTGAGTGTCATGGCAAAGGCTGTGAATACTTATGTACATGTGATTTTTTTTTTTTTTCGCTTTTTTATTTTTAATAAATTTGCATAGATTTCAAACAAACTTTTTTCACGTTGTCATTATGGGGTATTGTTTATAGAAATTGGAGGAAAATAATGAATTGAATCTATTTTGGAATAAGTCTGTAACATAACAAAATGTGGAAAAAGTGAAGCGCTGTGAAAACTTTCCGGATGCCCTATATTTTCTCTCACTTTGTTGTAGTTAAGATTTCACCAGACTGAAAGTGAAAATATTCAACAGGGATAAGACCGCAAAAAAAAAAAAAATGTTTTTTTGTAATATTTCCAGTAAGAGAAGGCTAGTTCCCCTGTAGGCTTTGTATTGCTGTCCGTGCCCTGGTGCCGATATTCCCTTATTGTTTTATTTTATTTTTTTGTCCCTGTGTTAGTAAGTGAGAGAAAATCTCTAAAATTGATCCCTGGATTGCAGTTAAAAACCATGTACTATTTTCTGTTTTTATGAATTCATCATATTCTTTTCCTTGATCTAGGCCCAGGAGGGTATGCTGCATGAATTAAGTGACTGTTTTCTCAGTCCTGCTACTACTTCAACATCAGCCCTCAACAGTCTCGTAGTGTCCTGTGCATCAGCTGTGGGCTTTCGAGTGGTGGCCACGTGTGAAGCTGGGGCTCTGTCGCTCAAGAAGGTGATGAACTTTTATTCTGGAACTCTAGGGGATGCCGAGTCTGCTATTGTCTCCGCTACACAGGAAGGGTTGAAGGACAGCAGAGAAGAACAAGTGAAACTGGAGTCCATGCAAGGCAAGAAAAGCTCCAGTTTGGTGGATATTCGAGAGGAGGAAGCAGAAGCCGGAAACAGAAGACTTTCCCTGCCAGGGTTGCTTTCTCAAGGTAATCTTTATATTGTAACGTGTTAAAGTTCCTAGGCTTTATATACAATATTATGAAGTCACTTTGGATAAAATATTTTTAAGTACCATTACATTTGGGTATTCCACTATTTTGTTTTCTTAAATCTGATTTGCCTTTTGTTTTTAGTATCCCCTAGGCTCCTTAGAAAGGCTGGGAGAGCACGGATGAGAACAGTTGCACTGACCCCCACCAATAGCGGGGAGGCAGATGTATTACTGCCCTGCCTAAGGACTGAAGTTTGGAGTTGGGGGAGAGGCAAAGAGGGTCAGCTGGGACATGGGGATGTCCTGCCAAGGTAAAATGCGACTTGATATTGACCGGTAGGGCTATTATGCAATACATGTGTTTGTTTCTTTTTCTCATTTGTATAGGGCAAATATATTCCACAGCTCTTTACTGAAAACATTGACCCAGCTACATTTGTCCTTGCCACAAGCAGGTATTTCAAGTTAAAATGCCCACTTGCTGCCATACAGAAACACACAGGAGCCAAGTAGCTTGGAAGCCAGTTAAAGTGGTTCTATTGGCTGAAGTTTTTTTTTTTTTTTTTTTTTTTTTTAACCTTCATGCATTTTATGCAGTAATGTAAAAAAAAACCTTCAGTGTGCAGCTCCCCCCTCAGCCTCCCCTAATACTTACCTGAGCCCAATCTCGATTCAGCGATGTGTACAAGAGTAGAAGCTCTCCCGGGTCGCTCCCTCCTCATTGGCTTAGACACAGCAGTGGGAACTATTGGCTTCCGCTTCTGTCAAGCAGGAAAGGGTGGGGTTGGACAAAACTGGTTTGGCCATACTTCTCATGCTGGTTACCGGAGTGCACATATTTCTGCTCTCCTATGACCCAGAATTAGCCGATAGGGGGCTAAAATCTGCTGTCGGCTGATTAACAGAACCGATAATGTCTCTGGGAGGATCCTGGCAAATAATGTCAAAATCTGCCCAGATTCCTGACTGGCAGCTGGCTCAGCCTCTCAGCCTGCCGCTGAGAGGCTGAGCCACCTGCTTCCACCCCCTCTCCTGCTCGGTGCTTCAATGAGTGCTGGAGGGGCAGAGCACAGACCCGAGAACTGAGCATTCGGCAGTCATGTGATCACTTAGTTCTCGGGCTTAGAGGCAGTGGGGGACAACTGCAGCATCAGACCGATACTGCATCAGGTAGGAAAATATGCTTTTTTTTTTTTTTTTTTTTTTTACAATCCCACACCTCCTTTGAGCACGAGGAGGACTACTGCTCTTGGTACATGGTAGCAGAGATTTTTCTCATTCCATATTTAGAACCTGCTCAGCCGAAGTATGCTGAGGAGAAGTGGTCCCTCACAGGTCCTGATTTATTTTTTATTTTTTTAAGTTTGAGGTTAACATTAGGTGCACTTTTAAATATGTGTAAACACATCATAAAATAAAGTTTCCCGTTTTTTGTTTTCCTGTACTGGATTTTTTATTTTTACTGTAATTAAAATAGCCTTCATTATTTTTTAATAAGCTTCCTGCAGCATTCTTCTGGGTTTATGTGTATTCATAGTAATAATAATGTCCCTAAGTAAAACCACAACCACACATTCAATCAATAATGCACGTACCGCAATGTAGTTAAGAGAGATTGCAAATCCTTGTGTATTCTTACTGAGACAAAAAACATATTTCTCTTAGATGTTGGGATTCTCATTACTGGAAAATCAAAGCTTGTGATCAAACATATATTTTAAGATCCTCTTTAAGATTTGTTTGTTATATACGACATAACAAGTCAAATAATAAAGTTAACAAAATAAAATAATACAGGTTCTTGTCTTTCAAGATTACTGAGTGGTTTTATCATCTGTGGTTGCGTCAGTAAACTCCGAACATAATTTCTTAAAGTAAAAAGCAAAAAACATTGTAGTTTTTTTTTTTTTTTTAAACTGCTGCAGGAGCCCCTAAATTTACTGAACTTTAGGGTAATTGATGTACTTTTTTACAGACTACAGCCATTATGTGTTCGCAGCATGGATGGCAAGGAGGTGGTGCAGCTGGCAGCTGGAAGCCACCATTCTGTTGCCCTTACAGCAAGATCTCAGGTAATCCTATGTTTTTTAGAAGTTATTTATGTCTATATTAAGTAACAGTATCCATATTCATTGCACATTTTACTATATCAGGTTTATATTTAAATCTAAACCCAGGTACAGATTTAAATCTAAAATTGTTACTGAATCGGTGTTACTACCCCACAGCACATGTGGAAATTAGTCTTTTACTTTATATATAGGCTTTGTTTATGGTTAAAACATCTACCTAGAAGATCTATAATGTCTAAATCTCCTCTTAGTTCCTCTTTTGATGAGTATGAAGAATGTCTTAGGCAGGCCATACACGGTTCGATTTGATCCATGTATGGGCAGGCTGAATGTATCAAGTTGATTGATCAATCAACTTGGGTACAACCAGCCTGCCGGATTTTCTTGAGATTATCGCTGCTATAGCCGCTAGCAATAATCGCTGTCTTCTCCCGGCAGGGAACGGCTTCCCCTGCTGGGGGAGGATATTGGCCCGGCAGGAAGGATTCCCGCATCAACACTGTGTTGATACGTGGTTGCAGGAAAGAAGTTTGCTCTGTGTATGACCGGCCTTAGTGATGTAACCCTACCTAGTATGGGCTTCCATCTCTACCTTACTTGATAGGTTGACAGTATTTTCAAGTAGTTGTCTGTATGTACAAAAATTCCAGAGCTGCACTTATGGACCATAGCACAACTTGTCTGCCCCAAAGTCTGGAGGTTCATGTATTTGCCTGCAAACGGCTATATTGCCAGGCTGAAACTGGCCATATTTTGCTCAGAATTTAAAAATCAAAGGAGCAAGGTGGAAAACTGTCAGCTGCAGCTGTCTCAATACAATGGTCAGCAGAATTGTTTCCTCCATTCTTGCTGTTTAGCGTGGATTAAGGAATCTATTGATCTCTCTCATTCAGCCTCTGGGGCTGAATGAGAAACATTAGAAGCCTCGTACACACGACCGAGAATCTCGCCGTAAAAAAAAAACGTTTTTCTCGACAAGATTCTTGTCAAGCTTTCCTTGCATACACACTGTCAATTCCAAATCTCGTCGTTGTAAAGCGCGGTCACATACAACACGTACGACGGCAGTATAAAGGAGAAGTTCGATTCCAATGGCGCCACCCCTTGGGCTGCTTTTGCTGATCTCGTGTTACCGCGTGTTCGTAAAAGTTTGGGGAGAGACGATTGGCGCTTTTCAGTCTTCGTGCTTTCAGTTCGTTTTAGCGTGAGGAATGTGCTATCTCCATTACGAACGCTAGTTTTACCAGAAGGAGCGCTCCCGTCTTATACTTGATTCTGAGCATGCGCGATTTTTTTAAGACTCGGAAAAGCATACACACGACCGGTTTTCTCGTTGGGAAACAGGCCGACGAGAATCCCAATGAGAAAAACTAGAATTCTGATGAGAAAATAGAGAGCAGGTTCTCTATTTTTCTCGTTGAGATTCCCGGCAGTTTTCTCGACGAGAAACCATACACACGAATGGTTTTCTCTGCAAGAAAGCTCTCCCAACAGTTTTCTTGTCATTTCTTGACGAGAAAACCGGTCGTGTGTACGAGGCTTTAGAGTGTATGGCAATCTTAAACCCTATCAACCAACAAACAATACCATACCTTTGCTTGCTGTGGTTCCAACAGCAAGCGGGCCATAAATGGTCATGAAAATTTGATGCAACGCTTTAAGTCATTATATGAGAAAGCAGTTTTAATTTAGTAGATAACAGAGAAGGGGAAATCGGGGGAGGGACCCTTTTGCAGTTATAGGTACTTTTTATAGGCAGACCAACTGTCATACAAATCTGCTGAAATTGCAGGTATCAGAAACAGAACTTATAGTTTTGTTGGCATCTTTACTGAACTTATTCTTATTCTGAAAGTGTTTGACAATGAGGAGATATTTTATGCTTCATGTACACTGCTGCTGGTAAACGGACATTTAGGGGCAGTTGGCCGTTTTTTTTTTCAGCTGCCCCTGAAATCTCCTCTGTTTTCTTATCAGTACATATACACAGGGTCGTTTATAGTCGTTTCTAGGCAGTTGAGTTTAGAAGCATTTTTTTGGAAAGCAAAAAAACGCGTTCAGGACGGATGTTCAGAGGCACACGCATTTCGTTTACAGGCGTTTTTAATTTTTGACTATTTGAAAAAACGCGGCATGTAAACGTCGTTTACTATCTGTCAAGTTAAATCGTTCAGAAGTTGTAAAACGTCCCGTGTACATTAAGCCTTAGAGAAGATTTTAGACTTGCCTGATGCAAAGTTACATGCTGTGCTAAGAACAGACTACTCCCTATATAATGGTTGGAAGTGCTTTTAAGAATGTATAGATATGCATTTAAATACTGTAAGCCTATTCTGTAGCATATTGCAGAATGCGCTAAGCATACAAATCGGTTAATGTCCCCAAATGAGCTCAGTCTCATTACTTACCACAGCCATGAATACGGTGGGGAAACAAATTATTTGATCCTCTGCAGATTTTGTAAGTTTGTCCACTTACAAAGAAATGAAGGGTCTATAATTGTTATCATAGGTGTATTTTAAATGATAGAGACAGAATATCAACCAAAAAAAAACACGATACAAATGCTATAAATTTAGTTGTAGTTCAGTTGGTAAAATAAGTATTTAATCCCCAAGCAAAACATAGCTTGGTACTTCCAAAGAAATGCCGCACTAGGTTAGTGACTGACTCTTGCATGTTGTGAACTGGAACCCAGGGTGCTACACAGCTCGTCTGTGAGATACAGTAACATGCAAAATCCAGAACATTGCTGCGCTCCTTGGTATCTTTACTGAAGCATTAAAATCGCATCACAGGTATGACAGGAACTTAAAAGGTAACGCGTTTCGCGCAAAAGTCAGCGCTTACTCAAACCTCATATACACATACATTGCATGAAATATATATTAATAAATATACATACATACATACATACATACATACATACATACATACATGTACTTGGTAGAGAAACCCTTGCAAAGGATTTGCAGAGAAACTAAGTTTCTTGTAGTTTGTGACCATGTTTGCACACATCTCAGGAGGGATTTTGGTCCACTCTTCTTTACAGATCTTCTCTAAATCCTTAAGGTTTCTTGGCTGTTGCTTGGCAACTCGAAGTTTCAGCTCCCTCCATAAATCTTCTATAGGATTAAGGTCTGGAGACTGGCTAGGGCCACTCCATGACCTTAATGTGCTTCTTCTTGAGCCACTCCTTTGTTGCCTTGGTGGTATGTTTTGGGTCATTGTCATGCTGGAAGACCCATCCCATCTTCAGTGTTCTGGCTGAGGCAAGAAGGTTCTCATCCAATATTTTATAATGCATGGCCCCATTCATTGGCTCCTCAATGCAGCAAAGTCGGCCTCTACCTTTAGCAGCAAAACAGCCCCAAAACATGTTTTTTCCACCTCCGTACTTGACTGTAGGGAAGGTGTCCTTAGGGTCATAGTCAGCATTTTTCTACCTCCAAACACGGCGAGTCCCCCTCCTCAAGAAGGCACATGTTCAGTCAGGCCAATGAACATCTAAATGATTCAGAGAAGGATTGTGAGAAAGCGCTGCATTAACTCGACTCGCCATGTTTGGAGGAAGAAAAATGCTGACTATGACCCTAAGTTTCTCTGCTAAAGGTACAGGCCGACTTTGTCACATTGAGGTGCTGTGTATTGTAAAATCTTGGGTGACAACATTGTTCCCTCAGCCAGAATACTGTGAAGATGGGTTGTGGATGGGTCTTCCAGGATAACAGTTACCCAAAACATACCACCAAGGCAACCGAGTGGTTTAAAAAGAAGCACATTAAAGTAATTGTAAAGTCTCATTTCCCCCCCCCCCCCCCTATAAAAATAACAAACATGTTATACTTACCTGCTCTGTTGCATTGGATTTGCACAGAGCAGCCAGGATCCTCCTCTTCTTGGGTCCCTTTTTGGTGCTCCTGGTCTCTCCCTTCTGTTCAGTGCCCCCACAGCAAGCTGCTTGCTATGGGGGCACCCGAACTGAGTCACAGCTCCCTGCGTCCATTCAGACACGGAGCCTGACCCCGCCCCCCTCTCTTTCTTAATTGGCTAGTTGACTTTGATTAACGCTATTGGCGGTCACTGCTGTGTCTCAGCCAATCAGGAGGAAGAATCTCAGATGGCTGAGACACTCATGGACATCGCTAGACAGAGAGGGACCTCAGGTAAGTGTTAGGAGGGCTGAGGGGAGCTGCTGCGCACAGAAGGCTTTTTATCTTAATGCATATAATGCAATAAGAAAAAAAAACCTTCTGCCTTTACAACCACTTTAAGGTCATGGAGTAGCATAGTCAGTCTCCAGACCTTAAAGGGGTTGTAAAGGAAAAAGTTATTTCATGTGAAGTCAATCACATCCAATGACGCGGCGCGCCAGGGGGCGGGGCCGAGTGATACAGTGAGCGGCAATAGCCGCTGGCTGTATCACTGGAGCGCGCCCGCAATCCCTCACCACCATGCGAGCTCGCATATACGTGGTGAGTTATTGCGGGGAGGAGCCGAGACAGCCGCCGAGGGACCCCAGAAGACCAGGTTCAGGGCCACTGTGTGCAAAACGAGCTGCACAGTGGAGGTAAGTATAACATGTTTGTTATTTTTTTATTTTTATTTTTTTTATTTCTTTACAAACCTTTTAATCCTATAGAAGATTTATGGAGGGAGCCGAAACTTTGAGTTGCCAAGAGACAAACAAAAAACCTTAAAGATTTTAGAGCAGATCTGTAAAGAAGAGTGGACCAAAATCCCTCCTGAGACGTGTGTAAACCTGGTCGCCAACTACTGCATTTAGGGCTGGTTCACACCAGATGCAGTTCAGTGCGATTTTTTTATTTTTATTTATTTTTTTATTCTGCATAAAAAATGCATGAACTATGATTAACATGGATAACGGTGACCCTAGTTCACACCAGTGTAGGGTGTTCCAGGACAGTCAACAAATGTAGAAAATGTTGCATTTTTTTTTCTGTAAAGAATGCATCTGAAACGAGGCAACACGCTTCAGAACGCACATGTACCCAATTGAGATGAAAAAGAAAACAGGGGGAAAAAATGCACCAGAGCACATCAAAAACACGCATACAGAAACACATCTGGAACACATGGTGTGTGGTGTGAACGAGCCCCCAAGTAATTATCAGTTTGTGTATGCCTAAGCTTTGTTTTCTGCTTTGCAGGTTTATTCTTGGGGAAGTAATGTTTCAGGGCAGCTGGGTCACACGCAGTCTCCAACAACTATGCCACGGCTTGCCAAGGTAAGGGTCACTTCTGTAGTTAAGGTGCACTTACTGTACAGTGTCCTGATGACATATCCTAAGGATCATTAATCAATTCTGTGACACAACACTGCAGTGTGAAAAAAGGAACACAGAAGGTGATATAATTTTTTTTTTTTTTTTACGATAGGATCATCTCTTGATTCTGCTGTTCAGCAGTAGCATTGTACCAATTGAAAACCTGCCCTGGACCACTTGTTAGGCATGCATGCATTTTACTGTATATGGAACAATGTCCCTTTTTTTACCCCCAAAAATCAACTGGTTTATTAATATAGAATAAGACACAAATACAACTGAATTATGTTATCAACCACACATAGATAGGCAGACAAAAGGAGAATAGAAAAAGGCAAATTTTACGGTATGGTACGATGCTAAAAGACAAAGTGGAAATGCATGAGTTTGGAACATCAAGTGCAGCAGGTAGGAACCCCTTGGGGCGAAGAGGACTAAATTCTCCATTGGAAATTAGGATTAACATAGGTAGACGGAGTATAGAGCATCAAAAAAGTTTACCTACATGCCCAGTTTGTGGTCCTTCCCTTTGGCCGCTTGACTACACCTTGGGTATTGAACAAGGTGCTGGCCCCAGTATTAATCCTGCTGCTGCATTCTCATGGCATTCCCATTGTGGGATATGTGAATGACTTGCTGTTAAAGAGTTACTCCACTTTTGTTAAGTAAAAAAATCCCCTCTGGTTGATCTATGTACATTGGAGGGATTTTAACAAACTTTCTTACAGATTCTGCTCTGAAGAAATAGCTGTTTGTTCCACCTTGTGCCTTTTGGGTATTAATTATGAATGGGAGTGACTTTTCCATTATTAAAGTGCTTCTAAAGCCTTCCTTGCATTAAATTGCTTGTAAAGGCGGACGCACTCTGGTCGGGCTACTCCTATTCTATGCCCGCAAAGCCATAGCCCTAAGCTGGCGTAAACCTGCTCCCCCTCCCCTGTCCCTGTGGAAGCAGTTGATCAACAACAGCTTGCCACTCTACAAAGACACCTATGCTAATAGAGGATGTCCTCAAAAATATGACAAAGTCTGGTCTAAATGGCTAGCAGATCCATCTACGGCCACTGAACCTCCCTAATTATCTAACTCTCTAGGATACACCTTGTCGGATGTTTTGTGTGATGCTCCATAATTTTAATGTCCTGCTAATACCGATATACCCGAGTTCTCCACTAGTAAATAATTCTGAAGGCCAATATGCTGTACTCTTAATGGTGACCCCTTTCTCCTGCCATGTTATGTATGCCTGAATACCTGATGACATGTTTCCTGCTATGGTCACCCTGATGTCCTTGTATGAACACTGTTTGTTGTTATGTTCGTTTTTTGTGTTCTGAAAACTAATAAACAAATACAAAAAAAAAATTGCTTGTAAAGGCAGAAGGTTTTTTATCTTACTGCTTTCAATGCAGTAAGATAAAAAACCTTCTGTGTTTAGCAACCCCCTAGTACTTACCTGAGCCCCCTCTATCCAGCGATGTACACGAGTGCCTCTGAGACTCTCCCTCCTGATTGGCTGAGACACAGCAGTGGCGCCATTGACTCCTTAGGCAGTCAGGAGAGAGAGGGGGCGGGGGTGAACCACGGCTCTGTGTCTGAATAGACACACAGCTGCGACTCGGCTCATGTGCCCCCATCGTGAGCTGCTTGCTATGGGGGTACTCGGCAGGAGGGAGGGCCAGGAGCGGCAAAGAGGGACCCGCGAAGTGAAGATAAATCTCCCTAATGAGACGCAAGTTGCAAAAAAAAGACAGGAATTTTAACCTTTTCTTACTCTATACAAAATTAAGAGAGTTTTGCATATACTGTATTTATTGGCGTATAACGCTCACTTTTTTACCCTGAAAATAGAAGATAAACTGTGCCTGCGTGTTATACGCAGGGGGCTGTGTAAAGTTTTTTTCCTGAAACTTCCCTCTTAAAGTTAGGGTGCGTGTTATACGCCTGTGCGTGTTATACGCCGATAAATACGGGTAGTTCTGCTTTAAGAGAACTATCGGCATGGCTCTGTAGGGAAAACATGTCCCTGACTGTTCAGACATTACAGTGGCTCTAAACAAAGTATTTTAAGAAAACAGCACTCAAACACGCCTGCGCCCAAGTGGATCATCCAGCAGTCAATCTTGCACGATGCTAACACTGGCTTTGCAACCCTTCATGGACAGGGGTGTCCTAATACAAAATAGAAGAAAAGAAACAAGGGTGCACCAGCCTAGTGTATTATCATTTAGGATAGATTTTATTTGAAAGAGCATCAATACTACTCACAAGTGTAGCAGAAAAAGTCGCAGTACAATGACGTTTTCAGGTTGATGGCAGCTGAAAATGGAGCTCGAAACCACACTCCACAGAAGCACGCGTTTCGAAGCATTACACTTCTTCCTCAGAGCCCAGCAGTCGCCTGAGGAAGAAGTGTAATGCTTCGAAACGTGTAAGCCGGCAGTGGCCCTCGTCTTATCCACGGTGCTTCTGTGGAGTGTGGTTTCGAACTCCATTTTCAGCTGCCATCAACCTGAAAACGTCATTGTACTGCGACTTTTTCTGCTACACTTGTGAGTAGTATTGATGCTCTTTTAAATAAAATCTATCATAAATGATAATACACTAGGCTGGTGCACCCTTGTTTCTTTTCTTCTATTACAGTGGCTCAGGTGGATCCTGCATCATTAGAAATTGTGAATGAAAATGACCCATCACTTGGAGTATCTGGGTCTAGCCCTGGATATACAGTGGGGCAAAAAAGTATTTTGTCAGCCACCAATTGTGCAAGTTCTCCCACTTAAAAAGATGAGAGAGGCCTGTAATTGTCATCATAGGTATACCTCAACTATGAGACAAAATGTGGAAACAAATCCAGACAATCATATTGTCTGATTTGGAAAGAATTTATTTGCAAATTATGGTGGAAAATAAGTATTTGGTCAATATCAAAAGTTCATCTCAATACTTTGTTATATATCCTTTGTTGGCAATGACAAGGTTGTCACACACTGTTGCTGGTATGGTTGCCCATTCTTCCATGCAGATCTCCTCTAGAGCAGTGATGTTTTGGGGCTGTCATTGGGCAACACGGACTTTCAACTCCCTCCAAAGGTTTTCTATGGGGTTGAGATCTGGAGACTGGCTAGGCCACTCCAGGACCTTGAAATGCTTCTTACAAAGCCACTCCTTCGTTGCCCGGGCAGTGTGTTTGGGATCATTGTCATGCTGAAAGACCCAGCCACGTTTCATCTTCAATGCCCTTGCTGATGGGAGGAGGTTTGCACTCAAAATCTCACGATACATGGCCCCATTTATTCTTTCATGTACACGGATCAGTCGTCCTGTTCCCTTTGCAGAGAAACAGCCCCAAAGCATGATGTTGCCACCCCCATGCTTCACAGTAGGTATGGTGTTCTTTGGTTGCAACTCAGCATTCTCTCTCCTCCAAACACTACGAGTTGTGTTTCTACCAAACGGTTCTACTTTGGTTTCATCTGACCATATAACATTCTCCCAATCCTCTTCTGGATCATCCAAATGCTCTCTAGCAAACCTCAGACGGGGCCGGACATGTACTGGCTTAAGCAGGGGGACACGTCTGGCACTACAGGATCTGAGTCCCTGGTGGCGTAGTGTGTTACTGATGGTAGCCTTTGTTACGTTGGTCCCAGCTCTCTGCAGGTCATTCACTAGGTCCCCCCGTGTGGTTCTGGGATTTTTGCTCACCGTTCTTGTGATCATTTTGACCCCACGGGGTGAGATCTTGCGTGGAGCCGCAGATCGAGGGAGATTATCAGTGGGCTTGTATGTCTTCCAATTTCTAATTATTGCTCCCACAGTTGATTTCTTCACACCAAGCTGCTTGCCTATTGTCTTCCCAGCCTGGTGCAGGTCTACAATTTTGTTTCTGGTGTCCTTCGACAGCTCTTTGGTCTTCACCATAGTGGAGTTTGGAGTGTGACTGTTTGAGGTTGTGGACAGGTGTCTTTTATACTGATAACAAGTTCAAACAGGTGCCATTAATACAGGTAATGAGTGGAGGACAGAGGAGCCTCTTAAAGAAGAAGATACAGGTCTGTGAGAGACAGAAATCTTGCTTGTTTGTAGGTGACCAAATACTTATTTTCCACCATAATTTTCAAATATTTTTTTTTTCAAAGCAGACAATGTGATTGTCTGGATTTGTTTCCACATTTTGTCTCTCATAGTTCAGGTATACCTATGATGACAATTACAGGCCTCTCTCATCTTTTTAAGTGGGAGAACTTGCACAATTGGTGGCTGACTAAATACTTGTTTGCCCCACTGTATCTTGGATCAGATTGTTTCTTTCACAGGAGAAACTTCAGATTCTCTGGACTTTGTTTCAAACTCTCCAGTCTAGAAGCCATGAGAGTCCTGGGAGCCTCCATCAAGGCAGTTCCTTTTGCCCAGTTCCACTCCAGGTATCTGCAATGCAACATTCTGCCATTATGGGACAAGTCTTTGGACAGGTTGACCCTGGCTTAGTGGCTCAGGAATCCAGCTCTGGATTTGGGGAAGTCTTTACTTCCTGTCTTTTGTAAGATCTTCATGATGGATGCTAGCTTGTTGGGCTAGGGAAAAGTTCTGGGAGCAGGGGACTTGGTCATTCTCATCCCATCTTCCAATACATTTCCTGGAGCTTTGGGTGATTTGGCTAATTCTTCAGCGTTGGACCATCTTGTTGGATGGTCATTTGATCTGGATGCAGTAGGATAATGCCACAGTAGGGAGATACATCTTGAGCTGAGCCACAGCTCCCTGTTTCCATTCAGACATGGAGCCGCGGCCCGGCCCTGCCCCCTTTTTCTCCTCATTGGCTCACTGACTTTGAAAACAGCGGGAGCCAATGGCACTGCGCTGCTGTATTAGCCAATGAGGAGGGAAGTCACAGGCAGCCGACTACACAACACTACTACAACATTGCTGGATCTAGATGGGGCTCAGATGTGTATTAGGGGGGAGCTGCACACATAACAACAAGGCCTGGGGAATGCCCAGGAAAAAACCAAGCCTACTTACCGACCAACTCGCAGACAACCAATTAACCTGTCTAACAGTATGCGTTAAAAACAGGGGTTTTGTCCGCATGCATTTACAAATGCATGCGTGATCCACAGAGCCACGTCAAGGCACCTTGTAATCTGTGGTCTTACACTAACCTATGAGTGTCCCCACAATGGAGGCACATGCATTCTGATGGATAGATGAGGGCAGGTGGACTGAAGGGGAGCCACCCCTCCTTAAAGGTACAGGAGCACACCAAACACCCAGCATGTAGCACAATGGCTGCAAAGGAGTTGGTGCGTTGCTGGACCAATACAAACACCAAGGTGAAAAACAAACTTGTCCACTGCCCCCATCTATAGCTGGCCATTGCAGTAAGCAGCATTGGAAGGCTGAAACAGATAACAACAAGGCCTGGGGAATGCCAAGGAAAAAACCAAGCCTACTTACCGACCAGCTCGCAGACAACCAATTAACCTGTCTAACAGTATGCGTTAAAAACAGGGGTTTTGTCCGCATGCATTTACAAATGCATGCGTGATCCACAGAGCCACGTCAAGGCACCTTGTAATCTGTGGTCTTACACTAACCTATGAGTGTCCCCACAATGGAGGCACATGCATTCTGATGGATAGATGAGGGCAGGTGGACTGAAGGGGAGCCACCCCTCCTTAAAGGTACAGGAGCACACCAAACACCCAGCATGTAGCACAATGGCTGCAAAGGAGTTGGTGCGTTGCTGGACCAATACAAACACCAAGGTGAAAAACAAACTTGTCCACTGCCCCCATCTATAGCTGGCCATTGCAGTAAGCAGCATTGGAAGGCTGAAACAGATAACAACAAGGCCTGGGGAATGCCAAGGAAAAAACCAAGCCTACTTACCGACCAGCTCGCAGACAACCAATTAACCTGTCTAACAGTATGCGTTAAAAACAGGGGTTTTGCACACAGAAGGCTTTTTATATTAATGCATTGGGATAAAAAACCTTTTGCCTTTTTATAATCACCTTAACCCAATCTATTTTAATATCATCATATGAATAACTAACACAAACACATAATCCCACCTCAGATTACGCATATAGTGATCATGATTTGTGTATTCAAAGGTGATAAATGTAGTATGCTTATTTAAATAAAAATGCACAGAAAAATTGTGTCTCGCAGCATACAATATATATACATATAGGGAAATAGTCCACACTTATGACTTAAAATGTCCAGATAGTGAAGCAATCCACGCCAATATATGTTACAGCAACTGGGGTGCCGCCTGAGTTCATCAGTGGTTTTACATTGTATCCTGATTAAGAAAAGCATTCAGATCAGACTGACTCCTGCTCCTCCACCGAACTATGCATCAGCACATCGGGAGCTTGATCAGGACATCGAGTTGAAGGGGGGGGGGGGGTGTCTAATGTAGCAATAGGAGTTGTATGTGTATGTACATATACCGTGTATATATAATTTGTTTGGAATGGGCCTTTCTTCTGTAGGTGTGTGAAGATGGCTGTGTGTGGACTTTAGCCGCTGGACAGGATCATTCTCTTTTTCTGGCTCATGGAACAGACGAGTTCCAGCCTGCTGTATATTACAGTGGACACCAAGCAGCAGTGGAACCAAGTGGAGCAGAAACAAGTCAGACACCAGTTCAGCTATCCAATTGTAGCAAGGTGAGCAAATATTCCACACTATAATCCTGTTCTCTCTACAATATCTCTAATTTTGCCTCATAGACCAGTTTCTTAGGAGGGGTGAGGCCAACCATACAATTTAATTCACTTTATGATATGATTGTTTTAGACTTCTAATGCTTACTTGTCATGTGAATTGCCTAAACTGTTTTTGGTTTTGAAAAGGCTGACCTTTTCCACGAAGAAGGAACAGTAGTAGTTGTGGTCTCTTTAGCCAGTAATCTTTTCCCATGGAGTTGGTTGTATTTAGATTTTAATTATAATCACATAATGTATTTTTTTATAATCTAGATTACTCTCTTTTATGTCTTCAAGCTGGGATATATCTGCAATGTTTACACTGGTGCAAATAGCTGCTTGGCTCTTGTAGACCAAAATATGATGGGCTACATTGGAAACCTCCACGAGCTTGCTGCAACTGAGAGGAATTTTTATTGTCTTCTAAGTGATGTCAAGTCACAGATTCTTAGACCCCTTTTAGGACTAGGTACGTGTTTGTTTTTTCACACCTAATAAAAAGTGAACCCATTGAATAACCAATATATGTCTTGTACAGAGTAAGGGGGTGGCCGTTTATGGGGCAGTCTCAACAAGGACAGGGGTTATTTGTTTTTTTTTATAATTTAACATTCTTATGAAAGGAGGATGGATTTAGTTGTTTTATGGGATTTGTGTAAGCATTGTAATTTTTGGATCTTGAGTGAATAGATGTGCCTTAAAAGCCCCATTGTGCCAAATGTAGCATCTAGATTATGTTTTCGCTATACAAGGGATGTGGTGCTTTATGAATTATTTTGACAGCACAACTTTTATATGCATTTGCCATAACAAAGCAAGAAGCCGTACAGCAACTTTTGGCCGCTACACGTAATCAGAAATCCTCATTTATTGATTTGACTCTAGGGCAGTGATGGCGAACCTTGGCACCCCAGATGTTTTGGAACTACATTTCCCATGATGCTCACATACTCTGCAGTGTAGTTGAGCATCATGGGAAATGTAGTTCCAAAACATCTGGGGTGCCAAGGTTCACCATCACTGCTCTAGGGGACATTGAAAAGCTGAAATCTGTTTGCCCAAGCTATTGCAGCATCACACAACCAAATAAAGATCTTGCTTTTTGTTGAAAGCATGCCTACGTTTATGCAGTTTTGTCAGCCCTATAGTCACAAGATTACCGAGGCACACAATCATGATACTTGTTGTATTGTATTCTTCACAAATAAGTAGTCATTATTTGGCTGCCAAATTAGTATTTTCATGAATGCAACTTAGAGGAGCTCCAGTTTCCCCCCAAAAAATTAGTCAGCAGCTACAAATTCTGTAGCTGCTGACTTTACATAGAAGGGCACTTACCTGTCCCTGGATCCAGCGCTATCTTCACCTGAGCCAATTGTTCAATCGGCTTCAGGTCCAGGTGCGCCGGCATCTGTAATGAGCATTTTGTCTGTGCTTCTCCTTTCACTGTCCAGCACAGGTTGGCGAGAGGTAAGACCTGTAAGTGTTATTTGGTTTGTTGGAGATCAATTTTGAAATCTAATGTTGGTTGACTCATTGAAAACAAGGCACTCACTGTGTGGCTGCCGTCTTACTAAGCAGTAGTTAAGCAGTCGGATCTAGTAATTTTAGTAGCTAATCTACCCTCCCTCTATAGGCTGATCTTCAAATCTCTTCATTTATTGCAACAACAAAAATGTGAAAGCATAAGCATGTTAAAAAAAAAATGTTTTATTTTTTTTACGGTAAACACTACAATAATCACTCATACTTTCCGAAACTTAAATGGTATTTAGCCGCTTCAATACTGGGCACTTTTAAATTTGGAAATAATTTTTTTTTTCTTAGTTTCTGTCAGAAAATGTTGTAAATAAGTAATTTCCTCCTTCACTGATGTGCGCTGATGAGGCTGCACTGATGGGCACTGATTGGCTATACTGACGAGGTGACACTGATGAGACAACACTGAAGAACACTGATAGGTGGCACTGATAGGCAGCACTTATGGGCAATGATGGGTGGCACTGATGAGCAGGTACTGATGGCCAATGAAAGGCAGCACTGACTTGCATCACTTCTGAGCACGGATTGGCATCACTTCTGGGCACTGTTGGGGCTGCACTTGATTATCAGTGCCCTAATTATTTGTACAGGTCTCCCCTGTGTGGAGATGCCGCTGAGGCGAGAGAGGGCCGATTACCGGCACTTCCTTGTTTTTAAATCTATACAGCTGATCAAATGGGTAAAGAGCCAAGATCCGGGTCACGCCATGTCCCAGGGACACAGCGCGCCAGCGATCGCTGTGTTTCTCGCCGAGACTGGGGCAATGTTAGATGACGTCCCAGAACGGGAGAGGATCCCGCACGCCCTCATTTGTCTATACGGCGGGCGGGAGGTAGTTAAAAGGAAAAGGTTTGGGACTTTAAATGAAGCACGTGACACAAAGCTGGTAAAGTGGTCAAATGCATGATGGCACGTTTATTCTTTTATATATATATATATATATATATATATATATATATATATATATATATATGCAGTATAAAGTATAATTGTTGTGAGCTGACTTGTAATCCATATCATGAAATGTATATTAAAATCATTAATGATTGCAGAAAGTTCATAATAATCTAAACTGTAAACGCATGATTATAATATAAACGCCAAATTAACAGTGCTAGTTCTCTTGCCATTGGCAGTCCTGACAAAAATACAATTTTCGGAAATAAACAGCAATTTTAAAGTGGAACTTTAAGTTCTGCTTTTCTGCCTCCTCCCCCATCTCTTTTACTTTTGGCACATTGTATTTTTTTGGGGTTTTTGACAGGTACCCACTCCCACTTCTGCTCGGACTGCCTAGGTCAGGGGTATCGACTCCATTTCATCACAGGCCACATCAGCATTATGGTTGCCCTCAAAGGGCTGGTTATGCCAGTAAGGCAGGCCATACATGGTGCAAATTTATTCTCCTGCACCGCAGACAGGGCTGACAAGGGAATCTCTCCTGCCGAGCAATTATCTGCTCCCGGCAGGGGGGGGACGTAGGAAGCCATCCCTGCCGGGAGAGGACAGTGGTTATCCCTAGCGGCTATAACAGCTGCTAGTGATAATTGTACGAGAACCTGGCAGGCTGGTTGTACCCAAGTTGATCGATCGATCAGCTTGGTGCATTCAGCCTGGCCATTAATGCTTTGAACCGTGTATAACCGGCCGAAGACTAGATGTCCAAAGCACCCCAACCCCTCTTACATCAGATATAAAGAGCCCCCCCACCCACCCTTGCATCACAGTGCACCCCACTTACCTTGAGCTGCTGCTGGGAAGAAGATGGGGCAGAGCTGGGAAGCAGAGCATGGTCTGTAGGAGGAGTTCTGTCCTCCTCTCTGCTGCCGAACTGCTGGGACAAAGTAGGGGTGGAGACGAGGAGGGTGCCGCAGCTGCAAGAGAGGTGCGAGGGCCAAATTAAATGGCCTTGTGGGCCTTGTGTTGACACATGTGCCCTAGGTGATCTGAGTTAATGTTCGCCCCCCTCCCTCTCTGCCTGAAGCCTCTTGCAACACGTTACAGGTCCCAGAACGCTGTGGGACCATTCACAAGGCGTCACAACTTGCTTCCCACACTAAAGAGGCCGGCACCAGGGACCTGAAGACTAGTGAGGACAGTGCTGGATCCCTGGACAGGCAAGAGTGCCCTTTTATTAAAACTAAGCGTCTTCCATATTTGTAGCTGCTGACTTTTAATTATTATTATTATTTTCAGACTGAAGAACTGCTTTAATGATTTAAAATAAATTGGAGTTTTTCAATACTTGATATCCTATGAAGAAATCTTGATAAAAATCAAGAATCTTCCTGTTTAAAAATCCTGTTGGAAGCAACGATTTTAAGTAACCCTTGCATTCTATTTGCTTTTTTTCTGCTAAAGACAATTTGGGCACTGTAACAGCTGTTCAGCTTCTGCAGGACATGGCAACAAAGTTCAGCAAGCTCTGCTACCTAATTGGCCAGCATGGAACCTCCTTAAGCAACTTCTTACGAGGATCAAAGGATGCAAGTAACCTTTCAGTCTTGGAGCACTCGAATATCTTCTTGAATAGTTATACAGAGTCAGTATGTTTTGTGTCTAAATCCTGAAATCTTTTGAATGATTACAAAAATTCCACCGACTACTGAAATCCGTGTTGGCTAGGGTTTGGTATGTGATAGCACGCATCAGACGATTCACATAAGTGGCTGCAGCAGTGATGTTCCCTTGAAGTGCGCTCTGCTGCTGCCGCCATTCAGTCTGTAATGCCTTTCTGATGATCAAACAGGGTATGCTGGCTTTAAAGTGGCCCCTGATCTTCTTCACTGACAGTTTGAGAACTTCTGTTTCTCCCACCACTTAAACACAATAGTCCACTATATGTAGTATTATACATATATACAGTGGGGGAAATAATTATTTGATCCCTTGTAGATTTTGTCCACTTACAAAGAAATGAAGGGTCTATCATTTTTTTTATCAGAGGTGTATTTTAAATGATAGAGACAGAAAATCAACCAAAAATCCAGAAAAAACACATAAAACAAATGCTTGTTATAAATTGAGTTGCAGTTCAGTGAGTAAAATAAGAATTTGATCCACTACCAACCAACAATAAGGTGCGATTTGACATGTCAAATCGGCGAAATTTGCCTCAAATTGCAGGCAATGGCACTGTCCTAATCGGTGCAATGCCGCATCTGCGGCGCTGCACCGATTTCAAAAGTAGTTTCTGTACTACTTTTTGCGATTTCAGCCGCGATTTACATTGACATCTGTGTCAGATGTCTCTGTAATCGAGCTGAAATCGGGACTGACAGGCAGGAGTGAAATCGTGTGAGTTCAGCTGAACTCGCACGGCTTCACTCCCGCAGCCCCAGTGTAACCCTGGGCTAAATCTGGCTCCCACAGACTGGCTACAGTATGTGCTCATGTGGTAAACAGATTAGTCCTGTCAATTGCTCTTAACGACAACTCGTTATGTGTATAAAAGACACCTGTCCACAGAATCTCTTTCTTCCATTCAAACTTCACCATCAGGGGCAAGACCAAAAAGCTGTCAAAGTACATCAGGGACAGGATTGTAGACCTGCACAAGGCTGGAAATGGGCTACAAGACCATCAGCAAGAAGCTTGGTGAGAACGAGACAACTGTTGGAACGATTATTCTCAAATGGAAGAAATACAAAATAACCATCAATCGCCCTCGGTCTGGAGCTCCATGCAAGATTTTGCTTCATGGGGTAAGAATGATCATGGGATCAAGTGAGGGGTCAACCCAGAACTACACGGAAGGAGCTTCGCCAAACAAATCATTGGTAACACGATATGCTGCCATGAATTTAAATCCTACAGTGCCCGCAAGGTCCCCCTCCTCAAGAAGGCACATATTCAGGCCCATCTGAAGTTTGGCAATGAACATCTAAATGATTCAAAGAATGATTGGGAGAAAGTGCTGTGGTCAGGTGAGACCAAAATTTTGCTATTTGGCATTAACGCAACTCGTGTTTGGAGGAAGAAAATGCTGACTATGACCCTCATGCCTCGTACACACGACCGGTTTTCCCAGCAGGAAAAAAAACCCGCTTTTCCCAAGGGGATTCCTCTCAAGCCTGCCTTGCATACACACGGGCACACAAAAGACCGCTGAACTTTTGACTGGCAAGAACGTAGTGACGTCAAAACCTACGACGAGCCGACAAAATGACATTCTATGCTTCCTCGCATGCGTCAAATTGTTTTACGAGCATGTGTGGTTTTTTTCCCCTCGGGAAAGCATACACACGACGGGAAAAAGACCGCCGGGAATCAAGTTCTCTTCTTTTTTTTTTCCCGCAGTTTTCTCGTCAGGAAAACTGCGATGGAGCATACACACGGCCGGTTTTCCCGGCCAAAAGCTGTCATGGCAGTTTTCCCGACTGGAAAACCGGTCGTTTCTACGAGGCATCAGAACATCACCCCTACAATCAAGCACGGAGGTGGAAACATTATGCTTTGGGGCTGTTTCTCTGCTCAAGGTACAGCCTGACTTTGCCGAATTGAGGGGCCGATGGACAAGATTGTAAAATCTTGGATGAGAACCTTCTTTCCTTAGCCAGAACACTGAAGATGGGCCATGAATGGGTCTTCCAGCAATGACCCAATACATATGTACAGTATATACAAGGGACTGGCTCAAGAAGGTCATGGAGTGGCCTAGCAAGTTTCCAGACCTTAATCCATAGAAAATTTAAGGAGGGAGCTGAAACTTTGAGTTGCCAAGTGACAGCTTTAAGGATTTAGAGAAGATCTGTAAAGAAGAGTGGACCAAAATCCCTCCTGAGATGTGTGCAAACCTGGTAACCAACTCCAAGAAACGTCTTACCTCTGTGCTTGCCAACAAGAATTTCTCCACCAAGTACTAAGTCATGTTTTGCTTGGGTATCAAATACTTATTTTACTCACTAAACAAATTTTAACATTTGTATCATGTGTTTGTTTTTTTCTGGATTTTTCGGTGATCTTCTGTCTATCATTAAAAATACACCTATGATAACAATTATAGACCCTTCATTTCTTTTGTAAGTAGGAAAACTTACAAAATCTGCAGGGTATTGAATAATTATTTTCCCCTAGTAGCACCACAATAACTGTATAGTGTATTTATGTCATCATTGCTTTGGTGTAAAGAGAATCCTATACTTTTCTGCACATACAGTATCTTAGTATATGTATAAATGTAAGCATCTTAGTATTACACAATCTTATCCATTTTTTTATATATAGTTTGTAGATATTTATGCACATGGGTGCCGCCACATTTGCTCATTATTGATGCAAGCTTCACTTGCTGCTTAGTATTGCTGTATAGCAGTTTTGCTTAAGGTCTCTTTTACATTTGTGCGACTTTTCCTGCGACTTTGGACATCAGAGTCGCTTGACAAGTGGTACCCTATGATTCCCAATGATAACCATTCATATCTGTGCGACTTAAAGTCGTATCGACTTCAAAGTAGTCCCTGTACTACTTTGGTCCGACTTTGATGCGAGTTGAGGTCCATAGACCTCAAGTTTACACAGGCATTTCCTGAAATTGTGGCAAAATTGCGTGACTTTTAAGTCATGGCAGTGTGAAAGGGGCCTTACTGTTCCTGTTCTCTCAACTGTGAGACTGTCAGTCTGCTTAAAAACCAAGTTCACCTTTTTGTGACAAAAATTATAAATGCACCTGTTTTTGCAGGAAATGTATTATTTCTTTTTTTCACAGGGCCTGCAGAGCATTGCACCCGCGATCAGTGGGGTCTAACATTGTATGTTTCTTTTGCCTGTGAAAGTCCATTAAACAAAATCAAATGTTAACCAAATCAAAATTTTTAAGTACCTTCAAATGACATTCATAAAGTCCTCAAATGTACTGGGAATTTCATAAAAATGTTGTACTAACGTTTGAAAATCTACTAGTGTGTGACCAGCTTAACACTGACTTAAAATAGTTTATCTATTTGGGTAAGCTGTCGTTTAGCAGAGATGTCACCACATCTACAAAGAGCTACCAGATGAATTGGGAAAACTATATGTAAAAGTAATTTTTAGCTACGTTTTCCTAAAACCTTGTGGAGAAAAAGAACAGCAAGCATGTGAATATGTAGACGTCACATTGAATATTTCTTTTAGCCAAACTTGTGTGCTCACTGAAAGTACACTTTAGTTTCTCTTTACAGATTATTATTATTATTATACAGGATTTATATTGCGCCAACAGTTGCAATACAATTCAATATGGGAGGAACCAGAGAGCCCTGACTGTTACAGTTTACAATCTAGTAGGGAGGGTCAAGTTATACAAAAGGTAATACCGTATATACTCGAGTATAAGCCGAGTTTTTCAGCACATTTTTTTGTGTGCTGAAAATGCCCCCCTCGGCTTATACTCGAGTCACCTTTTTGCGCCTGATCTCCCGGGCACCCCTTCCATAGACTTCCCATGTTAAACGGTCGTTTCTCTAGTGATTTTGGGGACCCGGTACTGGCCGGTCGTAGGTCCCCTGGACCCGGAACTTGGCACACATGTAGCCCCATTTCTCCTCTACAAGTGTGCAAAGTTTGTTGTTCAGGGATCCTACGGCCAGGGAGCACCAATTTTTCAAAGCCGGGCACTCCTTCAATAGACTCCCATGTTAAACGTCAGTCTAGGCATGGGCACAGTGAGGCATGGGCACTGTGAGGGATGCACATGGACACAGTGAGGCAAAGTGAGGCACAGTGAGGCATGCACATGGACACAGTGAGGCATGCACATGGACACAGTGAGGCATGCAGATGGACACCTTAGGCTTATACTCGAGTCAATACGTTTTCCCATTTTTTTTCGTGGTAAAATTAGGTGCCTCGGCTTATATTTGGGTCGGCTTATACTCGAGTATATACGGTAACTGTGGGGAATAAGCTGATGGAGAACGTGGAATCAGAAAGACGTATGGCTTGTTTGCCTCACACTGTTTGTTAAATGGTGTTCCAGGAACCAAGTACTGCTTTTGTCTAGAAAACACAACTGCCCGTGTCAGCTAGGAATTCTACGCTGACGCCTTCAGAAAAGCTGTCTCGCGACTGTCTGTCTACAATGGAATTCTGACTGCCCTGTCTACTTAAAGTGTCCTTTTAAGTAGATGGGGCAGTCAGAATGCTAAATGTTTACTTTGTATTGGCCCAACGGCAACGGTCTGCAATTTTTCTAGTACTATAGATGATGTGTGCGGTTACATTTTTTAGCATGCAATCTGTATGCTCCATATACATAGCTTTTGCTTTGTTAATTGATAATGGTCAAACGTAATGCAATGGTTTTCGATTTTTAGGATATTTTGAATTACTTGTTTTACAGGTATAGCACTTCTCTTTGCAACTTCTTGGTCATGGGAGGTTTTTCACTTCTGTCCAAATCGGCAATGTAAGTTATTTATTTATTTATTGTTTGTTTTTTTAGTACTACACACTTTTATTTTTACTGATTTGATCTTGGGGTTTAGAAACATTTTTTATTTTTCAGCGTCCTAGTTGGTTGACAGATGATTCTCCAAATATATTTTTAATTTGCCATTAGGAAATTTACAAAGTTAAACGCCATAATAAGTTTGTTTGCCCACGTGAAACCAACATGTCAAGCTAAAATGGCTGTACTGCTCTTTTAATCCGATATCTTTAAAAAAAGATTTAGGTAGTCTCTTGACAATCGGTTGCATTTGACAACACTCCTCTGAACATTATTTTGTGACCGGCTATCTGTTTCGGGATTGTACAACAGTAGTAACTCTAATGACAGACGGGACAATTTTCTAGCAATATCAGCCACTTTCTGTTTGTTTTCATTTGTAAAACAATTGAACAGATCAAGGCAACCTACCACCTAGACATTTACAGTGTACAGTAAATCCTTGGTTTGAGAGTAACTTGGTTTGAGAGCGTTTTGCAAGACAATTAACATTTTTTAATACATTTTGACTTGATATACAAGTGATGTCTTGATATAAGATTAGCGTCATGTGACAACCGTGTATAAAAGAGGAGAGGCGCCTCTGAGTATGCAGGCATCCGGGGATGAAGCTGTCCACATAGACCGTCCTCCGCACCACCATTAATGTCTTCCACGAGCGATTCTAGTCTTGCTTTCAGATCGCTCTATTGCAGGGTAGTCTTCCCGGTCACAATTACAGACTGACAGCGGTGAGGACGACGGTCTATGTAAATCGCTTTACCCCGGATCCCTGCATACTTAGACGTGCCTCTTTTAATCATCAACCATGTGAGTTGCTAAATTTTGTACCTTCATTAAATGTAACCATATTGCTACACTTAGAGGCGCCTCTCTTCTCTTTTATACCCTGAAGCTCCTGCTGGATTTTGCTTCTAATCCCCTTGGGGAGGCTGCCATTTGTGGATGGACCTGTTATGGTTACACAACTTATCACATTGCTATAATCTTTTTATATGGACTATAAACTGAAGGACTTATGAACAAATGGTTTTGGAATGAATCATTTGAGTTTCCATTATTTCTTATGGGAAAATTTGCTTTAATATACAAGTGCTTTGGATTACAAGCATGCTTCCGGAACGAATTATGCTCGCAATCCAAGGTTTTACTGTATAGCAATGATGGTGCATCATATGATAGGGATGCTGAAGATGGGGTATTGCCGGAACATGCACCCAGGAATTTAGGAGCAACGCTAGCAATACTTGCCCCGAATGGTTTTTCTCCCCAGAGGATACATCCGCACATGCTGTATTTGACTACCTGTAATGAGGGTCAACACGCTCTGGTGAGTAGGATGCATATATGAATGTCGGTGAGGAGAAGGTGCATTGAGTCACGGGTGTTTCTGATAACAGAAGTGTTTTTGGATCACACAGAGTGTTTATGGGATTTTCATATGTCTGCGATTTTTTTGGAACTTTTATGGAACTTTATTTACTTATCACAATATTTGTTATATGGATGCGCATGCACTTTTTTGAGCGTGGTTAATACATTTTTCAGTTTATCATCGTTGAGCTATTTTTAACGTGTAGCTCTCATTTATAGATATTTTTTGGTATTTTACACATTGCCTTTGCGCAGGTGTCGGCTTATTTACTCATCTACATCTTGTAACCTAGATCAGGTTTGCAAACAGTTCCTAAGTCGTCTGAGCGGAGCCAGATTTGTTAACAAGGCTACGCTGGAGAGGCTGTTGTATGACATCCTTGATCAGCAGTTGGCCTGAGTACCATCAAGTGTCAGCTTTCAGCACTTGCAATCTTGTTCCAGAGACTGCTTTCTTCCCATTCTTTACATCTCCATGAGATCTCCATTTGGTTCTTTCAGATTTTTAGAAAGCCCCTTTTGAACTTTTCAGTTTTCACTCTTACTCACAAGGTTGCGTTCCTTGTTGCCATCACCTCTGCAAGGCATATTTCTGAACTGGAAGCCTTGTCGCACAAGAACTTTCTTTCTCGTACATCACGGGACACAGAGCGACATAGTCATTACTAATGGGTTATATAGATACCGTCAGGTGCTGGCACTGGCAACTTCCAAAACCGGAAGTACCCTCCCCCTATATAAGCCCCTCCCATCCGGGAGCACCTCAGTTTTTTGCCAGTGTCTAAGGTGTTGGCCAAGAAGAAACATGTGTTTTTCACTGAGCTTGCGTACAGGTTCTTTTGGGCCTCAGTAAGCTATTCCGGATCCGACCAAAAAAGCTTCATAGCTAAACGGTCGGTACCCGGGCCTTGCAGAGAAGAGCAAGGTTTTGCCTGTAATGCTTCTCTTAGGAGAGCTGGACCCTGGGATCCAGAGCTCTGGTCATACCCACGACCAAGATGTTTTCTGTGCAGGGTGCTATACAGGTCCAGGGGAGTGGAATCCTTGGGAACCCGGTCCCTGAAGGTTTGATTACAATGCCTGCCGTGATAGGTGAAGTTTGGGCTTCTGTGGACCAAACAAAGTCCTGCGGCGAGGAAAAGGTAAGTGGGGGCCCTCAGGAACTTGGTTCTATTGAGGGACCCCCAAGCCTATTTTGTCTTTCTGCCTGTTACCTAAGGTATTCCCGCTAATATTCTGTGTATGCCTGTTACTACTGAGAAAATGTAAAAATTTTAATAGTAGGCAAGAAAAAAAAAAAAAAAAGTAAGACCGCGGTACCTGTGTTAGACACTAGAGGCCGCTATGGTTCTTTTTCTTGTAATGTGGATTTTTTTCTTCCAGAATCAAATCCAGGCAGTTGGTATGTTCTCTGCTGGGAAGCTGTCTCCTCTGCCCTGTTGCTGCGCTCATCCATCCCCGGGCCCTGCGGCAAAGGGGGCCCTGGCTCCCATCTAGCTCCTTATTGTTTTTAAAAAAGGGCGCCGAAGGCGCACGTGCCCGCGCGCGTGCGCGTGCACGCGCCTCTATTCATAGAGGCGATCTGAAAAAAGGGGCGGAGCGGGTGGATGACGCTCAGGTGTGCGCCGCGGCGCTACTGCGCATGTGCGGGCGTCCAGCGTGTTTTAAAGCACATTATAGCTGGCTATTGAATGCACAGACAGAGCTAGCAACAGATAAAGGCACACAGAGGCGGTTGATGCAGGCATCCCCTAGAAAGGCACTTTAGTAGACACCAACTGTGATATAGCAGCAATTGTGCTAGACTATTCTCAGTAAAAGTGGTGTATTACGGCTGGAATACCTCAGCTTTAGGCTTAAGAATATGCCGTCCAGAAGCTCCGGAACTGAATCTTCCAGGAAGCGAAGGGGGTCTCATCGGGCTCTGAGGTGGGCATGCTTCTGCTGCACCAGTCTCCCCTGAAGTTCAGAGGTAAGTGACCATAGAGACCCCGCAGGGGTACTTGGTACTGTGGCTGTCCTCAGTCACCTGCTCCTGTGTATGTAACAGAGGAGGTTTTTTCCTCAGCTCTGGGAGGATTAGAGAGAGATTGTCAACATTGATCGCTGCCTCCCTGTCAGGGAAAGCACGCCGATCTCCGTCTCCTCCTTCAGAGTGCCTGTTAGCAGAGCAACAGTCCCATACAGGGATCGACCTGACCTGAAGGGGATCAGGATGAGGTTGATTCTGTTATAGAGGAATCAACAGTGGAGGAACCTTTCTCAGCAGCTCAAGCTGAAAGATTATGGGTTCAGTCTCTGACTAACATGGTCCGATCGGCATTTAAAAATGCACCTTGCGGAACCATCAACCACTACTGTATCCTCGTTGGGGTCGCTAGAAGCCCCCAGACTGTCTGTTCTTTTCCACTTCACCCTTTTACTGAAAGGGCTTATTTACCAGGATTGGGAACGTCCTGAGAAAATATTATTCCCCCAAGAGATTTCCGGTGGTCTATCCCATGGAGGATAAGTTCATAAAAAAAAAAAAAAAAATGGAAGGTCCCTACAGTGGACGCAGCCATCTCTTGTATGTATAAATCACTGACATGTCCAGTGGATAATGTCCAAATGTTCAAGAACCCAATAGATAAAAGATTGGAGTCCTTATGAAAGTCTGCTTCTTTCTACAGCAAGCTTGGTGACACAACCAGCAGTAGCAGCTATTGGGGTCTGCTAAGCAGTGAAGGATCAGTTAAAACAGGTCTTGAGGGACTTGACAGATCAGCAGGCCTTGCCCTAGCTGATCTACCTAGAGCCTTAGGCTTTGCGGTTGACGCCATAAAGGATTCAGTCCATCAGGCCTCCCGCCTTACGCTGTCTAGAGAACATATGCGTAGGCTTCTATGGCTCAAAAACTGGTCTGCTGAAGCTCCCTGTAAGGAATGGCTGGTTAGCGTCCCATTTCATGGTGAACGCTTATTCAGGGAAAACCTGGACAAATATATCCAGAAAATTTCCAGCGGTAAAAATACGCTCTTGCCGGTTAAAAGCAGAGTTAGAGGTCCCTCTTTAAGAGGCCTGCTTCTCCAGTCCCTGGGGCATCGGCTGTGTAACAGTTCCGACGGCCTCCTCGGTCAATTCCCGGGGGTAAAAAACAGGGACAATAGCAGGGTAATGAGAAACCCTGGGTCAGGGGAGGTACAAAACCTCCCCCAAAGTTAAATTCATTGAAGGGTTGCCCCCACTCAGTCGGGTGGGGGGAGGACTCCAGTTGTTCACAAGAGACCTGGCGGGACGCGATCAAGACAGATAGGTGCTCTCCGCAGTATGTTGGGGATACAGATTGGAGTTAAGAGACTCTCCTCCTTCCCATTTTTGAGGTCAAACGTGCCAAGGGATCCCCGGAAGAGAGAGTCCCTCCTGTTGGCACTAGAACAACTATTGCTCCAAGGAGTAATTATGGAGGTTCCCCTGGAAGAATGAGGGTTCGGGTTTTACTCAAACCTCTCTACAGTCCCGAAGCAAACGCGGACGGGAGGCCCATATTAATTATAAAAGGGCTATACAAATTCCTGTATATCAGGACTTTCCGATGAAGTCGATCCGATCGGTGGCCACTGCCCTACAAGGGGAGGATTGGTTAGCCGCGATCGACATCAAAGATGCTTATTTGCACATTCCCATCTTTCCAGTCTACCAAAAGTTTCTACGCTTTGCAGTAGAAGGGCGCCATTTTCAGTTCAGAGCCTTACCCTTCGGTTTGGCCACAGCACCACGAGTGTTTACAAAAATTCTGGCCCTTTATTGGCCAATCTAAGAACACAAGGTGTAATGATAATGGCATATCTAGATGACTTGTTGCTGATAGACCACTCAGTGAAAAAACTAGACGTGGTCGTTCACAAGACAATCAAGTATCTGGAATCTCACGGTTGGATTATCAACCGAGAAAAGTCTGGAATACTTGGGGCTAAGGTTGGATTCAGGCCAGAGAAAAATATTCTTGCCTCGAGGAAAGGTGTTGTCTTTGAAAGATTTGATCCACTTAGTGGGTACAAAAAAGACAGCCGTCCATACGCCTATGCATAAGGCTGCTGGGAAAAATGGTGGCATCATTCGAAGCAGTACCCTACGGTCAATTCCATTCAAGGAATTTGCAGGGGGCCATACTGTCAGCCTGGAACAAAAAAGTTCAGGCCCTAGACTTACAATGTCCTTGTCCCCTTCCGTTCGCAAGAGCCTCTGTTAGTGGTTGGTTCCCCAGAATCTGGAAAAAGGGAAATCCTTCAGTCTGATTTCTTGGAAGGTGGTCACTACAGATGCCAGCCTTATAGGCTGGGGAGCAGTACTGGAGCAATAGTCTCTCCAGGGCAGATGGTCGGATGCAGAAAAGGCCCTGCCCATCAATCTCTTAGAGATACGAGCAGCCCGGTATGCCCTAGTAGCATGGACATCCAAACTCCAAGGGTCCCCTGTCAGAATTCAATCAGACAATGCCACAGCAGTGGCATATATCAATCATCAGGGGGGCACCAGGAGTCGTGCAGCCCAGAGGGAAGTAAATTACATCCTGAAATGGGCAGAAAAATATGTCCCAGCCATATCTGCGGTATTCATTCCAGGAGTGGAGAATTGGAAGGCGGACTTTCTAAGTCGCCAGCAATTATGCCCAGAGGAAGGGTCCCTTCACCCTAAGGTTTTCTGGACAATATGTCAGCGGTGGGGAACATCGGATGTAGATCTTCTAGCATCCAGATTCAACGCAAAGGGGGACAGGTTTGTCTCTCGGACAAGGGATCCCCTAGCTTGCGGCTCGGATGCCCTAGTGTTCCCTTGGGATCAGTTCAAGCTGATATATGCATTCACACCGCCACAATGGTTACCTCGATTACTCCGCAGAATCAGGGTAGAAAAGAAACCAGTGATTCCGGTGGCTCCAGCGTGGCCCCGAAGAGCGTGGTACGCGGAGATTGTAAAATTTCAGTGGGGAGTCCTTGGACTCTCCCACGTCGTCCGGACCTGCTTTCGCAAGGACCGATATACCACCCTTCCTTACCAGCCCTAGGTTTGACGGCCTGGCTATGGAAGCCCACATTCTAAAAAAGAGAGGGCTCTCTAATCCTGTGGTATCTACCATGATCAATGCCAGGAAGCCGGTATCCAGGCAGATCTAATATAGAATCTGGAAGGCGTACATCGCGTGGTGTGAGGCCAAGAAATGCCATCCACATAAGTACGTAATAGGTAGGATTCTGGACTTCCTACAATGGGCTGTAGATAGGAAGCTTGCCTTGAGTACTATCAAGGGTCAAATTTCGGCCTTGTCAATATTTTTTCAAAGGCCCTTGGCTTCGCATTCACTAGTCAAAGCCTTTATACAAGGAGTGATGCGTATTAGTCCTCCGGTTAATATTCCCATATGTCCATGGGATCTAAACTTGGTTCTGTCGGTTCTACGGAAACAACCATTTGGACCATTACAGCATATTTCTTTGGTGCTTCTCACCAGGAAATTGATTTTTCTAGTAGCCACTTGTTCGGCTAAAAGAGTGTCGGAATTAGCAGCTATGTCCTGTAAGGAGCCATATCTGGTTATCCATAAGGATAGAGTAGTGTTACGTCCTCATCCAGCCTTTCTTCCTAAGGTGGTATCGAGGTTTCATTTGAACCAAGATGTGGTTCTTCCTTCTTTTTTCCCCAAACCTACTTCGGTAGAGGAAAAGTTATTGCATTCTTTGGATGTAGTAAGAGCAGTTAAAGCTTATCTAAAGGCCACTGCTCAGATTCGCAGAACGGATACTTTGTTTATTCTGCCGGAAGGCCCCAGAAAGGGTCAGGCAGCGTCAAAATCTACTTTAGCCAAGTGGATTCGACAGGTCATAATACAAGCCTATGGCTTGAGAAGGAGACCGCCTCCGTTCAAAGTTAGAGCGCACTCCACGAGAGCAGTTGGAACTTCATGGGCAGTGCATCACCAGGCCTCCCTGGCTCAAATCTGTAAGGCCGCAACATGGTCTTCAGTACACACGTTTACTAGGTTCTACCAGGTGGACGTTAGAAGTCAGGAGGATGTCGCCTTTGGGCGCAGTGTGTTGCAGGCCGCAAAAGATTCTCATATCTGATAGCGCTCAGCTTATATATGGTGTATCCCCCCCCTCATTGGGCATTGCTTTAGGACATCCCATTAGTAATGACTATGTCGCTCTGTGTCCCGTGATGTACGAGAAAGAAAATAGGATTTTTATAACAGCTTACCTGTAAAATCCTTTTCTTGGAGTACATCACGGGACACAGAGCTCCCGCCCCTCTTTAGGGACACTTATTGCTTTGCTACAAAACTGAGGTGCTCCCGGATGGGAGGGGCTTATATAGGGGAGGGTACTTCCGGTTTTGGAAGTTGCCAGTGCCAGCACCTGACGGTATCTATATAACCCATTAGTAATGACTATGTCGCTCTGTGTCCCGTAATGTACTCCAAGAAAAGGATTTTACAGGTAAGCTGTTATAAAAATCCTATTTTTTTTGGTCCTACTTAAAAACAAGGTGCTGTTGAGACCCAGAGCCTCCTTCCTTTTCAAGGTGGTTTTGGCCTTTCATCTCCAGGAAGATATTGTTATTCTGCCCTTCTGTTCAGCTCTAGTGCATTAAAGGGAAATTTCTCTCCATTGTCTGCATAAAGTACATTAGTGTACATTTACTTGTAAAAATAAATTAGACTCCCATGGACTGGCGTGTAGATTGCCACCATCCCTAGTGAATCAACAAATGGATTTACCTAAAAAAATAGCATTTTGTGGGCAATAAATTAAATTTGAAAAGGATATAGAAAAAATATATTTTTCTGTAATAAATATATTTTTCTATATCCTTTTCAAATTTATTTTATTGCCCACAAAATCCAATTTTTTTAGGTAAATCCATTTGTTGAGTGTACATTTACTTGACTTGATTTATCTCACAGCAACTACTTCTATTTCAAAAACTGATTCTTCTCTTTATCATCTCTGATGGTCCCTGTGAGAGGGAACTTGCCTCCTGTTCCACCATTTTGCAGTGGCTCTTATGCTCTTAAGCAGGGGTCTCCAAACTGCGGCCCTTTGCTTGCCTTTTTCTTTCTCGTACATCACGGGACACAGAGCGACATAGTCATTACTAATGGGTTATATAGATACCGTCAGGTGCTGGCACTGGCAACTTCCAAAACCGGAAGTACCCTCCCCTATATAAGCCCCTCCCATCCGGGAGCACCTCAGTTTTTTGCCAGTGTCTAAGGTGTTGGCCAAGAATGGAGGTTCCCCTGGAAGAATGAGGGTTCGGGTTTTACTCAAACCTCTTTACAGTCCCGAAGCAAACGCGGACGGGAGGCCCATATTAATTCTAAAAGGGCTATACAAATTCCTGTATATCAGGACTTTCCGAGGGAGTCGATCCGATCGGTGGCCACTGCCCTACAAGGGGAGGATTGGTTAGCCGCGATCGACATCAAAGATGCTTATTTGCACATTCCCATCTTTCCAGTCCACCAAAAATTTCTACGCTTTGCAGTAGAAAGGCGCCATTTTCAGTTCAGAGCCTTACCCTTCGGTTTGGCCACAGCACCACGAGTGTTTACAAAAATTCTGGCCCCTTATTGGCCAATCTAAGAACACAAGGTGTAATGATAATGGCATATCTGGATGACTTATTGCTGATAGACCACTCAGTGAAAAAACTAGACGTGGTCGTTCACAAGACAATCAAGTATCTGGAATCTCACGGTTGGATTATCAACCGAGACAAGTCAGCCCTAAAAACCAGTCAAAAGTCTGGAATACTTGGGGCTAAGGTTGGATTCAGGCCAGAGAAAAATATTCTTGCCTCGAGGAAAGGTGTTGTCTTTGAAAGATTTGATCCACTTAGTGGGTACAAAAAAGACAGCCGTCCATACGCCTGTATATGAGGCTGCTGGGAAAATTGGTGGCATCATTCGAAGCAGTACCCTACGGTCAATTCCATTCAAGGAATTTGCAAGGGGCCATACTGTCAGCCTGGAACAAAAAAGTTCAGGCCCTAGACTTACAATGTCCTTGTCCCCTTCCGTTCGCAAGAGCCTCCGTTGGTGGTTGGTTCCCCAGAATCTGGAAAAAAGGAAATCCTTCAGTCCGATTTCTTGGAAGGTGGTCACTACAGATGCCAGCCTTATAGGCTGGGGAGCAGTACTGTAGCAATAGTCTCTCCAGGGCAGATGGTCGGATGCAGAAAAGGCCCTGCCCATCAATCTCTTAGAGATACGAGCAGCCCGGTATGCCCTAGTAGCATGGACATCCAAACTCCAAGGGTCCCCTGTCAGAATTCAATCAGACAATGCCACAGCAGTGGCATATATCAATCATCAGGGGGGCACCAGGAGTCGTGCAGCCCAGAGGGAAGTAAATTACATCCTGAAATGGGCAGAAAAATATGTCCCAGCCATATCTGCGGTATTCATTCCAGGAGTGGAGAATTGGAAGGCGGACTTTCTAAGTCGCCAGCAATTAGGCCCAGAGGAAGGGTCCCTTCACCCCGAGGTTTTCTGGACAATATGTCAGCGGTGGGGAACATCGGATGTAGATCTTCTAGCATCCAGATTCAACGCAAAGGGGGACAGGTTTGTCTCTCGGACAAGGGATCCCCTAGCTTGCGGCTCGGATGCCCTAGTGTTCCCTTGGGATCAGTTCAAGCTGATATATGCATTCACACCGCCACAATGGTTACCTCGATTACTCCGCAGAATCAGGGTAGAAAAGAAACAGTGATTCCGGTGGCTCCAGCGTGGCCCCGAAGAGCGTGGTACGCGGAGATTGTAAAAATGTCTGTGGGGAGTCCTTGGACCCTCCCACATCGTCCGGACCTGCTTTCGCAGGGACCGATATACCACCCTTCCTTACCAGCCCTAGGTTTGACGGCCTGGCTATTGAAGCCCACATTCTAAAAAAGAGAGGGCTCTCTAATGCTGTGGTGTCTACCATGATCAATGCCAGGAAACCGGTATCCAGGCAGATCTACTATAGAATCTGGAAGGCGTACATCGCCTGGTGTGAGGCCAGGAAATGGCATCCACGTAAATACGTAATAGGTAGGATTCTGGACTTCCTACAATGGGCTGTAGATAGGAAGCTTGCCTTGAGTACTATCAAGGGTCAGATTTCGGCCTTGTCAATATTTTTTCAAAGGCCCTTGGCTTCGCATTCACTAGTCAAAGCCTTTATACAAGGAGTGATGCGTATTAGTCCTCCGATTAATATTCCCATATGTCCATGGGATCTAAACTTGGTTCTGTCGGTTCTACAGAAACAACCATTTGAACCATTACAGCATATTTCCTTGGTTCTTCTCACCAGGAAATTGATTTTTCTAGTAGCCATTTGTTCGGCTAAAAGAGTATCGGAATTAGCAGCTATGTCCTGTAAGGAGCCATATCTGGTTATCCATAAGGACAGAGTAGTGTTACGTCCTCATCCAGCCTTTCTTTCTAAGGTGGTATCGAGTTTTCATTTGAACCAAGATGTGGTTCTTCCTTCTTTTTTCCCCAAACCTACTTCGGTAGAGGAAAAGTTATTGCATTCTTTGGATGTAGTAAGAGCAGTTAAAGCTTATCTAAAAGCCACTGCTCAGATTCGCAGAACGGATACTTTGTTTATTCTGCCGGAAGGCCCCAGAAAGGGTCAGGCAGCGTCAAAATCTACTTTAGCCAAGTGGATTCGACAGGTCATAATACAAGCCTATGGCTTGAGAAGTAGACCGCCTCCGTTCAAAGTTAGGGCGCACTCCACGAGAGCAGTTGGAACTTCATGGGCAGTGCATCACCAGGCCTCCCTGGCTCAAATCTGTAAGGCCGCAACATGGTCTTCGGTACACACGTTTACTAGGTTCTACCAGGTGGACGTTAGAAGTCAGGAGGATGTCGCCTTTGGGCGCAGTGTGTTGCAGGCCGCAAAAGATCCTCATGTCTGATAGCGCTCAGCTTATATATGGTGTATCCCCCCCCCTCATTTGGCATTGCTTTAGGACATCCCATTAGTAATGACTATGTCGCTCTGTGTCCCGTGATGTACGAGAAAGAAAATAGGATTTTTATAACAGCTTACCTGTAAAATCCTTTTCTTGGAGTACATCACGGGACACAGAGCTCCCGCCCCTCTTTAGGGACACTTATTGCTTTGCTACAAAACTGAGGTGCTCCCGGATGGGAGGGGCTTATATAGGGGAGGGTACTTCCGGTTTTGGAAGTTGCCAGTGCCAGCACCTGACGGTATCTATATAACCCATTAGTAATGACTATGTCGCTCTGTGTCCCGTAATGTACTCCAAGAAAAGGATTTTACAGGTAAGCTGTTATAAAAATCCTATTATCCGGCCCTTGGGGCACTATTCCATCCACTGACACCAACAATGGCGAATCATTTTTATTGCTGAAACCACCAATGGGGCACTATTCATCCAACTTGCACTATCAAAAGGGTACAATTCCTTCTATTGACACCATCAATGGGGCACTAGTCCTCCCACTGACACCAATGGAATGGTATTGTTTACCCCCTCTCGACATTTTCTACTCCCAATGGCCCTAGTCCGGCCCTCCTAAAGTCTGAAGGACAGTAAACTGGCCCTTTGTTTAGAAAGTTTGGAGACCCCTGCTCTTAAGCATAAGGTTCCACCCTTTTATATTAGGTTGCACTCATATCTGGGAGTGATTCTTGGGGTTTTCAGCATCAGGCTACTTTTTCCCAAATTGGCAAGCTGCCACCTGTTCTTTTCTTCACACGTTCTTTAAGTTTTACCAGGTGGATGCTTAAAGTAGTTGTAAACCACTCGGTTTGCTCCATTGACACAGACAGCGAGACTCAGCCCCGCCCCCCCCCCGTGTCACAGAATTTTATTGACAACAGCGGGAGCCAATGGCTTCTGCTGCTATCAATCAGTCCAATGAGGAGAGAGACAGCGTCTGGAGTCTCTGCACATCGCTGGATCGGGTTCAGGTAAGAATAAGGGGGGGGGGGGGGGTCATGAGGCCTGCAATATCAATGCATTAAGGTGAAATAGAGAATATACTTGAGTTGTTCAACAGCAAACTGCCAGTCCACGTCCATTTCCAATGCCCTGAGGAGGGGGGGGGCTTCCTCATCCACAGGGCAAATGAGTGCAGCGTAATCAGCCAAAGGTCCATGGTGAAGTGGTTGAAAGCTTGTGAAAATGGATTCAAAAGGTGTAGGGTCCAGAACCCTGCTTTGGAGCACGGGGGATAGAGGAAAGAGTCTGATCTGGCACACCTGCCAGAATTGCAAGGCAGGGTCATATATTTGCATTTTTATACTAGCCTAAAGCCCCGTACACACGGTCGGACTTCCATCTGACTTTTCCGTGGTTTTGTGTCCGAACGGAGTTGGTTGGGAACACCCATAGCATACGCACGCTCGGACTTTTCTGCAAACTTTCTTAAAACTTCTTATAACATCACGTGTTTTTTTTGCTCTTTTCTGATCTTTACTGCCACCCTTTGGTCAACTTCTGCTATTGTTGGTTGATTTTAACATTAGTTGTTTTGTACACACGGTCGGACTTTGCTCCATCTGACTTTTGTTGGGCAAAAGTTTGTCCGTTTGCAGACTCAACTTTTGTTCGATGAAATCCAAAACCAAACGACAAAAAGTTTGTCCGATGGAGCGTACACACGGTCGGATTGTTGGTCCAACTTGCTCAAAACGAAGTTTGTTGGGCAAAAGTCCGACCGTGTGTACGGGGCTTTAAAATCCCTTTCTTGGTGTTTATTAAGGGGCACAGGTCCCAGCCCTCTGTATCTTGCTATTGGAATCGTCTTTCTACACAGCTGAGGCATGTTGAAGGGGGAGTACATGTAATGTTAATAAGGATGAGCTCTGGCGTGTTCGCATAGCCCACGTGCAGAGCCCGCCAGGAAGTCAGCACTGCGCTGCGCTAATCACAGGCAGTGAGACATTGTCCTGATGCGTGGCTGCAGAGATCGGGAAATGTCTCACTGCCTGTGATTAGCGCAGTGCCGACTTCCTGGCGGGCTCTGCACGTGGGGTGTGCGAACACCTCATCCTTAATTGTTAATACATGTTTTTTAAAAGTAGCATTTTACATAGTAATTTTTTCCTGAGTATTTAGATTTTGATTTGGTTGTAATTTCAGGGAGTTCTTCACTAAGAACCAAGAGCTTTTGCAGAATCTCTGCTATATAAAGGATGAGGGCACTACAATTCCTGAAACTCTTAGTAGCCTCTTCTTTTCACCAATAATCCGACTGCATGATTATGCCAGATTGCTGCTCAAATTGGCCATGTGCTTTGAAGTGGTAAGTGCTTGTCTTTTTTTTTATTTAATTTTTTTTATGTACAGTAATGTGTTAATAAAAATAAAATAAATGCTGAGGGTTTAATACTACTTTAATACTTTGTTTTGTTTTATGTGTCAGTCATCAACAGAATACAAGAAGCTGCAAGACTGCAGCACTAACTATGATGCTTTAGCACTTGGCCTTAACCGGAAGAAGAAAGAAGCTGAGTATACTTTGGGATTCTGGAAGACGTTTCCAGGAAAAATGACAGTATGTATACATCCTTAGGCCTTAACATTTCAAACTGAATTTATAGAAAAAGACACTAGCAGAGATTCCCTTTAGTGCACATTTCATGTCAGAATGATCAATAGATTCTTGGATCTAGGCAGGGGAAATTACAAGCAAAGCTCAACCTTTCCTGTAAAGGTTAACCTCGATTGCTTTCTATTCATCTTTGAGACCATCCATTACATTAAAGGACCAATTTAAAAAAAATGAGGCTAAAGATGGCTTTTAAATTAATCTGTCGCCTTGTCCAGTAATCGTCCCATTAAAGCGTATCTAAACAGATAAACAAAAATGTAATTCAGCTTACCAGTCCATAGAAGTGGTGGCTGCATTGTGTTTTTTTTTTTTTTTTTTTTTCAGCCTTTTACTTTTGCATCTTGTAGCCCTGAAAATAGCCGCACTTCCTGTATTGTGTCTTAATTTATTTTCTCCACTGTCCTCTGTGAAGCCATGGTAGTCACATAGGGTGGACGTCATATAGGTCTGCATTTTGTTCCTCTCCTTTACAGGGTGGATTGATAAGAATGTCTGTGCCTTCTTTTAAGCTCAAAGCAAGTGACCAATAACTAAGCTCACAGCAAGTGACCAATAACTAAGCTCACAGTAAGCGACCAATAACTAAGCTCACAGTAAGCGACCAATAACTAAGCTCACAGTAAGCGACCAATAACTAAGCTCACAGTAAGTGACCAATAACTAAGCTCACAGTAAGTGACCAATAACTAAGCTCACAGTAAGCGACCAATAACTAAGCTCACAGTAAGTGACCAATAACTAAGCTCACAGTAAGTGACCAATAACTAAGCTCACAGTAAGTGACCAATAACTAAGCTCTCACAGTAAGCGACCAATAACTAAGCTCACAGTAAGCGACCAATAACTAAGCTCACAGTAAGCGACCAATAACTAAGCTCACAGTAAGCGACCAATAACTAAGCTCACAGTAAGCGACCAATAACTAAGCTCACAGTAAGTGACCAATAACTAAGCTCACAGTAAGTGACCAATAACTAAGCTCATAGTAAGCGACCAATAACTAAGCTCACAGTAAGCGACCAATAACTAAGCTCATAGTAAGGGACCAATAACTAAGCTCACAGTAAGGGACCAATAACTAAGCTCACAGTAAGTGACCAATAACTAAGCTCACAGCAAGCGACCAATAACTAAGCTCACAGTAAGCGACCAATAACTAAGCTCACAGCACGCGACCAATAACTAAGCTCACAGTAAGCGACCAATAACTAAGCTCACAGCAAGTGACCAATAACTAAGCTCACAGTAAGCGACCAATAACTAAGCTCACAGTAAGCGACCAATAACTAAGCTCACAGTAAGCGACCAATAACTAAGCTTACAGCAAGTGACCAATAACTAAGCTCACAGTAAGCGACCAACAACTAAGCTCACAGTAAGTGACCAATAACTAAGCTCACAGTAAGTGACCAATAACTAAGCTCACAGTAAGCGACCAATAACTAAGCTCACAGTAAGTGACCAATAACTATGCTCACAGTAAGTGACCAATAACTAAGCTCACAGTAAGCGACCAATAACTAAGCTCACAGTAAGTGACCAATAACTAAGCTCACAGTAAGTGACCAATAACTAAGCTCTCACAGTAAGCGACCAATAACTAAGCTCACAGTAAGCGACCAAAAACTAAGCTCTCACAGTAAGCGACCAATAACTAAGCTCACAATAAGCGACCAATAACTAAGCTCACAGCAAGCGACCAATAACTAAGCTCACAGCAAGCGACCAATAACTAAGCTCACAGCAAGCGACCAATAACTAAGCTCACAGCAAGCGACCAATAACTAAGCTCACAGTAAGCGACCAATAACTAAGCTCACAGTAAGCAACCAATAACTAAGCTCACAGCAAGCGACCAATAACTAAGCTCACAGTAAGCGACCATTAACTAAGCTCACAGTAAGTGACCAATAACTAAGCTCACAGTAAGTGACCAATAACTAAGCTCACAGTAAGGGACCAATAACTAAGCTCACAGTAAGTGACCAATAACTAAGCTCACAGTAAGTGACCAATAACTAAGCTCACAGTAAGGGACCAATAACTAAGCTCACAGTAAGGGACCAATAACTAAGCTCACAGTAAGGGACCAATAACTAAGCTCACAGTAAGGGACCAATAACTAAGCTCACAGTAAGGGACCAATAACTAAGCTCACAGTAAGGGACCAATAACTAAGCTCACAGTAAGGGACCAATAACTAAGCTCACAGTAAGGGACCAATAACTAAGCTCACAGTAAGGGACCAATAACTAAGCTCACAGTAAGGGACCAATAACTAAGCTCACAGTAAGGGACCAATAACTAAGCTCACAGTAAGGGACCAATAACTAGGCTCACAGTAAGGGACCAATAACTAAGCTCACAGCAAGCGACCAATAACTAAGCTCACAGTAAGGGACCAATAACTAAGCTCACAGTAAATGACAAGAACACTGCATTTTTGGCAAGATTAAAGTAGAAGTTCAGCCTGAAACTAACTCTAAATCTACTGGCAGCCACATTCTAAGACTAATCTTTCTATTGTTTACAAACGGTTTATTGAAAACTAAGTCTCAATACAATTTAACTATACATTGGTAAGAGGTACATATATAAAGATGGGTGCAAAAAACATCAGCATAATGTATAGGTAGCAGTGGTATAAGAGGGAGGGATACAAATATTGGGATGTATAACTTTAATCATTGATAAGACATTATAGAGGTATAAAGACCTTGTGGATTTGTTTATTGATAAAAAAAATAAACATTAGCATATTATATAGTTCAATGAACCAACAGAGATCCCAAGGTTTCCATTTTTTATCATATGTGTCCGTAGTATCGAATAAAGTGTGATGAATATGTTCTGATAGTTTGATGGCCAGCATGCGATTCATAATTTGAGACCATGGCACAGTAGAGGAACGCCAGTTAAGAGCTATAGCCCAGTGTATGGAGCTGAACATTGTGTGTATTAGCCTGGTATGTGCTATAGAAATATCTGGAATAGGATAGAAAAGGAGGCACATTTTAGATGTCAGTTCAATTCTACCTATTATTTGTTCTATTTTGATTTTAGCTTGTTGCCATGTAGTTTTAAGGTGTGTACAATCCCAGAATGTGTGTATAGGGAGCCTTGTACTGGGCATCCTCTAAAGCATAGGGGAGAGGTTGTTGGATAGAATGAGTGAGTTGATTCTGTCTGGGGTGAGGTACCACCTATACTGAAGTTTGATGGCGGATTCCCTGATGGAGGCTGTCTTGGTGCATTTTTGTAAACTATTAATCATAATGTCCCATTGTTTATAGAGAAGGATTCATTCAAGTCTGACTCCCACTGGAACATTTGATGTGTTTTGTCAGGTGTGTTGTGTTCATTTAAGCTTTTATAAATTCTGGATATTAAACCCCTATCGCGAGGTGAAATAAGACAAATTTGTTCAAATATCGAGTGAGAAGTATTTTTGGTAGAAAAGCTTGATGTTGTTGTAGTTGGAGAGTTCAGTTTCTTTAAGTTAATCGTTCTAACCCTGTAAAGCAAAAATCACTATACAATACCTTATGTGCAGCCGATCCGCTCCTGTCTCCAGCGGCAGATGCTGTGTGGAAGAGACAGCCGACAATGGCTGGGAAGTGACATCACCCATAGACTTACTATGGGACTTCCGTTGTCGCCTGCCGCTTCTGCACATGCCTACATAGAGAAGCCGCCGCTGACAGCTCAGCGTGGGACCGGACCGGATTGACTGTAGAAAAGGTATGTATAGCGTTTTTTTTTTTTTTTTTTTTTGCTTCACAGGGTTAAATTAGTCCAGGGCTCGACAATCCCCGGGCGCCAGGTTGCAAATGGCGCCTGGGGCAGTACAGCTGAGGTTACCTGTATCTCCATGCGCCCCCGCGTGATCACGTGATCTTGTCGGGCTGCGCCGGCCGGTAATTTAGGCCGCGGCCTTCTGCAGGCCTAGGCTTCATTCTGTAATCTGGCGCCATCTTGTGGTGGCCGTTGGTATGACAAGACAACCAGCAATGCTTGCCTGTTTCACTGCCCGCCCATCTCCTTCCCTTTACATAGAAGTTAACCCCCAAACATTATATTTTTTTTTTTTATTCTAACACCCTAGAGAATAAAATGGCGGTCGTTGCAATACTTTCTGTCACACCGTATTTGCGCAGCGGTCTTACAAGCGCACTTTTTTGAGGAAAAAAATACACTTTTTTAAATTAAAAAATAAGACAACAGTAAAGTTAGCCGAATTTTTTTTTATATTGTGAAAGATAATGTTACGCTGAGTAAATTTGATACCCAACATGTCACGCTTCAAAATTGCGTCCGCTCGTGGAATGGCGACAAACTTTTACCCTTTAAAATCTCCATAGGCGACATTTAAAAAATTCTACAGGTTGCATGTTTTGAGTTACAGAGGATGTCTAGGGCTAGAATTATTGCTCTCGCTCTACCGATCGCGGCAATACCTCACATGTGTGGTTTAAACACTGCTTTCATATGCGGGCACTACTCACGTATGCGTTCGCTTCTGCACGCATTGGTCATTAAAAAAAATAAACTGGCTCCTAACTTTTTTAGCTGGCTCCTAGATTCCAAGCAAATTTGTCAAGCCCTGGATTAAATAATGCAGCGTACGGACGATCGGACATTTTGACAACAAATGTTCAATGGGAGCTTGTTGTCGGAAATTCCGACCGTGTGTAGGCTCCATCGGACATTTTCTGTCGGAATTTCCAACAACAAAAATTTGAGAGCTTGTCAAATTTTCCGACAACAAAATCCGTTCTCGTAAATTCCGATCGTGTGTAGCCAATTCCGACGCACAAAATTCCACGGATGCTCTGAATCAAGTACGAGACGGGAGCGCTCGGTCTGGTAAAACTAGCGTTCGTAATGGAGATGGCACATTCGCCACGCTGTAACGGACTGAAAAGCGCAAATCGTCTCTCTCACCAAACTTCTACTAACACGACTGGTATTGAACTTCCCTTTAATAGTGCCGTCGTACATCTTGTACCTCACCACGTTCTTGGCGTTCGGAATTTCCGACAATATTTGTGTGACGTGTGTATGCAAGACAAGTTTGAGCCAACATCCGTTGGAAAAAAATCCACGGTTTTGTTGTCGGAATGTCCGATCGTGTGTACGCGGCATTAGAATGTGGCTGCCAGTAGATTTAGAGATTGTTCGTTTTAGGCTGAACTTCTACTTATGTTTTGTTCTGTACTTGGCAAAAAATTTCTTACCCTGAAAAATGAAAATGAATGGGGCCACAGCGTCTAAGTAAGGCACATTTTTGTTTTGGATGTGGAAAAGCATTGAGGACTCGTTCACATGTGAAGTAGTCCTTGTCGCTTTTCTGAGGAGTTTGACTGGCAGGGAGGAGGCAGTATGTCGTCTCCTCACTATCTAATTTTACCCTGAAAATGTTGCGCCACTGCGCCGCAATCGCCTGCATTGCATGTGGTTGTGGAGCAGTTACAGCACAGCACCATAGAATTGCATGGGACAAGTTTGACGCCATTAATGCCCACCAAATGCGGAATACTGTTAAATTTGTCCTGCAGCGCACAGCATCACGGCTGCATGTCCTCATTTAGGCACTTGTATTTACCGTCCCCCTAGCTGCACGTGTGAATAAACCCTAAGCCCTGGTTCACACTGGTGCGATTTGACGTGTCAAATCGGCGATATTTGCAGCAAATTGCGGGCAATAGCACCGTCCTAATCGGTGCGACGCTGCATCGATTTCAAAAAGTAGTTTCTGTACTACTTTCTTTCTCGTACATCACGGGACACAGAGCGACAGTCATTACTATGTGGGTTATATAGATACCTTCAGGTGCTGGCACTGGCAACTTCCAAAACCGGAAGTACCCTCCCCTATATAAGCCCCTCCCATCCGGGAGTACCTCAGTTTTTTGCCAGTGTCTAAGGTGTTGGCCAAGAAGTAACATGTGTTTTTCACTGAGCTTGCGTACAGGTTCTTTTGGGCCTCAGTAAGCTATTCCGGATCCGACCAAAAAAGCTTCATAGCTAAACGGTCGGTACCCGGGCCTTGCAAGAGAAGAGCAAGGTTTTGCCTGTAATGCCTCTCTTAGGAGGGCTGGACCCTGGGATCCAGAGCTCTGGTCATACCCACGACCAAGATGTTTTCTGTGCAGGGTGCTATACAGGTCCAGGGGAGTGGAATCCTTGGGAACCCGGTCCCTGAAGGTTTGATTACAATGCCTGCCGTGATAGGTGAAGTTTGGGCTTCTGTGGACCAAACAGAGTCCTGCGGCGAGGAAAAGGTAAGTGGGGGCCCTCAGGAACTTGGTTCTATTGGGGGACCCCCAAGCCTATTTTGTCTTTCTGCCTGTTACCTAAGGTATTCCCGCTAAATATTCTGTGCATGCCTGTTACTACTGAGAAAATGTACATTTTTTTATAGTAGGCAAGGAAAAAATAAAATAAAATGTAAGACCGCGGTACCTGTGTTAAACACTAGAGGCCGCTATGGTTCTTTTTTCTTGTAATGTGGATTTTTTTCTTCCGAAGTCAAATCCAGGCAGTTGGTAAGTTCTCTGCTGGGAAGCTGTCTCCTCTGCCCTGTTGCTGCGCTCATCCATCCCCGGGCCCTGCGGCAGGGACCCTGGCTCCCATCTAGCTCCTTGTTTTTTCAAAAAAGGCGCCGAAGGCGCACGTGCACGCGCCTCTCTATATAGAGGCGATCTGGAAAAAGGGGCGGAGCGGGTGGATGACGCTCGGTGTGCGCCGCGGCGCTACTGCGCATGTGCGGGCGTCCAGCATGTTTAAAGGCAATCAAGCTGGCTATTGAAGTGCACAAACAGAGCTAGCAACAGTAAAAAGGCACACAGAGGCGGTTGATGCAGGCATCCCCTAGAAAGGCACTTTAGTAGACACCAACTGATATATAGCAGCAATTGTGCTAGACCATTCTCAGTAAAAGGGGTGTATTACGGCTGGAATACCTCAGCTTTGGGCTTAGGAATATGCCGTCCAGAAGCTCCGGAACTAAATCTTCCAGGAAGCGAAAGGGGTCTCCATCGGGCTCTGAGGATCTTGGGCATGCTTCGGCTGCACCAATCTCCCCTGAAAATTCAGAGGTTAGTGACCGTAGAGACCCCGCAGGAGTACCTGGTACTGTGGCTGTCCTCAGTTCACCTGCTCCTGTGTATGTAACAGAGGAGGTTTTTTCCTCAGCTCTGGGAGGATTAGAAGAGAGATTGTCAACATTAATCGCTGCCTCCCTGTCACAGGGAAAGCACGCCCAATCTCCGTCTCCTCCTTCAGAGTACCTGTTAGCGGAGCAACAGTCCCATACAGGGATCGACCTGCCTGAAGGGGATCAGGAGGAGGTTGATTCTGTTATAGAGGAATCAACTGTGGAGGAACCTTTCTCAGCATCTCAAGCTGAAAGATTATGGGTTCAGTCTTTGACTAACATGGTCCGATCAGCATTTAAAATGCACCTTGCGGAACCATCAACCACTACTGTCTCCTCGCTGGGGTCGCTAAAAGCTCCCCAGACTGTCTGTTCTTTTCCACTTCACCCTTTATTGGAAGGGCTCATGTACCAGGATTGGGAACATCCTGATAAAATATTTACTCCCCCCAAGAGATTTCCGGTGGTCTATCCCATGGAGGATAAGTTCATCAAAAAATGGAGGGTCCCTACAGTGGACGCAGCCATCTCTTGTGTGAATAAATCACTGACATGTCCAGTGGATAATGTCCAAATGTTCAAGGACCCAATAGATAAAAAATTGAAATCCTTATTAAAATCTGCTTTTTCTACAGCAGGCTTGGTGACACAACCAGCAGTGGCAGCTATTGGGGTCTGCCAAGCAGTGAAGGATCAGTTGAAACAAGTCTTAAGGGACTTGCCAGATCAGCAGGCCCTTGCCCTAGCTGATCTACCTAGAGCCTTATGCTTTGCGGTTGACGCCATAAAGGATTCAATCCATCAGGCCTCCCGCCTTACGCTGTTGGTAGTACATATGCGCAGGCTTCTATGGCTCAAAAACTGGTCTGCTGAAGCTCCCTGTAAAAAATTGCTGGTTAGCTTCCCATTTCATGGTGAACGCTTATTTGGGGAAGACCTGGACAAATATATCCAGAAAATTTCCAACGGTAAAAGTACACTCTTGCCGGTTAAAAACAGAGTTAGAGGTCCCTCTTTTAAGAGGCCTGCTTCTCCAGTCCCTGGGGCATCGGCTGTGAAACAGTTCCTACGGCCTCCTCGGTCAAATCCCGGGGGTAAAAATCAGGGACAATCGCAGGGTAATAAAAAACCCTGGGTTAGGAGAGGTACAAAACCTCCCCCAAAGTCAAATGCATGAAGGGTTGCCCCCACTCAATCGGGTGGGGGGAAGACTCCAGTTGTTCGCAGAGACCGGGCGGGACACGATCAGAGACAGATGGGTGCTCTCCGCAGTAAGTCTGGGATACAGATTGGAGTTAAAAGACTCTCCTCCTTCCCATTTTATGAGGTCAAACGTGCCAAGGGATCCCCGGAAGAGAGAGTCCCTCCTGTTGGCACTAGAACAACTATTGCTCCAAGGAGTAATTATGGAGGTTCCCCTGGAAGAAAGGGGGTTCGGGTTTTACTCAAACCTCTTTACAGTCCCGAAGCCAAACGGGGACGTGAGGCCCATATTAAATCTAAAAGGGCTAAACAAATTCCTACATATCAGGACTTTCCGGATGGAGTCGATCCGATCGGTGGCCACTGCCCTACAAGGGGAGGAATGGTTAGCCTCGATCGACATCAAAGATGCTTATTTGCACATTCCCATCTTTCCAGTCCACCAAAAATTTCTACGCTTTGCAGTAGAAGGGCGCCATTTTCAGTTCAGAGCCTTACCCTTCGGTCTGGCCACAGCACCACGAGTGTTCACAAAAATTCTGGCCCCATTATTGGCCAATCTAAGAACGCAAGGTGTAACGATAATGGCATATCTAGACGACTTGTTGCTGATAGACCACTCAGTGAAAAAACTAGAAGTGGTCGTTCACAAGGCAATCAAGTATCTGGAATCTCACGGTTGGATTATCAACTGAGACAAGTCGGCCCTAAAACCAGTCAAAAGTCTGGAATACTTGGGGCTAAGGCTAGATTCAGGCCAGAAGAAAATATTCTTGCCTCGAAAAAAGGTGTTGTCTTTGAGAGATTTGATCCACTTAGTGGGTACAAAAAGACAGCCGTCCATACGCCTGTGCATGAGGCTGCTGGGAAAAATGGTGGCATCATTCGAAGCAGTACCCTACGGTCAATTCCATTCAAGGAATTTGCAAAGGGCCATACTGTCAGCCTGGAACAAGAAAGTTCAGGCCCTAAACTTACCAATGTCCTTGTCCCCTTCCGTTCGCAAGAGCCTCCGTTGGTGGTTGGTTCCCCAGAATCTGGAAAAAGGGAAATCCTTCAGTCCGATTTCTTGGAAGGTGGTCACTACAGATGCCAGCCTTATAGGCTGGGGAGCAGTACTGGAGCAATGGTCTCTCCAGGGCAGATGGTTGGATGCGGAAAAGGCCCTGCCCATCAATCTCTTAGAGATACGAGCAGCCCGGTATGCCCTAGTAGCATGGACATCCAAACTCCAAGGGTCCCCTGTCAGAATTCAATCAGACAATGCCAAGGCAGTGGCATATATCAATCATCAGGGTGGCACCAGGAGTCGTGCAGCCCAGAGGGAAGTAAATTGCATCCTGAAATGGGCAGAAAGATATGTCCCAGCCATATCCGCGGTATTCATTCCAGGAGTGGAGAATTGGAAGGCGGACTTTCTAAGTCGCCAACAATTATGCCCAGGGGAATGGTCCCTTCACCCCGAGGTTTTTCGGACAATATGTCAGCGGTGGGGAACACCGGATGTAGATCTGCTAGCATCCAGATTCAACGCAAAGCTGGACAGGTTTGTCTCTTGGACAAGGGATCCCCTAGCTTGCGGCTCGGATGCCCTAGTGTTCCCTTGGGATCAGTTCAAGCTGATATATGCATTCCCACCGCCACAATTGTTACCTCGATTACTCCGCAGAATCAGGGTAGAAAAGAAACCAGTGATTCTGGTGGCTCCAGCGTGGCCCCGAAGAGCATGGTACGCGGAGATTGTAAAAATGTCAGTGGGGAGTCCTTGGACTCTCCCACATCGTCCGGACCTGCTTTCGCAAGGACCGATATACCACCCTTCCTTAGCAGCCCTAGGTTTGACGGCCTGGCTATTGAAGCCCACATTCTAAAAAAGAGAGGGCTCTCTAATCCTGTGGTATCTACCATGATCAATGCCAGGAAGCCGGTATCCAGGCAGATCTACTATAGAATCTGGAAGGCGTACATCGCCTGGTGTGAGGCCAAGAAATGGCATCCACGTAAGTACGTAATGGGTAGGATTCTGGACTTCCTACAGTGGGCTGTAGATAGGAAGCTTGCCTTGAGTACTATCAAGGGTCAGATTTCGGCCTTGTCAATATTTTTTCAGAGGCCCTTGGCTTCGCATTCACTAGTCAAAGCCTTTATACAAGGAGTGATGCGTATTAGCCCTCCGGTTAATATTCCCATATGTCCATGGGACTTAAACCTGGTTCTGTCGGTTCTACAGAAACAACCATTTGAACCATTACAGCATATTTCCCTGGTTCTTCTCACCAGGAAATTGATTTTTCTAGTAGCCATTTGTTCGGCTAAAAGAGTGTCGGAATTAGCAGCTATGTCCTGTAAGGAGCCATATCTGGTTATCCATAAGGACAGAGTAGTGTTACGTCCTCATCCAGCCTTTCTTCCTAAGGTGGTATCGAGGTTTCATTTGAACCAAGATGTGGTTCTTCCTTCGTTTTTTCCCAAACCTAGTTCGGTAGAGGAAAAGTTATTACATTCTTTGGATGTAGTAAGAGCAGTTAAAGCTTATCTAAAAGCCACTGCTCAGATTCGCAGAACGGATACTTTGTTTATTCTGCCGGAAGGCCCCAGAAAGGGTCAGGCAGCGTCAAAATCTACTTTAGCCAAGTGGATTCGACAGGTCATAATGTAAGCCTATGGCTTGAGAAGGAGACTATCTCCGTTCAAAGTTAGAGCGCACTCCACGAGAGCAGTTGGAACTTCATGGGCAGTGCATCACCAGGCCTCCCTGGCTCAAATCTGTAAGGCCGCAACATGGTCTTCAGTACACACGTTTACTAGGTTCTACCAGGTGGATGTTAGAAGTCAGGAGGATGTCGCCTTTGGGCGCAGTGTGTTGCAGGCCGCAAAAGATCCTCATGTCTGATAGCGCTCAGCTTATGTATGGTGTATCCCCCCCCTCATTGGGCATTGCTTTAGGACATCCCACATAGTAATGACTATGTCGCTCTGTGTCCCGTGATGTACGAGAAAGAAAATAGGATTTTTATAACAGCTTACCTGTAAAATCCTTTTCTTGGAGTACATCACGGGACACAGAGCTCCCACCCCTCTTTTGGGGACACTTATTGCTTTGCTACAAAACTGAGGTGCTCCCGGATGGGAGGGGCTTATATAGGGGAGGGTACTTCCGGTTTTGGAAGTTGCCAGTGCCAGCACCTGAAGGTATCTATATAACCCACATAGTAATGACTATGTCGCTCTGTGTCCCGTGATGTACTCCAAGAAAAGGATTTTACAGGTAAGCTGTTATAAAAATCCTATTTTTTGCAATTTCGGGCACGATTTACATTGACATCTGTGTCGGATGTCTTTGTAATCGCGGCTGAAATCGGGACTGCCAGCGAGAGTTTAATTGTGCGAGTTCAGCTGAACTCACAGGCTTCACTCCCGCAGCCCAGTGTGAACCTGGGCTAAAGGTACTTTTATATATAGACTTTTTTTATTGCAGAGAAACATTACCTTTTATATATTTATTGCAATGTATTACTTTAGCTATATGCAACCGCTGACTTTCATGGCAAACAGATATAAACTCCAAATTTGCATGATCATAAGAGATGACATTGTATATAAGGCAAATAGCAACATGTATGCAGTTGTATTGTTATTAACTCAATATGGGGAGCTGCATTGGTGGGATGCAAGAATAGCATTTTTTTTTTGGACTCAAGACCATGACTTCTGTCTAAATAGATGGTTTGCTATAACCACCACCAGGAATTGCTTTGAAAATAAATGTATGGGTATAGTTAATTTACATCAGAGAACAAGAAGAAGCACACCGCTCCAGGCTGAATCAGGTGTAAGGTATATCACAGGTGCAGACCTCGGCTCACCACCTTAGTTTACATACTTTATAGGAACTGACAGATTAATTGGAAGTGTATGTTGTTTTTATTTTTATCACTTGTGGGTTTGTAGCCTTTTTTAGAAGTCATTTTCTCATTTTGTGTATATTCTTTTTCTGCAGGATTCTCTTAGGAAGCCTGAACGGCGCCTGATCTGTGAGAGCAGCAACCGTGGGTTAGGTTTGCAAAATGCAGGAAGGTTCTCGGTTAACTGGTTCATACTTTTCAATGATGCCTTTGTTCATGCACAGGTAGAGGGTCTGCTTTTTATTTGAATATGATTCCACATTGTATTCATCCAGAGAATACAAAACTACCTATGAATGGCGGAGTACTGCTGAGCCTAAAGCCTCGTACACACGGCCGGTTTTCTCGTCAAGAAACCTGCTGGGAGAGCTTTCTTGCAGAGAAAATCGGCCGTGTGTACGAGGCTTTCAGGTTTCTCGTCAAGAAAACTGGCCAGAATCTCGACGAGAAAAATCGAGAACCTGCTCTCTATTTTCTCGTCGAGATTCTCGTCGGCCTGTTTCCAGACGAGAAACCCGAGAGTGTGTGCGCTTACCTGTCGCCGTGGAAACCCGCGCATGCTCAAAATGACTTTGACGCGTGCGAGGTAGCTTCCTAGGCATAGGTAGGGTGTAGCAAGGTGGTGGCGGCGGCATCGAAGGTGACGAGCGGTTGCTCGTTGTAGTCGATGACGTCACCGCGTTCGTTCCATTCAAAAGAACGGCGGTTCTTTTGAATTGAGCATGTGTACACTCGGCCGGGACAAGATTCTTGTCAAGAATCTCGTCAGGAAAAACGACGTGTTTTTTCCTGACGAGATTCTCGGCCGTGTGTACGAGGCTTAAGACCCCATACACACTATACAACTTTTGTCTGATTTCCTTTAGATTTACCAAAATAATGTAGTGCAAGGCCCTGCCAGACTGCATACAAATTGAAACTCTTAAGCCGCGTACACACGATCGGTTTTACCGATGAAAACAGTCCGATGGAATTTTTTCATCGGACAAACCGATCGTGTATGGGCCCCATCAGTCTTTTTTCCATCGGTGTCAAAAAATAGAACATGTTTAAAATCAGAATCAAGTCGACGCATGCTCAGAAGCATTGAACTTAATTTTTCTCGGCTCATCGGAGTGTTTTACGTCACCCCTTTTGGAACGGTCGGTTTTTTGACTGATGGTGTGTAGGCAAGACTGATGGAAGTCAGCTTCATCGGATTTCCGATGGAAAAATCTATCGGTTTAAAAACCATAGGAAATCCGATCGTGTGTACAGGGCTTTAAGGTTTGACCTCCTATTATATGGTTTTGGTAAATTTGAAGGAAAAAATCTACAGAAAATTGTACAGTGTGTATCCAGCTTAAATCTGTTTTTGTTCTGTGTGTGAGATGAGAAGTTCTCCACTTACTGCCGGAACACAAGAATGAGACTGCATACAGTGGGGGGAATTCAGTAAAGCTGCAGTGCCACTTTTCCGGCGTTAATTGCTCGTTAATGTGTTGTGCCTAATTCAAAAGACTTCTGCAACGTTTTTGGTTCTGACAGCAACTCGTGGGCTAAATTCAGGTAGTTCTAATTTGCTCCACTTCCATGTTGTGGCACAACGTCAGTGTCAAATTCAAAATAAAATACCAACGTTGTTTCGTAGAGAGAGAGATTTTGCAAAACTGTCTAACATGCGTCGTAAAAATGGCATAGCGTACGTCAAATTCAGGTACAAGTTCTAGACGGGTACATGAATTTGGCATATGCTACACCACTTTTACAACGCATTTGAAACACCTTTGCAGGTGCCAGTCTCTAGAAGTTCCAGGGAGTGTATGCAGTGCACCTGTAACGTGTAGAAAGTAGTTTGTTTGGGCCTGTTTGAGACTGTAAACCTGGACTTCGACTTTCATGCAGCGTACACACGATCAGGGCCGGCCCTACCATGGGACCCGGTGGGACCATGGTCCCAGGCGGCACTTTACAAGGGGCGGCAACAGGGGCGCACTGCCTGAGGACCTGGGGTTCCCTCCATGATCCATCTAGTGTGTCACTGTCGCTGTCACTGGCCGCAGTGGCAAGACCCACTTCAAGGGTCTCACCAGCGGCCCCTGCTTGCCTGACCAAACTGGTTGCTAGCCGCGGTCCGCTTTGTGTCTAGCAACCAGTGACATCAGCAGAGAAGGAGAGAGAGGCCCACCATTCATTGCGGAGGAGGAATTAACTTCCTCCTCCTCCGCTAGCTCCACCCACCTCCTCCCTGCATGTGTTCCTCTCAGCAAATCTAATGAGCGGCAAGCGCCGAACGGTCCGAGGATCAGAAACTGTGCAGCCTACTCCCCCCCAACCCCTCCCCCCAGGCGCTGCTATCAGAAGAGGTCAGTTGTTTCCTGCCCATTCAACCTTCTATTAGCGGGCACAGGCAGCAGAACAGCATGAGATCGGAGCAGCTGTGTGTGTGTGGAGAGAGCAGCTGCGGGCTCTTCTCCCCCCCTCCTCCTCCTCATGCTGCTGTTCCCTGCTATGTTTCTTCCCCCTTTTCCTCCTATTGGCCAGGGAAAAATTATTGTAGTCCCAATAACTGGCTGGCCCATTGCAATTCTAGGGGGGAAACTGCAGCCCCCAGCATGCAAAGCTGAAGGGGAGGGAGGGAGAGAGAGCCAGGCTATGAGTGACAGGCTGCATCTGGTGACAGGCATTGGTGACAACGACATGCTGCATTTGGTGACAGGCAATGGTGACAAGTGACACACTGCATTTGGTGACAGGCAATGGTAACAAGTGACACGCTGCATCTGGTGACAGGCATTGGTGACAAGTGACACACTGCATCTGGTGACAGGCATTGGTGACAAGTGACACACATTTGGTGACAGGCAATGGTGACAAGTGACACGCTGCATCTGGTGACAGGCATTGGTGACAAGTGACATAATGCATTTGGTGACAGGCAATGGTAACAAGTGACACGCTGCATCTGGTGACAGGCATTGGTGACACGCATTTGGTGACAGGTAATGGTGACAAGTGACACACTGCATTTGGTGACAGGCATTGGTGACAAGTGACACGCATTTGGTGACAGGCAATGGTGACAAGTGACACACTGCATTTGGTGACAGGCAATGGTGACAAGTGACACGCTGCATCTGGTGACAGGCAATGGTGACAAGTGACACGCTGCATCTGGTGACAGGCATTGGTGACAAGTGACACGCTGCATCTGGTGACAGGCATTGGTGACAAGTGACACACATTTGGTGACAGGCAATGGTGACAAGTGACACGCTGCATCTGGTGACAGGCATTGGTGACAAGTGACATAATGCATTTGGTGACAGGCAATGGTAACAAGTGACACGCTGCATCTGGTGACAGGCATTGGTGACACGCATTTGGTGACAGGTAATGGTGACAAGTGACACACTGCATTTGGTGACAGGCATTGGTGACAAGTGACACACTGCATCTGGTGACAGGCAATGGTGACAAGTGACACGCTGCATCTGGTGACAGGCATTGGTGACAAGTGACACGCTGCATCTGGTGACAGGCAATAATGACAAGTGACACGCTGCATCTGGTGACAGGCAATGGTGACAAGTGACACGCTGCATCTGGTGACAGGCATTGGTGACAAGTGACACGCTGCATCTGGTGACAGGCAATGGTGACAAGTGACACGCTGCATCTGGTGACAGGCATTGGTGACAAGTGACACGCTGCATCTGGTGACAGGCAATGGTGACAAGTGACACGCTGCATCTGGTGACAGGCATTGGTGACAAGTGACACGCTGCATCTGGTGACAGGCAATGGTGACAAGTCACACGCTGCATCTTGTGGCAGGCTATGGGTGGCAAGTGGCACAGCTGCAACTGGTGGCAGGCTATAGGTGGCAAGTGACACAGCTTTGGAAGGCAATTGGCACAGTGCATCTGGTGGCAGGCAACGGTGGCAAGTAACAAGCTGCATCTGGTGGAATGGTGGCAAGTGACAAGCTCAGGGCTCCCATTGATTCTGCATTATGGTGAGTTGAACTATTTCATTATATATTACAATGTAATGATAATAGAAATAATGTGATTTGATCATCCTGACACCATATCAATCATAATGTTAGGATGATTTAAGTGCTAATACATCTTTTTTTGGGAAGGAAGGGGGGTATCCCTGAATGACAGTTTGGGAATGTGGTCACCCTAGCCGCCACTGCAGCGCTGCTGTTGCATGCAGCATGTTGCATCACTGAGCTGGGATCAGAGCGTAACTGGTCGGTGGCAGTGGAGAGAAAGGGGGAGCTTTCGTGGTGCTACACAATTCCCTTTGCAGGAGGGGGCATGTCTCTTTGCAGGAGGGGGCATGTCTCTTTGCAGGAGGGGGCATGTCTCTTTGCAGGAGGGGGCATGTCTCTTTGCAGGAGGGGGCATGTCTCTTTGCTTTATGAAAATGTCTCTTTGCTGGATGGGCGTAGGATTTTTTTTGGGGGGGGGGGGGGGCAGCATTTCATTCTTGGGCCCAGGCAGCACAATGTCTTGGGCCAGCCCTGCACACGATCATTTTTCCCGTCGGGAAAAATTACATTTTTCCCTTTGGACGAGAAAAAAGACTGTGTGTGGGCTTTTTGACGTTTTTCCCGACGGGAAAAACGGCAATAATCACGACGGGAAAAATTAGAACATGCTCTAATTTTTCTCGTCGCGATTCCTGTCATTTTTTTCCGTGGCAGTTTTCCCATAGGGCAACACTGCTGCGGAGCCTACACACGGCCGTTTTTCTCGTCAAGATTAAAAATGACGGGAAAAACGTCCGTGTGCGGGGGAACAAGCCGTTCCCTTGTTTTTCCTGTCGTGATTCACGGCGGTATTTTCACCGCCATGAATCACGATCGTGTGTACGCGGCATAAGACTTGTGTGACAATCTGTTTCATTTGTACTTCCTGTGTACATTGTATAATAGGCTCTACTTACCATTTCCCAGTTACAGGCTGGATTTCACTCATGAGCAGGTATATACTCTTAATCCTATAAAATACATTGGCATTATAATGCTCCGTACCAATCTATCAGTGAACTGAAACCCCTCCAACAGGTAGTGCAATTCTTAATAACAAAGATAATAAACTTAAATACATAAAATAAACACAAAAATCACCCAGTGAAATATAAAGTTTCCACCATTAATGACTTTAGCCCCGGAAGATTTGGCTGCTCAATGACCAGGCCATTTTTTGCAATTCGACACTGCGTCGATTTAACTAACAATTACGCGGTCGTGCGACGCTGTACCCAAACAAAATTGATGTCCTTTTTTTCCCACAAATAGATTTCTTTTGGTGGTATTTGATCATCTCTACGATTTTTTTTTTTTTTTACATTTTTTGCGCTATAAACAAAAAAAGAGCGACAATTTTGAAAAGAAACACAATATTTTGTACTTTTTGCTATAATAAATATCCCCAATTTTTTTTATTTTTTTTTAAAAAGCAATTTTTTTCTACGTTTTAGGTCGATACGTATGCTTTTACATATTTTTGGTGATAAAAATCGCAATAAGCGTATATTGGTTTGCTCAAAAGTTATAGCGTCTACAAAATAGGGGATAGATTTATAGCATTAATTTTTTTTACTAGTAATGGCGGCGATTTTTATTGGGACTGCGACATGGCAGACACATCGGACACTTTTGACACATTTTTGGGACCATTGGCATTTATACAGCGATCACTGCTATAAAAATGCACTGATTACTGTAAAAATGTTACTGGCAGGGAAGGGGTTAACACTAGGGGGCGATCAAGGGGTTAATTGTGTTTCTAACTGTAGGGGGAGGGGACTGATTTAGAGGAAATGACAGATCGTGGTTCCTAGCTATTAGGAACTCACGATCTGTCTTTCCTCAGCTCACAAAACAGGGATGTGTGTGTTTACACACACACACGTCCCTGTTCTGCCTCTCGTGCCCGCGATCGCTCAGCTGGTCCGTAAGCGGTTAAATAGTTCATATAACTAATATCACATATCGGAAAATTTCCATTTCGATCTTGCTAAGTAGTGCTATAGGGTTAGATGCACTAAAATCTTCCAACTTCTACACCACCGTGCACTAGAAGTGATTCATCTCCCCTTGGGTCATCAAACTCGCCAAACAAATTTTACAAACAAATGGCAACCACGCCAACCTTTAATTGGCCATTGCAGCAAGGAGCACATGGAAGGGTGATGCATGTCAAAAAACAAAGAAAAATTCCCAGCTCACTTACCAGCCAGCCTGCAATAAACCGAATTGTCCTGTTTAACAGTTCACGTTAAAACTAGGGGTTTAGTTTGCACACATTTGCAAATACATACGTAAGCTGCAGGGCAAATTCATGGCACCCCATTGTACTGCAGTCCTAACGCGTTACATTTTGAGAGTCTCCAAAGTTGGAGCACATACACTATATTGTCAAAAGTATTAGGACACCTTTACACGCACATGAACTTTAATTGCATTTCAGCCTTAGTCTGTAGGGTTCAATATTGAGTTGGCCCACCCTTTGCAGCTATAACGGCTTCAACTCTTCTGGGAAGGCTCTCCACAAGGTTTAGGAGTGTGTCTATGGGAATGTTTGACTATTCTTCCAGAAGCACATTTGTGAGGTCAGGCACTGATGTGGATGAGAAGGCCTGGCTCGCAGTCTCCGCTCTAATTCATGCCAAAGGTTTTCTATCGAGTTGAAGTCAGGACTCTGTGCAGGCCAGTCATGTTACGCCACCCCTAACTCGCTCATCCATGTCTTTTTGGACCTTGCTTTGTGCACTGGTCCAAATCATTTGGTGGAGGGGAAATTATGGTGTGAGGTTGTTTTTCCAGGGGTTGGGCTTGGCCCCTTAGTTCCAGTGAAGGGAACTCTTAAAATGGTTGTAAAGGCAGAAGGTTTTTTTTATTTTAATGCATTCTATGCATTAAGATAAAAACCTTCAGTGTACAGCAGCCCCCCTAATACTTACCTTCTCGTCCACATAAGTGCCTGACCTCACAAATGCGCTTCTGGAAGAATAGTCAAACATTCCCATAGACACACTCCTAAGCCTTGTAGACAGCCTTCCCAGAAGAGTTGAAGATGTTATAGCTGCAAAGGGTGGGCCAACTCATTATGGAACCCTACGGACTTAAAGGGACACTAAAGGTTTAAAAAAATAAAAATAACAAACCTGTTGTTATACTTACCTCCACTGTGCAGCTCGTTTTGCACAGAGTGGCCCCGAACCTGGTCTTCTGGGGTCCCTCGGCGGCTGTCTCGGCTCCTCCCCGCAAGAATTCACCATCTTCGAGCGAGCGAGCTTGGTGATGAGTTCTTGTGAGCGCGCTCACGTGATACAGCCGGCGGCTATAGCCACTCACTGTATCACTCGGCCCCGCCCCCCAGCGCGCCGCGTCATTGGATGTGATTGACAGCGGCGTGAGCCAATGGCTGCGCTGCTTTCAATCAACCAATGAATGAGCCGAGAAGCAAGCGCGTTCACGGCGCGGGGCTTTCGAGGGGTCGGGTAAGTAAACGGGGGCTGGGGGGCCGCTAATCCGCAGATGTTTTTTCACCTTAATGCATAGACCTTTACCTTTACCTTTACCTTTACAACCCCTTTAAGCCTCATACCCACGATCGGATTTTCCACAGACAAAGCGTCAGACTTTTGTCCGAAGGGCGTGTGCCTGGATTTTGTCTTGCATACAAGACTTACTACGTGTTGTTTTTTTTAGCTCTTTAGTGCCACCCTTTGGGCACCTTCTGCTAATGTTGTGTTTGGTGACAACAATTGTCCGATGGAGCGTACAAACGGTCGGATTTTCGGCCAACAGTCTGTCAACACACAATTACCAACGGAAAATCCGATCGTGTGTACGAGGCTTAAGACTGGGATCCCATTAAAGTTCATGTGCGTGTAAAGGCAGGCGTCCAAATTTTTTCCGGAATATAGTGTATATAATAATAGATAGATAAATTAAGGGCAGGTATGCCTGGAGGGAGCCCACTTCTCCCATCACTACTGGTTGCCATGTTTATTTTTTGTGTTCAAGTTTATTATCTTTGTTATTACGGTTTGCACTACTTGTTGGAGGGGTTTCATTCCACCGATGGATTGGTATGATTTTTTTTTTTAGGCAGCAGCAATTGCACATACATTTTTGTAATAGCTTTGAGTGCAGGGTTAATTGGTCAATTATAATGTTATATACACGTTGAATGTTTTTAGTTTTTAGAAGGCTGCCAGTGTGTATTTGACAGCTGCAATCGCAATATAAATTGATGATGTCTGTCCATCACTGAGATCCGGCCTGCGACTGGATGCACTGAGCACACAGTATATACTGTATGGGTATATGGGACCCTTTGCGATAAATGACCTTTACAAATCACACTGAGCCTTTCTCACTCTTTCTTATTTTGTCTATTCTCTTTGCAGTTCTCTACACATCACATTTTCCCCCTTTGTACACTTTGGGTTGAACCAGTGTCTGAAGAAGTGGCTGGCATGTGGGTACAGTTGCACAAAATCAATTTGTTTTATAGTACAGCATGCTTGTTTGCATTTGTGTGAGAAATAAATAGAAAGTATCTCTCCCTGGAGGATTTGTAAATGGCATTGCTTAGAATTTGAACACGTTCCATATATCTACTTAGTGTTTTATTCTCTGCTCTGGCGAGAAGCTGTTTTTCCAATGTTTTGTCAATTGAAGATGAGCCACAAAAAAAAACAAAAAAACAAAACACTTTTTAATACAGTATTACATCACTATATACAGTTTTAGAACTCATTTTCAAAACCCTACCACAAAAATGTACAGTAAAGCCCTGTACACACGATCGGATTTCCTAATGGATTCTAATCCGATGGATTTTTCCATCGGAAATCCGATGAAGCTGACTTCCATCAGTCTTGCCCACACACCATCAGTAAAAAATCAGACCGTCCCAAACGCCGTGATGTAAAACGCTCCGACAAGCCGAGAAAAATGAAGTTCAATGCTTCTAAGCATGGGTCGACTTGATTCTGAGTATGCGTGGGTTTTTTTTCCGATGGAGTTCCACACAGACAATAGTAATTTGCTATCGTTTTTTTCCCATTGGATAAATGTAAAACATGTTCTATTTTTTCTCACCGATGGAAAAAAGACCGATGGGGCCCATACACGATCGGTTTGTCCGATGAGAAAAGTCCATTGGACTGTTTTCATCGGTAAAACCGATCGTGCGTACGCGGCATAAGTAAATTGACGTTACTTTAGTACAGCCATTGTAATCAAACCATTCTTTAGCAATGTTAAAGATGAACTCAAGTCAAACAAGTAAACAGACATAATAAATACATACTGTATATGAGAGCTATTTACCTGCTAAGGATTTATATTTCTGTTTATCCATTGTTAAGATTTTCACTGCTCTGTTGCGTATTCCTGTCTATCGTACAGGATACAGGACATGATCTTGGGCCTAGTTGTATCATCCTCATCATCGCCTTCGGTCACAACATGCTTGTACATAGACACAGACGGGGCAGTGTCACAAATTACCCCAGCCCATGCTTTTAACCATTCGGGGAGCGTTTACTCGGTATCCTCCAAAGACACTGATGCTTGCAATCTGAAATCTATTGCCCCTGTAGCTAGAGTCCTACCTGTTCTTGGGGTGCCCTTCTGCAGTCATTTAAAACTTAGGGGCCAAATTCCCCCGATTTCTTATGGATACTGTGCCGAGGCTCTAAGCACACTATGAAGCAGTCCCCTGCAGAGTCTATCTCTGACCACCCTGAGGCCTTAGAACAGGGTTGGCCATCAATTACTGTGACCACCTCTGACTCCGATTCAGAGTCCCAACAGTCTGTCTCACTTCAGAATTACGAAAGGTAATTTTGGCCCATATTGATAAAGTAGGCACTAGCTTGCATTTGGAGGATCAGCCAGCTGTCTTCAACTTTGGGTTTTCTAAAGCTCCTACAGCCGCAAATTTCTTTATAAATGTTTTTTTATGTATTCCTATATGTTGATTGCAAGCACCCCCTGAATGGTCAGTCCTGGACCCCACCAGAGAGTGTGTTGGATCTGTTCCTCTGAAGGGGAATTCATGAAACCGCTGGTCTATACCCACTACACCTTACTTCAATGCTGTATCCTGGCCTAGGCCAACAAGGCCCAGGCCTAGGGCAGCACTTTGCAGGGGGGCAGCATGGAAAGAGTCCCCGGCGACTTGTGCTACACTGTTAGTGTAACGCAAGCTGCTTCTAATTTTGGCTGTCCTATCAGCCTGGACCACAAACCTTCCTCACTGAGCTATATGTTTTCTGCAAATTAAGGGAATCCATTGCCTGCCCCCCCCCCCCAGGCCCTAAGAACTAGTGTCCCCACTTGAAAATTTCAGGGTGGGTCTTAAACAGAAAGGGGTGTGGTCTTGACAGGAAGGGGTGGGTCATATTTAAATTAGGGGGTGCATGCGTTTAGTCAGGCCTAGGGCAGCACAAAACCTAAATACACTACTGCCTTACTTAAAGGAATCCACTGACCAGCAACTGGAATCCCAGTTTGCTCTGTCGGGTTCTGCCCTCCGTCCGGTATTGGCTCTTAGTCTCTCAACCCGTGGCAAACCATTAGATCCCTGAAAAAGTATCTCTTCGCCGCTGGGGTAGACCCCTTTTTAAAGCGGACATTTGCTCTCTTCACCCACTTGTCCTTTAACACAAGCACTCACTCATTTTTACATTTTTTAGGGTGGGGCGGGATACCTTTTTTTTTTTTTTTTTCTTTTTTTTTCTGATAACCAGCCGCGGACTTCTGGCTTTTTCCCTCTAGGCAATGACATTGCCCAGCTGCCCACAGCCTACTGGGATGCTTTTGTCATGCATCCTAAACGAAGGCTTTGGGGCAATCTACAGCACATTTCCCCTGGGGACCATTTTCTCTGTTCTGGCAGCCTCTAGGCATGGAGAAGAGGTTCACACACCTAGGTGCTTCTTAAATCTTGCATTGCAGGTGGTGATCATTGTTATTAATCTTTTGTTAATTAGCTGTCTTTTGTTTATTACTGGTATTCCTGTTAACATTGTGCTTGCCAAGTATATCAGAATATGCAGAATGTATCCGAAAATAAAATGGGCAATCTGAGATGTACTAATTTAGCACTATCAAATATAGGCTATATGTGTGCGTGTGTATTATTGTGTGTTTTTTCTTGGTATTGCATTCAGGATATGTTATGCTTATTGAGGTTTAATGTAGCTGAATCGGATAAGTGTGTGTAAGAAGGTTGTTTTTCTTTTAGCAATGGATTAAAGATCACAATACCAGAGGAACAGCTTACCTTGGTTGCACTGTCACCTCAGGAAAAGGTAAGAAAATGTTGTAGTTATTGTAATAACACATACATCACTTCAAGCGTAATTCTAGGCAGCAACTGAAACCAATTGCGAATCGCATCTACAATTGGTGTTTAGCAAACCCAAACATTAGTTTACCCTTCAGCAAAAAAGAATTCTGGTTGGCCACACGTCCAGTAAACATCTTTTATTTCAGCAAGTCCATAAAAACATGTCTAAAAACACAAATCAAGGGGAACAGCATCACCTGGCCTGGGTGTTAGTGGAGGTGGAGATGGGAGACTGACCTACAGCGGTGTTCACACATATATTAGTGTACCCTTAAGCTTCATACACACAATCGGATTATCCAACGGGAATTGTGAGATGACAGGTGTTTGTCGGAAAATCCAACCGTTTATATGCTCCATCGGACAATTGTTGCCGAATTTTTCACGGACAAATGTTGGATAGCATGCTTTAAAATTGTCTGCCAACAATTTTGTGTTGTCGGATTTTACGATCGTTTGTACACAAGTCCATCGGACAAAACTCCAAAGTACAAACACGCATGCTCAGAAGCAATGCTCACCATAACGCAACATTAGCAGAAGTTGCCAAAAGGGTGGTGCTAAAGAGCTGAAAAACCACGTAGTTTCGTGTTTTGCTGGCCGACAATTCTTTGCCGTTTGTATGCAAGACAAGTTCCTGGTCAATGCCCTTAGGACAAAAGTCCTACGCTTCGTCCGCTGAAAATCCGATCGTGTGTATGAGGCTTTAATGTGTAATCCCCAGCAACCAGAATCCATGCTCACTGGAAAAGTGTATTTCCTGAATCCTCCCCTGTCTCTGTACCACCAGCCACATTCAAAATCCCAAGGTCACTTTGATCCTGTCTTGTGGCTATGAGATATGTTCTTAGTGGTTGATTTTTTTTCTTTTTGTTCTCTAGTCTTTATGTATGCGTGAGACAGCAAGGAGCCTCCAGTAGGAGTGCTTTGGGATAGTTCTTATGCATCACAAGTCGGGGATCAAAGATCAGAAGATTACCAAAAAAAAGGGACTAGGGCAATACTGCAATGTCTAGTAGGAAAACTAGCTTTGATCAAATACATTGGGGTTGATTTACTAAAACTGAAGGGTGAAAAATCTGGTGCAGCTGTGCACGGTAGCCAATCAGCTTCTAACTTCAGCTTGTCCAATTAAGCTTCAACAAAAAAAAAAACCTGAAAGCTGGTTGGTTTCTTATCAGAGCTGCACCGGATATTGCACTCTCCAGTTTTAGTAAATTAACCTCATTGTGTTCTTTGTATGCATCTCAATGATTTATTACAGTATATCGGAGATGTTTGTAGACATTTTTACCTAGAATTTGTCTGTTATGCTAGTTTGCTTTTTTCCTTTATTCATGCAACCAGATTTACACCACCTTCCAGTTGGCCCCAGTACACGCTTGATCTAACAAATAACGTTTTTTATGTATTTATTAGTGGGTTTCATCAAGTCCTGGTGACATTTGGCAAGCTGTCCAATGCTACCCTTTCTTTCAACAACCCCCCCCCCCCCCCGGTTGCCTTTTCTCCCTTACTGGCATTCCAATATGACTGTCTTATCAGACACAACCGATAAAAGCATAAATTCACCCCCCTTCCTCCACACAGCATTTCCAGTCCAGTGAAGCCTTCTTTCCATAAATGCAGATTTTCAGACAGCTTGTTACATGCCTTGAGCTGCAGAAGGGGAATGGCCATAGTTGGTGCAGTCCCCATCTTAAATTTGGTGCATAAACCTAGTGCACCTCGTTTGGAATTTTACAATTTAGAGAAAGTCTTGTTCTGGGTGGGACAGGCTGCGTGAACAGAATGTATAATATAGTCGTCTTAAATAAAACTGTTACATTTCACCTATTGATGCCAGTTGATTCTAAGGGGAGGCACTTTACTGGACCTTAGTACAAAAATAAACCTTCACAGTCAAATTTATTATCAAATCAAATTATTACTTTAAGAAAATGCTGCCCCTGCAGATTTAATTGTCTGACTACTGATGATCCAGTCATTAGGGATTGCAGTCTGATGTTTTGAGACAGGTCCTATATGGTGAAATTGTAGTGAAATCATAGAATCAGTAGGAACCACAAAGTAGCATACTAGTTTTAGTACGTAGGAAGAGCATGTAATGGAGTTGTGTGAACACTGCTGCAGCAACTCAAAAGGTCTTCTGCTGGTCCTCCTGGTCCTATACTAGTTACATGCACAGCTCCATCTAGTGACTAAAAAGGATTTCAATACTAATTTGAGTAAGCCCCGTCACGCTGGTGCGACTTGTCATGAGATTTGACCGTTTCAAATTGCATGACAAGTCACACCCTATTGTCCGCATTGGAAGTGGTTAAATCAGTGCGATTTGGAAAGTAGTTCCTGCACTACTTTTTGCAAGTTCAGGTGCGACTTGCATAGACATCTGTGCATAAAGTCGCTCAGATGTCTTCCAAGTCAAACTTGAAGTAACATTAAAATGCTACATTGAAATTTTAATGTCGTGATCGGTGTTACCGGTGTGTAAGAGTTACAGATATTTTTGCATGGCCTGCCAGCACAGACAATGCAGAGGAAGAATAGCTGTACAGAAGAAATGCTACATTTTAGTAACTGTTAAAAAAAAACTAAAAAAACTAAATAAATAAAAAAAAACATTTTCACACAGAGTGATTATTCTCTAAAATTAGCGGTGATTTTGTTAAGGGAATGGTTTAGATGTCAATGAAGTTTCCTGGACTCATACTGAGTCCTCATACTGAGTCCTCATACTGAGTCCTCATACTGAGTCCTCATACTGAGTCCTCATACTGAGTCCTCATACTGAGTCCTCATACTGAGTCCTCATACTGAGTCCTCATACTGAGTCCTCATACTGAGTCCTCATACTGAGTCCTCAATCTGGAAACTGCAAACTATTTATTATGTACTTGTTTAACTTCTCCTCAGACTAAGTGGCTTCGAGCAATTAGCCAGGCAGTGGATCAAGCCCTTAGAGGAGTATATGAGTCTTCACCTCCTTCAAGCGGAAGCGTCGTATGGCAAGATCCCCCTCTATCACGTAGTGCCAAATACACCTTTTACAAGGATCCACGATTAAAAGATGCCACCTACGACGGCCGTTGGCTAGCTGGAAAGCCTCATGGCAGGTATGAAAGAAGGAAAGGTGCTTTGGAATAAACGTGAACCTGAAATGCCAACTAGTAGAATAAGGATACATTTTTTTGTTTCATAAACGAAATGTTCTTCAATAGATTCATTCAGCTGTAAAATGCAACATGCTATAGATTGTTAATACATTAATTTGATTTACCTGTACTTGTTCTAGAGGGGTATTGAAGTGGCCAGATGGAAGGGTATACGATGGTGAATTTCGGAATGGTTTGGAGGATGGGTAAGAAACCTCTTTTTCTTTAATCCACATAATTCTCAACATATAGTATCAGCTTTCATCCTTTTTCATTTTACAGGTTTGGAAAGTACACCATTCCCAAGAAATCTTTACGAAAGGAAGACTGCTATCTCGGCTACTGGAAAGATGGAAAAATGTGCGGTCAAGGAACTTTCTGGTATGCTAATTTATTTGTATTTTTTATCTATTTTGTCTCATTGAGAATGAGTCGGTTTTATTTCTGCCGTTATGTATTTCACTTCACCATAATTCATTTAAATATTGCTTACTCAGGTATGCTAATGGAGAAGTTTATGAAGGCTGCTTTCAGGATAACAACCGCCATGGTCATGGGCTTCTTCGGAGTGGCAAACTGACCTCCTCTTCACCCAGCATGTTTATTGGTCATTGGGTGATGGACAAAAAGACAGGCTATGGTGTCTTTGATGACATCACAAGGTATGTACTGCAATTCACCTTAGTGATTACCTCAAAAACTTTACCAACTGTTCCATAAGCTAACTGTGTCCATAGGTTTGAGATGATGTGGCCTTGTCAGGTGATAGCCTCACATCTACAGAAGCCAGCCAACTCTTGTCTACAGGAAAACCTGTCTGAATGTTATTATTGTCCTATAAGTGGGTCTGGCAGCGTCTTTCAGGCTGCTGTCTCTTCGCCCTACCTGTCTCCATAGTGACAAACATCCTGCTCACTCAAGCAGCTGTATTTGTGCACTTGACGTCCAATCCTGTTCATTGAGACTATATTTGTGCATCCATGTCATAGAGCCTTAAAGTGGACGTTCATGCTAAACCTACTCTCAGCCACATTCTAAACCTAATGCATCTAAACCAGTAAAGAAAAAATTGCTATTCTTACCATTTCTGAAGCCAATCCGGTCCCGTCTCCAGCGGCGGCTACTGTGTAGAGAGAGACAGCCAACAATGGGTGGGAAATCACGTCACCCATAGACTTACTTATGGGGCTTCCGTTGTCGGCTGCCTTTCCTGCAGACATCTCCACACTGAAGCTGCTGACATCTCAGAGCGGGGGCAGCAGACGTTCACACATCACTTCCGGGAGGCGGACTTAGTGTCTGCATTAGATGCACATTACGTTTTTTAAATTGAGTACCTTTTCACTGTCTTAATTATTAAATTAGTTTAAAAAACGATAATACACTATCGGGCGTCCCTTTTTCCTCCCATATGGGATACTATTGAAGCACTACCACCACCACTACCATCGCAGAGGGGACGGGCGGCCAACTGCCAGGGTGCCACACAGGGGCAAACACTGTGAAAGCCTCATACCCCAAGCGGGGAAGGAATATCTGGTGAGTGCAGCCACAATAAGAGCACGGCTAGCCACGATTGCTGTGACCACCTATTGAACTAGAGCAACGGTTGTTTCACTTGGCACTCAGCACGAATTTGATCATTAAGCACCAGAGATAAAAGAGAGGACTCTATTTCTGCACTTTATTACCTATATTTTTTGCACAATGGACTATTAAGGAATTGCACAAGTTTTCATAGTTTTACATTGTTCACTATTTTATGTCTATTTTAAAAAATTTTTTATTTCATATGTTATTTCAATATTTTTCTACATTGGTTTATTGATTACCTTTTGCCATTTGCACATATTGGAACTAAATATTTAATGCCTTCATCAGCACGCCAGGATTTGCATTTAAGGTCATAATATTATTTATTCGAAGCACCTTCACAGCTTATTTGCACAGACATTTTTGCACCTTATTTAGCTCACAGGATTTTTTGATAATTTTAAAGAACAGCGCCACACCTACTTTTTAACTCTATTCACTGCTGACATCTCAGCCTGCGTCCAGACCGGAGCATCTTCAGAACAGGTAAGTATAGTGATCTTTTCTTTACAGGGCTAGATAGATTAGGCTTAGAATGTGGCAGGTAGTAGGTTTATTAGATTTTAGATTAGGTTTTGGCTGAACTTTTACGTTAAGGCTTAATGTACACGGGTGTTTTACAACCTCCCCTGCATGATTTAACTTCACAGATAATAAACAACGTTTAAAAACGTCCGTTTTCCTGCGTTTACATGCTGCATGTAAACGCATAATGCGTTTGGAAGCGTTTTTTTTTTTTTCAAAAATGGTCAGAAATGTATTAAACGTCTGTAAACGAAATGCGACTAAATGCGAGTGACCGCAAATGCACGCGCTTACAAGCTGGTGCAGGCATTTGGCGTTTCAAATGCCTCTGAACATCCGTCCTGAACGCATTTTTTTTGCTTTCCAAAAAATGCTTCTAAACTCAACTGCGTAGAAACAACTATAAACTACCCTGTGTACATGTACTGATAAGATAACATAGAGGAGAGTTCAGGGGCAACTGTAAAAAACACCCAACTGCTCCTAAACGTCCGTTTATCAGCTACAGTGGACATGAGGCCTAATGGATCTTAAAGATTTGGTAATTAATGCCCGATTTTGTTGTTTTGCCACCTGAAATAAAGAGTTTTATCCAGCTGTGTTTACTTAGTGCAACTTATAACATCCAAGTGAAAGATCGAACGCCAGTTGGAAACAGGACCACCCCCCTCCTAAAATCTCAATCAGGTGTAGCTAATCACATTCTCAATGGCACATGAAGCACATGAAGCCTTTTGACTTTCAACTAGGATCAGATGTGGTCATTTTGTTTAGCTCAGCATGAAAAACACTTTCCTGGAGCATTTCAGTCCCTGGCAATGCAATTGAAGCAAACAATTAACTATGGGTGGCAAGGCACTGTCATCGAGATCTCCGGGCAAAAATAAAAATTCAAAGGCTTGATCAATGCCTAGAAGCACAGTGAAGTCTATTTTTAAGAAGTGGAAAGTATTTGGTACAACACAGACCCTCCCTGGACTAGGATGTCGCTCCAAACTGAATGAAAGAGCCAGGAGGAAACTGGTCAGAGAGGCTATCCAGAGGCGTACCGCAAATCTGAAGCAGCTGCAGGAATTTATGACAAAGAGTGGTCATTGTGTGCATGTGACAACAATATCACAAATTCTCCACAAATGTGGCTTATATGAGAGGGTTGCAAGAAAATAGCCACTCCTCAAAAAAGGCTGAGCTTTGCCAAAATGCACCTTGAAGATTCTGAGGCCACAAGGCAAATGGTGTTATGGTCAGATGAGTTTAAAATTGAATTATTTGGCTTCAACACCGAACGATATGTCTGGCGGAAATCCAATAAAGCTCACCATCCAAATAACGCCATTCCTACAGTAAAGCATGGAGGTGGTAATATTGTGTTATGGGGTGTTTTTCTGCAGCAGGGACTGGAGCAATTGTCAGGATAGAAGGAGAAATGGATGGGGCAAAATACTGTCAGATTTTGAGGAAAATCTGCTGCCCTCTGCCAGAAAGTTGTCAAGGTTTACCTTCCAACATGACAATGACTCTATGCACACAGCAAAAATGATCACGCAGTGGTTGAAGGAGAAACAGGTGAATGTCCTTGCATGGCCTAGTCAGAGCCTAGACTTAAACCCAAATGAAAATCTGTGAAATAACGGTCACCATCAAATTTAACAGAACTTGTGCAGTTCTGCAAAAGAAAAGGGGGCAAATATTGCAAAGTAGAAATGTGTAAAGTTAGTAGAGACATATTCCAACAGTCTAAAGGCTGTAATTAGAGCAAAAGGTGGTTCAACCAAATACTGACACAAGGAGGGTGATCCTTTTTGCAAGACAGTGATTCTGTTTTTTGAATTGTATTTGTTTCTAACGTGTGTGTTATATCTTTCACTTGGATGTTAGATAAATACAGCTGGATAAAACAACAACTGTGTGTCTTCTTTTCAGGCTGCAAAGCAACAAAATGTGATTATTTTAAAGGGGGGGGGGGGGGTGATTCTTTATTTAGTACTACAAAGTAAGAGTAGAAAGAACAAAGTGATTTTTTTTTTTTTTTTAACAAAGTAAAACATTGTAGCAGCAAACAGCATAACACATACGTTTAAAAACATTAAGGCCCCTTTCAAACAAAGGGTCTGATCAGGTCCACCTGTCAGCAGGGCCGTCTCAATAGCATCATGGGCCCCTGGGCAAAGTAATGCTCTGGGGCCCCTACAATGATGACAGTGCAGGTAAACAGACAGCGAGTAGGTAGGAGGCAGACTGCCTCCCCTGTGTATCTTTCACTCTCAGTGCCAATTTCGGGGCAGTGTGGGCTCAAGGACCAGCGGCTTTGGGGAAAGTGCAGGGGCCCCCCATGCAGCTGGGGCCCCTAGGCAGTGCCCAGGTGTGCCCTCTCATTAAGACAGCCCTGCCTGTCAGTTTTTCAGGTGGACCTGATTGGACCCTCCATTCCGTTTGGACCGGCAGATGTAAACTGACTTGTGTCCATTTACACCCGCCTACCTCCAATTTCATCCGGGCCCCTAACAAAACCCCCAAAAAATAGAGGAGTTCGGTCCCCTTCCGTTTAGGCGGATCGATACAGTGAAGTCTGTTTACACCCGGCCTCCCGTAGAGTGGAGCAGGCTGGTCCATGTCCATTCTGCAAAAACGGAGCAGACACAGACTTGTCATCCACCCACTGTGCTTTGGTCATAAAGGGACATAAGGCTAGGTTCACACTAGAACGTGGTGCAAGAAACACACAATCTGTGCACGTTTCTGCATTCAAAACACTCTGCAGTTGCGATCTGCAGCAAGCGTTAATGTTGTGATAACACCCCAAATGCAGGTCTCTACCTTGGGATACAACTCGCTCCCACATTTCGGGCCCTATTCCACGCCAATTATCATCCCATAGTCTCCCATATTAGAGCTCTTTTAAATATCTGGAAAAATATCACATTTCTTTTTTGGGCAGAGCTGCAGCTATAAAAATGGCTATCTTGCCCAAAATACTCTTTTTCTTCAGAGCCCTCCCCATTTATGTCTCAAAAACCTATATTTGGCACTCTAGAAAACCAAGATTTCACAGAGCTCTGTTGTACAGACCCCAATCTCTCAGTGGGCTTGGCCTCCCAGATCTGTGGCGTCATTATTTTGTGGTTAGACTCACCCAAACAGCCCAATGGCACGCACCCACGTCAGATATCCCATGGCTAGCCTTTGAAACATTTTCAGTACAACCCTTCCTTCTCTCGGGATTATTATGGTCCAGATCCATAAGGCCAAGTCATATGGGCCCACTTAACACCATCATATATCAATCCCTTTATCTTTGGTCTCTATATAGCAGATGGTTTAAATTTATCTCCCCCTTGCCCCCCTATACTCTTTCATGGGGGACCCAGATTTTTCCCCAGCCTTCAAAGAAAGAGATTGCTTTCTTTTATGGAGCTCCTTTGGTGTAACGACATTCAAATCCTTTAAATCGGGTTCACACTTTAAAACCTTCCTCCAACTTCAATTGGAACATAATATACCCCTCTCTGAACAATTTAGATACACACAAATTAGACGCAGATTTATAGATATCTCAATGAACTATCCCTGGCAGAGAAATCGAAGCCAATGATCGGATGGGAAAGGGCCACGGGCCACACTTTTACACCGCCTGAATGGGAAGAGATGCCGGAAAACATGTTTAAAGACACAAGATCACTTTCAATTCGTGAGACAGCAGTTAAGCTTCACACCCGATGGTATATGACACCCATTAAAACCCTGCAGTATCCCCTCAATGTTTCCATGGCTGTCCTGATTTAGGCTCTTTTACCCACATTTTTTGGAGTTGTAAATTTTCTTAAGCCCATTTGGCAACAAGCAGCCACGAAGACTTCTTCAATTGCAGGTCGTCATATTACACTTACTGTACAAATGTGTCTCTGTTTTACCTCCATCCCAGATGTTCCCATTCCATGTGCAAGATTGATCACACGCTCTTTGTGGCTATCCACTGGGTTACCGCACTAAACTGGTGCACCTGAGCTCTTTCGTGGTCACAAGTGTTGGCCAGAATGAAAATGAATAAACTCTCAGAACGAATCCACCATACCCTGTATGACACTATGCATTTGTATGACAGGAAATGGGAACACAATTTTGTATAGGACTCTGTATATCGGCATGTGCTTTATTGCCCTCTCATTCTGTTACATACTATGTTCTAGCTGATGCTAACAATTTTTATTTTCCCTTTTAGCTTTGGTTCCATTATTGGTACATATCTTTGTGCGATGCCTCATATCTAATGTTGATGACTCTGATATATTTTGTTCACATTTTGATCTTCCTATAAAAACCATTTTTAATAATAAATAAAGTAATCCAGCCAATATCCAGAAACAATGTGAACAAAGATCAATTTAAACACCATAGCAGCGAGTTGAGTGTGCAACTGTTTACTACATAGATAAAAAGCAGAGCAGATCCTTCCTGAGATTTACTGTAAAAATTGAACATTATATGAACAGAAGATCTGTATCCGATCCACAGCAAAAATCTTCCAGGCCAGTGTAGGGGGAGTGTATATGTAGATTCACCTGCACATATGAAAGGATTAAGTTCAGATTTGTTGTACAAAATTTAAGAATGTATGGAAGACAGCAGATCTGTGTCCAGGCCACAGTGTCTATCGTCTGATGGGGATCAGGGGGTGGGGATGTGTGTAGGTTCACCTGCACATATGCAAGGATTACATTTCTGAGATCTTCTGTACAAATTGCAGAGTGTATGGTATGGAGCAGATCTGTGTCCAATTCACAGTGCCTATCATCCAAACCGTTGTGAGGGCTTTGTGTATGTGTGTGTGTGTGTGTGTGTGTCAATTCACTTTGTGTTATGCTCTGTTTGCTGCTACAGTGTTTCACTTTGTTTAAATTAAAAAATAAAATTTTCTCTTTTTACTCTTACTTTGTAGAATTTAATATATTTTTTATTTATAGTTTGAAGAATATAGTTTTTACTCCTATACTATGTCCGTTTTTTAAGATGCTCTGTTTCGAATACTTTCTAATTAGGCCTTAATAGACGAGCATACATTATTAATTTTATTTATAGTGTTTGCAAATAACTAGTTATATGATGCTGCATCTTGTTGTTTTTTTTATAGTTGAAAATCTATATTATCCCTCCCCCTCCTCATTCTTTGGTCCTTTCCTCTCCCATTCCCCTCCTATGCACATCCATTCTCTGCCCCTTCTCTCCCCTGCACATCCATTCCCCGCCCCTTCTCTCCCCTGCACATCCATTCCCCGCCCCTTCTCTCCCCTGCACATCCATTCCCCGCCCCTTCTCTCCCCTGCACATCCATTCCCCGCCCCTTCTCTCCCCTGCTCATCCATTCCCCGCCCCTTTTTTCCCCTGCTCATCAATTCCCCTTCTCTCCCCTGCTCCTCCATTCCTCTCCCCTGCTCCTCCATTCCTCTCCCCTGCTCCTCCATTCCTCTCCCCTGCTCCTCCATTCCTCTCCCCTGCTCCTCCATTCCCCTCCCCTGCTCCTCCATTCCCCTCCCCTGCTCCTCCATTCCCCTCCCCTGCTCCTCCATTCCCCTCCCCTGCTCTCCCATTCCCCTCCCCTTCTCTCCCATTCCCCTCCCTGTCTTTCCCCCCTCTGCTTTCCTTAGCCGATATAGACTGTTTAGACAAAACATTTCCAAGGGACATGATGAAAACTTTTTCTCATTAGTTACGAAGTATGACCATAGAATAGACATAGACCGTAGCTACGTTCATATGAAGTTGTCCACAGTCATTCGAAAATCTTCATACCATTGTAAGCATTTTCGTTTTCAACATGGGACAAATACACGGCAAAAATCCAAGTGATCCTTCATCTGATTTTCTAATTGTGTGCACTAGGCTTAAAGTGATTCTAAAGGCTGAAGGTTTTTGACTCTCATGCACTCTATGCATGAAGGTAAAAAACCTTTATTGTGCAGCCCTCCCCTCAGCCACCTTATACTCACCAGAGCCCGAATCCGTGACGTGCACCACAACAGAAGCTCTCCTGGGTCTCTCCCTCCTCATTGGCTGAAACACAGCAGCTGAAGCCATTAGCTCAATCACAGCCAGTGAGGAGGGAGCCAGGGGGTGGGGCAGAGCCACGCCCTGTGCTTCTCATAGACGCACAGAGGTGGCTTGGAAGCAAGCATGCATGAGTGCCCCCCAGAGCAAGCAGCTGACTATGGTGGCACTCAGCAGGGAGGAGAGGCCAGAATTGCCAGCAGTGGACCCGAAAAGAGGAGGATTGTGGCTGCTTTGTGCAAAACCACTGTACAGAGCAGGTAAGTAGAACATGTTTGTTTTTGTTTTGTTTTTAAGAAAAAAAAGTGAACGTTTACAAGCACATTAACTCTGCATTCTGTGAAAAGTTTTGTCAAAAGATATAGCTGAATAATGAATTCCAAATTTACCATTCATGGTTCTTTACACTGAATTGTTTGTATTATTGTTGCATAAATTCAAATATTCATGTTTTTTTCTAGAGGAGAAAAATACATGGGAATGTGGCAAGATGACTTCCGGCAAGGCAATGGACTTGTGGTGACTCAGTTTGGATTATACTATGAAGGAGCATTTAGTACAAACAAAATGATGGTGAGTTACCTGTGTAGCCTGTTGTTATTCATCCGTGTTTAACATTTGTAAAGTTATTGGGGCACAGTAACCAGCCAGTAAGTCAGTCGTAGCTCATTTTTCAACAATGTTTATGTATCTCACTCATTAATATAGCGATAATATATTCCATTGCGCTCTACAAAGAACACAGAGCTCTTCACATCAGTCCTTCGCTAATTCATTCTTTATTATATTTGTTGATTGCTGGGGAAACCCATGCAAACACAGACAAACCATGATGGCAAGAGTGCTAGCTGTAGTGCTGTCATTATCACTATGTATGTACCGTATATACTCGAGTATAAGCCATACATATACATTCCAGTATTCAAAAGCCGCGCCTCCTCCTCGTCTGTGATAGGCGGAACACTCAATTTCCCAGCAGTGTTCCACCTATCACGGACATCCTCTCATCCTCATAACACAGACGAGGATGAGAGGATGTCTATGATAGGCTGAACACTGACTGCTGGGAAATTTAGGCCTCATGCCCACGGACGTTTTTACAGCTGCGTTTTTGAGCGTTTTTTACAGCTTAAAAACGCCTGTCCATGTTAGTCTATAGCTTCATGCCCACCTAGACGTTTTTGAGCTGCAAATAGCATAGACGTTTTTAAGCTGTAAAAAAAACCCAGGACCAGTGCGTTCCTCAGCGTCAGAATTAGGCAGAAAAAAAACGCGAGCGTCAAAAAACGCGCACTAACGCGCAAAAACGCTTTTTTTTTGTTTTTTGTTTTTTTTTTTCAAAAAAATAAATAAATAAATATTTACAACAACATGGACAGGCGTTTTTAAGCTGCAAAAAACGCAGCTGTAAAAACGCCAGTGGGCATGAGGCCTAAGTGTTCCTCCTTTCACAGACGAGGAGGCATGGCTTTTGAACACTGGAATGGCCGCCGTCTGTCTGCATGACACGCTGATCAGGTAGGCAGACGGCGGCGACTCGAGTTTAAGCCGAGAGGGGCACTTTCAGCCTAAAAAAAAAAGGCTGAAAATCTCGGCTTATACTCGAGTATATACGGTATATCAATTGTACTTGGGGTAGCAGAAAGCTTGTGGAAGGTGAGTATTGGTAGCAAACCGGATGTGCTAAAGGGAATCTATTGCCATTTCCTTTAAAGGGGCTGTAAACCTTTGTGTTTTTTTCACTTTAATGCATCCTATGCATTAAGGTATAAAAACAACTTGCAGTGTCCGGCCCCCCAGCCCCCTCGTTTTACTTACCTGAGCCCCGAATTTCCATGGGCGCGATCCAGCGTCGCTCTCTCTGCAGCTTCTCGGCTATTCATTGAATATATTGATAGCAGCGCAACCATTGGCTCCTGCTGCTGTAAATCAAATCCAATGAGACGGCCGCTGGGGGGCGGGGCCGAGTCATACACTCGGCGGCTATGGACGCCGAGTGTATGACACGGGAGCACGCCCGCAAGGTAACCCCCTCGGGAGAGAGCTTCCCAGAGGGGGTTATCTATTGCAGGGAGGAGCCGCCAGAGCTGCCATGGGACCCCAGAAGAGGAGGATCGGGGCCACTCTGTGCAAAACGAGCTGCACAGTAGAGGTAAGTATGATATGTTTGTTGAGAATGTATGATTATTCCTGCACTACCATGTAGAATAAATAGTGGAACTGCTGCAAGCACCGAATAGGGGTCAGACCATACCCGTAAAGAAATCAGATGAAAGAGGGGGGGTGATCCTAGTAGATAATATACTACTATAGGTAAAAAAACATATAAATTGCAAAATATCACAAAGTGCATAAAAGCTAATCTCCTAGGCATGAACTCCAAAGGTATTGAGCAACTAAAATATATAAAACAGACCAATAGTAGATATCAAAAGTGCAACGTGTATACAAAAATTATAATGATAGTCTGAGTGTACACTGGTGTACATAAATGAACTGTGCAAACTTGCAAAATAAATGTGCAAAATCAAAAATTGAATTCCTGTGCAAAGTGCCAAAAGCTAAGTGCAACTATAAGTGTGCAAAACAAGCTGAGATAAAAACTTGTGCAAAAAGCAGAGTCCAATCAAGTCCAAAAATGTGCAAAATTGCAATCAAGCTGTGAACACAACAGCAATATATTCTTTCTTCAATGTGCAAATTTTCCAATGTTCAAAAGGTGCTGGAAAGATGTAAATCTCCTCTTCGTGCAAAAAACACTTGCGGTAATGAGACAACCGCGTGTGTGTGTGTGTGTGTGTGTGTGTGTATGTGTATGTATGTATATATATATATATATATATATATATATATATATGTATATATATATATATATATATGCGGTTGTCTCATTGCCGCAAGGTAAGAGGCCACTCCCACTAGAGTGTTTTTTGCAGAAAGAGGAGATTTACATCTTTTCAGCACCTTTTGCACATTTGAATATTTGCACATTTAGTTGTGTTCACAGCTTGATTGCAATTTTGCACATTTTTGGACTCTGCTTTATTTATTGCAGTTTGTACAAGTTTTTATCTCGGCTTGTTTTGCACACTTATTACAGTTGCACTTAGCTTTTTGCACAGGAACGAAATTTTTGATTTTGCACATTTATTTTGCAAGTTTGCACAGTTCATTTATGTACACCAGTGTACACGCGGCCGAGATTCTCGTCAGGAAAAACACGTAGTTTTTCCTGACGAGAATCTTGACAAGAAACTTGTCCCGGCCGAGTGTACACACGTACGATTCAAAAGAACTGCCGTTCTTTTGAATGGCACGCACGCGGTGACGTCATCGACTACGACGAGCGTGTGCTCGTCACATTCGATGCCGTCGCCGCCATCTTGCTACACCCTATGCCTAGGAAGCTACCGGGCATGCGTCTTAAGTCATTTCGAGCATGTGCGGGTTTCCACGGCGACAGGTAAGTGTACACACGCTCGGGTTTCTCGTCGAGAAACAGGCCGACGAGATTCTCGACGAGAAAAAAGACCGCAGCAAGAGAAAGGGAGCCGCTCAGGTGTGGGAATCCTTCCTTCAAATCACCTCCTCCCAGCAGACAAAGGTGCAAGCAATGCTAAAGGTGCAAACAGGAACGAAAAAGTCTTCTGGACTGCAGCACTCAAAAATAAAAGCCTTTACTTTAAAATAAGGAATCCAAAATACACACTGATGCTGCCAGCTATGAATAAGCACTAGCACAGTGCGAAACATGTCAGCCAAATTTTTTTGACCTGTGTACCGTTGTACAGTGTGTATTTTGGATTCCTTATTTTAAAATGAAGGCTTTTATTTTTGAGTGCTGCAGTCCAGAAGACTTTTTCGTTCCCGTTTGCCAAAAAAGACCGCAGGTCGTCTTTTTTCTCGTCTGAGAATCTGGGCAGTTTTCTCGACGAGAAAACTGAAACCCACGTACACACAGCCGGTTTTCTCGGCAAGAAAACTCTACCGGCAGTTTTCTTGTCGTTTTTTGCCGAGAAAACCGGTCATGTGTACGCGGCCACAGACTATTATAATTTTTGTATGCACGTCGCACTTTTGATATCAGGATTGTATTGTTTTATATATTTTAGATGCTCAATACCTTTGGAGTTCATGCCTATGAGATTAGCTTTTATACACTTTGGCACTTTGTGATATTTTGCAATTTATATGTTTGTTATTTTTAAAAAATAAAAAAGGAACCTTTACAACCACTTTAATATTAATCAGTTCTACCCTTATGATATTTTCTTTTTCGTACATCACGGGACACAGAGCGACATAGTCATTACTAATGGGTTATATAGTTACCGTCAGGTGCTGGCACTGGCAACTTCCAAAACCGGAAGTACCCTCCCCTATATAAGCCCCTCCCATCCGGGAGCACCTCAGTTTTTTGCCAGTGTCTAAGGTGTTGGCCAAGAAGAAACATGTGTTTTTCACTGAGCTTGCATACAGGTTCTTTTGGGCCTCAGTAAGCTATTCCGGATCCGACCAAAAAAGCTTCATAGCTAAACGGTCGGTACCCGGGCCTTGCAGAGAAGAGCAAGGTTCTGCCTGTAATGCTTCTCTTAGGAGAGCTGGACCCTGGGATCCAGAGCTCTGGTCATACCCACGACCAAGATGTTTTCTGTGCAGGGTGCTATACAGGTCCAGGGGAGTGGAATCCTTGGGAACCCGGTCCCTGAAGGTTTGATTACAATGCCTGCCGTGATAGGTGAAGTTTGGGCTTTTGTGGACCAAACAAAGTCCTGCGGCGGGGAACAGGTAAGTGGGGGCCCCCAGGAACTTGGTTCTATTGGGGGACCCCCAAGCCTAATTTGTCTTTCTGTCTGTTACCTAATGGTATTCCCGCTAATATCTGTGCATGCCTGTAACTACTAAAAAAATGTAATAATTTTTAATAGTGGTCAAGAAAAAAAAAAAAAAAAAAAGAATGTTTTTTTATATATGTTTAGTATATTAAACTGCGGTGCCTGTGTTTGTCCACTAGAGGCCGCTGTGGAATGTTTTTCTTGTCATATGGACTAGTTTCTTCTCAGAGAGCAAAGTCCAGGCAGCTGGTGAGTTCTCCTACAGGAAACTGTTTCCTCTGCCATGTTGCAGTGTTCGTCTATCCCCCGGCCTGCGGCAAAAGGGGCCCTGGCTCCTGTCCCTGGTTTCCATGTTTGAAAATTAGCGCCGAGGCGCACGTGGCCGCGCGCGTGCGCGTGCACGCGCCTCTATATATAGAGGTGGCCGGAAAAAGGGGCGGGGCCTGGGGGATGACGCTCTGTGCGCGCCGCAGCGCTTCTGCGCATGTGCGGGCGTCCCAGCAGGTTTTAAAAAGCCACATTATTGCAGTAAGCTGGCTATGAAGTACAGAGACAGAGCTGACAACATTTAAAGGCATACAGCAAGCGGTTGATACAGGCATCCCCTAGAAAGGCACATTAGTAGACACCAACTGTTTATTATAGCAGCATTTATGCTAGACTATTATCAGTAACTGGTGTATTTTCGGCTGGAATACCTCAGCTTTGTGGCTTAGGAATATGCCGTCTAAAAACTCCGGGACTAGAAATTCCAGGAGGAATAGGGGGTCTCCATCGGGCTCTGAGGATCTTGGGCATGCTTTGGCTGCACCAGTCTCCCCTGAAGAATCAGAGGTTAGTGACCGTAGGGCACCCCCAGGAGTACCTGGTACTGTGGCTGTCCCCAGTTCACCTGCTCCTGTGTATGTAACAGAGGAGGTTTTTTCCTCAGCTCTGGGAGGGCTGGAAGAGAGATTGTCAGCACTAATTGCTGCTTCCCTGTCACAGGAGAAAAGTGCTCGATCTCCGTCTCCTCCCTCAGAGTGCCTGTTAACAGAGCAACAGTCCCATACAGAGGTCGACCTACCTGAGGGGGATCAGGATGAGGTTGATTCAGTTGTAGAGGAATCAACAGTGGAGGAGCCGTTCTCAGCATCACATGCTGAGAGGTTATGGGTTCAGTCCCTGACTAATATGGTCCGATCAGCATTTAAAATGCCACTTGCGGAGCCATCCTCCTCTTCTGTCTCCTCGTTGGGGTCGCTAAAAGCTCCCCAGACTGTTTGTTCTTTCCCGATCCATCCTTTATTGGAGGGGCTCATTTACCAGGATTGGGAGCATCCTGACAAAATATTTACTCCCCCCAAGAGATTTCCGGTGGTCTATCCTATGGAGGATAAGTTCGTCAGAAAATGGAAGGTCCCTACAGTGGACGCAGCCATCTCTTGTGTGAATAAATCACTGACATGTCCGGTGGAAAATTGTCCAAATGTTCAAGGACCCAATAGATAAAAAATTGGAGTCCTTATTGAAATCTGCTTTTTCTACAGCAGGATTGGTGACACAACCAGCAGTGGCAGCTATAGGGGTCTGCCAAGCAGTGAAGGATCAGTTGAAACAGGTCTTAAGGGACGTGCCAGATCAGCAGGCGCTTGCTCTAGCTGATCTACCTAGAGCCTTATGCTTTGCGGTGGACGCTATAAAGGATTCAATCCATCAGGCCTCCCGCCTTACGCTGTCTGTAGTACATATGCGCAGGCTTCTATGGCTCAAAAACTGGTCTGCTGAAGCTCCCTGTAAAAAATTGCTGGTCAGCTTCCCATTTCATGGGGAGCGTTTATTCGGGGAAGACCTGGACAAGTATATCCAGAGAATTTCCAGCGGTAAAAGTACACTCTTGCCGGTCAAAAATAGAGTTAGAGGTCCCTCTTTTAAGAGGCCGGCTTCTCCAGTCCCTAGGACATCGGCTGTGAAACAGTTCCGACGGCCTCCCCGGTCAAATCCCGGAGGTAAAAATCAGGGACAGTTGCAGGGTAACAAGAAGCCCTGGAGCAGGAGAGGTACAAAACCTCCCCCAAAGTCAAATGCATGAAGGGTTGCCCCCACCCAATCGGGTGGGGGGAAGACTTCAGTTGTTCACAGAAACCTGGCGGGACACGATCCGAGACAGATGGGTGCTCTCCGCAGTAAATCTGGGATACAAATTGGAGTTAAAAAACTCCCCTCCTTCCCGCTTTATAAGGTCGAACGTGCCAAGGGATCCCCAGAAGAGAGGATCCCTCCTGTTGGCACTGGAACAATTATTGCTTCAAGCAGTAATTATAGAGGTCCCCCTGGAAGAATGGGGGTTCGGGTTTTACTCAAACCTCTTTACAGTTCCGAAGCCAAACGGGGACGTGAGGCCCATATTAAATCTAAAAGGGCTAAACAAATTCCTGCATATCAGGACTTTCCGGATGGAGTCGATCCGATCGGTAGCCACTGCCCTACAAGGGGAGGAATGGTTAGCCTCGATCGACATCAAAGATGCGTATTTGCACATCCCCATCTTTCCAGCCCACCAAAAATTTCTACGCTTTGCGATAGAAGGGCGCCATTTTCAGTTCAGAGCCTTACCCTTCGGTCTGGCCACAGCACCAAGAGTGTTCACAAAAATTCTGGCCCCATTATTGGCCAATCTAAGAACACGAGGTGTAACGATAATGGCATATCTAGACGACTTGTTGCTGATAGACCACTCAGTGGAAAAACTAGAAGTGGTTGTTCACGAGACAATCAAGTATCTGGAATATCACGGTTGGATTATCAACCGAGACAAGTCAGCCCTAGAACCAGTCAAAAGTCTGGAATACTTGGGGCTAAGGCTGGATTCAGACCAGAGAAAAATTTTCTTGCCTCAAGAAAAGGGGTCGTCTTTGAGAGATTTGATCCACTTAGTGGGTTCAAAAAGACAGCCATCCATACGCCTGTGCATGAGGCTGCTGGGAAAAATGGTGGCATCATTCGAAGCAGTACCCTACGGTCAATTCCATTCAAGGAAGTTGCAAAGGGCCATACTGTCAGCCTGGAACAAAAAAGTTCAGGCTCTGGACGTACCAATGTCCTTGTCCCCTTCCGTTCGCAGAAGCCTCCGTTGGTGGTTGGTTCCCCGGAATCTGGAAAGAGGGAAATCCTTCAGTCCGATTTCCTGGAAGGTGGTCACTACAGATGCCAGCCTTTTAGGCTGGGGAGCAGTACTGGAGCAATGGTCTCTCCAGGGCAGATGGTCGGATGCGGAAAAGGCCCTGCCCATCAATCTCTTAGAGATACGAGCAGCCCGGTATGCCCTAGTAGCATGGACATCCAAACTCCAAGGGTCCCCTGTCAGAGTTCAGTCAGACAATGCCACAGCAGTGGCATATATCAATCGTCAGGGGGGCACCAGGAGTCGTGCAGCCCAAAGGGAAGTAAATTACATCCTGAGATGGGCAGAAAGATATGTCCCAGCCATATCTGCGGTATTCATTCCAGGGGTGGAGAATTGGAAGGCGGACTTTCTAAGTCGCCAACAATTATGCCCAGGGGAATGGTCCCTTCATCCCGAGGTTTTCCGGACAATATGTCAGCGGTGGGGAACACCGGATGTAGATCTGCTAGCATCCAGGTTCAACACGAAAGTGGACAGGTTTGTCTCTTGGACAAGGGATCCCCTAGCGTGCGGCTCGGATGCCCTAGTGTTCCCTTGGGATCAGTTCAAGCTGATATATGCATTCCCACCGCCACAATTGTTACCTCGATTACTCCGCAGAATCAGGGTAGAAAAGAAACCAGTGATTCTGGTGGCTCCAGCGTGGCCCCGAAGAGCATGGTACGCGGAGATCGTAAAAATGTCTGTGGGGAGTCCTTGGACCCTCCCACATCGTCCGGACCTGCTTTCGCAGGGACCGATATACCACCCTTCCTTACCAGCCCTAGGTTTGACGGCCTGGCTATTGAAGCCCACATTCTAAAAAAGAGAGGGCTCTCTAATGCTGTGGTGTCTACCATGATCAATGCCAGGAAACCGGTATCCAGGCAGATCTACTATAGAATCTGGAAGGCGTACATCGCCTGGTGTGAAGCCAAGAAATGGCATCCACGTAAATACGTAATAGGTAGAATTCTGGACTTCCTACAATGGGCTGTAGATAGGAAGCTTGCCTTGAGTACTATCAAAGGTCAGATTTCGGCCTTGTCAATATTTTTTCAAAGGCCCTTGGCTTCGCATTCACTAGTCAAAGCCTTTATACAAGGAGTGATGCGTATTAGTCCTCCGGTTAGTATTCCCATATGTCCATGGGATCTAAACTTGGTTCTGTCGGTTCTACAGAAACAACCATTTGAACCATTACAGCATATTTCCTTGGTGCTTCTCACCAGGAAATTGATTTTTCTAGTAGCCATTTGTTCGGCTAAAAGAGTATCGGAATTAGCAGCTATGTCCTGTAAGGAGCCATATCTGGTTATCCATAAGGACAGAGTAGTGTTACGTCCTCATCCAGCCTTTCTTCCTAAGGTGGTATCGAGGTTTCATTTGAACCAAGATGTGGTTCTTCCTTCTTTTTTCCCCAAACCTACTTCGGTAGAGGAAAAGTTATTGCATTCTTTGGATGTAGTAAGAGCAGTTAAAGCTTATCTAAAAGCCACTGCTCAGATTCGCAGAACGGATACTTTGTTTATACTGCCGGAAGGCCCCAGAAAGGGTCAGGCAGCGTCAAAATCTACTTTAGCCAAGTGGATTCGACAGGTCATTATGCAAGCTTATGGCTTGAGAAGGAGACCGCCTCCGTTCGAAGTTAGAGCGCACTCCACGAGAGCAGTTGGAACTTCATGGGCAGTGCATCACCAGGCCTCCCTGGCTCAAATCTGTAAGGCCGCAACATGGTCTTCAGTACACACGTTTACTAGGTTCTACCAGGTGGACGTTAGAAGTCAGGAGGATGTCGCCTTTGGGCGCAGTGTGTTGCAGGCCGCAAAAGATCCTCATGTCTGATAGCGCTCAGCTTATATATGGTGTATCCCCCCCCTCATTTGGCATTGCTTTAGGACATCCCATTAGTAATGACTATGTCGCTCTGTGTCCCGTGATGTACGAAAAAGAAAATAGGATTTTTATAACAGCTTACCTGTAAAATCCTTTTCTTGGAGTACATCACGGGACACAGAGCTCCCGCCCCTCTTTGGGGACACTTATTGCTTTGCTACAAAACTGAGGTGCTCCCGGATGGGAGGGGCTTATATAGGGGAGGGTACTTCCGGTTTTGGAAGTTGCCAGTGCCAGCACCTGACGGTAACTATATAACCCATTAGTAATGACTATGTCGCTCTGTGTCCCGTGATGTACTCCAAGAAAAGGATTTTACAGGTAAGCTGTTATAAAAATCCTATTTTTACATCTCTGAGGGCTGGTTCACACCACAATTTCTCCATTCCAGGTGTGTTTCTGCATGCACGTTTTTGATGCATTCGGTGCATTTTTTTATGTGTAATGCCCTTTACACACAATCTGATTTCCGATGGAATAAAATCTGATATAATTTTCCGTCGGAATTCCGATGAAGCTGACTTCCATCAGTCTTGCATACACTCTGTCAGACTAAATTCCGACGGTCCAAAACGCAGTGACGTAAAACACTATGACGAGCCGAGAAAAATGAAGTTCAATGCTTCTGAGCATGCGTCGACTTGATTCTGAGCATGCGTGGATTTTTCTCCATCGGAAAAATTTAAAACGTTCTATTTTTTTACTCGGATGGAAAAAAGTCCGATGGGTCCCACACATGATCCGAATTTCCGATGAAACAAGTCCATCGGATTTTATTCCATCGGAAATTCGATTGCGTGTACAAGGCATTAGAGTGCATTTTTGCCCCTCCTTTTTTTTTTTTATTCTTCATCTCAATTTAGGACATTTCGGTGCATTTTTTTTGTGTTTTTGCCATTCCAGTTTCATTCCATACCAGAAAGAATGCAACATGTTTGACAGCACTGGAATGCACTGCACTGGTGTGAACTAGGGCCATTGAAATCCATGTTAAACGCTGTCTGATGTGTTTATGATGCAGAATAAAGACTGCACTGGACTGCATCTGTTGTGAACCAGCCCTAAGGGATTGTGTTGATGGACAAATATAGTAGGTCTTCAGGCACGTTTACCTAGCATTTGATATTTGCCTTGAATTTCAACTGATTTGTGTGGAAATAAAAGCAGCTCTTCGTGTAAATTCATGTACACAAGCTCTTTTTGTAACAACTTTGGGCTAGTGTGGACCTCTGATTTGGTGAAAGGAGGATTTCATACTATGAATCTCTGATCGGGACAGAAGTCATAGTCTTCCCCAAAAAGAAAAAAGTTTTGGCTGATGTTGCAAATGAGATTCTCCTTTTTATTATTATGCCGCGTACACACGATCATTTTTCACGTCGTGAAAAATGACTTTTTTTTTTTTTTTTTCAACAAGAAAAACGACCGTGTGTGGTCTTTTTGTCATTTTTCCCGACGTGAAAAACGGCATTAAAACGACGAGAAAAATTAGAACATCTAACATCATTTTCTCGTCATTTTTCCCGTCATTTTTTTCCGCGGCAGTTTTCCCATAGGGAAACACTGCCACGGAGCCTACACACGGTCGTTTTTCTCGACAAGAGAAAAAATGATGGGAAAAACGACCGTGTGTGGGGGAACAAGCCGTTCCCTCGTTTTTCATGTCATGATTCACGGTTTTTTTAACCGCCGTGAATCACGATCGTGTGTACGCGGCATTAGGGGTTGCTTTGATGGAATCTGTAAGTTTGTTTGTCTTTTGGTGTAGGGATGTGGAGTTCTGCTATCCGAAGATGACACGGTTTATGAAGGAGAATTCTCAGATGACTGGACATTAAATGGAAAGGTCAGACCTGTTTTGCTATTGTGCACAAAGTGTTATTTGAAAAACTTTTGTGAACCCTTGATATATGTTTATTTTAGGGAGTGCTCCGAATGTCCAATGGCGACTGTATCGAGGGTGTCTTTAGTGGAGAGTGGGGATCTGGAATCAAAGTCAGTGGCACATATATAAAGCCAAGCATATATGAAGGGGAAAAGGAAGAAACCAAGACCCTGTAAGTCTCACCAAGCTTTTAAAATGAAAAAACACTCAAAATGCAGTTCAATTCATTAGTGCCAGAAGATAATGCAATGCAGTGTGGTGTTTGATCATGTTTACAATTTTAAATTGTAGCTTACTAGTAAGAGAACTAGGGGTATACTGCTGCCCACAGAAAAAAAAGGACAATAGGCACATAGAAAACGGAATGCCAGCTCCCTTGAGGCTATAACCCCGTCTCACACTAGCTCAGTTTCATCTAGTGCAGCGATATGCAATTAGCGGACCTCCAGCTGTTGCAAAACTACAAGTCCCGTCATGCCTCTGCTTCTGGCTGTCATGCTTGTGGCTGTCAGAGTCTTGCTATGCCTCATGGGAATTGTAGTTTTGCAACAGCTGGAGGTCCGCTAATTGCATATCCCTGATCTAGTGCAGCGATATGCAATTAGTGGACCTCCAGCTGTTGCAAAACTACAAGTCCCGTCATGCTTGTGGCAGTCATCAGAGTCTTGCTATGCCTCATGGGACTTGTAGTTCTGCAACAGCTGGAGGTCCACTAATTGCATATCCCTGATCTAGTGTAAGAAGAATGGAAGATTTTTTTCACAATCAACAGCTACTGGTAGATTTAGGCCAGATATGGGAAAACCTGGAAGTCTAGCTGGTTAGCTAAGGAGTACAAGTTTACCCAGTTTACTAAGGGATAAGTTTAGCTTTCATGGCATGTTACATGTTACACCCATTTCCAGGTAAACATTAAAAAACAGCAATATGTGTGTATAGCATAAAGTAATAAATAAATCATATAGTGCACTTAAAATTCATAATAATTGAACTTAAGTCCATCAACAGTCCATTAATGTAAATCCAGTTTCACCTGTTCCTCTGTGAATTCCAGTCCAGAGGTGTCACCAACATTCACCATCACCCAAACTGCAGTAGAAGTATCTGCTTACCAAATACCCATGACCCTCTTATTACAAGAGAAGTAATATAAAGCACATATGGTCACTCAAAATTGCCAATACACTTCCCAGATTGATCTCTCGGCTCCTCGGGTATCACCAATAGGCAAACATACCAGGGCTCCAGCGGCAGGTTATTCATGTGGAAAGAGGAGCTGTGAGATAAGTTATAGCCTCAAGGGGTTGTCCTTTCGTTTTATATGTGCCCAGTGTCTATTTCCCCTATATGCAGCAAGAAAACCCTAGGTCTCATACTATCAAGCAGTGTAGAAAAATATATTTTTCCATTCAATAAAGGTTTTTTGTCTGGATGAGCTAAATTTAATATATGGTAAAAGTTAACAAAAAAATAGTAAAATATGGCATATGCATGATTACTGTTTGGAACTAGAAAAAGTGTTCACTTGCATTCTTTGTTAAATCACCAACCCATGCATCTTGCCATTCCGGTTGAATGTACTGTATGTTGTCATGAACTATCCAATCCTTGGTCTTCCCTCAATGGAAGAAAGGTGATTACACGCTACATAACTGCCAGCTCATGCCTTTTTCCTAACTTCATGGGGGGGGGGTGATTGCACTCAGTGATTAACCACCCACTCCTGCCTCTGCCCCATGGAAATTTATTCTCCCCCATGGCCAATTCGGTTCTTTCAATAAGTATAGGCACCATGGGATGAAGGAAAGTTACACATTGTGATAAAGCAGCCATTCTGTATGAACCAGCCAGTCCTATCCTTTCTCTCACCTGCCCACTGTTCAATATCTTGCTGGCACGGCGGGGTCTAATACTTTATAGACAGCTCACCTGTGTCTGATCTCAGTGGCGTCACTAGGGTTGATGTCACCCCCCTCAGTACAGACCCCCCTCCCGCAGTATAGACCCCCCCACTAAGTACAGACCCCCCACCCTCAGTTCAGATCACCCTCCGTTAGTATAGACCCCCCCCCTCAGTACTGAACCCCCTCACTAAGTACAGACCCCCCTCATCAGTACAGACCCCCCTCATCAGTACAGACCCCCCTCATCAGTACAGACCCCCCTCATCAGTACAGACGCCTCCATCAGTGTAGAATCCCCCCTCTTAGTGCACCCTTTAGTTCAGACCGCTGCAGTACAGACCCCCTCCCTCAGTACAGACCCCCTCCCTCAGTACAGACCCCCTCCCTCAGTACAGACACCCCTCATCAGTACAGACACCCCCATCAGTGTAAAATCCCCCCTCTTAGTGCAGACTCCCCATCAGTATAGAATCCCTCCCCAGTGCAGACCCCCTTAGTGTAAACCCCCCATCAGTATAGAATCCCCCTTAGTACAGACCCCAGAAGTATAGACACCCCCTTAGTGCAGACCCCCGCAGTATAGACACCCCCTTGGTGCAGACCCCCATCAGTATAGAATCCCCCCTTAGTACAGACCCCCACAGTATACACACCCCCTTGGTGCAGACCCCCATCAGTATAGAATCCCCCCTTAGTACAGACCCCCACAGTATACACACCCCCCTTAGTACAGACCCCAGAAGTATAGACACCTGCAGACCCCCGGAGTATAGACACCCCCTTAGTGCAGACCCCCATCAGTATAGAATCTCGCCTTGGTGCAGACCCCCCATCAGCATAGGCACCCCTCCTCCGCCGCACATGTCCATCTACTTAATAGAGTGTACAGTACAGACCTCAGAACAGCGTGGCCGCGGACGTGTACACACAGCGGTGTGTGTCCCTCGGGCTCCTCCTCCTCACTGGATCTAAACAGAGGAGAAGGCGCCACCGGCTTCAGTCTGACTCCGCTCCACTGACACAGAGCGAGGGAGGCGCAGATCAGTGTAGGGCAGCGGGCGGTGTTAGCGGTGCCGCAGCTGCCGCTATCCACGGGTGTCATCCCTCTGGCGGGTGTCACCCGGGTGCGGCCCGCACCCCCCACCTGGCAACGCCACTGTCTGATCTGCGCTGTGTAAATTGACAGCGCTATATAAGTACCTAAATAATAATAATCTGCAAAACACAGCATTTGTTTTACAGAACGTACTGCTCCATCAAAGCCAATGCGCTTGTTCTGGTTACTTTTATTTTTGTGTGTGTTTAATGTATTTAAAAATGCACTTAATATATGGTGGCCTAATTGTTCTTTCTTCTAAATATAACAATTTTAACATAAGTGTTTAGAGGTGCTAATTAGTTTTCAGACTAAATGATAATAAAGTAATATTACTCTTGACACCAAATAGTCTCTAATCATAAAATCCTCACTGGCTTAAAATGCAGTAAAAATTATAATAGCTATGTGGTTTTTAACCATATTCCTCTTACAGAAAACTGGGCCGACTTTCAGTCCCAGCTGACGAGAAATGGAAGGCTGTTTTTGAGGAGTGCTGGCAGCAGCTTGGTTGTGAGATTCCTGGAAAAGGAGATCCACAGAAGGCCTGGGACAACATTGCTGTGGTTATTACTGCTAAGAAGCGGCAGCAAAAGGGAAGGTCTGTTCATGTTCCAAAATCATGGTTTACCTAATGTGTACTTATTGTATAGCACTCTGTTAGAGCATTTTGTTTTATTGTCGGATTTATTTATTTTTTTTGATACAAACACTTACATAAAAAAAAATGTTTGCCTTATAATACACACAGGGGCACAGCCTACCAACAGGGGGCTTGTATGTTTGAGAAAAACGTATTGCTTTATTATATAAAATCACATGGTTGCAGGTTACCTGGTGTTATAAGAACTCTTAATCCCCAATCTGTGTTCCTTTTTTTTTTTTTCTGCATAGGAGTGCAATGAATGCAGAAAAGACAATATAATTTGAAGGTTTTTATTTATCCAGGTCATGGTATACCTAGTAGTAGTTGGTTACGTTCAACTTGACTTGTTCTGTAATGTTGAAGCCATTTCACCACTTGTCCAATTAGCCTCTTCAGTTCTAGTGAGTGCCGGGAACATACACCAACATTTATAGTCGTGCAGGTCTCAGTCATCTTGATCCAATCACCATGGATTATGCAGTGGTGGATTATGAAAATAGAAAGGGTTTCACAAACTTTCTTACCTTCGCTCATATTCTTGGACAGCCAGCATCAGCCTTGCAACGTTACATCACGCCATGCCGATTGGATTAAAGCAATAGTGGTTAACTTGAAAACTATAGATGGCCTCAGGTGTGGGCCTCCGACAAGAGGGCCACACAAAAGCAGCGTATTATTGTTCATTGAGGTGCATTGCCTCAAATTAGTTGGCTTATTAAAATGAATGGGCTGTTGATATACCTGCCAACATTTTTATATGTTTTTCGGGCATCCCCAGTTTTTTTGTTCAAAAAACTTCTTAATAAGCTCAATTCCCTTCTCTGCACCTTTCTATGGCACGGTTCACACCCGCAGATTGCAAGGGCCTCTCTTCAGGCTGCTAGACTTGAGGGGGGGCTTGCATGTCCCAATTTGCGACTGTATTTTTTGCCGGCTCAGCTCATGTACATTTATGACTGGTTCCTGGAGACCTCTTCCTCCTGCTCCACTGCCCTACTGGGGGCGTTTGTGGAGCCTGGGGACTCCCTGGCTGACGGCCTGCACAGGTCAGTGCCTGGGAGCTGCTCCCGGGGCTCCCCGATACCCTCGTGCCAGGCCAGCCAACTAACGTCTAACGGTGTGCTCACAAATTTGGACGGGATTTCTCCCAATACTCCCCTGTGGGAAAACCCTAATCTCTCTGAGCTCCTGGGGCACCCCGATTCTAGGTGGTGGACCAGACTGGGGGTCAGGCAAGCTTCCCACATCTTTGTACAAAACACGTTTATTTCCTTTGCGGAATTAAAAACAAGATTTGGGGTGGAGGACAAATTCCTATATAAATATCTATTATTGCGCCATGCGATTCGGGCACATTTGGGAGGGGATACCCGGGAGCTCATGGAGACACCTCTAAAGGTTCTCATGTCATGTCTGAATAGTGAAAAGCTGGTCACGACTCTATATTCCCGCCTGCAGTCGGTTGGGGTCAATCCCTTCCGGATCGCTCAGCGGAAATGGGAGCTGGAGATTCCGGGGGTGTCCGAGGAGGCGTGGGAGGAGGCCTGCTTCCTCGATCTCATCGGCTCCAATGATCGATATGTACAATTTAAATTCATCCACCAGTTACACTATACTCCTGCCAGGTTGGCCCACATGGGTTTCAGCTCTGCTGCCTCCTGCCCTAGGTGTGACTCAACTGAGGCTGGTTATATACATATGTTTTGGTCCTGCCCAGGCCTATCTGTGTTTTGGAGGGAAGTGTTTGTTTTCTTTAAGGACACCCTGAACGTACCCCTTTCTCATACACCGGAGGTAGGATTGTTGGCAGTGTTAAATGAATTCGTACCCACGGTCCATGCTCGAATCCTGGTACGCACGATACTGTTCTATGCTAGGAAAATTATATTGTTGCAATGGAAGAGTGCCTCTGCTCCGGACATTCAAATGCTATATAGGACAGTAAATAAGGTACTACCCATGTTTAAGTGCATATATAAGGGAAGGGCATGCTCGCAGAAGTTTTATAAAATCTGGCAGCCTTGGCTTGATATTGAGGATTCCTTCTGGAGGGACATCCCTCTGTCCCAGCCCTAGGGTAGTGCGGTTGCTAGCTACTTAGATATGTCTGGGGGCTGATGGGGGTTCGGCTGGGTGTGTGTTTGGCGGGGGCGGGGGCGTGAGTGTGAGTGTTTGTGAGTGTGTGTGACTGGGCTCTCTATGAGCTGGTTTATAGCAGATGACCAAAGATACTGTGTATTACTACGGGTTGTAATTTGGGGTACTCTGGGTGTCCCACTTGGTTCATCCTATACCAAGTACGTGTAGTAGTTTTCCTCCGTTGAGGATCTGAGGTATGTTTGTTTTTTTGAAAATGTTCTCAATGTTTTCTGTATATCTTGCAAGTGATATGTATATTTGCGGCGAGATATATGTGTAATGTAACCTTTAATGTGCCTTCTTGAACGCTGTATTTTGCAGAAAACAAATAAAAAAATAAAAATAAAAAAATGAATGGGCTGTAATGCATCTTAACGTCTGAAAGTTCCCGCTGCATTTTTTTACAACATTTTGCATTGAACACTGTAGAGAAAGTTGGAATTCTCATTGGTTTCAATAAAAGTCCTCAGTATTGGTGCAATGGCAGTACTATTAATCTCCCCCAAAATCGGCGGTCAGTGACATTACTGTTAACTCCACTCCCCTCCCTTTTCCCCATTCCTGGTGCTCAGTATTAGTGCTATTTAACAACAGTCCCCATTGGTGGTCAGTGCGGTGCTTTTAAACCCCTCTCACCCCTGTATTGGTGATCAGTGGCAGTGTTTGTTACCCACCTTAACCCCCTCCCCCCCCTTCCGTATTGAATTTAAATGAACATTAATGCTGTTGGAATGGCATTTGGTATTGTGGGGGCGGGGGGGGGCGGCCCGCTGAAAGAGGCAGCACCAGCACTTGGGAGCCACAAAAAACATTGTATCCAGCATTTGGGGTTCTGCACAACATCGTGCTGCTTGCCTTTCCCCAATGCGAGAAATGTGGTTCAATGTGTGATTTTGGAACCACCTTTAGGAAAAGCTTGTCATTCATTATATCAACCTATCGTACACCCCCGCAGTATGGCTGTGTGATTGAAGCCTTATACAGATTGATGAGGTGTAAGAGTGGATTGACATTGTGCACAAGTTGTCCCCAATGATCTGACCAATGAATGTAATCTTTGTATTCACAGCCCAGAACCACTGACCCGATCCCACACACAGACACTTGAGAGTTTGGAGCGAATTCCTCAGCACAATGGTTCCTTTACTATGGAGAAATACGAGAAGATCAAGACATATTTAATAAATGTAAATAATTTTTAAGTTGCTTTATTAAGGCCAGTGGATGAAACACAATTTTTATATTAGTAGATAGTTGCATAAATAATTATTAGACTATTACTGGTATTTGCCAAAACTATCATTGAAAGCGGAATAAAAATACTTGTATAAATTCCCCAGGAACATCACCCATTCAGCAGTGAACATACAGCAGCTCATGATATAATAATTCTGTGCTAAACCCTTTAGGTGTCCTGAAAATCAGTTGGGGTCCAGAGATCAAACGTAGAATTTGCAAGGTCTGAGCTGCTAGTGTAAATTCATAAATTTGGTACATGGTACATCTTTTGACTTTACAGACTTCTATAATACGAATAGTATGTTTTAAACAGAACACATACGTCATGTATATGCAGCTGATTATAACAACCTGTTTGATTTTCTTAGGCTTGTGAAACTCCAATGCATCAACTGGGACGGCTTGTGGAGACCCTTGTAGCTGTATACAGAATGACTTATGTGGGTGTAGGAGCCAACAGAAGACTCCTAAAAGAAGCAGTGAGAGAAATCAAATCCTATCTGGAGCGTATTTTTCAGTTGGTGAGGTGAGGCATTCTGTATTGTTGCATATTGCCCAGATAAGCTCATCTTCTTTTTATCAGCTTCTTTCTTTGTACCATTTTCAAGTTAAAGTAGAAGTACAGCCAAAGCTCGTTTGGCTGTACTTCTTCTCCTGTGGATCACAGGAGTGCAGTTTGTTCTGAACTCTTGTGACCCACTGACAGCGGGCTGAAGCCCGCTGTCAGCTAACATCTTAAAGCCAGTCCAGGCTGGAGAAAGTTTGCGACCATATGGTCGGGATCCACCCAGAATCCTGGATCGGCACCTGGCTCAGCATCTCATCGAGCTGCTGAGAGCCTGAGCCAGCCGCATCAGCCCAGCGCTTCAGTGAGACCGGGGGGTGGGAGGGTTTGGGTACAGCCAGACATTGGGGACTAAAAGTCACCAGCTCTCTGCTCACAGAGCACTGAGAACTGAGAAATCGGCTGAGTTTGATCCCTCGGTCCTCAGTCTTAGAGCTGGCAGGCGACAGTTGCAGCATTGGACTGATGCTGCATCCACCTAGGTGAGTATGATTTTTTATTTATTTTTTTAAAGTAAAAAACATCTCTTTTAAATTAGTGAGCGCAAAAACCTGTAGCGAGCAACCAGATGTATTTTGTTAAATTTATGGCATTATACGTTTTGATTATTTGCTGTGTGTTGCTTTCCTTTGTCTTTTTTGCCTTGCAGAATAACCTTCTGCTTTGCTATGTATCTTAAACAAAGCAGTTTTCTATTATTTTCATCCCATTTATTGAACAATAAATATGTTTCAGTAGACCTAATTACTTGTGAAGGCTGTAATAAATGGGAGCAAGGGGGGCAACGTTTGGAACTGCATTAACATGTTAAAGGTTTTATTGGATTTTAGTGATTGGGTTTAGATCTTCTTTAAAGCTGAGCACAATAGTGATGCCCATGGCTGGAAAACGGCATAGAGCTTCTATCCGCCATACTTAGGCACTAGAGATGTATGCAAAATATTTAAGGTATTTCATTCTTCCGTTGTGTTTCAGGTTTCTGTTTCCTGATCTCCCTGAAGAAGGCAGCTCAATTCAGGCATTAACTATTGTCAAAGAAAATCCAGACAAGCCTCATATATGTAATGGGAGAGCAGGGCATGGGTCTGAATCTCCTGAACCAGGGTAAAATATAATAAATAAAATACTGTATGCTAATTCAGAATGATTTTGCTTATGGTTTCTTTTTTAAGTCTTGTTAAAGTCCTTGAAAAATACAACAATTTTCATAAAGAAAACAAAAACCCCAAATTGTGATCAAAAAGATATTGCAGTTTTATTACACTTCTGCAAAAAGATAATTTGGTTGGCATGTTAACATTGCATTCTCTCGCATGTATGAGTATTTCATAATTCTTTTCATTATACGATAAAAACTTCCACCTTTACCTTTTAAACAGTTAATCCCCCAAAAAAATGGGGCAATAGTTTACATTTTTGCTTGGGTTTGATAGTATATGAAGGATTAAATCCACCATGTGATGTTAAAGGAATGTATTTTTGCCTTGCAGATATGTGGTGACTAGTTCAGGACTGCTGCTGCCTGTGCTGCTACCTAGACTCTACCCTCCATTGTTTATGCTTTATGCTTTGGAGCATGAAAAGGAAGAAGACACCTACTGGGAGTGTGTCCTGAGACTGAACAAGCAACCAGACATGGCACTTCTTGCCTTCTTAGGCGTACAAGAGTAAGTGAACCCAGCTAACCAACCTTGATACTTTATACTGCAAATCTTCAAGATTAAATTGATCAACACAGAATCTGGTTGTGGCAATACAGGTGAAACTCGAAAAATTAGAATATCGTGCAAAAGTTCATTTATTTCACTAATGCAACTTAAAAAGTGAAACTAATATATGAGACTCATTACATGCAAAGCAAGATAGTTCAAGCCGTGATTTGTCATAATTGTGATGATTATGGCTTACAGTACATGAAAACCCCCAATCCACAATCTTGTGGAATTTGAATATTACATGCAATCAATAAAGCAAGGATTGTACATAGAACAATATCGGACCTCTGAAAAGTATAAGCATGAATATGTACTCAGTACTTGGTTTGGGCCCCTTTTGCAGCAATTACTGCCTCAATGCGGCGTGGCATGGAAGCTATCAGCCTGTGGCACTGCTGAGGCGTTATGGAAGACCAGGATGCTTCAATAGCGGCCTTCAGCTCTTCTGCATTGTTCAGTCTCATGTCTCTCATCTTTCTCTTGGCAATGCCCCATAGATTCTCTATGGGGTTCAGGTCAGGCGAGTTTGCTGGCCAATCAAGCACAGGAATCCCACGGTCATTGAACCAGGTTTTGGTGCTTTTGGCAGTGTGGGCAGGTGCCAAGTCCTGCTGGAAAATGAAGTCAGCATCCCCATAGAGCTCGTCTGTGGAAGGAAGCATGAAGTGCTCCAAAATCTCCTGGTAGACGGCTGCGTTGACCCTGGACTTAATGAAGCACAGTGGACCAACACCAGCAGATGACATGGCTCCCCAAATCAACACAGACTGTGGAAACTTCACACTGGACTTCAAGCATCTTGCAGTGTGTGCCTCTCCATTCTTCCTCCGTACTCTGGGTCCTTGGTTTCCAAATGAGATGCAAATATTGCTCTCATCATAAAAGAGGACTTTGGACCACTGAGCAACAGACCAGGTCTGTTTTTCGTTAGCCCAGGTAAGATACTTCTGACGTTTTGTTATTCAGGAGTGGCTTGACAAGAGGAATACGACATTTGAAGCCCATGTCCAGGATCCGTCTGTGTGTGGTGGCTCTTGATGCACTGACTCCAGCCTCAGTCCACTCCTTGTGAAAGTCCCCAACACTTTTGAATGGCCTTTTCCTAACAAACCTCTCTAGGCTGCGCTCATCCCTGCAGCTTCCACACTTTTCCCTTCCACATAACTTTCTATTAATGGGCTTTGATACAGCACTTTATGAACATCCAACTTCTTTTGCAATTACCTTTTGAGCCTTTCCCTCCTTATGGAGGGTGTCAATGATGGTTTTCTGCACAACTGTCAGGTCCGCAGTCTTTCCCATGATTGTGATTTCTACTGAACCAGACTGAGAGACCGATTAAAGTCTCAGGAAGCCTTTGCAGGTGTTATGGCTTAATTAGCTGATTAGAGTGGGACACTTTGAGCCTAGAATATTGCACCTTTTCACAATATTCAAATTTTCTGAGATTGTGGATTTGGGGTTTTCATGAGCTGTAAGCCATAATCATCACAATTATGACAAATCACGGCTTGAACTATCTTGCTTTGCATGTAATGAGTCTATCTCATATATTAGTTTCACCTTTTAAGGTGCATTAGTGAAAGAAATTAACTTTTGCACGATATTCAAATTTTTTCGAGTTTCCCCTGTATATGTTTTAGTTTCTAGATCTGTTTAGGAGATTTTTAGAATTCTAGTGCCTTTACCTACTCAGTAAAAACGCTGCACATTGCCACCACCTGTATAAATGTCACCAATTTAGAACAGTCTTTCTCAACCGTTTTTACCCAGAGGAACCCTTGGGGAAAAAAAAAACTTGAAAAAATGTTAAGTCTCAGGCAACACCTGATAAAAATAATTATGCCAACAGCTCACAGTGCATTAGTACGTACAGTATATTGTAGAATGTTTTAAATAAAAGATTAAAGAATGTGGCATTACTTGGAGTATCTGACACCCAGAGCAGATGATGTTTAAAGACCCACCTGCTGTATATAACTAAATTATTTTCAGTAATAATCATAAAAATGGTATGACTAATAATAACAGAAAAGAAACCTATGAAGTGAAAATTTGGGGCATGCCTTGACACTATGTAGATGTAACCCATTAAGCAGGCGGTCAAAGAAAAATTGCCTCTTGGCTGAAAAACAATTTGCCATTGCTCACTGCAAAAGGAATACCTAGCACCTCAGGAGAAACCCTAGGGTTACACGGAGCCTTGGTTCAGATTGGCTAATTTAGAATATGTTAGACCAGTCTTTCTCTACCAGGGTTGTGCGGAACCATAGGGTTCTTCCAGTGGTTGCTTGGGGTTCCATGAACAATAAGCAACTTCTGCCACTCAGATAAGTAACCACTGGTAGCAATGATCGTTTTAGCTTGCTGTAAGGAGGGATTCTTCCCAATGACCACAAATGTAAGAAGCATTCTCCCCAGTGACCATCACACTAAAGCTGGCCGTGGATTATGCAATTTTAAAATCGCTGGATTCTTCCATCAACACAGTCAGTGTTGGGGGAATCCTTCACATGTAGCTATTGTGTTCTCCTGGCAGGGGAGTGCAGGGAGCCGTCCCTGCCGGGAGAACACAGTGATTACAGCTAGCGGCTCTAGCCGCTGGCAGTAATTGCATGCTAAATATCTGACATGCTGGTCAAAATCCATCGTTTACCTTGGGTACAATCCCCCTGCCCTTAGATACTGAACCGGCCAAGATTCGATCCATCTTTGGCTTAATGAGAAAGTGCTGAAGATTTACTAACTATTAGCAGGGGTTCCCTGAGCCTGCAATGTTAATTCAAGGATTCCTCCATGTTAAAAAGGTTGATAATGGCTGTGTTGGAATAAAAAACAATTTTTAGCTCACTTGTTATTACATCGTTCTTTTCTCTGTAGGAAATTTTGGCCAACCATCATTAATTTTTTTGGCGAAAACAAAAAGGTAAGAAATGTAATGGGGGAAAAAAAAACAAAAACAAAGCATTCCCTTGCTATTCCACTCATCCTAGTGGCTTTTTAGTCATTTAACTAGACTTGTGTAACTAATTACCATTAGGCGTATTGTGATACTTTGTTTACTTCTTTATAGGTGTTACCAAGCACTAAAGATTCTTGTTTTTCTTCTGCAGTGGAGTGTCTACAGCAGATAAGGTATTAGTACATTGCTATTACTTCATGCTTTTGTATAACCAAATTTAATAGTAAGGCTATTTCTTGCAGAAAGCTTTTTTGCAGAAGGCAGAGAATTGGGTAAAAAACAAAAACAAACCCTCTGCCTTTAGAACCACATTAATGGCAGATTTGGCTGATAAGAGAAAAGGATAAGGCTTCATTCAGACGAGGCGGATCCGTCGCAGCGCAGTCCGCCAGCTTAGCGGGAGATCTCTCCGTTGATCTCCGCTGAGCCGGCGGGTCCCTCTCTGCTCACTGAGCGGGGAGGGGTTTGTCGAGCTCCGCTGTCTCCTATGGAGAGATCGGACGAAAACGGACAGCATGTCCGTTTTCATCAGATCTCATCCGATCCGCCATGGACGGATGGCGACGTATCGCCATCTGTCTGATTTTAGCGGATCAGATTGGATGTCAGCGGACATGTCACCGCTGACATCCGACGCTCCATAGAGAAGCATGGAGAATGACACGTGCCTCCTCCCTCAGCCCCCTAGCATGCCATGTCTACAGGAGTAGTGAGTCACAGCATCTGGAGGGTGGAGCTGGCACACATCATCAGCGGCTGGCTGCCTGGACCTGAAAGAGGCAGGCAACTTGCGCCTACAATTATGAGGACCATAATGGCCGCTGAGAACCCAGGCTGCTGCACCTGATCACAGCAGGACAACACTGGATCTGCTGGGCAGGTGAATATCTGAATTCAGGACAATGCTGATAGGTAAGTGGTGAATATAAAAAAAAAAGGGCGGGTGAGTTAATTTTTTTTTTTTAAGGTTTTTTCTTTATAAGTTCCTGTCCCAATGGTTCTCTGCCCTTTTCAAAATGAGCACTGAGGCCAAAGAAACAGACGCATACATTCTACTGGTTACATAGACCAATGCCTACATATATAGTTTGAACTTTTGTTTTTCCTCAGCACTACATTCACACCATCCGATAAACTCAAGGTCATTCAACAAACCTTTGAGGAAATCACACAGGAAGTTCAAGAGGCCCTCAAGGAAGGCTTCCTGTGGTCCATGGATGAGCTATTCCCTGTATTCCTTTATGTAGTTCTGAGAGCCAGGTCAGTTGTAATGCCTATTAGTCCACATGCGTGCCTCTGTGCTTGATTCTGTTCTAAAAAGATATTTGCCGCTAAAGTTCTCATTGTCCCTCTTTATATTGTGCACAGAATACGAAATCTGGGATCCGAAGTCCATCTAATAGAAGATCTCATGGATCCATATCTGCAACATGGAGAACAAGGGATAATGTTTACCACACTAAAGGTGAAAATATGATCTTGTAAAATAATTAATTTATACAAGAATGTCTTTAACAAGTATTAACAAACATTTCCTGGCTAACATATCAAACTGAATAATGAATGTCGAGAAGTTAAAACTAACAACTGTATTCATGGATGTGATTGTCTTTTCTATTCATATTGTGTAAAAATACATATGCTGTATTCTCAAAGTTAAGCTGGAAAGGCTAAAAGTGAAGGTACGTTTTGCCAATAAAAAATAAAATGCAGGGGTAAACAAACCCAAAAAGTTTTGGCTTTACATACAATTTAGAATTGAAAGAATTATAGAATAGGGTTACAGTTGAGAAAGAGAGGAAAGAGAGGAAAGGAGGTACATGGGAGTGAATTGGTAAAAACTGCATTCGAAGAAGACAAAGCATCAGCAAGAGGACTTGAAACAAAAAACTATTTATAATCAAAGAATAAGGCATAGATTAGCTCATAATATAACCATTTGAGACCCATTAGAACAAAATTATATTGGTGTATACAATATATATTCTTTTTTTTTCTAAATTAAACTACTGTATATACTTGAGTATAAGCCGAGGCACCTAATTTTACCACAAAAAACTGGGAAAACTTATTGACTCGAGTATAAGTCTAGGGTGTCCCTCTGCATGCCTCACTGTGTCCATGTGCATGCCTCGCTGTGTCCACGCCTCGCTGTGTCCACGCCTCGCTGTCACTGTGCCCATGCCTCACTGTGTTCAATCTCCCTACCTGATCTCCGGCGCTGTGTGACTAGACTGACTTTTAACATGGGAGTCTATGGAAGGGGTGCCCGGGTTTGAAAAATCGGTGCTCCCCGGCTGTAGGTCCCCCGGACAACAAACTTTGCACACTTGTAGAGGAAGAGTGGGGCTACATGTGTGCCAAGTTTGGGGTCCAGGGGACCTACGGCTGGCCAGGATCAGGTGCACAAATTTGAAGATGGACACCGACTCGAGTATAAGCCGGGCGGGGGGGGGGGGGCATTTTCAGCACAAAACAATGTGCTAAAAATCTTGGCTTATACTCGAGTATATACGGTAGCTCATCCTATTACTAGTTTACAATCAAGTTCTTGAAAAGTCCAACATGAAAACGTTAAAAGATGAGATTTGCACCCCATCATAAACTCTTGTTGATGCTTTATTCTGTGAAACTTAAAGTGGCTGCATGCCTACTGTCTCCACCCAAAAGGACCACACTCTGTATACGTATTTGAAGGGAAATGGACAACAAAAAATACTGGCAGAGGATTCAGTCCTTTCCTACTCTATGCAGTACATGTGATTCTGAGCTCATGGTCCTGCACCAACTGAGCAGGCCTAGTGTGGTCAGTTTTTATTTGGAAAGCAGAGTGACTTTGCATTGCTTCCTTAGAGTGGAGCCCCTTGTGAGGAATGCCAGGGATTTCACACAAAGTCTGCAATACAAAGAGAACCAGATACTTTTTCATACAAGTACATGGTACAGCAGGCACATATCAGGAATATGAAATGTTGGGTTGATCTATTCTTTAGTGATACTAAAGCTAAAAATGTTTTTTTTACCTTAATGCATTCCTTGCATTAAGGTAAAAAAACTATTTGTATTTCTCTGTCCTCCCCCTTCCCTGTGTGAAGGGTAAGAGAAGGGAAGAGAGATCCAGCACTGTGCATTGCTGCATCTCTCCCCCCCCCCCCCTCTTCCTCTTTACACAGGGCCTCGAACAGCAGCAGGAGCCAGGCACAGAGCAAGTGAGTATAACATGTTTGTTATTTAAATTAAAAGACAAAATTAACCTTTAGTAACACCTTAACCACTTCAGCCCCGGAAGAATTTACCCCCTTCCTGACCTGAGCACTTTTTGCGATTCGGCACTACGCCGTTTTAACTGACAATTGCGCTGTCGTGTCACGTTGCACCCAGACAAAATTGACGTCCTTCTTTTTTCCCACAAATAGGGCTTTCTTTTGGTGCTATTTGATCCCCTCTGCGGTTTTTTATTTTTTGCACTATAAACAAAAAAAGAGCGACAATTTTGAAAAAAATTCAATATTTTTTACTTTTTGCTATAATAAATATCCCCCAAAAAATATATAAAAAAAAAAATTTTTTTCCTCAGTTTAGGCCGATACGTATTCTTCTACATATTTTTGGTATAAAAAAAAAACGCAATAAGCGTATATTGATTGGTTTACGCAAAAGTTATAGCGTCTACAAAATAGGGGATAGAATTTTGTCTTTTTTTTTTTTTTACTAGTAATGGCGGCGATCTGCGATTTTTATCATGACTGCGACATTATGTCGGACACTTTTGACACTATTTTGGGACCATTGTCATTTATACGGCGATCAGAGCTATAAAAATGCACTGATTGCTGTGTAAATTACACTGGCGGGGAAGGGGTTAAACACTAGGAGGCGATCAAGGGGTTGAGTGTGTCCTAGGGAGTGATTCTAACTGTGGGGGGGGCTACCACTGACATGACAGCGATCACTGCTCCCGATGACAGGGAGCAGTAGATCCCTGTCGTGTCACTAGGCAGAACAGGGAAATGCCTTGTTTACATAAGCATCTCCCTGTTCTGCCTCTCCGTGTCACAATCGCGGGCCGCCAGCGAACATCGAGTTCGCGGGGCACGCTCACGGAGTACGCGGCAGGCACGCACGCCCGCAAATTAAAGGGGACGTACAGGTACGCCCATTTGCCCACCGCTGCTGTTGTGCCGACATATATCAGCGTGCAGTGGTCGGCAAGTGGTCTGGGCGAAGCATTTGCTCTGTTTCAAAGAATCATTTCCAGAAGATCCTGCCATTTGGCAACTGCTTGAAGATTTCCACACTGGATGTCACACCTTTTCATGATTAGGTGATATACTCTACTTCCCCTCCCCTCTCTTCTCTTTCCCTTTCCTCTTTCTTCCTATTTTTATTTTTTTTGGCCTGTTGTACAGTAAAAGCTTTATGTGCACATGTTCCCAGACTATAGACAGATTCATGCTCAATTATTCTTAACCACTTAAGCCCCGGACCATTTGGCTGTCCAAAGACCAGAGCACTTTTTGTGATTCGGCACTGCGTCGCTTTAACTGACAGTTGCACGGTCGTGCGACGTGGCTCCCAAACAAAATTGACGTGCTTTTTTCCCCACAAGTAGAGCTTTCTTTTGGTGGTATTTGATCACCTCTGCTGTTTTTATTTCTTTCTCGTACATCACGGGACACAGAGCGACATAGTCATTACTAATGGGTTATATAGATACCGTCAGGTGCTGGCACTGGCAACTTCCAAAACCGGAAGTACCCTCCCCTATATAAGCCCCTCCCATCCGGGAGCACCTCAGTTTTTTGCCAGTGTCTAAGGTGTTGGCCAAGAAGAAACATGTGTTTTTCACTGAGCTTGCGTACAGGTTCTTTTGGGCCTCAGTAAGCTATTCCGGATCCGACCAAAAAAGCTTCATAGCTAAACGGTCGGTACCCGGGCCTTGCAGAGAAGAGCAAGGTTTTGCCTGTAATGCTTCTCTTAGGAGAGCTGGACCCTGGGATCCAGAGCTCTGGTCATACCCACGACCAAGATGTTTTCTGTGCAGGGTGCTATACAGGTCCAGGGGAGTGGAATCCTTGGGAACCCGGTCCCTGAAGGTTTGATTACAATGCCTGCCGTGATAGGTGAAGTTTGGGCTTTTGTGGACCAAACAAAGTCCTGCGGCGGGGAACAGGTAAGTGGGGGCCCCCAGGAACTTGGTTCTATTGGGGGACCCCCAAGCCTAATTTGTCTTTCTGTCTGTTACCTAACGGTATTCCCGCTAATATTCTGTGTATGCCTGTTACTACTGAGAAAATGTAAAAATTGTAATAGTAGGCAAGAAAAAAAAAAAATGTAAGACCGCGGTACCTGTGTTAGACACTAGAGGCCGCTATGGTTCTTTTCTTGTAATGTGGATTTTTTTCTTCCAGAATCAAATCCAGGCAGTTGGTATGTTCTCTGCTGGGAAGCTGTCTCCTCTGCCCTGTTGCTGCGCTCATCCATCCCCGGGCCCTGCGGCAAAGGGACCCTGGCTCCCATCTAGCTCCTTGTTGTTTTCAAAAAAGGCGCCGAAGGCGCGCGTGCGCGTGCACGCGCCTCTATTCATAGAGGCGATCTGGAAAAAGGGGCGGAGCGGGTGGATGACGCTCAGGTGTGCGGCGCTACTGCGCATGTGCGGGCGTCCAGCGTGTTTTGAAGCACATTATAGCTGGCTGTTGAAGTGCACAGACAGAGCTAGCAACAATATAAAGGCACATAGAGGCGGTTGATGCAGGCATCCCCTAGAAAGGCACTTTAGTAGACACCAACTGTGATATAGCAGCAATTGTGCTAGACTATTCTCAGTAAAAGTGGTGTATTACGGCTGGAATACCTCAGCTTTAGGCTTAGGAATATGCCGTCCAGAAGCTCCGGAACTGAATCTTCCAGGAAGCGAAGGGGGTCTCATCGGGCTCTGAGGATCTTGGGCATACTTCTGCTGCACCAGTCTCCCCTGAAGTTCAGAGGTAAGTGACCGTAGAGACCCCGCAGGGGTACTTGGTACTGTGGCTGTCCTCAGTTCACCTGCTCCTGTGTATGTAACAGAGGAGGTTTTTTCCTCAGCTCTGGGAGGATTAGAGAGAGATTGTCAACATTGATCGGTGCCTCCCTGTCAGGGAAAGCACGCCCGATCTCCGTCTCCTCCTTCAGAGTGCCTGTTAGCAGAGCAACAGTCCCATACAGGGATCGACCTGCCTGAAGGGGATCAGGATGAGGTTGATTCTGTTATAGAGGAATCAACAGTGGGGGAAACTTTTCTCAGCATCTCAAACTGAAAGATTATGGGTTCAGTCTCTGACTAACATGGTCCGATCAGCATTTAAAAATGCACCTTGCGGAACCATCAACCACTACTGTATCCTCGTTGGGGTCGCTAGAAGCCCCCAGACTGTCTGTTCTTTTCCACTTCACCCTTTGCTGAAAGGGCTCATTTACCAGGATTGGGAACATCCTGAGAAAATATTTATTCCCCCAAGAGATTTCCGGTGGTCTATCCCATGGAGGATAAGTTCATCAAAAAAAAAAAAAAAATGGAAGGTCCCTACAGTGGACACAGCCATCTCTTGTATGTATAAATCACTCACATGTCCAGTGGATAATGTCAAAATGTTCAAGAACCCAATAGATAAAAGATTGGAGTCCTTATGAAAATCTGCTTCTTTCTACAGCAAGCTTGGTGACACAACCAGCAGTAGCAGCTATTGGGGTCTGCTAAGCAGTGAAGGATCAGTTGAAACAGGTCTTGAGGGACTTGACAGATCAGCAGGCTTTGCCCTAGCTGATCTACCTAGACCCTTAGGCTTTGCGGTTGACGCCATAAAGGATTCAGTCTATCAGGCCTCCCGCCTTACGCTGTCTATAGTACATATGCGTAGGCTCCTATGGCTCAAAAACTGGTCTGCTGAAGCTCCCTGTAAAGAATGGCTGGTTAGCGTCCCATTTCATGGTGAACGCTTATTCAGGGAAAACCTGGACAAATATATCCAGAAAATTTCCAGCGGTAAAAATACGCTCTTGCCGGTTAAAAACAGAGTTAGAGGTCCCTCTTTAAGAGGCCTGCTTCTCCAGTCCCTGGGGCATCGGCTGTGTAACAGTTCCGACGGCCTCCTCGGTCAATTCCCGGGGGTAAAAAACAGGGACAATAGCAGGGTAATGAGAAACCCTGGGTCAGGGGAGGTATAAAACCTCCCCCAAAGTTAAATTCATTGAAGCCCCCACTCAGTCGGGTGGGGGGAGGACTCCAGTTGTTCGCAAGAGACCTGGCGGGACACGATCAAGACAGATAGGTGCTCTCCGCAGTATGTTTGGGATACAGTTTGGAGTTAAAAGACTCTCCTCCTTCCCATTTTTGAGGTCAAACGTGCCAAGGGATCCCCGGAAGAGAAAGTCCCTCCTGTTGGCACTAGAACAACTATTGCTCCAAGGAGTAATTATGGAGGTTCCCCTGGAAGAATGAGGGTTCGGGTTTTACTCAAACCTCTTTACAGTCCCGAAGCAAACGCGGACGGGAGGCCCATATTAATTCTAAAAGGGCTATACAAATTCCTGTATATCAGGACTTTCCGATGGAGTCGATCCGATCGGTGGCCACTGCCCTACAAGGGGAGGATTGGTTAGCCGCGATCGACATCAAAGATGCTTATTTGCACATTCCCATCTTTCCAGTCCACCAAAAATTTCTACGCTTTGCAGTAGAAGGGCGCCATTTTCAGTTCAGAGCCTTACCCTTCGGTTTGGCCACAGCACCACGAGTGTTTACAAAAATTCTGGCCCTTTATTGGCCAATCTAAGAACACAAGGTGTAATGATAATGGCATATCTAGATGACTTGTTGCTGATAGACCACTCAGTGAAAAAACTAGACGTGGTCGTTCACAAGACAATCAAGTATCTGGAATCTCACGGTTGGATTATCAACCGAGACAAGTCAGCCCTAAAAACCAGTCAAAAGTCTGGAATACTTGGGGCTAAGGTTGGATTCAGGCCAGAGAAAAATATTCTTGCCTCGAGGAAAGGTGTTGTCTTTGAAAGATTTGATCCACTTAGTGGGTACAAAAAAGACAGCCGTCCATACGCCTGTATATGAGGCTGCTGGGAAAAATGGTGGCATCATTCGAAGCAGTACCCTACGGTCAATTCCATTCAAGGAATTTGCGAGGGGCCATACTGTCAGCCTGGAACAAAAAAGTTCAGGCCCTAGACTTACAATGTCCTTGTCCCCTTCCGTTCGCAAGAGCCTCCGTTGGTGGTTGGTTCCCCAGAATCTGGAAAAAAGGAAATCCTTCAGTCCGATTTCTTGGAAGGTGGTCACTACAGATGCCAGCCTTATAGGCTGGGGAGCAGTACTGGAGCAATGGTCTCTCCAGGGCAGATGGTCGGATGCAGAAAAGGCCCTGCCCATCAATCTCTTAGAGATACGAGCAGCCCGGTATGACCTAGTAGCATGGACATCCAAACTCCAAGGGTCCCCTGTCAGAATTCAATCAGACAATGCCACAGCAGTGGCATATATCAATCATCAGGGGGGCACCAGGAGTCGTGCAGCCCAGAGGGAAGTAAATTACATCCTGAAATGGGCAGAAAGATATGTCCCAGCCATATCTGCGGTATTTATTCCAGGAGTGGAGAATTGGAAGGCGGACTTTCTAAGTCGCCAGCAATTATGCCCAGAGGAAGGGTCCCTTCACCCCGAGGTTTTCTGGACAATATGTCAGCGGTGGGTAACATCGGATGTAGATCTTCTAGCATCCAGATTCAACGCAAAGGTGGACAGGTTTGTCTCTCGGACAAGGGATCCCCTAGCTTGCGGCTCGGATGTCCTAGTGTTCCCTTGGGATCAGTTCAAGCTGATATATGCATTCACACCGCCACAATGGTTACCTCGATGACTCCGCAGAATCAGGGTAGAAAAGGAACCAGTGATTCTGGTGGCTCCAGCGTGGCCCCGAAGAGCGTGGTACGCGGAGATTGTAAAATGTCAGTGGGGAGTCCTTGGTCTCTCCCACGTCGTCCGGACCTGCTTTCGCAAGGACCGATATACCACCCTTCCTTACCAGCCCTAGGTTTGACGGCCTGGCTATTGAAGCCCACATTCTAAAAAAGAGAGGGCTCTCTAATCCTGTGGTATCTACCATGATCAATGCCAGGAAGCCGGTATCCAGGCAGATCTACTATAGAATCTGGAAGGCGTACATCGCGTGGTGTGAGGCCAAGAAATGGCATCCACATAAGTACGTAATAGGTAGGATTCTGGACTTCCTACAGTGGGCTGTAGATAGGAAGCTTGCCTTGAGTACTATCAAGGGTCAGATTTCGGCCTTGTCAATATTTTTTCAAAGGCCCTTGGCTTCGCATTCACTAGTCAAAGCCTTTATACAAGGAGTGATGCGTATTAGTCCTCCGGTTAATATTCCCATATGTCCATGGGATCTAAACTTTGTTCTGTCGGTTCTACAGAAACAACCATTTGAACCATTACATCATATTTCTTTGGTGCTTCTCACCAGGAAATTGATTTTTCTAGTAGCCATTTGTTCGGCTAAAAGAGTGTCGGAATTAGCAGCTATGTCCTGTAAGGAGCCATATCTGGTTATCCATAAGGATAGAGTAGTGTTACGTCCTCATCCAGCCTTTCTTCCTAAGGTGGTATCGAGGTTTCATTTGAACCAAGATGTGGTTCTTCCTTCTTTTTTCCCCAACCCTACTTCGGTAGAGGAAAAGTTATTGCATTCTTTGGATGTAGTAAGAGCAGTTAAAGCTTATCTAAAGGCCACTGCTCAGATTCGCAGAACGGATACTTTGGTTATTCTGCCGGAAGGCCCCAGAGAGGGTCAGGCAGCATCAAAATGTACTTTAGCCAAGTGGATTCGACAGGTCATAATACAAGCCTATGGCTTGAGAAGGAGACCGCCTCCGTTCAAAGTTAGAGCGCACTCCACGAGAGCAGTTGGAACTTCATGGGCAGTGCATCACCAGGCCTCCCTGGCTCAAATCTGTAAGGCCACAACATGGTCTTCAGTACACACGTTTACTAGGTTCTACCAGGTGGACGTTAGAAGTCAGGAGGATGTCGCCTTTGGGCGCAGTGTGTTGCAGGCCGCAAAAGATCCTCATGTCTGATAGCGCTCAGCTTATATATGGTGTATCCCCCCCCCCCTCATTGGGCATTGCTTTAGGACATCCCATTAGTAATTACTATGTCGCTCTGTGTCCCGTGATGTACGAGAAAGAAAATAGGATTTTTATAACAGCTTACCTGTAAAATCCTTTTCTTGGAGTACATCACGGGACACAGAGCTCCCGCCCCTCTTTGGGGACACTTATTGCTTTGCTACAAAACTGAGGTGCTCCCGGATGGGAGGGGCTTATATAGGGGAGGGTACTTCCGGTTTTGGAAGTTGCCAGTGCCAGCACCTGACGGTATCTATATAACCCATTAGTAATGACTATGTCGCTCTGTGTCCCGTGATGTACTCCAAGAAAAGGATTTTACAGGTAAGCTGTTATAAAAATCCTATTTTTTTGCGCTATTAACAAAAATACAGCAACAATTTTGAAAAAAAAGCAATATTTTTTATTTTTTGCTATAATAAATATCCCCCAAAAATATATAAAAAAATTTTTTAGGCCGATACGTATTCTTCTACATATTTTTGGTAAAAAAAACGCAATAAGCGTTTATTGATTGGTTTGCGCAAAAGTTATAGTGTCTACAAAATAGGGGATCTTTTTATGGCATTTTTATAAAAAAAATGTTTTACTAGTAATGGCGGCGATCAGCGATTTTTATCGTGACTGCGACATTATGGCGGACACTTTGGGACCATTGTTATTTTTACAGCGATCAGTGCTATAAAAATTCAGTGAAGGGGTTAACCACTAGGGGGTGCTGAAGGGGTGAAGTGTGTCCTAGGGATGTGTTCTAACTGTAGGGGGGATGGGCTATGTGTGACACGACACTGATCACCACTCCCGATCACAAGGAGCTGTGATCAGTGGCCTGTCACCAGGAAGAATGGGAAAATGCTTGTTTACATCAGCATTTCCCCATTCTTCCTCTCCGTGAGACGATAGCGGGTATCCCGGTCGGACTCGCGGAGCTCGCGGCAGTGCGCGCACGCCCACAATGCCGCATCTTAAAGGGGACGTACCTGTACACCCATATGCCCAGCCGAGCCATTGTGTCGACGTATATGGTCGTGCGCTGGTCAGCAAGCGGTTAACAAACATTAAAATCACTTTAACCACTTCCTACCCAGCCTATAGCAGAATGACGGCCGGGCGGTGGTTTCGTTATCATGACTGATGAGGTTTTTCAGGATTACATGCTGCGTGCTCCCGCAGCGCGGCAATCGGAGGTGCTGTGTGTCAGTCTGACACACCGCTTCTCCGATCGTGGTATGGAGCCGTCTTACCATGTGATCAGCTGTGACCAATCACAGCGTGAACCAGGAAGTGCTGGTAAACGGCTTTCCTCGTTTCGCGCTGACAGGGAGAGCCTATCGGCGGCTCTCCCTGTCGAGGGGGGGGGGGGTCTGCGCTGATAATCAGATAATCAGCACATTGATTATCAGCACAGCCCCCATGAGAGGTGCAGATCAGCTGCCAATCGGCGCCCCATCATTTACGCCAATCAGTGCCCACACAAGTGCCAATCAGTAATGCCTGTCAGTACCACCTCATTAGTGCTGCCTACCCAGTGCCGCCTATCAGTGCCCGTCAGTGAAGGAGAAAACTACATTACTCTTTCGTCCATGGACCGACACAGCTTCTCTATTGACAAAGTGGGTATTATCCGTTAATTAGGAGTGACTAGGCAGAAAAACTTGTAAAAAGTGTTGCATCACACCTTCTACAGTACCGCCCAGGGGGCGGACCCTCTGGGTATACCCTCTCAGTCTGCATCTTCGCAGATCAGTTTTTTTCTGTCTAGCAAGGAGTAGGACATGGCTCCCTTCGGGCCCATTGGTCCGGGGAAAAAATATATATTTTTTTACATTTGTTGTTTCCTGCGATCTTCGATCAACTGCCGACTGGGTGACAGGCTGGATCCTCGATCCTTGTAGTCTCCCCAGTTTCGGCCATCGAGCGTGTGCCGACCCTAGCTACGCGCTGGGTTTTCCACGACATGCCCGTCGCTCCACGGGTGGCCGGTGAGCTTACGCTCCAGGGCCTGCATCGGACCGCTCAGCTTCGGCTGACCTTACGGCCGAGTCGCAGCAGCCTGGCCGGTGAGCTTACGCTCCAAGGCTTGCATCGGACCGCTCAGCTTCGGCTGACCTTACGGCCGAGTCGCAGCAGCCTGTCCGGTGAGCGTCATGCTCCAGGGCATACATATGATCGTCCCTTCTGGGTCCAATCACAGCATGCCTGGCCAACAGTCACCTTCCGTGCGCGGACGATGATCTGTTTGGAATGTCTTCCAGCAGAATACATGCAGGATAGGTAAGTAAAACTCCCCTGCCTCGGCTGGGTGATTTAGCTGGACATTCCTGGAGAGATCAAGTAAGTGGTTGTGGCCCCTTTCTTCCCTCTCTCCCTGCCTTTCCCTCCTCCCTGGGCTTCTAGCTAAAGGTTGCTGGGTGCTGGGGGTCACCTAGGGAGTCCCACTGGAGCGGGGCTGGCTGTAACTAACATTTAAAAGAAATGTCATTTTTTCTTACCTGTGTTTGTGTCCTTCCTCCTCCATGCTGTCGGCGGCCATTTTGAGGTGGTCCATGCCAAGTTTGGCCTCTTGTGACTGCCCGGCGGCCATCTTCCTGTGGTTCGGCCACACCCACTGGCCCCTATCAGCTGATCGGCGGCCATGTTTGTCCACCCTGTATGCAGATATTGCCGTTCGGCGGCCATCTTTTTGTGGGCTATGGCTGCTTGACCTCTATCTTCTGTCGGCGGCCATTTTCTTAGAGCCCACATTATCTTCCATACAGACGTTTTTGGCAACCATTTTTCGAGAGCCTCCGGCCTCTAGGGTGCATTACACTGGCGCGAAAATTCACACAGGCAGTGCTGATAAAAGAAGCAGACTGACACAGCAGCAGTGGGGACAGCATCACAGGCGCAGCATAGCAGTACCTATCCAGGGTGGTGAGTCCTCTGGGTGACCCGGCCTCTCTGCAGCACAGGAGGGTGGCCTATTGATATCTTGCCTGGAGCCCTGTGAGTGTCAGCGTGTGGTCAGCATGGCATCTGAGCCAGATGTCTTCTCCCCTGAAACACCAGATTTAGCAGCTGGTGCCCCTGAGGTGTCTATGAACGCTATGACTGCAATCCTAGAGGCGTTTGCTGCCAGGGTGGAAGCAGCACACGGGAATACAGGGGGTAGTAAACGCCCCATCCCCTGCAAGCTTCTGGGGATAATTCTGGTGCAGAACCAGGTCCAGCTACGGCTCGGGGCCCAGATTCTGACGCACCAGAGACTGCAGACCGTGACCGGACAGTGAAAATGACTCAAAGTCCAGGTCAGTACGCGAGACGGCTTTGGTATCTGACCTTATTACTGCAGTGCGGGATATGCTAAAATTGGAAAATACTGCAGAAGCAGCAGAGACTCCGGTCCACTTGGGTTTCATAGACCTGCCCGCACTGCTAAGGTGTTCCCTTGTGTGTCTTTTGATAAACTCTTATACAAGGAATGGGAGAACCCACTGAGGGTCTTTACAGCCCCAAAGAGGTTTGCGGTACGGTACCCCTTTTGAGGAGAGTTTTCTGAAGAAATGGACCTCTCCCCCCTATAGTGGACCCTCCGGTGTCCAGACTTAATAGAGCCACCACAATTCCTGTAGAAGGGGCTCCTGTTTTCTAGGACCCTGTGGATAAGAAGGCTGAAGCACTCGCTTGCTACCTATATTCAGTGGTAGGCTCGGCAGTACGCCCGGCATTGGCGGGGGCCCTAGTGTCTCACACACTTACTGAATGGGCAAGATTGCTACTCCAGGGGTTAAGGAGCGAGATGCTCCTCCTGATGAGATAACATTGGCCGACCTGTTGGTCCAGAGCCTTAGGTTTGACTGCGAGTCAGACATGAATACTATTCCCCTGCTGTCTAAAACTTCGGTTTATGCAGTAGCAATACGCCACCTGATCTGGCTAAAAGGCTGGTCTGCGGACCAGACTTCCAAGAAAGCCCTGTTGGATCTGCCTTTTAAGGGCGACAGACTTTTTGGGGCTTCTCTGGATGACATCATCAAGGATGCCACAGGAAGTAAAAGCACTTTGCTTCCCCAAATTAGCAAGGGTAAGGGGCCACGCCAAGGGCAAGGGCCCTCCTTTACTGCACACAAGTGGTTTTTTCGTCCCCCTAGGGCGACAGGGAAAAGACCCCAGGCCGATAAAGCGCCTGCCCAAGGACAAAAGCGTCCCTGGTCCCGCATACCCAATAAGCCTGCGGACAAATTTGCGTCCGCATGAAGGTCCACCCCCACCCAGCTCTCGGGTGGGGAGACGTCTTCGCAAATTCGCGACTCAGTGGACAGCACTAATCTCCGACAGGTGTGTTTGCGAAGTAATCTCCTCAGGCTACAAGATAGTTTCTCTCTTGTCCACCGGACAGATTCAACACCTCCAATCTCCAGCTACTACCGACCCGTCGGGAGGCCCTGTATGGGGCGGTCCAGGGTCTACTGGAACGTGGGGTAGTTATTCCAGTTCCAGAACTGGAACGGGGTTTTTACTCAAATCTGTTCATTGTGCCGAAGAAGGAGGGGGTTCGTCCAAGCTTGGATCTCAGAGCCCTCAATTGCTTTGTGAAGGTACAAAGTTTTCGGATGGAGTCGGTTCGATCTGTAGTCACGGCTCTCCATCCGGGGGACTTTCTGGCCTCCTTGGACATCAAGGACGCATACCTGCATGTCCCCATATACTCCAGACACCAGAGGTTTCTGCGATTTGCTATCGGGAAGGACCACTACCAGTTTGTGGCCCTCCCGTTGGGCCTTGCCTCAGCACCCAGGACGTTCACCAAGGTGCTCGCTCCGATTCTGGCACTTCTAAGACAGCGGGGTATCGCTATCACAGGCTACTTATACGACCTTCTGCTGAAGGCCCCTTCAAGCTCAGAATTAGAGGTAAGCGTGTCCATTACCTGTCAGACTCTTCGAGACTGTGGTTGGATACTAAACACGCAAAAGTCAGTATTGGTGCCCACTCAACGCCTAGTGTACCTGGGGTTGATTCTGGATTCCTCAGAGGCAAAGGTATTCCTCCCTGTGGAGAAGTTGCAGACCCTCCGGGCTGCAGTACGGCAGCTGACTTCCAGGAATTGGTCGTCACTCCGTTTTTGCATGCGAGTGTTGGGCCTCATGGTAGCCTCCTTCGAGGCGGTCCCATATGTTCAATACCACACTCGAGTGTTACAGAAGGAAGTTCTGTCCAGATGGAACAGATGCCCTTCATCTCTGGATTATCAAATCCGAGTGAGCCACCTAGTCAGGAGATCCCTGGTATGGTGACTGACAGCACCGGCTGTAATGGCCGGGAAGTCATTTCTTCCGGTTTACTGGATAGTGATCACGACGGACGCCAGCCTTACAGGTTGGGGGGGAGTCTGGGGTGTCCAGTCGGCGCAGGGTCGCTGGACCCCAGAGGAAGCCCTCCTGCCGATCAATGTCCTGGAGATCCGGGCGATCAAGCTGTGCCTCTTCAAATGGTCTCAGAGACTGCAAGGGCGTCCAGTCAGGATCCAGTCAGACAACGCCACAGCAGTGGCATATGTCAATCATCTAGGAGGAACAAGAAGCTCAGCTGCAGCATCGGAGATCGCTCGCATCCTGAAGTGGGCAGAGAGGAGCGTACCGGCACTGTCAGCCGTGTACATTCCGGGTGTGGAAAACTGGCAGGCGGACTACCTGAGCCGCCAGATGCTGGACCAGGGAGAATGGTCCTTACACCCGGAGGTGTTCCAACTCCTCTGCCAAAGATGGGGCACACCAGACGTAGATCTTCTGGCTTCCCGACTCAATCGGAAGGTATTGAGATTTGTGGCCCGGTCAAGAGACCCATGGGCAGACGCAACGGACGCGTTGGTAGCATCGTGGGGTCAGTATCGGCTAATCTATGCCTTCCCTCCCTTAAGGCTTCTTCCTCTTCTGCTCCGCAGAGTGGAGGCAGAGGGAATTCCAATGATCCTAATCGCTCCAGATTGGCCTCAGCGTTCTTGGTACGACGATCTAGTACGTCTGGTAGCAGACGTCCCCTGGCGCCTACCACTACGGAAGGACCTGCTATCGCAAGGTCCCATATTCCATCCTGCTTTACAGTCATTGGCTTTAACAGCATGGCTGTTGAGAACCGGGTACTGAGAGACCGGGGCCTGTCAGACTCAGTAATCTCTACTATGAGAAGTGCTCGAAAACCGTCCTCTAGGAAGGTCTATCACCGCACTTGGAGGGCCTACATCTCCAGGTGTGAGGAAATGAAATGGCATCCGCGTACCTATTTGGTTTCCAGAATCCTGCTGTTTTTACAGCATGGGGTGGACCAAGGGCTTGCCCTAAGTACGATTTAAGGGACAGATATCTGCCCTGGCTGTCTTTTTTCAGCGACCCCTGGCGACTCACTCTCTCGTGAGTACATTTGTGCAGGGGGTCCGACAGGTGGCCCCTCCGGTCCGTCCCCCGTTACCTCCGTGGGACTTGAACCTGGTCCTCTCGGTGCTTCAGAAGGCACCGTTTGAGAATATTAGAGATATTCCCCTGTTGACACTTTCTCAGAAGGTGGTCTTTTTGGTGGCTGTTACGTCAGTTAGACGAGTCTCTGAGCTGGCAGCCTTGTCCTGCAAGGCTCCCTATTTGATTTTCCACAAGGATAAGGTGGTGCTGCGGCCGCAGCCTTCCTTTCTTCCGAAAGTCGTTTCGGCTTTTCATCTCAATGAAGACATTGTACTTCCATCCTTGTGTCCTCAGCCGTCGAATCCTAAGGAGTCGGCGTTGCATTCCTTGGACGTTGTCCGAGCTTTGAGAGTATACCTATCTGCTACTTCCCTGTTCCGTAAGTCAGACTCACTGTTTGTTTCGGTGGCTGGTCCCAAGAAGGGCCAAGCAGTCTCATCGGCCACCATCTCTAGGTGGATCCGACAGATAGTAATCCAGGCTTACGCCTTAAAGGGTCAGGCGCCCCCCTTTCCTGTCACGGCGCATTCGACCAGGGCAATAGGTGCCTCTTGGGCTTTCCGACATCAAGCGTCTGTTTCCCAATTATGTAAAGCGGCGACTTGGTCGTCCGCTCACACTTTCACAAAATTCTACAAAATTGATGTAGGTGCATCTTCGGATGCCTCTTTTGGCCGCAAGGTTTTACAAGCGGCTGTTTAGAGTTGCAACTCCTCCGTTGGAGGAGTGCTGTTTTGTGTTTGGGGTGAAGTTTATTTTTATGCTGTTACCACCCCTCGTTTTTTCTCTGACACTGCTTTGGGACGTCCCACTTTGTCAATAGAGAAGCTGTGTCGGTCCATGGACGAAAGAGTAAATAGGATTTTTTACTCACCGTAAAATCCTTTTCTCTGAGTCCATGGACCGACACAGCACCCACCCCTCCTTTTAAGTTTGTACTGCTTTTTGACGAACTGATCTGCGAAGATGCAGACTGAGAGGGTATACCCAGAGGGTCCGCCCCCTGGGCGGTACTGTAGAAGGTGTGATGCAACACTTTTTACAAGTTTTTCTGCCTAGTCACTCCTAATTAACGGATAATACCCACTTTGTCAATAGAGAAGCTGTGTCGGTCCATGGACTCAGAGAAAAGGATTTTACGGTGAGTAAAAAATCCTATTTTTATAACAGAAACAAAGAAAAACTTTTTTGTTTTTCAAAAACTTCAGTCTTGTTTAGCAAAAAATAAAAAACCCAGTGGTGATCAAATACCACCAAAAGAAAGCTACATTTGTGGGAAGAAAATTATAAAAATGTTGTTTGGGTACAGTATTGCATGACCGGGCAATTGTCATTCAAAGTGTGACAGCGCTGAAAGCTAAAAGTTGTTCTGGGCAGGAAGAGGGGGGGGGGGGGGAGTGCCTGGTATTGAAGTGATTAAAACAAGTCAGCCCTGACCTCTCTAGCTGCCCACACTGTGAAATAATTCTCAAAGATGACAACAGTTTGCGAAGTTGGGTTTGTAAACATCTGTTGTATATGTTTAGAGGGCTGTAGCAATAAAAATAGGATTTTTATAACAGCTTACCTGTAAAATCCTTTTCTTGGAGTACATCACGGGACACAGAGCGACATAGTCATTACTAATGGGGTTATATAGATACCGTCAGGTGCTGCCACTGGCAACTTCCAAAACCGGAAGTACCCTCCCCTATATAAGCCCCTCCCATCCGGGAGCACCTCAGTTTTGTAGCAAAGCAATAAGTGTCCCCAAAGAGGGGCGGGAGCTCTGTGTCCCGTGATGTACTCCAAGAAAAGGATTTTACAGGTAGGCTGTTATAAAAATCCTATTTTCTTTCTCGTACATCACGGGACACAGAGCGACAGTCATTACTAATGGGATGTCCTAAAGCAATGCCCAATGAGGGGGGGGATACACCATATATAAGCTGAGCGCTATCAGACATGAGGATCTTTTGCGGCCTGCAACACACTGCGCCCAAAGGCGACATCCTCCTGACTTCTAACGTCCACCTGGTAGAACCTAGTAAACGTGTGTACTGAAGACCATGTTGTGGCCTTACAGATCTGAGCCAGGGAGGCCTGGTGATGCACTGCCCATGAAGTTCCAACTGCTCTCGTGGAGTGCGCTCTAACTTTGAACGGAGGCGGTCTCCTTCTCAAGCCATAGGCTTGTATTATGACCTGTCGAATCCACTTGGCTAAAGTAGATTTTGACGCTGCCTGACCCTCTCTGGGGCCTTCCGGCAGAATAACCAAAGTATCCGTTCTGCGAATCTGAGCAGTGGCCTTTAGATAAGCTTTAACTGCTCTTACTACATCCAAAGAATGCAATAACTTTTCCTCTACCGAAGTAGGTTTGGGGGAAAAAAAAAAAAAAAGGAAGAACCACATCTTGGTTCAAATGAAACCTCGATACCACCTTAGGAAGAAAGGCTGGATGAGGACGTAACACTACTCTATCCTTATGGATAACCAGATATGGCTCCTTACAGGACATAGCTGCTAATTCCGACACTCTTTTAGCCGAACAAATGGCTACTAGAAAAATCAATTTCCTGGTGAGAAGCACCAAAGAAATATGATGTAATGGTTCAAATGGTTGTTTCTGTAGAACCGACAGAACCAAGTTTAGATCCCATGGACATATGGGAATATTAACCGGAGGACTAATACGCATCACTCCTTGTATAAAGGCTTTGACTAGTGAATGCGAAGCCAAGGGCCTTTGAAAAAATATTGACAAGGCCGAAATCTGACCCTTGATAGTACTCAAGGCAAGCTTCCTATCTACAGCCCACTGTAGGAAGTCCAGAATCCTACCTATTACGTACTTATGTGGATGCCATTTCTTGGCCTCACACCACGCGATGTACGCCTTCCAGATTCTATAGTAGATCTGCCTGGATACCGGCTTCCTGGCATTGATCATGGTAGATACCACAGGATTAGAGAGCCCTCTCTTTTTTAGAATGTGGGCTTCAATAGCCAGGCCATCAAACCTAGGGCTGGTAAGGAAGGGTGGTATATCGGTCCTTGCGAAAGCAGGTCCGGACGACGTGGGAGAGACCAAGGACTCCCCACTGACATTTTACAATCTCCGCGTACCACGCTCTTCGGGGCCACGCTGGAGCCACCAGAATCACTGGTTCCTTTTCTACCCTGATTCTGCGGAGTCATCGAGGTAACCATTGTGGCGGTGTGAATGCATATATCAGCTTGAACTGATCCCAAGGGAACACTAGGGCATCCGAGCCGCAAGCTAGGGGATCCCTTGTCCGAGAGATAAACCTGTCCACCTTTGCGTTGAATCTGGATGCTAGAAGATCTACATCCGATGTTCCCCACCGCTGACATATTGTCCAGAAAACCTCGGGGTGAAGGGACCCTTCCTCTGGGCATAATTGCTGGCGACTTAGAAAGTCCGCCTTCCAATTCTCCACTCCTGGAATAAATACCGCAGATATGGCTGGGACATATCTTTCTGCCCATTTCAGGATGTAATTTACTTCCCTCTGGGCTGCACGACTCCTGGTGCCCCCCTGATGATTGATATATGCCACTGCTGTGGCATTGTCTGATTGAATTCTGACAGGGGACCCTTGGAGTTTGGATGTCCATGCTACTAGGGCATACCGGGCTGCTCGTATCTCTAAGAGATTGATGGGCAGGGCCTTTTCTGCATCCGACCATCTGCCCTGGAGAGACCATTGCTCCAGTACTGCTCCCCAGCCTATAAGGCTGGCATCTGTAGTGACCACCTTCCAAGAAATCGGACTGAAGGATTTCCTTTTTTCCAGATTCTGGGGAACCAACCACCAACGGAGGCTCTTGCGAACGGAAGGGGACAAGGACATTGTAAGTCTAGGGCCTGAACTTTTTTGTTCCAGGCTGATAGTATGGCCCCTTGCAAATTCCTTGAATGGAATTGACCGTAGGGTACTGCTTCGAATGATGCCACCATTTTTCCCAGCAGCCTCATATACAGGCGTATGGACGGCTGTCTTTTTTGTACCCACTAAGTGGATCAAATCTTTCAAAGACAACACCTTTCCTCGAGGCAAGAATATTTTTCTCTGGCCTGAATCCAACCTTAGCCCCAAGTATTCCAGACTTTTGACTGTTTTTTAGGGCTGACTTGTCTCGGTTGATAATCCAACCGTGAGATTCCAGATACTTGATTGTCTTGTGAACGACCACGTCTAGTTTTTTCACTGAGTGGTCTATCAGCAACAAGTCATCTAGATATGCCATTATCATTACACCTTGTGTTCTTAGATTGGCCAATAAAGGGCCAGAATTTTTGTAAACACTCGTGGTGCTGTGGCCAAACCGAAGGGTAAGGCTCTGAACTGAAAATGGCGCCCTTCTACTGCAAAGCGTAGAAATTTTTGGTGGACTGGAAAGATGGGAATGTGCAAATAAGCATCTTTGATGTCGATCGCGGCTAACCAATCCTCCCCTTGTAGGGCAGTGGCCACCGATCGGATCGACTCCATCGGAAAGTCCTGATATACAGGAATTTGTATAGCCCTTTTAGAATTAATATGGGCCTCCCGTCCGCGTTTGCTTCGGGACTGTAAAGAGGTTTGAGTAAAACCCGAACCCTCATTCTTCCAGGGGAACCTCCATAATTACTCCTTGGAGCAATAGTTGTTCTAGTGCCAACAGGAGGGACTCTCTCTTCCGGGGATCCCTTGGCACGTTTGACCTCAAAAATGGGAAGGAGGAGAGTCTTTTAACTCCAAACTGTATCCCAAACATACTGCGGAGAGCACCTATCTGTCTTGATCGTGTCCCACCAGGTCTCTTGCGAACAACTGGAGTCCTCCCCCCACCCGACTGAGTGGGGGCTTCAATGAATTTAACTTTGGGGGAGGTTTTGTACCTCCCCTGACCCAGGGTTTCTCATTACCCTGCTATTGTCCCTGTTTTTTACCCCCGGGAATTGACCGAGGAGGCCGTCGGAACTGTTACACAGCCGATGCCCCAGGGACTGGAGAAGCAGGCCTCTTAAAGAGGGACCTCTAACTCTGTTTTTAACCGGCAAGAGCGTATTTTTACAGCTGGAAATTTTCTGGATATATTTGTCCAGGTTTTCCCTGAATAAGCGTTCACCATGAAATGGGACGCTAACCAGCCATTCTTTACAGGGAGCTTCAGCAGACCAGTTTTTGAGCCATAGGAGCCTACGCATATGTACTATAGACAGCGTAAGGCGGGAGGCCTGATGGACTGAATCCTTTATGGCGTCAACCGCAAAGCCTAAGGCTCTAGGTAGATCAGCTAGGGCAAAGCCTGCTGATCTGTCAAGTCCCTCAAGACCTGTTTCAACTGATCCTTCACTGCTTAGCAGACCCCAATAGCTGCTACTGCTGGTTGTGTCACCAAGCTTGCTGTAGAAAGAAGCAGATTTTCATAAGGACTCCAATCTTTTATCTATTGGGTTCTTGAACATTTGGACATTATCCACTGGACATGTGAGTGATTTATACATACAAGAGATGGCTGCGTCCACTGTAGGGACCTTCCATTTTTTTTTTTTTTATGAACTTATCCTCCATGGGATAGACCACCGGAAATCTCTTGGGGGAATAAATATTTTCTCAGGATGTTCCCAATCCTGGTAAATGAGCCCTTTCAGCAAAGGGTGAAGTGGAAAAGAACAGACAGTCTGGGGGCTTCTAGCGACCCCAACGAGGATACAGTAGTGGTTGATGGTTCCGCAAGGTGCATTTTTAAATGCTGATCGGACCATGTTAGTCAGAGACTGAACCCATAATCTTTCAGCTTGAGATGCTGAGAAAAGGTTCCCCCACTGTTGATTCCTCTATAACAGAATCAACCTCATCCTGATCCCCTTCAGGCAGGTCGATCCCTGTATGGGACTGTTGCTCTGCTAACAGGCACTCTGAAGGAGGAGACGGAGATCGGGCGTGCTTTCCCTGACAGGGAGGCACCGATCAATGTTGACAATCTCTCTCTAATCCTCCCAGAGCTGAGGAAAAAACCTCCTCTGTTACATACACAGAAGCAGGTGAACTGAGGACAGCCACAGTACCAAGTACCCGTGCGGGGTCTCTACGGTCACTTACCTCTGAACTTCAGGGGAGACTGGTGCAGCAGAAGTATGCCCAAGATCCTCAGAGCCCGATGAGACCCCCTTCGCTTCCTGGAAGATTCAGTTCCGGAGCTTCTGGACGGCATATTCCTAAGCCTAAAGCTGAGGTATTCCAGCCGTAATACACCACTTTTACTGAGAATAGTCTAGCACAATTGCTGCTATATCACAGTTGGTGTCTACTAAAGTGCCTTTCTAGGGGATGCCTGCATCAACCGCCTCTATGTGCCTTTATATTGTTGCTAGCTCTGTCTGTGCACTTCAACAGCCAGCTATAATGTGCTTCAAAACACGCTGGACGCCCGCACATGCGCAGTAGCGCCGCGGCGCACACCTGAGCGTCATCCACCCGCTCCGCCCCTTTCCAGATCGCCTCTATGAATAGAGGCGCGTGCACGCGCACGCGCGCGGGCACGTGCGCCTTCGGCGCCTTTTTTGAAAACAACAAGGAGCTAGATGGGAGCCAGGGTCCCTTTGCCGCAGGGCCCGGGGATGGATGAGCGCAGCAACAGGGCAGAGGAGACAGCTTCCCAGCAGAGAACATACCAACTGCCTGGATTTGATTCTGGAAGAAAAAAATCCACATTACAAGAAAAATAACCATAGCGGCCTCTAGTGTCTAACACAGGTACCGCGGTCTTACATTTTTTTTTTTTTCTTGCCTACTATTAAAATTTTTACATTTTCTCAGTAGTAACAGGCATACACAGAAAATTAGCGGGAATACCGTTAGGTAACAGACAGAAAGACAAATTAGGCTTGGGGGTCCCCCAATAGAACCAAGTTCCTGGGGGCCCCCACTTACCTGTTCCCCGCCGCAGGACTTTGTTTGGTCCACAAAAGCCCAAACTTCACCTATCACGGCAGGCATTGTAATCAAACCTTCAGGGACCGGGTTCCCAAGGATTCCACTCCCCTGGACCTGTATAGCACCCTGCACAGAAAACATCTTGGTCGTGGGTATGACCAGAGCTCTGGATCCCAGGGTCCAGCTCTCCTAAGAGAAGCATTACAGGCAAAACCTTGCTCTTCTCTGCAAGGCCCGGGTACCGACCGTTTAGCTATGAAGCTTTTTTGGTCGGATCCGGAATAGCTTACTGAGGCCCAAAAGAACCTGTACGCAAGCTCAGTGAAAACACATGTTTCTTCTTGGCCAACACCTTAGACACTGGCAAAAAAACTGAGGTGCTCCCGGATGGGAGGGGCTTATATAGGGGAGGGTACTTCCGGTTTTGGAAGTTGCCAGTGCCAGCACCTGACGGTATCTATATAACCCCATTAGTAATGACTATGTCGCTCTGTGTCCCGTGATGTACGAGAAAGAAAAGTAAATTGGGAACAAAAATTCTATTCTATTGTGAACTTTTTGAAGTTGAATGAAGGCTTATTTTAAAGAGCTTTTACTGCTTGTTTATGATATGTAAATATTTATACATACAGTACATATCGATTGTGTGTACGTTAGCATGATCGGGAATGGTAAAACAGTGGTAGGATTGTTTGCAGCAATTTTTCACTTTCTTTTTTTTGTTAAAAGAGAAGTATAGGTTTGAGTTTTTTTTTTTTTTTTTTAAATCCTACTTTCCTAGGTGAATGCAGCATTGATGCACTGCTAAATCTGTCGCCTGCCATCTCTAAGGGTGAGAACTAAGTGATCAAACACAGCTGCTTAATCAGTTCTCCCTGCCGAGCAGAGAGCTGGTGACTGTCTGCTCTGCCCCTGTGGTAGCGACTGGTGCAGACTTTCAGCAACTCGCTGAGAGACTGAACCAGGTGCTGGTCAAGGCTCCTGGGTGGATACACAGAAGAAGTACAATCAAATGAGCTTTGGCTGTACGTCTTTAAAGCGGAGTTCCAGCCAAAAATGGAACTTCTGCTTTTCGGAACCCTCCCCCCCCCCCCCTCTGGTGTCACATCAGGGGGGAGGGGGGTGCAGTACACTCCCCCCCCCCCCCGCTCTGTCTTCTGGGAAACACACTGGTCCCAGTAGACAGCGGGGACCACTGGGAACGCGCCGCGCTACTCGCGAATGCGCAGTAGGGAACCGGGCACTGAAGCCGCAACGCTTCACTTCCTGATTCCCTCACTGAGGATGGCGGTGGGGCAAGCCGAGAGACGAGCGATTGCTCGGCTTCGGCTGCTGACATCGCGGGCACCCTGGACAGGTAAGTGTCCATTTATTAAAAGTCAGCAGCTGCAGTATTTGTAGCTGCTGGCTTTTAATAAAAAAAATTTTTCGCGGGACCTCCGCTTTAAAGACTCTCCAAATGCAAACATTACATATGTCATTAATTCGTTTGTGATGACACTTGTGCTTTTTGTTTTCAACAGGCCTGCTACTACCAAATTCAGCATGAGAAGCTCCACTAGGCGTTTACCAGGATCAGTAAAGAAGGATTTGACATTTTCTTGGCATTTTGCTGAAAGATGGAGGGAGTTTGAAAAAAAGATCTATATACATTGCTGCTGTCTTGTGTTATGACCTGATGTGGAAGGAAGAAGAATCTCCCTGGCAATGTTACACTAGGTTGATTCTGGTGCTCAAGTGATTTTTATTCACAGAACAGAATAGTTATAGCTATTTCTACTGCTGACACGGAAACCTAAGAGAAAAATGTATTATTTAATAATCTTAACAAAAGCAGGATTTGATAAGCAACTGCTTTGTCATGTGGTGTATAGACTGTAAATACAGATGTTATCAAAATCCAGCAAAAGACAAGTGACCAGCTAAACAAGCTGGCCTAATCATACAGAATATGGTGAAAAATGTCCACTGCTGGTTCTTTTATGTCCAGATCGTGAGCTTTGCACCATGAGCTACTATCTGTTATAAATGGTCTCTTTTGTCAGGAGACCCCAAATCTCTTCATTTACATGGGCTGCCTACATTTCTTTTGATTTAAATGCAGGAAAAATTGATCCGGGTGGTTTTAATCAAACGTCATGCTTCCCTGGTCACTTTTTCCTGCGTTTACATATGTTTATATGCATTCATGGTATGTAATTTGGCCCTGGAGAAACGGTTATCTATTTTCTCTAAACACAAGTAACATAAATGCACCTAAACGTAGGTAAAAGCACAATGTGAATTATACCATTTCAATCATTACATGCATTTATGTGCATTTAGAAATGCCCTATAATTGCATATAAATGCATGTTTGCCATTGCCTGTGTGAAGATAGTCCTGACAGTTTTGTATTGCAGTGTCAGCTTTGGCATGCAGTGTCATTAACTATACTTTAATCCACAGACCGTATTTTTCCAGTTGATGGATTGTGTGTAATTAGTGTGAACAGTTTTTTATAAACTATTTTTATTGTAACATGATAAGACTGCAGAATAACGTGTTCTGTTTTTTTTTTTCATGAAGATGGTTCACTTTTTATACTGATCTGTATGGGGTTGATAGATATTACAATTATATTATTAATTAATGTATTATCGCACAAGGACTACAGTGATACTGGAATAATTTTCATTAGTGATTAAGTGTATAGTTACCTTATGCAATGTTAACAATGGCGATGCAGTTACATATCCACAGTTTGCTGGTTTAAAATTGAATAGAGAAGGTATAAAGAAGTGATAACTTCTTTGCACGTGTATAAACCAATTGTTGCAGGACTGGTATAAAAGTAAAGTGACTGGGTTTTTTCTTGTCATCCCGGTATACATTAAGTGGTGCAGTAAGGTGTACTGCAGTGCCCATGTAATATTCGTTGGAATGTGGAGGCATGGCCAACCAGTCTGATTTGTCAAATTTTCGACAAACTACGGAAAGGGCTCTTTCCTATGAGTTCCTTCACACAATTACTTTATGGCAATTTCAAACCAAATGTGTTCAAGGAAACCAGCATGGAAAAGTTTAAAAGGGAACTAAAGGGTTAATACTCACCTTTCGAATTGTTCCTTACTGGCAACGCGGCCATCGTCTTCATTGGCCGGTGTGGGATGACGTCACTCTTGCACATGCACAGCTCAGTTTATGGTACTAGGGAAGACAGAGAGCAGGCAGGCAGGGGCATTTTATTGCACGTCTCTTCTGCAATAAAAGCCTGACTGCTCGCTGTTTAAACGCAGAACCGAAGTTCCGCTGTGACAAAGTTACATACATTGTTTCAGACAAGCACATTTTCTCTCTGACTTGTAAAAAATAAAAACAGGTATATTTCCTTTTTATAACAGAAGCTCAAAACTCTCAGACATGAACATGCAACTTATTTACATGTGACAAAGTGCTTCATAAATAACTCATCTGATCTGCTGTGATTGGTCACAGCGATCACATGGCACCGGCAGAGGGCCAGTACACTGATCAGTCTGGCTGTGCCCACCCCTCAATCCAACCTTAGACTTGGCCATACATTTAAAGCAGGGCTTGACAAATTTGCTTGGAATCCAGGAGCCAGCTAAAAAAGTTAGGAGCCAGGTTTTTTTTTTTTTTTGCAGAAGCGAACGCATACGTGAGTAGCACCCGCATATGAAAGCGGTGTTCAAATCACGCATGTGAGGTATCGCCGCGATCGGTAGAGCGAGAGCAATAATTCTAGCCCTAGACATCCTCTGTAACTCAAAACATGCAACCTGTATAATTTTCTAAATGTCGCCTATGGAGATTTTAAAGGGTAAAAGTTTGTCGCTATTCCACGAGCAGACGCAATTTTGAAGCGTGACATGTTGGGTATCAATTTACTCGGCGTAACATTATCTTTCACACTATAAAAAAAAATTCGGCTAACTTTACTGTTGTCTTACACTTTTTTTAATTAAAAAATCTTTTTTCCCTCAAAAAAGTGCGCTTGTAAGACCGCTGCGCAAATACGGTGTGACAGAAAGTATTGCAACGACCGCCATTTTATTCTCTAGGGTGTTAGAATAAAAAATATATATAATGTTTGGGGGTTAACTTCTAAGTAAAGGGAAGGAGATGGGCGGGCAGTGAAACAGGCAAGCATTGCTGGTTGTCTTGTCATACCAACGGCCACTACAAGAGGACCCCAGATTACAGAATGAATCATAGGCCTGCAGAAGGCCGCAAAACCGCGGCCTCAACTACCGGCCAGCGCGGCCCGACGAGATTGCGCGATCGCGGGGGGGGGGGCGCACGGAGACACAGGAAACCTCAGCTGTGCTGCCTCAGGCGCCAGGCCGCTAATTCTAGTCGCATTTGCGACCTGGCGCCCGGGTTTTTTCGAACCCTGATTTAAAGTTCTCCCCTGCTCATGCTAATTAACATGAATGGATAAATCTCCTGCTGTCGACTATTGCATTTTGATAGACGGTACCTAAAGCTGTCAGGAGTACCTGTTTATTGCCTGCAGTCACTGTTCGACCACCTTTTTTTCTGCCTGGCTCCTTCAATTTCTCAATTTGAAGCTTTTTGAGCCCAGGGGAAAATTTGAGCAGTGTTTGACCAGCTTTAGTTTTCTCTCCTGCCACTCTGGTCAGCCACCAAGAGGGAGGAAAGGAAGCCTTGTGTAAGCTTCTAGCAGCTCTTGTGGGAACTTTCAAAGGGCTGATGACTTTCTCCCTGCCCCATGCGACAGTAATGAGCTAACCACCACAAAGTACCAATTCTCCCACTTGTGAGCAGAAGAGGGAATCGCATTCTGCTCCATACAATGTATTGTTTGGGATGGGGCTATTTTCCTATTTAAAAAGTGACTGTCAACACATGTTCAAAAAGAATTTGGGGAATTAAAAAAAAAAAACCTACATGCTCACCTAGGTGGATGCAGCTTTGATCCAGTGCTGCCTCTTAGACCGGGAACTGAACGTTTAAAGATAGCTGATTGCTCTGTTCTCTGTCTTCAATGAGCAGAGAGCCGGTGACTGAATGGAGTGCTGGGCTGTGCGGGGGGTGGGAGCGGCTTGCTCAGGCTCTCGGCAGCATGCTGAGAGGCTAAGCCAGCTGCCGGTCAGGGATCTGGGTGGATCCCGACACTAAAGTCAGGATCTCTCCAGAGCCTGCACCAGCTAACTAACGTCAGTCAACAGCTTTGGCTCGTCTTTTCCTTTTTATTGGCGTCCTGTGTTTTCCACCATTACTGGTTTGAGGTAATTGTAGCCGTATTAGTGCACTTGCGACAGTAATGTCCATGATACTTTTTTTTTTATTTGCACTAACATACAATTTTTCAGGAAAAGCTTTATGGGTGTACTCCCTTCTTCAAGGTCGAAGAGTACTGCTTGGACCTTGAAGAAGGGGGTATACCCCAAAAGCTTGAAAAAAAAATTAGGTTAGTGAAAATTAAAAAAAAGTATCCGTGACAGTACTCTGTTGTTTCTGCCACCGCAACTGCTGAAACTCATCAGAAACCCTTTTTTAACCTCAGAAAAGGTCATTCTATTAGCATTTGAGTGGCTAAGAACAGTTTGGAAAAGGGCTGTTTAGTAATTTACATCATTATCTTTGGTGCACCATATCTACATTGGAATCAAGTTACATTTAGGCCCGGTTCACACTGGTGCGACATGGGATTACGACTTGTGAGAGCACAAAATGCATGACATGTCAAATTCAATGTTTCCCTATGAGAGCCGTCTTAACTGATCCGACACAAGTACTGTAGTTCCGACTTTAGAAAAGGTTCCTGCACTACTTTGATCCAACCAATATGACTTTACGCTCTATGGCTGAAGTCGTCTCCAAGTCGGACTGAAGTTGCAGGGCAACGTCGTATTGGAAGTTGCACGACTTTCATGTCAGAGCAGTGTGAACTTGGACTTATTGGGAAATAAGTGAAAACAAATATAATTGGTATTTTGCAAAACAGTGGCCATGAATTCTCTTGAGTGGTGAGGCTTCATGCCTCCTTATAGATAGCAATATTTTCTGACTACAAATGAATATTTAAAGGGAAAGTATATGTTCAATCACATATTTGAAATATTGCAGTGTCACCTTCATATATGTACATGCATTCTCTAACTTATTTTTGCAATTTACATAAAGTGGAAATAAAATACTGCATTTACCAAATTAAATCACAACCATTCAGACTCATGAAATAAAGATACCCCCTCTGTTAACATAATGATTTATTTACTCTTGTGTGTTTGGCAGTATTCTGAATTGTAGTCTGCGATCCACTTTGCATTTCACTGGTAAAGCGGTAGGCAACAACGTCACTGGCTCTCTGAATAATGAATGCCCACGACTATTACCAGACGCGTGGCACACTTAATGAGTGTATGCAAGCTTGGATTTTGGCAAAGCCTTAGTGGGAAACTAAAGGCACAGACTTCTTCTGCACACTTGGGGCTCATTTACACTTGGTTGGACTTCAACACGCATTAAAGCACCTACCGTTTCAACATGCTTTTTTTGATGCTTCTGCGATGCTTTGGTGAGTGTGTGTGTGCAGAGCTGGACTGGGCATAAAAACCAGCCCTGGAAATAATTTCATAGCAGCCCCAGTGGTGTAGCATGGGTTGTCAACAACCAAGGCAAGTAATTTGTGCCCCTAACCCGCGGACATTTAGCACAGTCTCTTCCACTCGTACAGTATTAAACCCCTTTATTGTACCTCTTAGGATATACTGCTGTTTCTCTTTGTTCGCCTTTCTTTCCCTTTGATCTCTCTCTATCCTAATGTCTTGCTTTTTTTTTCCCCCCATCTATCGCTCTCTATCCATCTTTCATGTTCTTTCTCACCTGTTTTCTTTGTTCCTCTCCCTCTTTATTCCTTCTCTTACGCCTTTTTTTACACACACACACGCTCACGTAATTGCACCCAATGAATGATTGTCTTTTGGGGGAGGGTGGATTCCAATGTGAAATGTGCCTTGGCCATAGCGCCCACCATGAAGCATCCTCCCGCTGTACTGGTCCAGGACTGGGGGCTGTAATATACTTCTGCTGTGGCTGATGGGAAAGTGTGTGTGTGCGCCCTCTCCTGCAGGGATTGCAGACACATTACAGGAGATGGTCAGAGAGTGCAGCCATTATACAGGAGATGGTCAGAGGCTGCGGACATGGCACAGGAGATGATTGGAGACTGCAGACATGGCACGGGAGATGGTTGGAGACTGCAGGCATGGCACGGAAGATGATTGGAGACTGCAGACATGGCACGGAAGATGGTCGGAGACTGCAGACATGGCACAGGAGATGGTCGGAGACTGCAGACATGGCACAGGAGATGGTCGGGGACTGCAGACATGGCACAGGAGATGGTCGGGGACTGCAGACATGGCACAGGAGATGGTCGGGGACTGCAGACATGGCACAGGAGATGGTCGGGGACTGCAGACAGAGCACAGGAGATAGTCAGATTGCAGATATAACACAGGAGATGGTCAGAGACTGCAGACATAGTACAGGGGATGGTTAGGGATTGCAGACATGATTGATTCAGGAGATGGTCAGAGACTGCATTTAAAGCTGAACTCAGTGTACAGGTAATTAGTATTGCAGGGTTGCTCCACTCTATTTAAAACCAAAAATGCAGCGCTTCAATAAGAAAAATCAGTCCATGTGTTTCATAACAAAGGAAATACTGTAGATGCAGGAAATTCAAGAACTCCACCACCAAGAACTTCAGTGTGAACAGATAACACACCACCACATAAAACGTGCTCACTAACTGCTTACCAGAAAGTGAGCGTTCATAAGCATGTAATAGAATGCAGGGAATCACAGGTGGATAAGGCTCTCCAATCTTGATAGGACAACACCCGAGGTATCTGATATCATCAACATCCAAGGAACTTCCAGGACTTTAGATAGCACTAATGCAGACCTCGGCAGTAGATGTTAAACCCAAACAAAAAGAAAGGCAGCATAGTGAAGCCCGTACGGTAAAATATAGGTTTATTTAAAATTCTACTTACAGGGTAAAAGATCATCAAGGCAAAAAGATACAATCCGCGGTTCTTAGCGTGCTCACATTGGACAACCTAACATGTTTCATCCCATAGGATATCATCAGAGGCGTGGCCTATACTGTGAGCACGCTCATTATATACAGGGAATAACAGTCACACTTCCCTGTGATAGGTCAGCAAAACTAAATACACAGCCTATCCTACCTGTCACCCCCCACCCACGGAGCCGCGCATGCGCACCGCCACCGCACCAGTGGTGCTGCCCATAGAAAAAACGAAAAGTCCAAACACGGCTGCGCATGCGCAAACCGCCGTGCTATCCATGGAGACAGGAAGGAGAAACCACAGCGTCATTCTTACCTCCAGAAGGGGCGGGACAAGGATGCAACGCAAGGTGCTGCTACAGGCACTCAATACTGACATCTCTGAATGAGAATGTCAAGCGAGGTGATATCCTCCCTCAATGGGCGAAACGGCATTACCCGGAAGTAAAGCGCCACATCACAGGAAGTTCACCGCGATGTAAACATCCGGCTGGGAGAATAATCAAACCGGAAATGACACAGGTCCACAGTAAAACCAGGCCCTGCGTTCCAAATGCCGATACCGGAAATGGAAGAAAGAAATGACGCTGCTTAAAGCCAGCCAGGATGCCGGCGAATTTCAATATATTAACAAAAGACCATATTAAAATACAAAATGAGATGATCAAAAAGTATGCATAATGCAATTTGATACTAAAGTGAGGAAGAACGGGAGGCTCACATAAAGTAAAAAAGGCATAAAAAAAGTTAAAATATAAATGAACACTGCCCACTAGTGTCCAAATCGAGAAAGGCTAATATTTAATATATTAATAAAAAATGGCTACACACAGGGAGAAAGAAGGTCTTCTCAACCTGTATGATGCACATATTTGGTGTAAAAACCTAATTAAAGATTAATTTAAAATAATCAAAGGAGAAAAATCAGCTGTTATTAATAAAACAATTTACATCCCATTCGACATTCATGCCGAACGGGGTATAACATTTTAAATCATATATCCAGCGAGTTTCCATCCTGGAAATTTCTCGTTTAGACAAACTTCCCCGCCAATGTGGGGTAAAACGATCAATAGCTAAAAAAGTAGTACCATTGGGATTTTTGTTATGACATTCTAAATAATGCCGGGATACTGTGTGCTTAGGAAAGCCTTTTCTTATATTAGTAATGTGTTCATTCACACGAACGTGCATAGCACGTGTTGTGCGGCCTACATATTGGAGACCGCAAGGACAAATTAGGAGATAGACGACATTAAGAGATGTGCACGTAATGAAAGTGTTAATGTCGAATATTCTTCCAGTACTGTGTGAACTGAATTGGCTGATTCTCCTACTTTATCCACTCTATTTAAACCATCTCTGCAAGATCAAGTCAGTCATTTTCCTTGAAAAGTACAACCAAGTGACAAAAGAAAGCATCACATCCAATTTCCAAAATAAAAATTTTCTTGCAAACACTGAACTGTTCAAGATTAGTGGAGGACAGTAACCAGTTAATGGGTCTGTGAAGCTTTTAGCCTGATCCAGCAGTAAATCCTCCAAAAAAAAACAAAAAAACCCATTAAACAAACTGTGCAGCACACACAGAGCTCTGGCTAAATAGCTGATTATAAGCTGAAATGGTTAACAGCCATGTGTCTCTGGTCTCATAGAATGCTGCTGCAGCTCTTCCAGAGATCTTATCAGTGTGATCAGACAATGTGCAGGTCAGGTTAGGAAGATAAAAAAAAAAGTAACCAGGGAGACAAGAGGGAGGAGAGGCTGATTGGTAACCTGCACGCTGCCTGATCACATAGATATCTGGAAGACACTGCAGCTGGCCAGCAACATGTTACTGTTCTCCCGATGCTCGTGTTTTTTTCCATTCAGCCAGAGTTGTGTGTCCTGCAGAACTTGCATTGTTGTAGTCATACCTCCTTGCGTCTCCCTCCTGGCGTCCCCATTCAGCCCCGCTCCAGCACTTACAGTCAAATTTGAGGGACCTGCTGATTGGCTGTGGATGGACGGGAGGAGGAGCAGGTCCTCCCTTATACTTCCCTAAGCAGCGCTAGTGGCTGTGGGTTCCCTACTATGAGAAATGATCAGTCCACTGCCCATAGAACACACAGTAAGTGTCCATGCTCCCACCTGCATTATCCTCCTGTACAGTGCACACCACAGACTTGCCTGCCGCACAATACCTACGCGCTCCTCCGCTGCTAGAATTAATTTCCTCAGCCAGCCCCGCCTCCTGTTCATGGCTCCTAGCTGACAGCGGCCCCAGGGCAGCCAGCCTACCGGGAAATTTCCCGTTAGCCCAGTCTGGCCCGGTGTGTGTGTGTGTATACATCTCATACCTGCAATACCTCCAAAACAAAGCTGATCTAAAGCCTTTCAAAAGCTGCAGGTGCTTCAAGTGAGCTTTGTCCTAGACTTCTATGGATGCTTTTGAAGAACCACTAAAGTGACATGGGGTATAATTTTTGAGGCAAAGCAAACGCAAGTTGTAAACAGGACTGTAAGCTAACCATTTTATTTACTGACAGGGGCTTTGACTGGCGTTCAGAGAGCTTTAAAAAAGTGTGTAAACGAGCCCTTATGATGTCAATCAAAAGATGCTTACTGCAAGATTAATTGTCCTATTCACAGGCTGAATGCAGGGAAACAGGAGCACAGCCAGTATCCAGAATATAGGTGCAATACATTTATACAGGCACCTAGTGTATATTGATGTAAAAAAAATGATATATATATGTTTTTTTTTTGTTGTTTTTTTAAGGTAAACTACCACTTTAAATGTAAAGGTTTGTAGGTTGCTCCTCAAAATTACTGTTTCAAGAGACACTTTCACCTTCCAAGCTTAGGACTGTTACACTGTGTGGGGAGAGTCAGTGATCCCACTTAGCAAGGTAAGTTCCGACCACAGAGTGAAGCCATGCAGTGGGGAAGGAGCATAGATTAGTGAATGTAACTTGTGTTTTTTTTTTTTTTAGCTATTAGTTCCTGATTCAGGAAAGCCTTGAAAAAGTTTCATAAAACTTTTCCAATACATGTGCCAGATTTCGGTACTTCTTATTATTGCCAGTTTTAGATCACCTACATACACATTTCTAGAGGGCGCCAGTTTTAGAATCGTTTACCATGGCTGCAACAGATTCATAAAAAACTACCAGTTAGCAGATTAGCGGTAATAATCAAGACCAACTCTGAGTTGGTGAACAGAGAGACGACAGAGTTCAGATGGGGGCATTTTGTGCTGGGAAGTGGTCATGATGCTGTCTGATGTCATTACCCAAAAAAAGCAAATGCCACATTTGGATAATGAGTTTACTTTCAGCTGTCGCCTTGGGAATCTCTTGGCTGGGAATTTACAGAGCACAACTTTAAAGAAAAAAAAAAAAAAAAAAGCATTCTAGTCCTTGTACATGTATACATAAATATGTCTATACTTTCTCTTCCCTAAATTGTTATGTTTGAATGTATTGTCTGTATAAATATATTGGGCTTTTAGCAAATCAAAAAAAAAATTGTGGTCACCCATTGCATTTCAACACTCCATATGGAACTTTGATAAAATTATATATCTATTGATTTAAACAACTTAAAGCTCATTTCCATGATGACCTCCAACCTCTCCGATGCTAAAAAAAATAAGTAAACTAAAAGACCTGATTTCCTAAACTTGCTTCTTGGTGACTTGGACTCTTATCACTGACTGTAGGGGAGGAGTCCATCTCAGATGCCCTCACAAGGTACTCAAAATAAGTATTGAACATGTCACCATTTATCTAGGTAAATATATTTCTAAAGGAGCTATTAACATGGAATTTTCACCACGTCGGTTGCAACCCATACATACAAAGAAACCAAAACAAATAAGTTCAGAAATGAAGTTATGTGTAATAAAATGGAATGACACATAGAAAAAGTATTGAACACATGAAGAAAGGGAGGTGCAAAAATGCATGGAAAGCTGAAATCTATAAGTAATTGGAAAGCAATCCTGCCCCTTGTCAGTGCAAATTAATATCAGCTGCTTCAGTCCCAACTGATGGTCTATAAAAAGATGTCCTATTACCAAGGTGTCACACAAGAAGCATCATGATGGGTAAAAGCCAAGAGCTCTCTCAAGACCTTTGCAACCTTATTGTTGCAAAACATACTCATGGCATTGGTTACAGAAGGATTTCTAAACTTCTGAATGTTCCAGTGAACACTGTTGGGGCCATTATCTGGAAGTGGAAAGAACATAATATCACCATAAACCAGCCATGACCGGGTGCTCCTTGCAAGATTTCTGACACAGGAGTGAAAAGAATTATCAAGAGTTGTCCAAGAGTAAAGGACCACCTGTGGAGAGCTTCAGAAAGACTTGGAATTAGTAGGTACAATTGTTTTAAAGAAAACAATAAGTAATGCACTCAGCCACCATGGCCTGTATGCACGCTCACCAGGCAAGACCCCATTGCTGAAGAAAAAGCATGTTGAAGCTTGTTTAAAGTTTGCTGTACAACTGTTAGACAAGCCTGTGAAATACTGGGAGAATATAGTCTGGTCAGATGAGACCAAAATTTAACTCTTTGGACGCCATAATACACACCATATTTGGAGGTCAAATGGCACTGCACATCACCCCAAAAACACCCCCATACCAACAATGAAGTTTGTAGGTCTGAACATCATGGTGCGGGGCTGTTTTTCAGCATACGGTACTGGCAAACTTCATATCCTTGAAGGAAGGATGAATGGAAAAATGTATCAAGACATTTTTGATAAAAATCTGCTGCCATCTACCAGGATGATGAAGATGAAACGAGGGTGGACATTTTTAGCAAGACAATGGGGGTTATTTACGAAAGGAAAAACCACTTTGCACTACAAGTGCAAAGTGCACTTGAAATTGCACTGAAAGTGCACTTGGAAGTGCAGTCGCTGTAAATCTGAGGGGTAGATCTGAAATGAGGGGAAGCTCTGCTGATTTTTATCATCCAATCATGTGCAAGCTAAAATTCTGTTTTTTTATTTTCCTTGCATGTCCCCCTCTGATCTACAGCGACTGCACTTCCAAGTGCACTTTCAGGGCAATTTCAAGTGCACTTTGCACTTGTAGTGCAAAGTAGATTTGCCTTTCGTAAATAACACCCAATGATCTCAAACTCAAAGCCAAGGAAACTCTCAATTGGTTTCAAAGAGAAAATAAAGCTGCTAGACTGACCCAGCCAATCACCTGACTTGAATCTAGAGCTGCAACTAACGACTATTTTGTCTGTCGACTAATCTAACGATTATTTATTCGATTAGTCACGACTATAACGACTATGTATTTATATTTTTTTATTTAGTGTGTTCTTCTTGTGATTAGCTAATTAATCCTTTGGATAACTTTACAAAAAATGATAAGTACATAAAAAAAAAGTAAGATAAAAGAATATAACTACATACATATATATATATTATATCTATGTATGTAGTTATATTCTTTTATCTCACCTTTTTTTTATGTTCTGTTTTTCTTTTCTGTTCAGAAGTTCATAAAAGTTTATAATTAATTTTTATTTTTTACAATGCTTTCTTTTTTTAAGGGGGGTGGGATGTGGGGACAGTGTCAGTGTGCTTTTTTTATTATTTTTTACAATTTTTATTTTTTTTTATTTATTGTTTTTTTTGTTTTGTTTTGTTTTTTTAGCAGCCCTGTTGGGGGGCTATGGTGAGATATCAGGGGTCTTAACAGACCTCTTACATCTCCCATTTGAGAAAGGGACTAGGGACACAGATTCCCCAGTTCCTTTCTCTGCAGCCTCAGTTGCACTGATAATGAATGGAGAGAAGACAACGGCTTCTCTTCATTCATTAACTGAGACATCGTAATCACAGGAGGTTACGATGTTTCAGTTATGTGAATGGACAGAGTCAGTGATCACTGACTCTGTCCATTCAGAAAACTTTACCGGTTTACCAGCTACTACCTCCGCTCTCCATCCTGAGATACCGAGGGGGATGGCAGCACGGAGGGGGAAAAGAGAGAGGGGGAGGACACGGAGGAGAGAGGGAGACAGGGAGCAGCATGGAGGGGGACAGATGCACGGGGGAGAGAGGGAGACACGGAGGAGAGAGGGGGACACAGAGCAGCATGGAGGGGGACACGGAGAAGAGAGGGGGACAGGGAGCAGCATGGAGGGGGACAGATGCATGGAGGGGGACAGATGCACGGAGGAGAGAGGGAGACACGGAGCAGCATGGAGGGGGACAGATGCACGGAGGAGAGAGGGAGACACGGAGCAGCATGGAGGGGGACAGATGCACGGAGGAGAGAGGGAGACACGGAGGAGAGAGGGGGACACGGAGGAGAGAGGGAGATACGGAGCAGCATGGAGGGGGACAGATGCATGGAGGAGAGAGGGGGACACGGAGAAGAGAGGGGGACAGGGAGCAGCATGGAGGGGGACAGATGCACGGAGGAGAGAGGGGGACACAGAACAGCATGGAGGGGGACAGATGCACGGAGGAGAGAGGGAGACATGGAGGAGAGAGGGAGACACGGAGCAGCATGGAGGGGGACACGGAGAAGAGAGGGGGACAGGGAGCAGCATGGAGGGGGACAGATGCACGGAGGAGAGAGGGAGACACGGAGGAGAGAGGGGGACACGGAGCAGCATGGAGGGGGACAAAGAGAGGGAGACACGGAGCAGCATGGAGGGGGACAGATGCACGGAGGAGAGAGGGGGACATGGAGCAGCATGGAGGGTGACACAAAGGAGAGAGGGAGACACAGAGCAGCATGGAGGGGGACAGATGCACGGAGGAGAGAGGGAGACACGGAGCAGCATGGAGGGGGACAGATGCACGGAGAAGAGAGGGAGACACGGAGGATAGAGGGGGACACAGAGAAGAGAGGGGGACAGGGCAACTCGCAACGTGTGACGCGTCGACGCCTTTCACGCACGTCAATGTATTTTCGTAGTCGACGCGTCATGGCAGCTCTACTTGAATCCAATAGAAATTCTATGGAAAGAACTAAAGATCAGATTTCATAGAGGAGACCCACAGAGCCTTCAAAATTTGAAGACTGTGTGGAAGAATGGGCCAAAATCACACACCTGAGCAATGCATGTGATTAGTTTCTCCATACAGGAGGGGTCTTGAACCTGTCATTACCAACAAAGGATTTTGTACGAACTATTAAAAAGTTTCAGTTGGTGTGTTCAATACTTTTCCCTGTGTCATTCCATTTTATTACACATAACTTAATTTCTGAACTTATTCAGAACCATGTTAAATAGACTGGAGTAAAATAAATAGAACGCGCCACCTCCTCAAGCTTTACTCAAAACGTATCACCTGGGGGGCGTGACCAAGATGACAACCAGGACAGACTGCTAGGTGCAGAGCACCGCAGCCATGGGGCAAATTTATCCTGCTTACCCATCCTAGGCACTTCCACTCCTGTCGGTGAGCCCACTACTCTGCTTCGGCAGATGATGACGAGACGGAGGAATCAATCCGGACTCCAGACGCCGAAAGCTACGCCAGCTAAGCCCGCCGGGGATACCGCACACGTGCCTGGGGCCTGGAGCATGGCATCCCAGGCCTCCGACGCTGCTCCGGCCACTGTTCCGGCCCTTTCGGCACAGGTAAACTTCGACGCCCTGATGCAGGCGATTATGGGCTGCCAGTCCACCCTCACCTCCAAAATTTACTCCCTACAGCTGGGGATGAGCCTCATGAGGAAGGACTGCGACAAAATCTGAGGCCGGGTGGATGAGGTCGAGCGCCGGGCAGGCGCCACGGAGGAGACTGTCAGGGATCACTCGGCCACCCTCCATACTGTCCAAGTGAGGCTGAAGCACCTTCAATCCCGCGCCGAGGACGCAGAAAACCGCAACAGGCGCAATAATCTCCGGATTGTCGGCCTGCCGGAGGGGTCGGACACCACGGCCTATACTGAGCGCCTCCTCCGTGTGCTCTTCCCGCAGGCGGCTTTCTCGCCTCACTTTGTGGTGGAGAGGGCCCACAGGATGCCATCTCATCGCGGAGCTCCGGGGTCGCCTCCCCGCACCTTCATCTTTAGGCTGCTGAACTTCAGGGACCGGGATCTGGTCCTCCGGGAGGCCAGGAAGATGGACGCCATCCGCCATGAAGCAGTGCACCTGATGTTCTTCCCGGACTTCTCCGTGGAGACAGAGAGGCATCGCAAATCCTTTGACGCGGTCAAGCAGTCCCTTCGTTCCCAGAACATAAAGTATAGCATGCTCTTTCCTGCCCGCCTGAGAGTGGTTGACAGAGAGTCAACCCGCTTCTTTACATCACCGGAGGATGCTGCACAGTGGGTGAATACCCTGCCCCGTTTCTGACTGCCTGCCTCTGGGCTGCTGTAACGCCACTATGTAAGTACTTTTTGAACTGGGTCTCTCCTCTTTCTTTCCCCCTGTACTTTCCCGAACTGGACTGACTGCCCTGTTGGCATAGCTCTGTGTTTTTTTTCTTTCTGCACTGTGATCGGGGGGTGGCTGTCATCGGGAGTGGGGGAGGCTGGGGGCCCTGTGATGGGTGACTACTCCGTTCTCTTGCCCGGTGGGGCCTCTGTTGTGCCATACTCCCCCTGAACACTGGGGCCTCTATGTGACTGCCTCCCTCTTTTGCCCACTCTCTTTTTTTTGGGCCTGGATGTCCTGAGCCTGGACTGCCTGCAGATTGCTCAGACGGAGACTTGGTTTCTCCTGGTTCAGGGAAAGCCTGCAACGGAGAGACACTGACCCAATAGATACCATCTAGGGTCCACATCCATCCAACAGACTGTTTGTTTAACCAAGGACCCACAGAGTTTCATTTACTCACTATTTTAGTACTGCCTAAAGCAAGTGCCCCTGACTCTGGCCGGGGTGATCCAATATCACTCTGCTGTGCCCCGTTGGCGGCGTCTCTGCAGTATGCCTCAGCGCCTCCGGCCTGGGGTGAAACCGCCTACTTGTCTGTTATTCATGACCCTCAGTGGTTGGTAAACCATGTTTGGTTCAGGGATCCACATGCATCACGGTTGGGGTGGCTGCATAGGGTGGGGGGGAGTTGGGGTTTCTGTGTTAATGTTATGGTTTATTGTTTTACATGTTCATATGTTTTTTGAAGGAATATCTGCATTTTGTGAAGCGCAAGACTTGTATGTGAGTGGGCAGACCCGGTCTGCTCCCTCGGGACGGCCTCGCCCCCTCGCTGACCCCCTTCTTCTGTTGGGGCTGGGTTGGAGGGCGGGGCTTACCATAATATGTTTCAACTCTCTGACATGGCTCCGCTGACATTGGTTTCTTGGAATGTCAGGGGGATGAATTCCCCTGTTAAGAGGACGTTCGTTTTTAAATTTCTTAAAGATTACAACCCGGATATTTCCTTACTTCAGGAGACGCATTTGGTCGGGGGTAGGATCCTTAGTCTCAAAAAGCCGTGGGTGGGGCATTACTACCACTCCACGTACTCCTCCTGTGCCCATGGAGTTGGCATTCTAATTTGCAAGTCCCTGCCTTTTGTCTTACTGGATTTGAAGTTAGATCCTTAGGGACGATATGTAGTAGTGCACGCAACTGTAGACGGCCTCCCCATGGTACTGGTAGGCTTATACATCCCACCCTCTGCCACGATAGGACTCCTTACTAAGATCGCGCAGATAATAGCTGAATTCCCAGCTGCCGCAGTGGTCTTGGCCGGGGACTTTAACATGGTCCACTGTCCAAATGTTGACAAACTGGCTCGGGACCCGGCCCTAGACTCTCCACTTTCCCGCTGGGCCTCGATGCTTGGTCTCACGGATGTGTGGTGGTGGAAACACCCGCGGACCAGGGGATACACATGCAACTCAGCTACATACCTAGCAATGTCCCGTATTAACCTTATCTATGTCAGCGACCCCGCCTTGAACAGAGTGAGGGAGGTAGCGGCCCTTCCTAGGGGAATCTCGGACCATGCTCCAGTTCTACTGAAGCTACAGATTGCTGCAACTCCGGCTAACTGCCTCTGGAGGCTCTCCAGAGGCTGGGTGACAGACAAACGGGTGGAACCACAGATAGACTCGGCTAAAGAGTCCTTTTTGGTCTTCGGAGCCCCCCCGAGTAAGTCCCCCACTAGCTGGGAATGCTTTAAGACTCACATCAGGGGGCAATACCAGAGTACCATTGGTGCTGCCCGCCAGTCCTCCCGGGATTCCCTACTGCAGGCTGAGTCCCATACCCAGGTGTTAGAGGCACAATATGTGGCGACTGGAGAGGAGTGCCGTAGGCACGCCATCTCTGCAGCGCTGAGGGAGGTTCAGCTGCTCAGGATATCTGCTGCCAAAAAACAACTGCTCTACAGGTCCCAAAGGATCTTTGAGCAGGACGAGAGGACTGGGCGCATGCTAGCCTGGCTCTCGAGGGAGCAGACGGTGTCCTCTCCGGTGGCCAACGTCAGGGATGGCTCGGGGAGATTGCTGACGGACCCAGAGGAGATTAACTCCTGCTTTGCCTCCTATTATACTGACCTTTACTCTTCCAAAGCCACGTATTCCGCGGATCAGCTCCAGTCTTACTTGGACAATATTGACCTTCCCATGCTCACAGCAGAGGCCCGGTCACAGTTAGATGCCCCGTTTACTCTGAAAGAGATCCGGAGAGCAGTTGCTTCCATGCAGGCAGGGAAAACCCCGGGAGAGGATGGCCTCCCCGCCAAATTTTTCAAAACGCATAGTGAATCATTGGCCGCAGTGCTGGGGGCGGTGTTGCAGACCTCGCTTCGGGACTCTCGGGTGCCGCCCTCAATGCTGAGAGCGATCATAGTGGTTATCCCCAAGCCAGGAAAAGACCCCAAACTTTGTTCTTCGTACAGGCCGATATCCCTCCTTAATGTTGACGCCAAGGTCCTCACTAAGATCTTGGCCAATCGACTTAATGGAGTGATACTGTCCTTGGTGCATGGAGACCAAACCGGCTTTATGCCGGGGAAGGGCACAGACATTAATTTGAGGAGCCTGTTCATGATTGATCGGATGTCTGGGAGCGAGGGGACAGAGGTTATTGCCTCCCTGGACGCCGAAAAAAGCCTTTGACTCAGTGGAGTGGGAATACCTGTGGTCAGTGCTACACAAATTTGGGTTCGGACCGGTCTTCATTACGTGGTTGCAACTGCTGTACTCTGACCCTACAGCCAGGGTCCGCTTCAGTGGTGTTCTGTCCGCAGCCTTCCCGCTCCGCCGATGCACTAGACAGGGCTGTCCCCTCTTTCCCACCCTATTTGCGCTGGCTGTTGAGCCATTGGCCGCGATAATCCGATCCTCTAATAGAATGGCTGGCATCTCGGTGCCGCCTCTGGTAGAAAAGATATCCATGTACGCGAACGACACCCTACTATATCTAGGCGACCATCATGCTTCCCTGGCGGCGGCCCTTGAGATTTTTGAGAGATTCGGCAGGTTCTCGGGCATTAAAATTAATTGGGACAAATCGGTGCTCTTCCCCCTGCGCTCAATGGCTCCCCCCCCCCGGTTTGCCGCCCCCCTTCAGTGGGTAGATAAATTCAAATACTTAGGTATACATGTCCAGAGACACCTTCCAGATTACTTGGAAGCCAATGTCCGCCCGATTTTACAGAACTTCCTCCGCAAGTGCGCTACTTGGAAGACCCTACCGCTTACACCAGTGGGTAGGATAAACTTAGTGAAAATGTCCTTCCTCCCTAAGTTCCTCTATGCATTTAGGCACACCCCTGTGGGTATCCCCAACTCCTTTTTTTAGTAAGCTGGACTAAGCCGTTGGGGCGTTTGTGTGGCAGGGGAAGGTTCCTAGAGTGGCTAGATTTGCACTCCAGCTCTCGGTGTCTGGGGGGGGTCTGGCATTACCCAATTTCAAGAAGTATTATTGGGCGGCGGTCCTGGTCTCAGTGAGGTGGTGGGTCACGCAGGATCGATCCAACCCCGCAGTGAACCTAGAGGTGGCAATATTAGGAGCCTATGCTAAACTCAGTAATTTAGTGTGTAGAGGGCCTCGTTCCAACATTCATATCACCACCCCCATGAGAACCACTGTTGGTGTCTGGAGGAGGGTCTCGGGGTCTCTGATGAAGCCCCGGACCTATTCTCCCTATACTCCCTTATGGGGCAACCCAGAGCTCCCCCACTTGAGGACAGTGCCTGACCCGCAGGCGTGGGCCGGACGTGGAATTAAAACTCTCCGGGATGTTATGCCTGGGGGCCGTCTCCTCCCCTTCAGCGAGCTAAAAAGTAAATTCTCACTTCCTCCTTGGATATACTTTAGGTTTCTGCAGCTTCGCCATGCACTTAGGGCCCAGTTCCCAGAGCCGGTCACCTTGGCTCCGCACACGGTTGAGCAACTCCTCACAGCTTGCAATATAGACAGAACGCTATCCTCCATATACCGTAGACTCACTTGTGCTGGCAATAACGGTGCTAGCAGGGCATTCAGTGCCTGGCAGAGAGATATACCGAATCTGATGGAGGAGGACTGGTCCGAGGGCCTCCAACAATACGTCCCTCTGATGATGGCGGCCAAGGATCGTTTTGTCCAGATAAAATTTCTCCATAGAGTGTAATACACGCCACAAAGGCTGTCAGTCATCTACCGTTTGACTGATGACCGTTGTCCGCGCTGTAGAGGGAACGTAGCCAATTTTATGCACATGCTGTGGGACTGTCCCCAGGTACAGGGGTTCTGGCAGGCGGTGGTTACTGACATCAGATTGCTTAGTGGGATACCCATCAAACTAGATCCCCTGATCCTTTTGTTAGGCGTGACCGATAACTTATCTATCGCCACACACACACCAAACTTCATTTTCTACTGTGCATATTATGCTAGGAAAACTATTTTGCTTATCTGGAAGATGCCTGAGCCACCCCGAGTCTCTGCTTGGAAACAATTGGTGAATGCTGCCCTCCCCTTTTACAAGCTGACATATACTGTATAGGTCGTAATTGTCCTAATAAGTTTAAAAAAATATGGTCAAGATGGGTGGAGGCCATGTCTACTTTACAGTGTAGATGGTGGATATGAGCTCTTGCCCTGGTTCTTCCCTTCTCCCCTCCCTTTCCTTTCCTCCCCCCCCCCCCTCCCCCCTCCTCAGTCGCTGTTGCTTTGTACCACAATATTATCTCCCCTTCCCCGGTGGGTGGGCGCCTAGTGCCTCGTTTCCACTGCGCGGATCGGTTCGGTACGGTTCGGTACGGTACGCTATTTTGGGTGTTTCCATTGTGAAAGCGTGCCATTAAACCGAACCGTACCGCACCATTCAGGGTCCTGCTTCAGACGTGGGGCCATAGAAAATGGAACGGTACGGTTAGGGCGGAGCTACTGGCGTCACACGATACATTCCACTGATTGGTGGACAGAAAAACGTCAATGCTGACGTCAAAGCAAAGCGCCAAACAAGCACCTTGTCGCCCTCAATATAAAGTAGAAGGATGCCTGCAAACAACAGCAGGGTCTGGTCATCTGAGGAACTATCTACTTTCCTAAGGATTATTGGTGACAGCGTTATTCAGAGTGAGCTTGATGGATCAGTGAGAAACGAAAAGGTGTACAAAGATATTTCTCAACGAATGGCAGCCGAGGGATTTGAATGGACATCGGGGCAGTGCAGGGCAAAGCTTAAGAAGCTTAAAGGGCAATATAAAAAAATTAAGGACGACAACAGCCGTAGTGGAAACAGTCGGAGTACTTGGAGGTGGTACGACGACATGGACGCCATTTACGGACATAGGCCAGCAAACCAAGGCAGGGAGGGTGGTCTGGACTCTGCAACTGCAATTCTCGAATCCATGGTAGACCCCTTTGGTAAGTTTTAATTTTTTTTGATGCCATAGGATTTCGCTATGCTAACCTTTAAAAAAAATATATATAACCAAATGTTTTTTTCAGAAACAGCTGATGGACTCTCCAATGATGCGTCAAACTTGTCAGATGATGGACCTTCAACGTCTTTCAGCAGCACCAGTAGTATCTCATCAAGCCAACCACAGAGTACCCAACCACAGATTAGCCTACTACAGAGTAGCCAACCACAGAGTACGCCCAATGCACCCCGGCAGAATGGTAAGACATGATGATAATAGTGAAATGTGTGCATTTTCTTAAAATAAGTAATCAGTGGGGTAGAAGAGCAGTGGGTACAGTGGTGTAAGAGATGAGAAGGGGGTTCAGCAGTGGGGCAGATGTGCAGGGGTACAGAGGTGTAAGAGGTGAGAAGGGGGTTCAGCAGTGGGGCAGATGTGCAGGGGGTACAGAGGTGTAAGAGGTGAGAAGGGGGTTCAGCAGTGGGGCAGATGTGCAGGGGGTACAGAGGTGTAAGAGGTGAGAAGGGGATTCAGCAGTGGGGCAGAAGAGCAGTAGGGCAGATGTGCAGGGGTTACAGTTGTGGGGCAGTAGATAAATGTGATGCAGTCTGGTGTGGCAGATGAGAAAGGGGGTTACAGTATTGTTTTGACAGATGTTACCAAAAACACTAGTTTGATATTTTGTATATTATAGGTCATAGGAGACGTTTGCAGTTGGATCTGCGCACAGTCATGGAGGATATGAGGGCAGCAGAAGAAAGGCAGCTGGAAAGAATTGAGAACGAATCTGAAAGGCGGTTTCAGGCACTGCGTCAGGATGCACAGGAAGCTATGCGCCAGGAGGCAGAAATCGCCCGTCAGCAGATGGAGCAGCTGTCTACCTTCAACCAGGCCTTCCTCGGTGTCCTAGGTCAGCTTGTTCAAGTCCTTTCAGCCAGTCGTGAACCCAGGTCACCACCCAGACCGTAGTTCCTTTCATGTAGCAAAGGACCTGTACCCATTATTTTTTTTATAAATTTTTTATAAAAAAAAAAATCTTTATTGATGTATTTTTCAAAGTTTTCTTTAACAGAATATATGGAACGATTATTTTTTTGTGAAATAAAAACCATGAGCGAATTTTTGGAGTATGTATTTTTTATTATATAACATTATTAAAAATATAGCAAAAAGGTATTAAAAATTTTAATAAATCATGGCAAAAATTTAAACATTGAGGTGCAGCATCAGAGCCTGGCGTATTTCACTGCACTCTTCTTCCATATCATGGGGTGCTATTACTGGTACTGGCTCTTCTGGAGATGTATTCCAATCCTGGTCAAAGTCTTCTCCATGACTTTCACAAAGATTGTGATGTGAAGAGCACAGCAAGTAAGCACCATGGATTTGGCAAGTTTATTGTCACTGTCATTCCTCTTCATAAGACACCTCCATCTACCCTTAAGTCTTCCAAAAGCATTTTCCACTACGACACGTGCCCTGGATGTTTTCTTGTTGTAGGTTTGCTGTTCTGTTGTCAGGCGGCCATTGTCAGGAAATGGTTTCAGGAGCCAATTTTGTAAAGGGTAGGCAGAGTCCCCAAGAACATAATACCCAACATTGACCCCACAAATGTTCTTAGTGGAACCAGGGTACAGTCCTCCCTGGCCAACCCAGTCCCAAAATGTGGACAATCGTAGAACACGAGCATCATGCAAACTCCCAGGCTTTCCTACATTCACATTCCAGAATAGTCCCTTGCCATCCACTACTCCCTGGAGGATGATGGAATGCCAGCCTTTCCGGTTGAAATAGTCAGTGTGGTATTCTTGTGGTGCTATTATTGGTATGTGTGAGCCATCAATAGCACCAACACACTGTGGAAGGCCCAACCTGTTTTCAAAGTACTCAGCCATGTCTTTAAGCTTTTCCCTGTCCGGAAAATGCACAATTTCAGGAGCTAGCAATGTGCAGAGAGCCTTACAGAAGTCCTGCACACACCGGCACACTGAAGATTTACTGACACCGAAAAGATGACCAATACTTCTATATTCACTGTTGGTAGCCAGCTTCCACAGTGCAATGGCAACTCTTTTCCTCACTGCCAAACTGGCTCTGAAGTTGGTGCTTTGCTTCTCCTTAGCTGGACGTAGCTTGGTACAAAGGTATGAGAAGGTTTCCTCAGACATTCTAAAATTCTGTACCCACTGTGTGTGTGTGAATCCCGGGACGGTCACATCCCACCACTCATTGGCACGGGGGAAAGCCCAAATGACAGGTCGGCGGCGCTGATTTGCCAAAAGCAGAAGCATCTAAAAAAAAAACAACACAGATGGTAACATATCACAAAAAAAAATAATAATACATATATAACATATGTGTCTGGTGGGTCATTGTGTGTGTGTGCATGTCAGGTAGGTGGGTCAGTGTGTGTGTATGTCAGGTAGGTGGGTCAGTGTGTGTGTGTATTTAAGATAGGTAGTGTGTATGTCAGGTAGGTCTGAGTTAAGTCGGTTAGTTGTGCTTACCCTATAGCGCTGCCGTCTTTGTCTTTGCCGCACAAAGGTGTACTTCTCCTCCCGGCTAAACATCCAAGATAGCAGTTTTCTTTTCTTGAATGCGGTGTTTCTCATTGCCGCTCGCAACCTTCTCTCATACAGTGCGGCATGTATTTGGACTACAAAGAACCAAAAGGCCAGTAGAGAAAACACAAGCTGCTGGATAACCTCCATTATTGTTTTTGTTGTGTAGCTGGCGCTGACTGACGCTGCGTCACGTTTCTCGTCACACTAGTGTGACATCACGCAAGGCATTTTTTCTAAAATCTGTATGGCCCCTGGCGGTCCGACTTGCAGTGGAAACGCTCACGAGAATAGACCGGACCATTCTAACCGTTCCAAACCGTACCGACCCGAACCGTTCCGCTCAGTGGAAACGTAGCAAATGTGGCCCTGTTAACTGGATGCATAACTGCCCTCTGTTCTTGTTTTCCCTTTATTTCTGTTAAGCTTATTGTTTAAGAACTGAGAATTGAATGGTTTGTTGCTCTACTTTTCTGATGTGAGATAACCTGTTTATTTCCCTTTGTATGACTTAATCCTTTCTCCTGTATTGTCTAAAGCTATTCACATGTACACTGGTATTTTTTTTTTTCTGCAATAAAAATTCCTTCTGTTAAAAAAAAAAAACTTGCCACCTGTATCAGTGCCGATACTAAGCATTTGTACGAGTTCTTGTACTCTGATACGCTTGCATTGCAATTTGAGCCCCCATAACTCCTGTGTGAACCCAGGCTTGTCATAGTGACTTCACACAGGAACGGTGTGGGAAACTGCATGCGATTCAGACTGCACCACATTCCTGTTCAAGTTGTATGCAGTTCTTTGCTGTGTAATTTGAGCACATTAATATTATTTAAGGTACTTAAATAGTGCCGTCAATTTACACTGTGCTTAACATATACATTGTACATTCACATCGGTCCCTACCCTCAAGGAGCTTACAATCTAAAGTCCCTAACTCACATTCATATACTAGGGCCAATATAGACAGAAGCCATATAACCTGCCTTTGGAGTGTGGGGGGAAACTGGAGTACCCAGAGGAAACCCATGCAGGCACAGGGAGAACATGCAAACTCTAGGCAGGTAGTGTCATGGTTGGGATTCGAACCAGTGACCCTTTTAACTGCTAGGCGAGAGTGCTATACACTACACCAGTGTTTCTCAACTCCAGTCCTCAAGGCGCCGCAACAGGTCATGTTTTCAGGATTCCCCTCAGATGAAACAGCTGTGGTAATTACTAAGGCAGTGAAACTGATCAAATCACCTGTTCAAAATAAAGGATAGCCTGAAAACATGACCTGTTAGGCGCCTTGAGGACTGGAGTTGAGAAACTCTGCACGACACCACTGTGCCACACATTCAATTTGTCTCAAAGTATCGGTACTCGCCGGTGTTAAAAAAAAAAGGGGGAATCGGTTCAACCCTACTCTAAACAAATGATTGGATATTGCTCATATTTAAAACAAAAAAAGTCCCAAAAAGGTTATAATAAAGAATATGTAAAAAATACTAAAACAAAAAATAATACATATTGCACAGGAAATGGCGCCATCTAGGGTCAAACAAATATATTACAGATAAAATCAACTAAAAACCCCAAATATTTGAGGCAAAGTCCACATACAATAAAAGCCTAAGGGCATACTATCAAATAAATGAATGTACCAATATGTTAAAATGGAATACAATAAAATATAAATTAAATTCTTAACTATTATTTATAAAACAATTTATGTCCCATTTCATGTTTAACCCTAACGAACTGCATGATTTCATCTCAAAAATCCAAGGTTTTTCTCGGCGTGAAATCTCTGATGCAATTGCTATCACACCAGTGGGGCACAAACTTGTCAATCCCTATTAATTTCAAACTTATTGGATCCCTAGAGTGATGAAGAGCATAGTGCCTAGAGAGTGTCCCTAAAAAAACCTTTGCAGAGTTGACCATGTGCTCCCCAATCCTTACTTGTAGGGCCCTAGCGATTCTCCCTATATGTTGTAACTCACATGGTGCCACTGTAAGAGGTATACAACAATACAGTTCTAAACCTGCTTAGTTACTTCAGGGAAAAATGTTTTTGTTCTAATATGCCCCACACATCTACATACAGGGCATTTCCTACAAGGATGAAAACTCATCAACCTGTCTCTTTATCTGTTCTTGTTTATAACAAATAAGAGGCATATTTGTATGTGGTATATACGCTTCCAGTTTCAAACTACTTTCAGTCGCAGGCCTTGGCATCTGTTCACTGTTTTGCATGTTTGCCTTTTTTTTTTTTACTCAATAAAAATATTGTGAAAAAAAATTACACACTTAGGTTGATCTACCAAGTTGGGATCTGTTCCTCAGAGTTGGAGCCCTTTTGAAAAATAACAGTAGGGTTCACCAGTAGGACTGGACCCAAAATGTTGCAATTTTTCAAAATATTCCAGTTTTTTTTCCAAAAAGTTTTTTCACAACCCGTTGTTGGTCAGAAAGCATGATGGTGAAGGACCATTCAGACTTGTTGTCCCCTTGAGCTCTATTGTTAGGTCATAATAAAACCTCACAGTCCATACTCGAAATTTCTTTAATAGTTTCCTCCAAAGGTTGTGCATTATATCCCTTCACAGGGAAACTTTGTTTAAGATCATCTGCCTGTAATCTAAAATCCTCAATTGCTGAGCATGTGGCCAACTCTGCAAACATTTTTGGGGACATAGTTTCTCTAGGCTCAAGAGATCACTCAAGAGATCTAACAAGTTTGAAATTATTAGGGATTGACACGCTTGTGCTCCACTGGTGTGGTAGCAATTACATTTCTCACTGAGAAACAGTCCATTTGGGTTAAAAGTAGAATCGGACTTAAATTGTTTTATAAAGAATAGTTGAGAATTTAATTTTATACTTTTACTGTATTCCATTTTTTTTAACATATTTGTATATTCATTTATTTGCTGGTACAGTATCTCACAAAAGTGAGTACACCCTCACATTTTTGTAAATATTTTAATATATCTTTTTATGTGACAACACTAAAGAAATGACACTTTGTTACATGTAAAGCAGTGAGTGTACAGCTTGTATAACAGTGTAAATTTGCTGTCCCCTCAAAAAGTCAACAAACTGCTGGCAACAAAAGAGAGTACACTCCTAAGTGAAAATGTCCAAATTGGGCCCAATTAGCCATTTTGCCTCCCCGGTGTCATGTGACTCGTTAATATTACAAGGTCTCAGGTGTGAATGGGGGAGAAGGTGTGTTAAATTTGGTGTTATCGCTCTCACTCTCTCATACTGGTCACTGGAAGTTCAACATGGCATCTCATGGCGAAGAACTCTGAGGATCTGAAAAAAAGAATTGTTGCTCTACATAAAGATGACCTAGGCTATAAGAAGATTGCCAAGACCCTGAAACTGAGCTCAGTGACTAAGATCATACAGCGGTTTAACAGGACAGGTTCCACTCAGAACAGGCCTCGCCATGGTCGATCAAAGAAGTTGAGTGCACGTGCTCAGCTTCATATCCAGAGGTTGGGGTGGGGGGGCGGGTCAGCCTGTCAGTGCTCAGACCATACTCTGCATGCTGCATTAAATTGGTCCGCATGGCTGTCGTCCTAGAAGGAAGCCTCTTTTAAATATGATGCACAAGAAAGCCCGCAAACATTTTGCTGAAGACAAGCAGACTCAGGACATGGATTACTGGAAACATGTCATATGGTCTGATGAGACCAAGATAAACTTATTTGGTTCAGATGGTGTCAAGCGTGTGGGGGGGGCAACCAAGTGAAGAGTACAAAGACAAGTGTGTCTTGCCTACAGTCAAGCATGGTGGTGGGAGTGTCATGGTCTGGGGCTGCATGAGTGCTGCCAGCACCAGGGAGCTATAGTTAATTGAAAGAACCATGAATGACAACATGTACTGTGGCATACTGAAGCAGAGCATGATCCCCTTCCGAAGACTAGGGCGCAGGGCAGTATTCCAACATAACGACCGCAAACACACCTCCAAGATGACCACTGCCTTGGTAAAGAAGCTGAGGGTAAAGGTGATGGACTGACCAAGCATGTATCCAGACCTGAACCTTATTGAGCATCTGTGGGTCATCCTTAAATGGAAGGTGGAGGAGCGCAAGGTCTCTAACATCCACCAGCTCTGTGATATCCTCATGGAGGAGTGGAAGAGGACTGTACTCACTTTTGTTGTCAGCTGTTTAGACATTAATGGTTGTGTGTTGAGTTATTTTGAGGGGACAGCAAATTTACACTGTTATACAAGCTGTACACTCACTACTTTACATTGTAGCAAAGTGTCATTTCTTCAGTGTTGTCACATGAAAAGATATAATTAAATATTTTCAAAAATGTGAGGGGTGTACTCACTTTTGTGAGATACTGAATGTCCATAGGTGTTGTATGTGGACTATTCCTCAAATATTTGATGTTTTTCAGCTGGTTTTATCTGTAATGTATAAAAGGTAACAACTGCGCTAGCAAACAGTTAAAAAACTTCTGAACATTAGGCAGCAGAAATAGTGTGACAACACCTCAAACAATAAACAAAGAAAAAACTGTGCCACTTTTAACCAAAGTCTATTAGGAATTCGGAGCTTATTTAAATGTATATGGAAATCTATCAGGCATCACACCAAAATAGTCCAGTGGCATTTAACCAATCATCTAAATTAGTCCATAGGTCATTAAGGGTAACCCCAAACTTCACACCACCGTGATTACTCAAAGCAAGCCGTGAAGAATCCACCACCAAAGAGAGGGGGAGCAGCTTACCAGAAGCCAAGCGGTTTATGGCATTGGACCTTTGACCCAGCTGCAGCCTTTGGTGATGCAAACGTCCCTTCCTCAGCCAATAGTCTCATTCGGATGGTCCGTACACACAGTATCCAAATCATACACCCAGCATGGAATAGAAAAGGGCAGGCCAATAGCGTAATTCCGTATGGTATTAGATTTATTAAAAAATATAGGTCATACTTACAAAGTAAAAAGTTAATTCAGCATGTAAACAGTAAAATGCCGGCCGGCATGTCGGAAGCCTCACTCCTCGAACGTGGTGACGTCACTGAGCGTCCTCCTAGAACCATGTACTTCACATTGTGGTCCGGCCTCTCTTAAGCGTGGTGCGTCTCTGTAGCGCCCACTCCTATTGAAAACGTCCATTGAATGATGAAACGCGTCTAGGTGGACGCTCAGTGACGTCACCACGTTCGAGGAGTGAGGCTTCCGACATGCCGGCCGGCATTTTACTGTTTACATGCTGAATTTACTTTTTACTTTGTAAGTATGACCTATATTTTTTAATAAATCTAATACCATACGGAATTACGCTATTGGCCTGCCCTTTTCTATTCCATGCTGGGTGTATGATTTGGATACTGTGTGTACGGACCATCCGAATGAGACTATTGGCTGAGGAAGGGACGTTTGCATCACCAAAGGCTGCAGCTGGGTCAAAGGTCCAATGCCATAAACCGCTTGGCTTCTGGTAAGCTGCTCCCCCTCTCTTTGGTGGTGGATTCTTCACGGCTTGCTTTGAGTAATCACGGTGGTGTGAAGTTTGGGGTTACCCTTAATGACCTATGGACTAATTTAGATGATTGGTTAAATGCCACTGGACTATTTTGGTGTGATGCCTGATAGATTTCCATATACATTTAAATAAGCTCCGAATTCCTAATAGACTTTGGTTAAAAGTGGCGCAGTTTTTTCTTTGTTTATCTGTAATGTATATACCGTATTTTCCGGCGTATAAGACAACCTTTTGTATTTAAAAATATCCCCCAAAAATCGGGGGTCGTCTTTATGTTAGCCCGCTGGATGCGTGCTAATACTGTATGTAGCTTCAGCTACATACAGTATACCGCGCTGAGCCAATCAGGGTGAGCGATGTATTCTATTCTAACGAATACAAAGCCTGGTCGGATTGGCTTGGAGAGTCAGAGAGGCACGAGCTAATACTGTCCCAACCTCTACCAATCACAGCGAGCGATGTATTCTATTAATGAATACAAAGCCTGCTCGGATTGGCAGAGGTTGTAACATCATCAGCCCGCGCCTCTCTGACTCTCCAAGCCAATCTGAGCAGGCTTTGTATTCATTAATAGAATACATTGCTCGACGTGATTGGCTCAGAGCGGTATACTGTATACAGTACTGGTATGTTACAGAATGTGCTGCAAATAAAGCCTGTTCCTGTCAGCGGTTGTTCCGGCTACCCCTTGGCTCCTCTTCCTTCCACAACCATCTCGCCATCCACCACCGGAGCTTTGGTATAAAGCACCTGACCCTCTATCTGGCTCTGCACACATTGGTTCTCCCCTACAGTGGATTTTGCCGGGCGCATGAGGTATTTACCACTTCAGAAAGTTGCACAAATGTATTATTGCTCTTTCAGTATGTTACCGAAGCTTCTAGACAGACTAGTCGGAAGGGGGTCGTCTTATACGGCGAGTATATCCCAAAACCAAACTTTTAGCTGGAAAATTAGGGGGTCGTCTTATACGCCCAGTCGCTTTGTACGCCGGCAAATACGGTATATTTTTTTGGCACTAGATGGCGAGATTTCCTCCCCTATATGTATAATTTCCTATTTTGTAATTTACTACAGATTCTTTATTTATAACCTTTAGTAGTGACTGCGACTGTTTCTATTGCATTGGTAACTGTAGAGTGATTATTTTTTTCTATTATCTTTATAAAATGGAGCAATAGCAAAAAGAAACAGTATTGGCAGGAGAAAGTGCACAACCTCAAATTTAGATTCATAAGTGTTCTGATGCATCATAAAATGTCCTGTATTAATCTTTACAAGTCAAGTCGGCTTCCATAAAAAAAATGTGTCCAATCCACTATCGATGGAATCCTAGCCACTCTCCAGAAGAGAAGAAGCAGGTGTTTGGCAGCCTTCAAGTGGTTGGGCAAGTCTATATCTAAAAAAAAAAAAAATTCATTGAACTATATCCTTTTAATTTGTAGGCCAATATCTTGCCAAAAAGAACAAATCTGGGGGCACTCACATAAGATATGCATCACAGTTCCAACCTGGCCATAGTCCCTTCAGCAAAGCAATGATGTAGTCAGAAAAGTTAAAGTGGGCTGGATTTGACATCGGGCTGCTTGATTTGGGATACTGCTGAAGTTATGGCATGGTTCATAACATGCTGTATTGATCTCTTTTATACAAGGGATCAACACTGTCTGGTAAGAGGCTCTTGAATACTTGGTGAAGGGCCCAAGGTGTTTCATCATCCCACACCAAAGTGCATTTGTTTCCCCAGGGGATGGGTGGAGAATTATTTGGAAGATGCTCAATCTATATGATTTTTAATTATTCAATCACTAGACACAATAAGTGGGCACTTCATATGGTGTATGTTTTTTTTTATTTTTTCTGGAAGGAATTTTTTTTGTACAATTATCTGTATGGATGCATACTGCAAATTTATAGTCAGAAATGTTGCAATCTGTTTGGCTGGAACACTGAACCAGTGAGTAGGAAATTTATAGCAGTTCTTCTGTTTTAGAGACTATCAAAGTATTGTGGGTCAGCTGGACCATTTGTGGTGCGGATAGGTTAAGTGCCAGGGATCTAGTAAGAAGCTGATCAAACTGGGACAAGGATTACATGGACCATATTGAGGACTACCGAGAGAGAAAAGTGTTGTAACTGTCCTTCCAGTGATCCATGGGAAAGCTCCCAAAATGCTCCCTTAAATCTCCCAACTAGAGCAGTCACCCCTCAAGAAGAATTTATCAACCAGCGATCCTCTCAGCTGCCTATGTCCTAAAGATCCCAGGGTGGTTGCCTGAAGGAAGCCAGAGGAACCCACCAACTGAGGGTGTTTTTTTTTTCTGTTTTTTTTTTTCCTGTTTTGAAGAGTTTGAAGAGTTTTCCACTACAGTTTTTCAGTCCTTTCTGCCACAACTTTTTTTTTTGGTTACCTACAGTATCTCTTAATGGATAGATGATATGGGGTTTCATTTTAGAAAAACCATGCCTGATGGAAGGCTTAATCTGGGAAGGGTTCATCTCTCAGAGGGGTTCATTTATACTAGAAAACAGATACTGGAACCTGCATTTTGCCCCATCCTTAAAATGAAAAAGAGTACTTCACAGAGTTCCTAAACTAGTCAAATACCTTTCACAGGTCACATGATCAGGTTCTCCTCCCGACTTTTGTAGAGTACAATGTATATTTAAAGCTTGTCACTGTGCTTTGTAAATGTGCAGTGATCTTCTTTTTTTTTTTTAAGTCTTTATGACTATGCTTATTAGTGTTGTGACCAGGATAGAAAGTGCTGACTACTCTAGCCAAAACTGAAGGAGAAAGTTTTATAGGGAATGGTGTTCAAATACAAAACAAGGGAGATTACAGTAAAACCTTGGATTGCGAGCATAACTCGTTCCAGAAACATGCTTGTAATCCAAAGCACTTGTATACAGTGGCGTCACTAGGGTTGGTGTCACCTGGTGCGGCAAAACATGGTGTCACCCCCCCCCCCCTCCTGTCTATCCTGCCCAGCGCCCTCCAGGCAGCGCACAGTCACGAGGCGCACCCCCAAATGACCCCTGTAAATTAAAGTATAGGGTGGTATTGGGCTGGCTGGAGCGATATAGGGCAGGTTGGGGTAATATAGGGCAGGTTGCAGTGGTATAGTGCAGTCTGGGGTGGCATAGGGCAGGTTGGGGTTGTATAGGGAAGGCTGGGGTGGTATAGAGCAGGTTGGGGTGGTATATGGCAGGCTGGGTGGCATTGGGCAGGTTGGGGTTATATAGGGCAGGGTGTGATGGCATAGAGCAGGTTGCAGTGGCATAGGGCAGGTTGGGGTGGTATAGAGCAGGTTGGGGTGGTATATGGCAGGCTGGGTGGCATTGGGCAGGTTGGGGTTATATAGGGCAGGGTGTGATGGCATAGAGCAGGTTGTGGTGGCATAGGGCAGGTTGGGGTGGTATAGGGAAAGCTGGGGTGGCATAGGGCAGGGTGCAGTGGTATAGAGAAGGCTGGGGTGGCATAGGGCAGGGTGCGGTGGCATAGGGCAGGGTGGGGTGGTATAGAGCAGTTTGCGTGGCATACAGCAGGTTGCAGTGGCATAGGGCAGGCTGGGGTGACATAGGGCAGGTTGCGGTGGTATAGGGAAGGTTGGGGTGGCATAGGGCAGGGTGCGGTGGTATAGGGCAGGCTGGGGTGGCATAGGGCAGGCTGGGGTGGTATAGGGTAGGCTGGGGTGGCATAGGGCAGGTTGCAGTGGCATAGGGAAGGTTTGGGTGTCATAAGGCAGGTTGCGGTGGCATAAGGCAGGCTGGGGTGGTATGGTGCCAGGTTAGGACTCCATCATGGGGTGCAAGGTGGTCTGCTGCTGCTAGACAAAGCTATAGATTATATATAGATATTATGTAATATAGCTGGTCCATCCGCCCCTCCCCCCACCAGTCCAGCTAACTCAACTACTGTGCCTATTATATGTAATATAATATATCTGTGTCCAGCATCACCCCCCCCCCCCCCCATTATCATCATCAGACCAGCTCAGGGTGGGGGTGTCTCAGTCAGCTAATATAAATTATATAGTCAGTGTTGTCTGTCTGATAATGGGCGGGGGGGTGATGCTGGATATAGATATATTATATTACATATAATAGGCACAGTAGTTGAGTTAGCTGGACTGGTGGGGGGAGGGGCGGATGGACCAGCTATATTACATAATATCTATATATAATCTATAGCTGTGTCGCAGCAGGCCACCTTGCACCCCCCCCCCTTCATTATCATACAATACAGGTCAGGGCGCCAGACAGACTGAGTCCTCCTCCCACACTAGCTAGTAGCTCTGCCTCTTACAATGGCAACCGCCCCCCCGCTCCCCACACACACACACACCTACCTCATCTTGTGCTTGTGCTCGGGAGTCGGGCCGGCGGTGGAGACCCCCCCCCCACCTGTTCTGGAGTCTTGACTGGAGAGGAGGAGGGCTGGGCAGCGACCCTCACAGCGTGCAGCCGGAGAAAGTTGTGTGTGACGTCACATCATCACAGTGCAGTGTGATGATGTGACAGGCTGACGCTCTGTAGGGTAGGGAGGAAGGAGGAAGAAGAATAAGGAACCGGAGGACACACACACACCAGGCGCGGCGGCGCTGGAAGTGTTGTTCCAGCCCAGCGGGGTGAAGTTGCTGAATTAAAGTGTCAGCTGTAAAAAAAAAAAAGTAAAAAAAAAAAAAAGTCAAAAAAATAAATAAATTTTTTTTTTCTCACCGTCGGAAGGGTGTCACCCCTCTAGCGGGTGTCACCCGGGTGCAGACCGCACCCCCCGCACCCCCCTAGCAACGCCTCTGCTTGTATATCAAAGCAAATTTACCCATAAGAAATAATGGAAACTCAAATGATTTGTTCCACAACCATTTATTCATAGGTCCTTCACATGATGCTACTTGTATATCAAGACATCGCTTGTATATCAAGTCAAAATTTATTAAAAAATTTAGCTTGTCTTGCAAAACGCTCTCAAACCAAGTTACTCTCAAACCAAGGTTTTACTGTATCTGAATGCCTATGTCTCATTAGGGATGAGCTCGGTGTTCGAGTCGAACATAAGTTCGTCTCGAACATCGGCTGTTCGACCGTTCGGCGAACATCGAACGATTTGGGCCGTTCGCGCCAAATTCGAGTGACGCGAACGGCCCACAATACACTGCGCCATCGCAGTGCAATCCCGGCGCTGTGATTGGCCAAGCATGCACTGTGACCCCGCATGCTTGGCCAATCACAGCGCCGGCAGCTAGGAGAGCAATAATTGGCCACAGGCAGGTTGCCTGTGGCCAATTATAGCTCAGGGGGTTTAGCACATGCCCCACACTATAAAAGGCCGCCAGCGCGGCGGCCTTGTGTAGTGTGTTCCGGCGCAGGGAAAGAGTTACATAGGCAGGGACAGTGTCAGTGCTATTTGTACCTCAAACTTGTGTGTAGGGAGAGAGAAGGATAGGCAGGGAGAGTGTCAGTGTCATATTCTTTGCTAAACCTTGTGTGCAGGGAGAGAGAAGGATAGGCAGGGGACAGTGTCAGTGTCACATTCTTTGCTAAACCTTGTGTGCAGGGAGAGAGAAGGATAGGCAGGGGACAGTGTCAGTGTCACATTCTTTGCTAAACCTTGTGTGCAGGGAGAGAGAAGGAGAGGCAGGGAGAGTGTCAGTGTCACATTCTTTGCTAAACCTTGTGTGCAGGGATAGAGAAGGATAGATAGGCAGGGAACAGTGTCAGTGTCATATTCTTTGCTAAACCTTGTGTGCAGGGAGAGAGAAGGATAGGCAGGGGACAGTGTCAGTGTCACATTCTTTGCTAAACCTTGTGTGCAGGGAGAGAGAAGGATAGGCAGGGAGAGTGTCAGTGTCACATTCTTTGCTAAACCTTGTGTGCAGGGAGAGAGAAGGATAGGCAGGGAACAGTGTCAGTGTCACATTCTTTGCTAAACCTTGTGTGCAGGGAGAGAGAAGGATAGGCAGGGGACAGTGTCAGTGTCACATTCTTTGCTTAACCTTGTGTGCAGGGAGAGAGAAGGATAGGCAGGGAGAGTGTCAGTGTCACATTCTTTGCTAAACCTTGTGTGCAGGGAGAGAGAAGGATAGGCAGGGAACAGTGTCAGTGTCATATTCTTTGCTAAACCTTGTGTGCAGGGAGAGAGAAGGATAGGCAGGGAGAGTGTCAGTGTCATATACTTTGATAAACCTTGTGTGCAGGGAGAGAGAAGGATAGGCAGGGGACAGTGTCAGTGTCATTGTTGCTAAGCCTCCTGCACATTATACACCTGAAGTTAGCCCGTATTGCTGCGTTTTCCTCGTGTGTTACACCAACAGGCATTTGCAGCACTTACAGCGGGCGGAGTGTGCCTCCTGCACCTTATACACCTGAAGTTAGCCTGTATTGCTGCGTTTTCCTGGTGTGTTACACCAACAGGCATTTGCAGCACTTACAGCGGGCGGAGTGTGCCTCCTGATCATATTACACCTGAAGTTAGCCTGTATTGCTGCTTTTTCCTGGTGTGTTACACCAACAGGCATTTGCAGCACTTACAGCGGGCGGAGTGTGCCTCCTGATCATATTACACCTGAAGTAAGCCTGTATTGCTGCGTTTTCCTGGTGTGTTACACCAACAGGCATTTGCAGCACCTACAGCAGGCGTAGTGTGATTCCTGCAAAATATACTCCTGAAGCTAGGCCTTATTGCTGGTTTTCCCATTTCCCTGCAGGCCATTAGAATGTCTGGAAGGCAAACAAGGAGAGGCAGACAGTCAGGAGCCAATAAAAGAGGGCAAGCAGGCTCTGTGTCTAGAGACAACAGTGCTGGTCGTGGACGCGGTGCATCGCCATCAGCACGTGGCCATGGGACACGCTTGTCCTTCTTTTCGGCAGCTGGACGTGTTGAGCCGCATCATGCCGAAGACTTGGTAGAGTGGATGACCAAGCCCTCCTCATCCTCCTCATCCTCTCTCACCCAGGCTCAGGGTACTGGCAAAGCAGCTGCCAAAGCGTCCTCTTCCCTGGTATCAATGTCATCATCAGTCACTCCTTCCCTAGACCAACCATGTCCTCCTGAGGAGTCCCCCGAACTGTTTGAGCACAGTGTTGGGTACATGCTCCAGGAGGATGCCCAGCGTTTCGAAGGGTCTGATGCTGATACCCAGCTAGAGGAAGGCAGTAGCGTGAGAGCAGAGAGAGGGGATGCTCAAGAAGGACACCAATCTGGCAGTCATGTTCCAGCAGCTGCAGCATACTGCCAGATTGGCTCCAGTGATGAGGAGGGAGGGGATGATGAGGTCACTGACTCCACGTGGGTGCATAATAGGAGAGAGGAGGAGGAGGAGGAGGATGAGGAGGAGGCACATCTCCAACGAGGCAGGATGCCTTCGGGGGGCCAGCGTAAGGGCAGCACACCGACGGAATCACACCGCAGAGCTCCGCCTGTGCAGGGCGCTGCCTCTGCCCGTTATTCAAAAAGTTCTTTGGTGTGGGCCTTTTTTGAGTCGAGTGCATCAGATCGCACAGCTGCTGTTTGCAACATATGTCTCAAGCGTATATCGCGTGGCCAAAACATCACCCGCTTGGGCACTACATGCTTAACCAGACATATTTTGACCTGCCATGCAGCTCGTTGGCAAACCTACCTTAAAGACCCACACGAAAGAACAAAGCGGACCTCTCCTTGCACCGCATCAGCTGGGATCTCCAACCCCACTATACCTTCAGTCCTCTCTGAAACCTGCACTGAGAGGAATGAAGGTGTAGAATTAGGTGTGTCACAGCCAAGTACTTGCGGGCACTCTGCTAGCAGTACACCGACGTCCGATTCTAGCAGGCAAATTTCCCTGCCCCAGCTGCTGGACCGTCGAAAGAAGTTCACTCCCAGCCATCCACATGCCCAGCGGTTGAATGCTAGCTTGGCTAAATTGCTAGCGCTTCAACTGCTGCCTTTTCAGTTGGTAGACTCGGCCCCCTTCCGTGAGTTTGTGCAATGTGCAGTTCCTCAGTGGCAGGTTCCCAAACGCCACTTTTTCTCACGGAAGGCGATTCCGGCTCTCTACCGGCATGTGGAAGGCAATGTCTTGGCCTCGCTGGACAGGGCGGTCAGCGGTAAGGTGTATATTACCGCTGACTCATGGTCCAGCAGGCATGGACAGGGACGTTACCTTTCTTTCACGGCCCATTGGGTCACTCTTTTGGCAGCTGGGAAGGATGCAGGACAAAGTGCAGTAGTGTTGGAGGTTGTTTTTCCACCGCCACGCCTCCAAAATGCTACTACTGGTTGTGACACACCTCTCTCCTCCACCCCCTCCTCTTCTTCTTCCTCCATGGCCTCTTCCTGTGCTTTGTCCTCGGAACCAGCGGTGCTCCGTAGGCGTTCAAGGGGCTACGCAAGTACGCAGGCAAAAAGATGCCATGCCGTGCTTGCGCTGGAGTGTTTGGGGGACAGGAGCCACACTGGGGCAGAGGTTCTGTCTGCTCTGCAGGGGCAGGCCGAGAGGTGGTTGACGCCACGCCAGCTTAAGCCAGGAATGGTGGTTTGCGACAATGGCACCAACCTCCTCTCCGCCCTCCGACAGGGACAACTGACCCATGTGCCCGGTGTGGCTCACGTCCTTAACCTGGTGGTGCAGCGGTTCTTGGGCAGGTACCCGGGCTTACAGGATGTCCTGAGGCAGGCCAGGAAAGTCTGTGTGCATTTCCGCAGATCTTATAATGCCAGTGCTCGCCTGGCTGAGCTGCAAAAGGAGTTGAACCTGCCCAAGAACCGCCTTATATGTGACATGCCCACCAGGTGGAACTCAACGTTGGCCATGCTGCAGCGGCTGCACACGCAGCAGAGGGCCATCAATGAGTACCTGTGCGACTACGGCACCAGGACAGGGTCAAGGGAGCTCGGGTTTTTTTCACCACGCCAGTGGGGCATGATCAGGGATGCATGCACTGTCCTGGCACCATTTGAGGAGGCCACGAGGATGGTGAGTAGTGACAGTGCATGCATCAGTGACACTGTACCTCTTGTCCACCTGTTGGAACATACGCTGCGTGGAATAATGGACAGGGCACTTGAGGCAGAACAGAGGCAGGAAGAGGAGGACTTCCTTGCCTCTCAAGGCCCCCTTTACCCAGACAGTGTTCCTTCTGTCCCACCCATTGCACAGGAGGAGGAGGAGGAGGATTGTGTCAGCATGGAGGTGGAGCCTGGCACTCAGCATCATCAGCAGCAGTCTTTTAGGGATGATTTACAGTCCCAAGAAACCAGTGGACTTGTATGTGGCTGGGAGGAGGTGGCTGCGGATCATGTCGTCCTTAGTGACCCAGAGGACTCCGGACCGAATGCCTCAGCTAACCTACGCTGCATGGCCTCCCTGATCCTGCAAAGTCTGCGGAAGGATCCTCGTATTCTTCGAATCAAGGAGAGGGACCATTACTGGCTGGCCACTCTCCTTGATCCATGGTACAAGGGTAAGGTTGCGGACCTTATCTTACCGTCGCAGAGGGAGCAGAGGATGAGACAACTCCGGGAGGCCTTGCAGAAAGGTCTGTGCAACGCGTTCCCAGAGACTGGGAGGTTACAAACTCCTGGTCCTGGACAACGAGTTGCTGAGGCTTCGGTCAGTCAAAGAAGGAGCGGTGGGGAAGGTGGCCGTCTGACCGATGCGTTCAGACAATTCTTTAGTCCGCAGCCCCAAGGTATGATCGGTTCCAGCAACCATCGCCAGCGTCTGATATACATGGTGCAGGAATACCTAGGGGCAAGGTCAGACTTGGACACCTTCCCCACCGAAAATCCTCTGGCTTACTGGGTCTTGAGGATGGATCACTGGCCAGAGCTTGCACAGTATGCAATTGAGCTACTGGCCTGTCCTGCATCCAGCGTTCTTCAGAACGCACATTCAGTGCTGCTGGAGGATTTGTCACGGATCACAGGGTGCGCCTGTCCACTGACTCGGTTAATCGACTGACCTTCATAAAGATGAACCAGTCTTGGATCACCACCAGCTACCAAACACCTGAAGCTGATATAACAGACTAATTTATTTTCAAATGTCACATCCCTTCAAGACTGATGCTGATGCTGAGAGACTGTCCTGTTATGTTGACTGACTATCCTCCTCCTCCTCAATGATCCAATTGATGATGATAGCTTGGAAGAACATTTTTGTTTCTGGGTGCCGCCACCAGTGGCTAAGGCCCAATTTTTCAGCCCCTGTTTAACAGGGGCATGTAATTAACCACTTAACGACCGCCCACCGCCGATTTACGTCGGCAGAATGGCACGGACAGGCAGAATCACGTAGATCTACGTGATCGCCTTTGTGCAGTTGGGGGGTCCATCCGGACCCCCCTTCACTGCAGTGAGCGGCCGTTAAGTGTTCGGGAGCGATCAGGCATGAGGGGGCGGCCGCTCGATTCCGCCCCCCCCCCTCGCGATCGCTCCCGGCCAATGAAAATGCTTCCTCCGCCATGTGATGTAAACAAGGCTGGAGGAAGTGATGTCATCTCCCTCGCCGCGGTCTTTCCGTTCCCGGCGCCGAGCAGAGAAGAAGCAGGTTAGTGCACCAACAGTCCACTGACACGTAGGTACACATAGGCACACGAATCACCCCCCAGTCACCCCCAGATCACCCCCCAGGTCACCCCAAAGCCCCCAATCACAGTGTCACTGATTGCAGTGATCATTTATTTTACTGATCACTGCATTTAGTGTCATCTGTGATTGTAAAAAGTTGCAGGGCAGTTAGGATTAGGCCCCTTTAGGTCCAGGGTAGCCCCCTAACCCCCCCCTAATAAAGGTTTAACCCCTTGATCACCCCCCAGGTAACCCTTTCACCCCCTAACTTCAGCGTCACTAAGCGATTGTTTTTCCGATCGCTGTATTCGTGTCGCTGGTGTTTTAGATAGGCAGTTATTTTTTTTTAGGTTCGCCGCAGGTTTTTATTAGTGTCAGGTACCCCCATATATTATTTTAACCCCCTGATTGCCCCTAGAGTTAACCCTTTCACCAGTGATCGCCGTATAAGCGTCACTGGTGTCACTGGTTAGCCAGTAAGTTATTTAGTTATTTAGGTTACCCGTCAGGTTTTTATATAGTGTCAGGTACCCCCATATTTAACCTAATAAAGGTTTTAACCCCCTGATTGCCCCTAGTTAACCCTTTCACCAGTGATCACCATATAAAGGTTACGGGTGACGCTGGTTGATTAGTTTGCTTTTTATAGCATCAGGGCACCCGCCGTATATAACCCAATAAAGGTTTAACCCCCCTGATCGCCCGGCGGGTGAGATCAATTAGGTTTTAGCGCCAGAGAGGGTCTGCGTCGCCCCAGGCAGTGTTAGGTTAGTGACAGTAACGCTAACACCCACGCGCAAAGCATACACCCCCCTTAGTGGTATAGTATCTGATCAGATCTGATCAGATCTATACTAGCATCCCCAGCGGTTTAGGGTTCCCAAAAACGCAGTGTTAGCGGGATCAGCCCAGATACCTGCTAGCGCCTGCGTTTAGCCCCTCCGCCCAGCCCAGCCCAGCCCAGCCCACCCAAGTGCAGTATCGATCGATCACTGTCACTTACCAAACACAACACACATAACTGCAGCGTTCGCAGTGCTTGGTTTTTGGGGCCCTGTACGCGGCTAGGCTCCCAAAAAATCCCACACATGTGGTATCCCCGTACTCAGGAAAAGCAGCAGAATGTATTTTGGGGTGCAATTCCACATATAACCATGGCATGTGTGAGCAATATATCATTTAGTGACAACTTTTTGTACATTTTTTTTTTCTTTTTGTCATTATTCAATCATTTGGGACAAAAAAAAAAAATATTCAATGGGGTAAACATGCCTCTCAGCAAATAGCTTGGGGTGTCTACTTTCCAAAATGGGGTCATTTGGGGGGGTTTTGTGCCATCTTGGCATTTTATGGCCTTCAAAACTGTGATAGGTAGTGAGGAGTGAAATCAAAAATGTATGCCCTTAGAAACCTTGAAGGCGGTGCTTGGTTTTTGGGGTCCCGTACGCGGCTAGGCTCCCAAAAAGTCCCACACATGTGGTATCCCCGTACTCAGGAGAAGCAGCAGAATGTATTTTGGGGTGTAATTTCACATATGCCCATGGCATGTGTGAGCAATATATCATTTAGTGACAACTTTGTGCAAAAAAAAAAAAGTTTGTCATATTCCCGCAACTTGTGGCAAATTATAAAATATTCCATGGACTGAACATGCCTCTCAGTAAATAGCTTGGGGTGTCTACTTTCCAAAATGGGGTAATTTGGGGGGGTTTTGTGCTATTTTGGCATTTTATGGCCTTCGAAACTGTGATAGGTAGTGAGGAGTGAAATCAAAAATTTGCGCCCTTAGAAATCCTGAAGGCGGTGCTTGGTTTCCGGGGTCCCGTACGTGGCTAGGCTCCTAAAAAGTCCCACACATGTGGTATCCCCGTACTCAGGAGAAGCAGCAGAATGTATTTTGGGGTGCAATTCCACATATAACCATGGCATGTGTGAGCAATATATCATTTAGTGACAACTTTTTGTATTTTTTTTTTTTTTTGTCATTATTCAATCACTTGGGACAAAAAAAAAAAATATTCAATGGGCTCAACATGCCTCTCAGCAATTTCCTTGGGGTGTCTACTTTCCAAAATGGGGTCATTTGGGGGGTTTTGTACTGCCCTGCCATTTTAGCACCTCAAGAAATGAGATAGGCAGTCATAAATTTAAAGCTGTGTAAATTTCAGAAAATGTACCCTAGTTTGTAAACGCTATAACTTTTGCGCAAACCAATAAATATACGCTTATTGACATTTTTTTTACTAAAGACATGTGGCTGAATACATTTTGGCCTAAATGTATGACTAAAATTGAGTTTATTCGATTTTTCTTATAACAAAAAGTAGAAAATATCATTTTTTTTCAAAATTTTCGTTCTTTTTCCATTTATATCGCAAAAAATAAAAATCGCAGAGGCAATCAAATACCATTAAAAGAAAGCTCTATTTGTGGGAAGAAAAGGACGCAAATTTCATTTGGGTACAACATTGCATGTCCGCACAATTTACAGTTAAAGCAGCGCAGTGCCGAATCCCAAAAACAGGCTTGGTCCTAATGGTCCGAAATGGTCCGGGGCTTAAGTGGTTAAAAAATGTTATGCAGTGCTTTGCAGCAGGGCTCATTCCTGCACTCCAACTAGAGTATCTGGGAGAGGTTGCAGTGTCGTGGCACCAGCACCAGTGGCTAAGGCCCAATTTTTCAGCCCCTGTTTAACAGGGGCGTGTAATTACAATTTTTGATGCAATACTTTGCAACAGGGCTCATTGCTGTGCTCCAAGTACAGTATCTGTGAGGGGTTGCAGTGTTGTGGCACCAGTGCCTAAGGCCCAATTTTTCTGCCCCTGTTTAACAGGGGCATGTAATTACAATTCTTGATCTAATAATTCACAGCAGGGCCCATTCCTGCGCCCACCAAGAGTAAATGTGAGGCCTTACAGTGTTGTGTCAACACCACCACCACCACCACCAAAGGCCCAATTTTTCAGCCCCTGTTCAACAGGGGCATGCAATTACAATTCTTGATCTAATAATTCACAGCAGGGCCCATTCCTGCGCCCACCAAGAGTAACTGTGAGGCCTTACAGTGTTGTGTCAACACCACCACCACCACCAAAGGCCCAATTTTTCAGCCCCTGTTCAACAGGGGCATGCAATTACAATTCTTGATCTAATAATTCACAGCAGGGCCCATTCCTGCGCCCACCAAGAGTAACTGAGGCCTTACAGTGTTGTGTCAACACCACCACCACCACCACCAAAGGCCCAATTTTTCAGCCCCTGTTCAACAGGGGCATGCAATTACAATTCTTGATCGAATAATTCACAGCAGGGCCCATTCCTGCGCCCACCAAGAGTAACTGTGAGGCCTTACAGTGTTGTGTCAACACCACCACCACCACCACCAAAGGCCCAATTTTTCAGCCCCTGTTCAACAGGGGCATGCAATTACAATTCTTGATCTAATAATTCACAGGAGGGCCCATTCATGCGCCCACCAAGAGTAACTGCGAGGGCTCACAGTGTTGTGGCAACACCAACATGTAAGGGGCAAATTTCAGCTGAGTATATACGGCAGGCCCCTACTTTCAAACATCCAACTTACAAACGACTCCTCCTTGCAAACGGAAGGATACAACAGGAAGTGAGAGGAAATCTACCCCTAGGAAGGCAAATTCTCTCCTGTAAGAGTTAATATGGGAAAAAAAGTGTCTCCTCTCCACTGATGCTTTATCACCAATTCTTGTTTCAATAAAAAACCCAAATTTTCAAAAAACATTTGTCATTAGGACGGAAAGTGAGGTGAACTGTTCTGAACAGGTGCACACTGCACAGACAGCAAAACAAATGTTACAGGGGTGATAACCCTTCCCTATGTTTTCCAAAAAGCTTAAAAATAGATTTTTTGGGTGGAGCTACACTTAAACAATGTACCTGTTCAAAATTACAAACAGATTCTACATAAGAACAAACCTACAGTCCCTGTCTTGTATGCACCGCCTGTATACGGCTGTTCAGAGTATATAGGGCCTTTTTTATTTTGTGTGCGGGGTTCCCCTTAATATCCATACAAGACCCAAAGGGGCTGGTAATGGGCTGGGGTGGGGGGGGGCTGTGATGGGGTAGCTATGCCATTTTTCTTAAAGATTTTCATCCATTTTACCGGGACCAGACAACCCGGGGGTGTTCGGCTCATCACTATGTCTCATTACTAAAGAGTTAAAGAATTACATAAGGTGCCAAAACTGTTTCTCTTTCGCTGGCATAAACGTAAAATATAGAGGCTGTCACACTGATACAATGATTTCAATACCCTGAGTCACTGACCTGGACTGACCCCAGATAAGGAAAGTCAGAACTGATTTGCATACTTGTTTAACCACTTAAGCCCCGGACCATTTTGTAGCTAAAGGACCAGAGGTGTTTTCAGAATCCTTTTCTTCCCACAAATAGAGCTTTCTTTTAATGGTATTTGATTGCCTCTGCGATTTTTATTTTTTGCAATATAAACGGAAAAAGACTGAAAATTTTGAAAAAAAATGATATTTTCTACTTTTTGTTATAAGAAAAATCGAATAAACTCAATTTTAGTCATACATTTAGGCCAAAATGTATTCAGCCACATGTCTTTAGTAAAAAAAATGTCAATTAGCGTATATTTATTGGTTTGCGCAAAAGTTATAGCGTCTACAAACTAGGGTACATTTTCTGGAATTTACACAGCTTTTAATTTATGACTGCCTATCTAATTTCTTGAGGTGCTAAAATGGCAGGGCAGTACAAAACCCCCCAAATTACCCCATTTTGGAAAGTAGACACCCCAATGAAATTGCTGAGAGGCATGTTGAGCCCATTGAATATTTTTTTTTTGTCCCAAGTGACAAATGACAAAAAAAAAAATACAAAAAGTTGTCACTAAATGACATATTGCTCACACATGCCATGGTTATATGTGGAATTGCACCCCAAAATACATTTAGCTGCTTCTCCTGAGTATAGGGATACCACATTTGTGGGACTTTTTGGGAGCCTAGCCGCGTACGGGACCCCGAAAACCAAGCACCGCCTTCAGGATTTCTAAGGGCACAAATTTTTGATTTCACTCCTCACTACCTATCACAGTTTCGAAGGCCATAAAATGCCAAAATAGCACAAAACCCCCCCAAATGACCCCATTTTGGAAAGTAGACACCCCAAGCTATTTGCTGAGAGGCATGTTGAGTATTTTACAGCTCTCATTTGTTTTTGAAAATGAAGAAAGAAAATATTTTTTTTTATTTATTTTTTTCCAATTTTCAAAACTTCGTGACAAAAAGCGAGATCTGCAACATACTCACCATACCTCTCAGCAAATAGCTTGGGGTGTCTACTTTCCAAAATGGGGTCATTTGGGGGGGTTTTGTGCCATCTGGGCATTCCATGGCCTCCGAAACTGTGATAGGCAGTGAGAAGTGAAATCAAAAATTTACACCCTTAGAAAGCCTGAAGGCGCTGCTTGGTTTTTGTGGTCCGGTACGCGGCTAGGCTCCCAAAAAGTCTCAGGCCTCGTACACACGACCGATTTTCTCGTCGTAAACAGTCAAGAAAAGTGCCGCGAGAGTTTTTTTGTCTAGAAAAACGTTCGTGTGTATGGTTTTACGACGAGAAACTTGACGAGAATCTCGACGAGAAAATAGAGAACCTGCTCTCTATTTTCTCGTCAGGAGTCCAGATTTCCTCGTCGTGTTTCTCGTCGGCCTGTTTTGTGACGAGAAAATGGTTCGTGTGTATGCTTTTACGACTCTTCCAAAAGCGCGCATGCTCACAAGCAACTATGAGACGGGAGCGCATCTTCTGGTAAAACAAGCCTTCATAATGGAGAGAGCACATTCGTCACGCTCATAAATATTTCATAGTTTAAATGTTCTGCATTGAAATCTTCGTTAGAATGTTACATTAATCAAAACGAGAGACCTTCTTTTGCTGCTGATATTCACACAGAGTTATGCCTTATTTTTAACCTTTTTCATGCTGCTCTTTATAAGATTTATGTGTATTATATCGTGCAAGTTTTTAGGAATAATTTAAATGGTTAGATTTTTCAAAATGATGTTAATTATAATTTCTCAATGTTTTGATAGCGATCTCCCATTTAATTTTCTAATCTATATTTTTAAAATTTCACACCATGTTTTTGAGCTAATCAGATTTAGTTATTCTTTTGGGGGGGGTGATATCTGTGCCTTTTATTGTCAGTCAAATGTATCTGCTTACTCCAAAGCTTGTTTTTTTTTATTTAAAAATACACATAGTCAAGTATGAACTTAAACAAAAAACACATTTATTCATGTTTATAAATTAAATAAAGAGAAGGCAGCGCTGGAGAAGCTGCTGCCATTTGTGCATCCCAGGGACCCCAGAGCACACAGCAACCCTGTGTGGACACTAAAATTGGGAGCTTGAGAAGGCCCACATTTCAGAACACAATCTGATGCTGGCCTCCCAGAGGTCAGGAACAGCAGCAGGTGAGATATATGTCCCAAGTGTGTGGTACTACAACAGGCTGCCTTCTGTCCGACCAGTGCGACCACAATGAAGCAAGGCCATCACTTCCTCTTCTTCCTGGCAACCTTCCCTGCAGCCTTTACTGAAGCCTTCCTTCTTCGTTTAGCTGGAGGCTGGCCCACTGGAGGGGTACTCCTGTCAGGAGGAGGAGGTGGAGGTGTAGCAGAAGGGGGTGGGGCAGAAGAAGAAGGTGGAGGTGTAGCAGAAGGGGGTGGGGCAGAAGGTGGAGGTGTAGCAGAAGGGGGTGGGGCAGAAGGTGGAGGTGTAGCAGAAGGGGGTGGGGCAGAAGAAGAAGGTGGAGGTGTAGCAGAAGGGGGTGGGGCAGAAGGTGGAGGGGTAGCAGAAGGGGGTGGGGCAGAAGAGGAAGGTGGAGGTGGAGGTTGAGGTTGGGTCAGTTGGGCCACCTCACATATGGCGGTATTGGGGGTAATTTGCTCCATCACCCCCTTGTTGAGCAAGGTGATGAGCAGGGGTTCGCATAGGAGGCGTTGCTCCATGCTCATCACCTTGAACTTAGCCTCCACTAGGCCGGCAATGGCCTCTTCAGGGGATGTGGGCTCCTTGAGGGTGGCATGGGCCTCTTTAATAAGGGCCATTGCTGCCTCACTGGTGGTCCTGTCCCTCCTGCCTCTTTTGTGAAGCCTGATGGGAGGCACCTGGGATCTGGTGCTTCTCCTTTGCCCTGCCACCTCCTGTCTGCCACTGGGCCCTGCCACCTCCTGTCTGCCACTGGGCCCTGCCACCTCCTGGCTGCCACTGGGCCCTGCCACCTCCTGGCTGCCACTGGGCCCTGCCACCTCCTGTCTGCCACTGGGCCCTGCCACCTCCTGGCTGCCACTGGGCCCTGCCACCTCCTGGCTGCCACTGGGCCCTGCCACCTCCTGGCTGCCACTGGGCCCTGCCACCTCCTGGCTGCCACTGGGCCCTTCCTCCTCCTGCCTGACAGTTTCCAGACCCTCCTCCTGGCTGATTTCATCCTGTGTATGAAAAAGAAACATAGTTTAATATGTTGGTTTAATCTTTGCATCAAACTTTGTAATCCTGATGGAAGCAATTAGAATGTAAATGCATAAATCCTTGCTTTAAATTTACCACTACATCAGCTTGACTATTTACCACACAATTAAGTGCAGAATAATGTCTACAGATCATGATTTCACTTGTTGAATACAAAATAATGTATGTTTCTCATCCTGACATATTTGGGAAACATTAATTTTATCCCACTACATTTTCAGTTAATACTACATCAGCTTGACTATTTACCACACAATTAAGTGCAGAATAATGTCTACAGATCATGATTTCACTTGTTGAATACAAAATAATGTATGTTTCTCATCCTGACATATTTGGGAAACATTAATTTTATCCCACTACATTTTCAGTTAATACTATACCTGGCTCCAGATGGCCAAATCAGGATCATCCAGGATGGCTGCCTCCTCTTGCTCCAGAGAAGGCTCAGGTTGGCTGCAGGGAAGTCTGGGGGGAAGAGTGGAGAGTGATGGCCTTGGCTCAATGTGGTCATCCAGGAAGGACATCCTGCTGTAGTACCACAAAACCGGGACATAAACATCATCTGCTGCTGCTCCTGACCTCTGAGAAGCCAGCACCTTAGAGCGTTCAGTCCTGTAGGTACCTCTCAAGCTCCCAATTTTAGTGTCCACTTGTTTTGCTGTGGCTGTGGGCACCTTGGTATGCACAAATGGGAGCAGCTTCTCCAGCGCTGCTTTTCTCACCCCTTTTTTTTTATGGATGGGGTTTTTGGTCTCCCACAGAGCCGGCAGCTCCCTTACCCGGTCAATAAATTCCGCCAGGAACTCTTTGTCGCTAATAAATACATTCATATTGTATCTGCAAGTAAAATAAATTATATTTAAATAATGTGAGGCAAACAGTCTAACCTCCTTCACATCCTAGTCACCATATATATCCTCCAACAATCTCAAGACAGTATAGGCCAACAATTTTAACAAGTCTCACAAAATCACATACCTTCGTTCGCATGTCCGTCACTTGAACTCCTCTCTCCGCACACCGAACGTACTATAGTCACATGTGTGTTTGCTATATACACACCACGCATGCGTCCTAATTCGAACACGTCGCTCCGCACACGTCGCCCGCCCATGACGTTCTAACTAACATCTTTTTCCCCGCCCCTTCTCTTTCGGCGCGCAGACAGATATGGCGGAGTTACAGCAGGTGTCTGATAATTCCGCAACTAGCGAGGAGACAAGCCCGGAGACCGAGGACACGTCACGATCAAGGAGGAGATTCAAGGCATCGAATATGTCTTTGGCGGAGATGGCGGAGATGGTGGACATCTTGGTCAAGGCTGATTATGATGCCAAGCATGGGCCGTATAGCAAACCAAATAGAAGGAAGGCCAAAATCCTCACTAAAGTTGTGAAGAGTCTGAGGGCGAAGTTCGGGGTGAAACGCTCAAATGAGCAGCTCAGAAAGAGGTGGTCAGACCTCAAACTGAGGGAGCCAGACCAGTTGAGGAGCATAAAGAGGATGCTCGCTAAAAGTAAGTAAAATGACGACCTTTCTGCTATTAATCTTTTTAGAAACTGACTTTTTTTTTTTTTAAAGCATATTGGACTCCCTTCCAAAATGTATTATTTTGAACTAGGTTGGGCACAGTAATCGTTCGTTACGTTACCGACACTTCGTTCGGCCACTATCCGTGGTTTTGGCTTATTTAAGACCCCCAAAAGTAATTAGACATCTGCCATTTTTGATCAAGTATTGTGGATAATTTTTAAGTCTAGATGATGTGTTTGTAAGGAGAATGAAATGCAAACTTTAATCAGTGTAAAGGAGAGGACACTCAGCAGCTGCTTCCACATCTGTACTTTGGAGCACTATAGTGTGGGCCACCAGACCCGCCTTTTTTGGGTGTCCCACACAGGTGCATCAGAGTTTATTTGTGGTGCCTCCATGTCCAAAAAATTACATCCAAATGTGAATAATAAACATATTTGGGGTCATAAAGAATGCATTTTTCTTTAAATTCCGCACAAACACACACTTGTACCCCACTTCCAAACAATTTAGCCTGTTTTAAGTTTAAAAATGAGATTTTTACAGTGTGATAAATAGACCTTTGGTTTTATTCTCATAGGGGAGAGAAGACTGGGAGGAGGACACTCCAGGGAGCACATGCACCCCACAACTTCCAAGCAACCCCAAACTCCCAAAGATCCACAACCGAAAGATGTGCAGGAAGTTGAGGTGGAGGAAGGAGAAGTGCAGGAAGGAGAGGTGGATGACGTTGTGGATCTGGTCACCACAACAGGTCAGTATCTGACACCACAGCTTAAGGTAAGCGAGGTAGGCCTGCAGAGTTTTATTATTTTTTTTTTATGGTTTTTAGGGGATGGAAATGTTGTGAAGGATAGCACACCGTTCTCTGCTGACAGTGCCCTCCGCCTCATCCAGCAAGTGATGGAATGTAGCACGGAACTGGACCTAATTAAACAAAGAATCCATGTGATGGAACAAACATTTAAAGACATTCTCGATGTTTTGGGGAGAATTCAATAAGCCATCCAAACACATTTGTTTTTACATGTTTGTTTTTATATTTTTACTAATTTTTTGAGTAACAAAGCAGCCAAAAATTGAATATGCGCACAGTGTGTGAACATGTGCTATCTGCCATCAGGGGATATCCATGTACGTCTTTTGTGGGTGCAACCCCTTCCTCGTATCAAAAGTCGGTGAACTGAGGAAGGGGATGCACCCCCAAAACACATCCATTGATCACCCCTGATGGCAGATAGCACATGTTGACAATAGGGATCAGGATTGTAAACTTCCTATTTGCAAAAAAGTAAAAATGTGTGCATATTGAATTTTTGGCTGGGCAAGGGGTGGCAGGACCCCATATTAGGACGGGCACATAGAGACATAGTTTGTGTAACTGAATGTCTCAGATTGCTCAGAGGTATCCAATGTTGTCATTTTAGAAATGCAAGTGGTATTTTTGTATTTTCATAAGCCAAAATTTGACGGGTTGTGGTCAGGCCAACCCCAAAGTAAAACCAAAAAAAATGTGCAGAGAGTAAAATATTTGACCACAAACAACGTGTAGCTTCTTTTTATAATACACTCTAAGCTTATTTGGTTCTTTTGTAAGGTAACATAGTGAAATTGGTTGTTATTTACTAAAGTAAAATACACTTGCCACTACAAATGCACAAAGACAAACTAGGAGACAGGAAAGAACAAATAATTAAAGGTTTAAACAAGATTTTTATTGGGATACTTAGACATAGGCTGGCATAGGAATTGCCCCCCTACCCGTGAAATACTCCATGTATTTGTCCCGAACCACACGGGCATTTTGGGGGGGCAAGCCAAGACGGGCAGATTCCAGGCCCGGAAGGGGATTTGCAGGGGAAAGACCAGCCTCTGGCAAAACTGAGGCCATATATGAATTCGCTTTGCGGCAAAGAAAATTGTGTAGCACACAGCAGCATAACACTACATAGTTTATTTTGTAGTCCGCCAAGTGGATGGAAGTCATAAAAAGGCGGAACCGGCTGGCCATTATGCCGAAGGCATTTTCAACGACTCTTCGGGCCCTGGCCAGCCGGTAATTGAACACACTCTTCTCTGGGGTCAGGGTCCTCTGTGGAAATGGCCTCATAAGATGCCGTCCGAGTCCGAAGGCTTCATCAGCCAAGAAAACAAAGGGGAGTCCTTCAATATTCCCTGCATCCGGTGGCAATGCAAGGTCGTCACTCTGGAGACGGAGGGCAAACTCCGTCTGGATGAAGGATCCCCCATCGGACATCCGGCCATTCTTCCCTACATCAACATAGAGGAATTCATACCGTGCTGACACCACCGCCATCAGCACAATGCTATGAAACCCCTTGTAGTTGTAGTAGTAGGATCCAGAACGGGGTGGCGGCACGATGCGGACGTGCTTCCCGTCTATGGCACCACCGCAGTTGGGGAAGTCCCACCGCGTGGCAAACTCCGATGCCACAGTCTGCCATTCCTGTGGCGTTGAAGGAAGCTGTGGAGTGAAACAAGATGAAATAATATTAGAAAAACAAAGGCATACATTACAAGCAAATTCAAGACCAAAAAATTAGAGACCAACATCAATCTAATTATACGTTTATTAAGGTGTGTAAAAAAAGTATAATGGAAGGCTCATTTATCATATTCATCACCCCCTCTGATGGGCCATTACTAAATTATTTTGGGGGGGGGAGATGTGTTTGGCCACAGGATAGCATTGCAGTGGCGGTGCGTCCAGAGTGGGCGCTGGAGCACTGTCCCCTCTCTCCTGTGCCCATCACTCAGAACAATACATAGGTTCATGCGTTGCATGAACCTATGTATTGTCTATGCCGCACACTATTCAGGTGGATGGCCTCTTGTAAAGCGACCGACATATGATTAATTGCGTCATTTAGGGGGTTAAAATTGCAGAGCAGAAACAGGTATTAAAAAAGTCTTGCAAATTACAACCTGAGGGATGTAATTGGCTTCCTCAAAGAAAAATCGGGGACGCAAGGAGGGGGCATTCCTTGTGTAAACACTGACAGGCAGCTCTGGCAATCATGTTCACCAAGTCTGTTTAATGGTAACATGATTGGCTGATGCAACATGAAGGGAAGGAGAAGACATCAAGGACAGAAGAAGGATGGCGCTGACCACAAGAAGGTAAGTGCAGGGCTGGGGGGAAACTGGCTGCAATAGAGGGGACTAAATGGCTGCATTGGAGGGGACAACTGGGGGCGTTTATTAGGCAACAGAGCAAAAAAGGAGGAAGTTTATTTCCGAAATTGGGGTTGTAACCCCCCAACATTTGGAGCAACAGGCGCCCCTGCTGGAAAAGTTAGTGAGGGGAAATATTTAGGGAGGATAAAAAAGGGGCATTTAAAAACTTCCAGCATGCATGGGGACAAAGGGGACATTCTCAGCATATTACAATCATGGTAATTAGGAAAGGATGAAAGAAATACAATACATTAGCATACATGTAATACATAAAATGTGATGTGAAGGGAGAAAACTTACCCTAATATAGTCCTCCTGCAGGACTTGTATAATAGCAGAACAGGTGTCTGGGATTATGAGGCCCAGAGCCTGGGGGGAGATGCCTGTGGTGAACTTCAAGTCCTGAAGACTTCTCCCTGTCGCCAGGTAACGCAACGTGGCGATGAGCCTCTGCTCAGCACTGATGGCTTCCCGCATAACGGTGTCCTTCCTGGTAATATAGGGGGACACCAAAGCCAACAGTTCCTGAAAAACGGGGTCAGACATCCTCAGAAAATTCCTGTAGTCCTCAGGATTATTCTCGACGATCTCCCGCAGCAGAGGCATGTGGCAGAATTGGTCCCGCTGGAGCAACCAATTCTTGGTCCATGAACTCCTCCTCACACCATTCATGGACTGGTCTTGGTCCAAAACAAGCAGACCAACACCAAGCGCACGCACAGCACGAACTCGACGACGAGAACGTCCAGGCGACATGGCTAGGAAACGGTCGTCTAATCAGAACGTACAGAACAGAACGCACTTTAGAACAGCAAGGCCTATGAATAACGAACTGAAATTCAGAAACGAACAGGCAAGAACGCACTGTAAAACAGATACGACCTGCCTAGACGCCCTGAAAGTCAAGATACGAACCCACAAGCACAAACTGAACGGCAGAAAACGATCTGAAAAGTACGAAGACTGAAAAGCGCGAATCGTCTCTTCCCAAACTTTTACTTCACACGCGGTAACACGAGATCAGCAAAAGCAGCCCAAGGGGTGGCGCCAAGAAAAAAGATCTTCCCCTTTATAGTGCCGTCGTACGTGCTGGACGTGAGCGCAGAGAACCACGAGGAAATTGGGAAATGACAGTGTGTACGCATAGAAAGCTTGACGAGAAAATCGACAAGCTTAACAAGAATCTCGTCGAAAAAAACGACGTGTTTTTTACGACGAGAAAATCGGTCGTGTGTACGAGGCCTGACACATGTGGTATCCCCGTACTCAGGAGAAGCAACAGAATGTATTTTGGGGTGTAATTCCACATATGCCCATGGCATGTTTGAGCAATATATCATTTAGTGACAACTTTGTGCAAAAAATAAAAAATAAAAAATAAAAAATAAATTGTCTTTCCTGGTGCCTCCATGGCAGCATACCTGTGACAAGCTCCGCCTTGGCTCCTCCCTCAGGACTAGTGAATATTATAAAAGAGTTGATTAGCACAGCCCCAGCATTCTCCTTTTTTTCCTCATACCTCATGGCAGTGAATTCTGGTCGAACGTTCTTACCTTCTGCATTCGGCAGCTTCCGTCCGGGTTCAAGCCTCTCCCGGACGCGGTCCCTTCTCTTGGGCAGCTAAACACGCTTATAAGGTTGGGAGTCCCTTCTGTAGGATCTTTTGGGACAAGCAGTTTGTCTCTTAACTAAGAGCTCTACCTGCAGCACATCTTCCAGGCATTAGCTCACACATGGCAACAGAAGCAGCAGCTATTTCTGCATTTCTTTTTTTTTTCTTCCCTTTTTTCCTTCCTTTTTAGCTTTTTCTTTCTGGCTGTTTTCTTAGTGTTTCCCATTTCCTTTATGACCCCTGTCTCCCCCTCACCCTCTATCACCTCCTTGTCCCCCTTAGGGATCGCGCGCGCTCACTCCCAGCCTTTTTATTTACTTACGGTGTCTTTTGCCGCGTTCTGCGCATGCGCAGACGCCCGGGTCCTAGAGCAGCCGGTTCGCGCATGGAAGCCTCTGCGGCCATCTTAGGTTAGGGAAAAATTTAGTTTTCTTGCCCTTAACCCTAAATTACAGGGCAGAGGTGTTTTCCTCTATCCACCTGGTCCCATTTATCTCCCTGGCTGCCTGAGATCTACTTAACAGAAAGCTCCAGGGAAGAGTACCTGTCGTTTCAGGCAAGTAAAAATATATATGTGTGTATATATATATATATATATATATATATATGTATAATAATAATAAAAAAAAAAGGGGGGAAAATTGTTTTTAAAATTAATTATAGTATATGCAGGTGTGCAAGTAAAATAAAAAAAATTAAAAAAAATGTAAATTATTAAACAAAAAAAAAAGGGGAAAAATTGTTTAAAAATATATATATATATATATATATATATATATATATATATATTATTTTTTTTATATGCATGTGTGCGAGAAGCCCCCCCCCCCAAAAAAAAAAAAAAATATTATTTTATATAATTTATATTTAAAAAAAAAAAAACATGGAGATTTTGTTTCTCCTAGTCAGATTAGGACATGGTCGTTAACCCTTCCCTGTTCCTTTCTTAGCTGCTACCTTTGCTAAGCCACTCAGCATGAGCCATTCGCCACCCATACAAAGATCCTACTCTACTTCTGAGGTAAGGACCTACGTCCAGGTAAGCTTACACATCTTAAAAAAAAAAGAGTGCACCGAAGCTGGTACTTTTATGTATTTCAGCCCTATACGCCAGAAGACGTCTAAAAAGACCTCAAGGCGAAATGAGGACTATGATGATTCTAGTCCCAGTAGAGAAAGGTTGTCCAGGCATCGGGATCATAGAAGTGGCAGGAAGTCATCGCTGAGGCGGTTTCACGCAAAAAAAAAAAAAGCGCCTGAAAACGTATTTCCATTAAAATCAATGAATGCTTTCACACTGGAGCAGTACACTGAAAAAAAACGCCCATCTCCATTGAAATGAATTGAAAGCGCTTCAAAAGCGCCTGAAAAGCGCTTCAAAAGCACTCAGTGTTTTACTGGCAGTTTTTCAAGCACCTCAGTGTGAAAGTGGCCTAACGCTCCTGAAGCCGAGATCTCCAGGATGTCAGTCCTGTGGAGACACCTCACTTCCAGACAAAGTGATCGGTCGAAATTGCCCAGTGGACAGAAAGTCCGAAAGCCTGCAAGTGGCGGACCTACTTAAGAAAGCAGTAAAGAATTCCCTCACGGAATTGATAGCCACAATGCCGCCGCAACATCTGGCATCTCCTACTCAGGAGCAAACGGCTGAGGCATCCATTCCCAGGCCGTCCTCAAGTGAAATCTCACGCCGGACGCTTGCTTCTTCCTCTAAACATCAGGAAGAGAATGCCATCTCAGGGGGTCTCTCTGATGACCTAGATACCTTTGGTTTTGCTTTCGCCATGGTCCAGCCTTTTGTGCAGGCGGTAAAACAAGCGATCGGCTGGGAAGAGACCGACACAGAAGTCTAAGTCGTACTTCCCCTTTTTTCAAACGCCAGATTACCCTCTTTCCCTCTCATGAAGGAGATCAGGGATGTGATTGAGGAAGAGTGGAAAAAGACGGAGAAAAGATTCTCCATTAATCGACTGGGAAAATTGTACCCTCTCTCAGAGGCTGATTCCGCAATGCTGGAGGGCCCTCCAGTGGTTGATGCAGCTGTGGTAAGGTTGGCAAAGAACGTCACATTGCCCATGGAAGACTAGACTTTGTTTAAGGATCCACCAGACAGAAGGATGGATCTTGATCTCCCAAAAGATGGCGGACAACGCTTGTAAACCTGTGATAGCCCTGACGTCAGTGTCCAACGCCTTACGCATCTGGACAGATGATATAGAGTTTGCAATCTAACAGGATATCCCAGGGGAGGACATCATCAGGGCCTTAGTGGAGCTAAAGCTCTCAGTAGATCTTATTGGTGAAGCCACGATCGATTCAATTCGATGCTCCGCAAGGTCAATGCTCCACACAGTTATGGCCAAACGGGCCTTGTGGCTGGAACCTTGGTCAGCAGATATTGCCTCAAAGCAGAATTGGTGCAAGATACCCTTTGACGGAAAAGCCTTGTTTGGGGAGAAATTGGACAAGGCCATCTCTCGCGTCATGGGCGGAAAATCGGGCCTGTTACCCCAAGACAGGCGATCCAGGCGCTCCAGGACATTTACAGGCAAAATTGGAGAAGCACGCAGTCTACCTTCCTCAAGACCCGTAGACAGAGACTCGTGCCTATCCCTCAGGATTCTGCTAAATCCTTTTGACGCCAGGCCATCCCAAGCGATCCCTGTGGGGGCCAGACTCAAACACTTCTTGAAGATCTGGGAACAAAGTGCAAGGATTCGTGGGTAGTCTCCACAGTTAAATTCACTTCTGGTCATTTCTAGACAAACCCTCCAAAGACTTCTTCTCTCCAACAAGGGTGTCAAAGTTCCCCCAAAAAAATGGAAGCGCTACAGCGATTTCTTCTCTCCTTGCAGGAACAGCAAGCAGTGGTTCCAGTGTCTTCATCAGAAAGATTTTCGGTTTTTACTCCACCCTGTTTCTAGTCCCCAAGAGAAACAGAGGTAGGAGACCCGTGTTAGACCTGAAGAAGCTAAATCGCTATATCTTCCTAAAAAATTTAAAAAGGAGTCGCTATGAGCGATTATACGTGTAATCCAACCAGGGGATCGGATGTTATCAATAGACTTGCAGGATGTTTACCTGCATATACCGACACTCCCTCCTTTCCAGAAATATCCGAGGTTTGCAGTGGTGCCTGTACATTTTAAATTTTGGAGTCTCCCATTCGGCCTCTGCACGTCACCAAGAGTCTTTACGAAGACCCAATTGCCATTATAGCCCCTCTAATAGAATTAAGGCCTTGAGTATACCATTACTTGGATGACCTTCATCCCCGGGTGAAGGTTCCAGCCCAGTTAGTGGAACAGAACGGTACAGTATCCCTCCCACCTCAAAAGGTGACATCGACTGTTCGACAGATGAAGAAAGTCAGTGTGAGATCCTACCTGTCATACTCAAACTGTCAGAGTCTGATAGGCTGGATGTCGTCATGCATCCCTAGGGTCCCTTGGGCTCATTGGCATTTGAGACATTTCCAGCATAAGTTCTTGAGGCTGTGGAACAGACGGTATCTATCCCAACCCATACACCTGACGACCCTGATGCTCAGGAGTCTACATTGGTGGATGAAGAAACACACGCCTATGAAATCACGTCCATTAGGACATGTCAACTGGATCACAATTATTACCGATGCCAGTGAAGCAGGTGGGGGATCACACTGCAACCAGATCTCAGGGCAAGGAAGATGGTCCTTCCATACAACAGGCCTGGTATCAAATATCCTGGAGGTCCGGGCAGCCTACCTTTTGCATTGCTAGCCCTAGAATTCAAGATTACAGGCAAACCAGTTCTTCTCTGAATGGACAACAGGGCTGCAGTGTCTTATATACACCGACAAGGAGGGACGCGCAACAGGTCCCTGCTGAAGGAAGTGAAACCATATTCTTTTGGGCAAAAAGGAATCTAAAAGACATAAGGGCAGTCTATCTGCCAGGTCTTCTCAACTCAAGGGCCAACCGCCTATCTCGCAGGTTCGTAGATTTCAACGAATAGTCTCTGCACCCGAAAGTTTTCGACTGGTTAGTGGACCAGTGGGGTCCCCTCGGGCTGGGCCTATTTGCAACAGCATTAAATACCAAGTTTTCAAGGTTCATCTCTAGACTTCCTCATCCCCAGGTGGAGGCAGTAGATGCTCTCTCAGCCCCTGGGCATGCAATCTGGCCTATGCCTTCTCTCCATGGCCTCTCATTCCAAAAAAACTCATGTTGAGGCTCATGGTAGAAACCACAACGGTGATAGCGGTCCTACCGTACTGGCCAAGACGTCCCTGGTTCCCCACAGCAATGTACCTGAATACACAGCCTTCAGTCAAGGTTCCAATAATACCTTTTCTCCTGTCACAGGGATGTCACACCCATCCAGATTCCCGCAGGTTAAATCTTCACATCTGGCAGCTGAAAGGGAAAGATTCCAATCCCTAGGGTGCCCCAACAAAGTTATCGAAACCCTGCTCAGCGCAAGAAAGCCATCTGCAAACATATATACGATAAGGTGTGGAACAAATTCAGGGCCTTCATGATTGGCAGAAACTGCGATCCAGATTTCCCATCGTCCTCTCAAATTCTAAAAATTCTTGCAGGCAGGCTTAGACCTAGGTCCTGCTTAAGTACACTAAAGGTGCAGGTAGCGGCAATTTCAGCGGCAACCAGTAAAAGATGGGCTGAGGATTCATTAATAATCCAATTTTTCAAAGCTGTCAAAAAAGATCCGACCACCAACTAAACAATCTTTTCCCACTTGAGACCTTGCCATCATCCTAGAGTCTTTAACCAATACACCTCTTGCCTCTTCGGAGTCAGCATCACTTTGGAATCTAACCATGAAGCTATCCTTCTTCATAGCCATAACTTCTGACAGGCGGGTTTCAGAGCTCCAAGCTTTAGGAGCGGATCTTCATCATATCATATTCTTTCCCGACAAAGTAGAACTCGGAACGGTGCAAGGATTTAGCCCCAAGGTCACATCATCCTCTAACATGTCGGAGCCCTGGGCACTTCCAACATTTTCAGAACAAGACTCGGGTTCTCTTCACGAGCTGGACATTGCCTCCACTTTGAGATGCTATCTGCAGGCTACAGCATCCTTCAGTGACACTATCAGGTTGTTCATAAACAAAGGCAAGGAGGCGTCAGCAAGAACGATTGCCTCATGGTTCGTTAAACTCATCCACAAGGTGTACAGGGCAAAAGGACTGGGATCCCCTTCGATAGTCAGGGCGCACTCCACCAAAACGGTTTCTACCTCTTGGGTGGCAAGAGTGAATGTGTCAATTGAAACTATTTGCAGGGCAGCGACTTTGGTCGTTCCAACATACGTTTCTGAAACATTACCGAGTAGACCCAGGAGCTCTCTCATCGGTGGAGTTTGGCAGACAGGCGGTCAAATCGGCCTTTGCTTCTTCCTCTAAATGATGATAATAATCTCTTTAAAATAAACCTCTGAGCATCATCCCACCCATATCAGCTAGTTATTTGTCACAGGTATGCTGCCATGGAGGCACCAGGAAAACGGAAAATTGTGTCATACTTAGTCCTTACCAGTAATTTTCCTTTCCTGGTGCCTATCCATGGCAGCATACAATCCCACCCTCGGTATTCTATATTACAGAGAATGCTGGGGCTGTGCTAATCAACTCTTTTATAATATTCACTAGTCCTGAGGGAGGAGCCAAGGCGGAGCTTGTCACAGGTATGCTGCCATGGATAGGCACCAGGAAAGGAAAATTACTGGTAAGTATGATACAATTTTCAGTTTTTTTCCGCAACTTCTGTCAACATATAACATATTCCATGGACTCGACATGCCTCTCAGTATATAGCTTGGGGTGTCTACTTTCCAAAATGGGGTCATTTGGGGGGGTTTTGAACTGTTCTGGCATTTTATACACAACATTAGGAAGCTTACATCCACTCTTCTAAGCACTTGAAGACAAAGCCCTTTCTGACACTTTTTGTTTACATGAAAACATATATTTTTTTTTGCAAGAAAATTATGTTGAACCCCCAAACATTATATATTTTTTTGAAGCAAAGGCCCTACAGATTAAAATGGTGGGTGTTGCATTTTTTTTTCCACACAGTATTTGCGCAGCGATTTTTCAAACAAATTTTTTGGGGAAAAATACACTTTTTTTAATTTTAATGCACTAAAACACACTATATTGCCTAAATGTTTGGTGAAATAAAAAAGATGATCTTAGGCTGAGTACATAGATACCAAACACGACATGCTTTAAAATTTCGCACAAACGCGCATTGGCGACAAACTACATACATTTTTAAAAGCCTTTACAGGTTACCACGTTAGATTTACAGAGGAGGTCCTCTGTTAAAACGACTGCCCTCGATCTGACCTTTGCGGTGATACCTCACATGCATGGTGCAATTGCTGTTTACATATGACGCCAGACCCACGCTTGCGTTCGCCATTGCGCAAGAGCAGGGCAGGACAGGGGTGTTTTATTTATTTTTTTATTATTATTAATTTTGCTTTTTTATTTTATTTTTTAAACTGTTCCTTCCATATTTTTTTTTTTTTTTTATCATTTTTATTGTTATCTCAGGGAATGTAAATATCCCCTATGATAGCAATAGGTACAGTAGGTGCCGCCGATATTGTATTTCTATCGCGCTCCCATTGCCAAGATTCTCGGCGACAGGAGTGCCGAGGTCTCGGCAGCAGGGTGGCGACACGTGTCGCGCTCGCTGCAATAGCGAGGAGACGCGACACTGTATTGGGCGGGGATCCGACGCGGATTCCCGCCAATACCAGGCACTGCGTTTGGTATGAATCCTGAGCGGGAACTCCACGCCAATTTTGAAAGAAAAAAACGGCGTGGGTTCCCCCTCCAGGAGCATACCAGGCCCTTGGGTCTGGTCTGGATTTGAAGGGGAGCCCTACGCCGAAAAAACGGCGTGGGGGTCCCCCTCAAGATCCAAACCAGATCCTTATCCGAGCACGCAACCTGGCAGGCCGCAGGGGAAGAGGGGGGACGAGAGCGGCCCCCCTCCCTCCTGAACCGTACCAGGCCACATGCCCTCAACATGGGGGGTTTGGTGCTCTGGGGCAGGGGGGTGAGCTGCGGCCCCCCCACAACAGAGCATCCTGCCCCCATGTTGATGAGGACAGGGCCTCTTCCCGACAACCCTGGCCGTTGGTTCTCAGGGTCTGCGGGCGGGGGGCTTATTGGAATCTGGGAGCCCCCTTTAATAAGGGGGCCCCCAGAACCCGGCCCCCCCACCCTATGTGAATGAGTATGGGGTACATCGTACCCCTACCCATTCACATGGTGGAAAATAAATGGAAATAAAAACACAAAACACAGTTTTTAAAAGTATTTTATTGCACCGCTCCGGAGGTCTTCTTCCGACTTCGGGGGTCTCCGGTGTCGTCGCTGCGTTCTCCGGTTCTTTCTTTTGCCGGGCCTCCGCTAACTTCTTTTTAGCTCTTTTGCTAGCGGGTCCGGTCTTCTCCGTCGCCTTCTTCTTCTCCCGCTCTCCGGTTCTTCTCCCGCTCTCCGGTTCTTTCTTCCGCCGGGCCTCCGCTAACTTCTTTTTAGCTCTTTTGCTAGCGGAGAGGCCCGGTCTTCTCCGTCGTCTCGTCCGGCTCTCCGTTGTCCTTCTGCCGGCCCCTCCACTAACTTCTTGGTAGCTCTTTTGCTAGTGGAGGGGCCAGTCTTCTCCGTCGTCGCCGTCGGCGTCTTCTTCCCTCTTCTCCTCCTCGATGTTGACTCGTCGCTTCCTCTCGCAGTAATGATAAATCTTCGGTCCGCAGAGATTAATATAGGCTTCTCATGACGTCACAGTCACATGCTCCCATGACGTCACAGTCACATGCTCCGGGGCACATGTGCACATGTGCCCCGGAGCATGTGACTGTGACGTCATGTGCACATGTGCCCCGGAGCATGTGACTGTGACGTCATGAGAAGCCTATATTAATCTCTGCGGACCGAAGATTTACACATTTCATCTTCTTTACTTAAAGAACCGATGTCCCACTGGCAGGCCTTACAGCCTCCTGTGCCCTCAGGGTAAAAATGTATATTTTATATGAATGAGTCACCAGTGTCAGACACAGTGGGGATGAGAATGATTTTAACAAAGCTGCCATTTTATTACTGGTATATCCAGTCCCCATAGCTCTTAGGATATTAAACCGAAACAGCTCCAAGGCATGGTCACATAACTTTGGAATATATTGAAGCAGGGTACACATTCTGTATTGAGGAAGCGGGGGCCTGCCATTGCTAAATTAATTTTCTGAAATTAGTTGGCTATCATACCGATCTAATGGCTTCAGTAGTTTCTTAGTCACTTACCTTAACCACTTAACGACTGCCCACTGTATATATACGTCGGCAGAATGGCACCGACAGGCAAAGTCACGTACCGGTACGTGACTGCCTTTGTATAGTTGGGGGGTCCCATCGGACCCCCCTTCTATACAGTGAGCGGTCGTTAGTTGTTCGGGAGTGATCCGGGATGACGGGACGGCCGTTCGATTCCGGCCACCCCCTCGCGATCGCTCCCGGCGAATGAGAAAGCTTCCTCTGCTGTGTAATGTTTACACAGGCAGAGGAAGTGATGTCATCTCTCATGCGGCGCTCACATATACCGAGCGCCGTACAAGAGAAGACACACAGGTTAGTGCACAAACAGCACACTGACACCAGGACACACAGGAACATAAATCGCCCCCCAGATCACCCCCCAGCCCCCAGTCACAGTGTCACTGATTGCAGTGACCATTTATTTACTGATCACTGCAATCAGTGACATTTGTGACTGTAAAAGTGTCACTACAGTTTAGTTTTAGATCCAGTGTAGCCCCCTAACCCCTCCTAATAAAGGTCAACATGGGGACAGGGTGCTCTGGGGTGGGGGGGCCGCAGGTCGCCCCCCTGCCCCAGAGCACCAAACCCCCCATGTTGAGGGCATGTGGCCTGGTACGGTTCAGGAGGGAGGGGGGGCCGCTCTCGTCCCCCCCTCTTCCCCTGCGGCCTGCCAGGTTGCGTGCTCGGATAAAGGTCTGGTTTGGATCTTGAGGGGGACCCCCACGCTGTTTTTTCAGCGTAGGGCTCCCCTTCAAATCCAGACCAGACCCAAGGGCCTGGTATGCTCCTGGAGGGGGAACCCACGCCGTTTTTTTCTTTAAAAATTGGCGTGGAGTTCCCGCTCAGGATTCATACCAAACGCAGTGCCTGGTATTGGCGGAAATCCGCGTCGGATCCCCGCCTATCGGCAATGCGTGTCGCTCATCGTGAAAGGAACATTTTTTCCTTTCCCGATGACGAGACAGCTCGGCGCTGGCTCTCGCGACGGAGCTCATAGGGTGTCAATATCGCCGCTAGAAGCGGCGAGATTGACACAATATCAGCGGCACCTACTGTAGTGACAGGTACTCTTTATTTGAAAAATCTGGGGTCTATTGGACGCTAGATCTTTCCTCTGCCCTCAAAGCATCTGACCACACCAAGATCGGTGTGATAAAATGCTTTCCCAATTTCTCAATTGCGCTTTTTATATCCGGGGGGGGGACATTCCCTCCCACTGCTTTTAAAAGCAGTCCAGAGGCTAATTAGCCACTAGGATTGCTTTTACATGAAAGCCGGCCGCTGGCTGAAAAGAATGATACCAAGATGATACCTAAACCCGCAGGCATCAATCTGGTATAACCATTCAAAGTCCAGCAACATACCAGTACTTTGCTGGTCCTTGTTGGACATGTATTGTAATCTTTTTTTTCATGCAGCCTGTTGGCTGAACGAAAAAAAGATTGATCGGTGGGTATGCCCACCATTAGAATACCGCCCTTCATCCACCCACTTCTAATGATGGGCATACATGCACCATTTATATATGCCGAAGCATGGGGGCATCTTCCCGCAAAAGTTATGCCGCGTACACATGGTCAGACTTTTCCACGGACAAGCCTCCGTCGGAATTACAACCGTATGTACGTGGTATTAGGAGCAAAATCGCTCCTCCGCCCCTGCTGCCCCCATGCTTCGGCATATATGCTCTTTTTTTAACTGTGGTGGTGAAATCACCTCCTACAGCACTGGAGTCGCAGGGATCAGGCCTGTCTCTGCGAACGCTGCAGTTATGTGTGTTGTGTTTTGTAAGTGACAGTGATCGATCGATACTGCACTTGGGTGGCCTGGGCTGGACGGAGGGGCAAAACACAGGTGCTAGCAGGTATCTGGGCTGATCCCGCTAACACTGCGTTTTTGGGAACCCTAAACTGCTGGGGACGCTAGTATAGATCTGATCAGATCAGATATTGATCTGTTCAGATACTATACCACTAAGGGAGGTGTATGCTTCACGCGTGGGTGTTGGCGTTACTGGCACTAACCTGACGCTGCCTGGGGTGTGACGCAGGGTTAACTAGGGGCAATTAGGGGGTTAAAACCTTTATTAGATAATATATGGGGGTACCTGACGCTATAAAAACCTGCGGCGAACCTAAAAAAAATAACTGGCTATCTATCGGCACCAGCATAACTAATACAGCGATCATAAAAACGATCGCTTAGTGACACTGGCAAAAGGGGGTGAAAGGGTTACCTGGGGGGGCGAGCAAGGGGTTAAACCTTTATTAGGTAATATATGAGGGTACCTGACGCTATAAAAACCTGCGGTGAACCTAAAAAAAATAACTGGCTACCTATCGGCATCACCGACAATAAGACAGCGATCAGAAAAACGTTCGCTTAGCGACAGTGGTGATAGGGGGTGAAAGGGTTACCTGGGGGGCGATCAAGGGGGTTAAACCTTTATTAGGTAATATATGGGGGTACCTGACGCTATAAAAACCTGCGGCGAACCTAAAAAAAAGAACTGGCTACCTATCGCATCACCGACAATAAGACAGCGATCAGAAAAACGATCGCTTAGCGACAGTGGTGCTAGAGGGTGAAAGGGTTATCTGGTGGGCGATCAGGGGGTTAAACCTTTATTAGGGGGGTTAGGGGGCTCAACTGGATCTAAAACTAAACTGTAGTGACACTTTTACAGTCACAAATGTCACTGATTGCAGTGATCAGTAAATAAATGGTCACTGCAATCAGTGACACTGTGACTGGGGGCTGGGGGGGTGATATGGGGGGGCGATTTATGTTCCTATGTGTCCTGGTGTCAGTGTGCTGTTTGTGCACTAACCTGTGTGTCTTCTCTTGTACGGCGCTCGGTATATGTGAGCGCCGCATGAGAGATGACATCACTTCCTCTGCCTGTGTAAACATTACACAGCAGAGGAAGCTTTCTCATTCGCCGGGAGCGATTGCGATGGGGTGGCCGGAATCGAACAGCCGTCCCGTCATCCCGGATCACTCCCGAACAACTAACGACCGCTCACTGTATAGAAGGGGGGTCCGATGGGACCCCCCAACTATACAAAGGCAGTCACGTACCGGTACGTGACTTTGCCTGTCGGTGCCATTCTGCCGACGTATATATACAGTGGGCAGTCGTTAAGTGGTTAAGGTAAGTGACTAAGAAACTACTGAAGCCATTAGATCGGTATGATAGCCAACTAATTTCAGAAAATTAATTTAGCAATGGCAGGCCCCCGCTTCCTCAATACAGAATGTGTACCCTGCTTCAATATATTCCAAAGTTATGTGACCATGCCTTGGAGCTGTTTCGGTTTAATATCCTAAGAGCTATGGGGACTGGATATACCAGTAATAAAATGGCAGCTTTGTTAAAATCATTCTCATCCCCACTGTGTCTGACACTGGTGACTCATTCATATAAAATATACATTTTTACCCTGAGGGCACAGGAGGCTGTAAGGCCTGCCAGTGGGACATCGGTTCTTTAAGTAAAGAAGATGAAATGTGTAAATGACCTTTTCAGAGAATTACACCTACTACGCTTCTGCCATAAGCTGGCTGGCCTTTTAAAAATGTAGCACTGGGGCTTTAAAACAAAGCTGATTAAGTCTTCCCTTCATAGTTCTTGGTAGAAGAGGATGTGATGGGATTAGCCAGGTTGCTGCTGCTGCTAACACGTTTTACAAAGGTCTGTATGAAGATGGAGTGACACGCTGCTTCATCTTGCTGTACATCCAGGTGAGAATATAAACCATGATCAATTATTTACAGCATAGGAGGCCTAAATGTGCTAGTCTGCAATGCCCACAAATACAGTAAATTGTTGTAAGTAGAGAATCATCTGAAGTCAATGAATCTTTAACTTGGTATACACCGACAGCAGTAGGACAACATATTTCTGTTGCAGGCAGGAGAGCCTAATTAGCGCCTATCAAAATGTCATTGTCAGCAGTGTGAAACTTCAAAAGTTTCTTATGGAAATCCTATTAGCATGCACAATGGGAAATGTGTGTCTTAACATGAATTTATCATTTATGCCTTATATAATTTGTACAGTCTCAAACATTGCTAAGTGAGGACAGCCACACCGGTGACATCCAAACGAACAATATCAGTGTTTTAAATTGCAAATATCCAATTGTTCTGAATTTCTATTTACTTATCTGTAAATGTATAATGTAGTAAATGTCCTGATAAGTCACAGCAATACATAGTTGGTAGATCTAATAGAGATTGTACAATTAGATTATGGATAGCTTTTCATTTACCATCTATGTAGTGCATGGGCTTCCCTGACTGAATATAAATTTAATGGGCTCTAGCATTGTTGTTACATCTAACAATGACTATAAAGAGACAATACAATCAGACTGTAATGCCAGCTTAATTATTATCTAAAGCATTTTATAAAATTATATATTAGTTATTTTTACATAGTAGCTAATGTGAACCAATTATTTGTATTTTGACTCTTCTCATATTCCATACCTGTTTGTGTTCTTAATATGGTTAATGGTAACCTTCTGGGGTCACTTTTTTTTATTGGGGCCACTAAAATACTTAATAATTGCCACAATATTTTTATGGTCTGGGCAAAAACATAGAAAGTATTTTAAAAGTCAAATAATCGTCTCTTTTATAACATAGGGGGACCAAGGACATGTTTGTACCCTTGACCAGGGCCAGGACAAGGGGTGGGCGGTAGGACCTGCTGCCCTGGGTGCAATGGTTTACTGTAGGAATGGGGGCTTCTTCCTTCTGTTACAAGGCTGAAAGTAGTAGTGACAGCAGTATCTTTGCCCTGGGCGCTGGATGTCCATGTCCCGTCACTGAACTTGACTTATTAGTAAAGAGCATATCTCTCTTGGTTCAATTCCCCCAGAGTTTATCAAATCCTGTTAGAGATTCAGGGAATCAAAATTTTGCCACAAATTGCACAAATTCTGTTGGTTAGTTTTGGCGATTTGTAAGGCTAATAGGCAAGTTTTTGTCAAAAAAACATATGAAGCTGAGCACTGCCATAGCGGAACGTTACAAATGCCAATTTAAAAAAAAGAAAAAAGTACTGTACAGCAGGGAGAACATATTTTTCATGCGGATTTCAGATGACATGAAAATACACAAATTCTCTATATTATGGGTGCCCTAAAGCTGTTTTACAGAAGACCATAATTTTCACAGACACTCTGTGACAGTGCACATTGGCAGTGCATATTTGGCTGCTTAATTTTTGTTTAAGTAAAGGCTGTTTCTTAGATGGTTTTAGCAGCCAAACATACTTTCCCATAAAGTAGTAATACATCTGATTTGACCGCTGGATAGAAATAGGCCAGTAGTTTCCAAAGGCTGACCCTGTTCTTTGATAGCCAATTTCTATCAAACTCTCTAATACAGCTTCATAAAAACTGGCCAGTGGCAGGACCGTTTTAATCAGCAAGAATAGACCAAAATGTAGATAAATTAGGTACAGGAAAGTGTTTTCATACAAAAATTAAAAGCTTCAGCCCACAGATGTTACAGCTGTGTAAAATTGAGACGTTTTAACTGACAATTGTGCGGTCGTGCGACGTGGCTCCCAAACAATATTGACGTCCTTTTTTTCCCACAAATAGAGCTTTCTTTTGGTGGTATTTGATCACCTCTGCGGTTTTTATTTTTTGTGCTATAAACAAAAATAGAGCTATAATAAATATCCCCAAAAAATATACAAAAAAAAAAATGTTTTAATCAGTTTAGGCCGATACGTTTTCTTCTACATACTTTTGGTATATTCTTCTACAATAAGCGTTTATTGATTGGTTTGCGCAAAAGTTATAGCATCTACAAAATAGGGGATAGTTTTATGGCATTTTTATTAGTATTTTTTTTTTTACTAGTAATGGCGGCGATTTTTATCATGACTGCAACATTATGGCGGACACATTGGACATCTTTGCCGCTATTTTGGGACCATTCACATTTATACAGCGATCAGTGCTATAAAAATGCACTGATTACTGTGTAAATGTGACTGACAGTGAAGGGGTTAACCACTAGGGGGCTAGGAAGGGGTTACGTGTGTCCTAGGGAGTGATTCTAACTGTTAGGGGGCGTGGCTACGAGTGACACGTCACTGATCGCTGCTCCCGATGAGATGGAGCATGCGATCAGTGGCACGATCACGGAGCTCGCGGCAGGCGCGCGCGCGCACACAGGGTCAAATTTAAAGTGACTTAAATATATGTCAATTTGCCTGTCCGTGCTATTCTGCCGACGTATATAGTCGTGAGCTGGTCGGCAAGCGGTTAAGAGTGTCAGCCCACAGATGAAACCACTGTGTAAAAGTTGGTCAATAGCAGCAACACATACGTATTTTTATCAAGCAGTAATAAGCCTTGTTGTGTTACACTATGTGATTATTCTTGCTCTGTGTCTTTAAGATCTGTCCCCTTCTTTCTAGCTGAACTCTCTCTCTCACCGTAGTTCTTTATATATCTCCTCCACTTCCTGATTCTGGTCATTACTCCTGTATATCTTCCATGCTAAACATCTTACATGTGGCTTACAACTGCAACGTTTTTCTACCTATGAATATCCATCATTAAACGGAACATTCAAAAGGATTCATCGTCTGTCGTCCTAACTGTGAGTTTATTCATTGAGTTAAACTGCCTGTATCGATGCAAGGGATAATAGCAAACCAGCTTGAGTAAGGCCTACTTAAACCTGGAGATGAACTTTATCGCTTTGTAGTTGAGACAGAACAGTAGAAAAACTGAGTTTCACAACCTAATTACAAGATTTCTGCATGTCAGTACTGAAACAGACAAGATTTACTGCCCTCATAGCAAGACAGAAGGGACAGAGCAGCACATGGCAGCCTTATAGCCTGAGACAATCTGCACAGTGTCATATTTCAGCACACAGATCCTGCCTGCTTTCACAGTCAGTCTGCTATCATGAGTGACCAAGCTTCTGCATGTGAACTCACATCTACCTCCCCACAAGTTCCTGAAGAAACTGAGTTACCCAAACGCTCAGTTAAACCCACTTGGAAAGTAATGGAGAATTATGAAGCTTCAAGGACTGAATTGTCAAATAGCTTGGAATTAGTCTGGGAGAAAATCCTTGCTGAAGCCAATACAGTGTCTGTTGAACGTGAACCACTGACACTAGAGGGCGCCATTAAACAACTTTCTGCCTCATATGAGCTTTATCAGCTTACCAGCAGCAAATTCACTAATGTCTTGCAAAACATGAATACAGAAAGTGTGATGACACAATTAAAGCGTGTCAACATTCTTAATATTGAAAGAGACAGTTTTATCCAGCAAACCAGATTAAAGGCAGAAGCAAAAATAAAGCTGTTACAGGACACTGCATCTCACAGATCTGTTTCCACCAGACGTTCTAAAAACTCGTCAAGATCCCATAGTTCAAGATACTCAACACTCAGTGAGCGACTTATTAATGCCCGCGCTGAAGTGGAAGCCAGCAAAGTGCAGGTGGCATATGCAGAAAAAAGAGCAGAGTTGGAAGCTCAAAGGGCAGAGTTGGAAGCGCAGTCAGCACGACAAAGAGCAACAATGGAAACCTTAAATGAACAGTGTAAACATGACGCAGCTATGGCAAAGCTAAGGGTCCTACAGCATGTTATCAGTGCAGACGAAGGTGCAAGTGAGAAAGACAGCATTAACCTAAACATAGCAGATATGGAAGACCCCCTCAAACGCACTAAAGACTATGTCCTAAGCCACTGCAGTGCACACTCCATTGTCTCCAATGCTCCCGACTACATAGAGACTCCTTCACAGCTTCAAGTTAAAGAGGTTCCAGCAACTTCCTGCACTCAAAATCACTCCACTGCATTTCCTACCTGCCTACCTTGCCTGCCTTCATACGTCACAGAGCATCAGCGCAAGCTTCAAGCAAGTCATCAATCTCCAGTCATCGGTACAGCCTTGAATCAACGTACCATTGGAACAACTGACTTCAAGCAAGCAACTCACCTGGATGCATCTGCTGCACCATATTTCCCTGTGTCCTTTAACAACAATGTCAAAGATAACGCAATCAGCACCATACAGCCAACAGCATCTCACATAAAGGCGGAGACAACTGAAACAGAAGAGTTTGTGAGGTACATGCTTCGCAGGGAGCTCACAAAGACTGGTCTTACAAGTTTTGATGACCAACCTGAGAACTACAGAAGTTGGAAATGTGCCTTCAGAACTACAATCAGCAATATTGGCATTACAGCTGATCAAGAATTGAATCTGCTGATCAAATGGCTTGGTCCTCTATCTGCTGCACGTGTTAAGCCATTAAGATCGGTTTTCATGGACAATCCTACTGCAGGCCTCACAGCTGCATGGGAGCGACTAGAGCAAAGTTATGGCAGTCCAGAAGCTATAGAAAATGCTTTGTTCATGCGTCTGGAAACTTTCCCAAAGATATCCGGTAAGGACAACAAGGAGTTCCAGAGACTGAGTGACCTTCTCCTTGAGCTTCAGCTAGCCAAGACAGACCCAAAACTACCTGGACTCAGTTACCTTGACACTCCAAGAGGGGTAAACCCAATTGTCTCCAAGCTCCCGTATGGTTTGCAAGAGAAATGGACTGCACTAGGGTCATCATACAAAAGAGAGAACAAGGTTTCCTTCCCTCCATTCTCTTTCTTCTGTGAATTCATCAGGAAAATTGCAGAGACCAAGAACGATCCAAGTTTTTCCTACGGTGAGTACAGCCTCTTCTCACCCTTTCCTAAGAGTACCAGTCTTCAGGGCAACTATAGAAACCATAGAGGCCCAGTGTCCGTGAAAAAGACTGACATCCTTCCCACTCCTACCACAGTTCTAGCCACGAACAAACAGAGTAGCAAGATTGAAAACCCTAACAGAGAGTGTCCCATACACAAGAAGCCACACCCCCTTAATAAATGTATCGGCTTTAGGAAAAAGCCTCTGGAAGAGCGCAAGGAGCTTTTAAAGACATTTAGGGTATGTTTCAGGTGCTGTGCTTCTACAGAACATTTTGCAAGGGACTGTAATGTGTCCATCAAGTGCATAGAGTGTGGCTCTGAAGAACATGTGCAAGCCCTCCATCCTCTTGAGCCCAGCTCTGCACAACCTGCCAACACTCCTCCCAGGTTAACGCATGGCGGGGAGAATACAGACCAAGTGCCTAATTCTACCATCATTTCTTCATCCTGCACTGAAGTTTGTGGAGAAGACCGCTGTGGTAAGTCCTGTGCTAAGATATGCTTGGTGAACATATACCACAAGGATCAACCAGAAAAGTCTCTAAAGGCATATGCTATCTTAGACGATCAGAGCAATCGATCACTTGCAAAATCGGAATTGTTCAATGTATTTGAAATAAAAGGTGAAGCTCATCCTTACACCTTGGGTACCTGTAGTGGAACTATAGAGGTTTCTGGAAGAAGGGCTCATGGACTCATGGTATCTTCTCTCAAAGGTAACTTGCAATTACCCTTACCTACACTTGTTGAGTGCAATCAGATACCTGCCAACAGGGAAGAAATCCCTACTCCAGCTGCTGCTTTCCATCACCCTCACCTCAAGGTAATAGCAAATGAGATACCGCCGCTTGACAAAGATGCTCAGATCCTTCTTCTGTTAGGAAGAGACATTCTAAGAGTTCACAAGGTACACAGACAAGTCAGTGGACCCCCAGATGCCCCATTTGCCCAGCGCACGGATCTAGGGTGGGTCATCATAGGCAATGTCTGCATAGGCAAAATGAAAAGACCTACCAACATTTCGTCATTCAAGACAAATGTTCTGCCAAATGGCCGAAACACTTACTTTGAGCCATGACCACATCACTACTGGGTGAAAGAGAAGATAGCCAGCCATGAATGGCAACATGGTATCTCAGGTGACACAAGCCCTTTCTCCTGCCATGATGGCGACTTCGGCTCTACAGTGTTTAATGCAACCAGTGAAGATGACATACTGGCTCCTTCAATGGAAGACAAAGAATTCATCAAGGTAATGGACAATGAGTTCTTTCAAGATGACTCCAATAACTGGGTAGCACCCCTACCCTTTCGTCTCCCAAGAGAGAGATTGCCCAACAACTTACAGCAGGCCATCAGTAGATTCTCCTCCTTAAAGCGAAACTTAAGAAGGAAACCAGAGATGCAAAAGCACTTTGTGGACTTTATGCAAAATGTATTTGACAGAGATCATGCAGAGCCTGCTCCCCCACTAAAGGAGGGAGAAGAATGCTGGTACCTTCCATCCTTTGGCGTGTATCACCCACGCAAACCAGACCAAATCAGAGTTGTCTTTGATTCCAGTGCTCAGCACGAAGGTGTTTCTCTTAACAACATGCTCCTTACTGGACCCAACTTGAACAACAGTCTAATAGGAGTCTTGATTCGTTTCAGACAAGAGCCTGTAGCAGTAATGGCCGACATTCAACAGATGTTTCACTGCTTCATCGTCAGAGAAGACAACAGAAACTACCTCAGGTTTCTATGGCACAAGGACAATGACCTCAACAAGGAAGTTATAGATTATCGCATGAAGGTACATGTCTTCGGTAACAGTCCTTCCCCAGCAGTGGCAACTTATGGGCTAAGGAGAACAGCTCAGACTGGAGAAGTTGAATATGGATCTGATGCCCGTCAATTTGTTGAAAGAAACTTCTACGTTGACGACGCACTTAAGTCCTTTCCAACTGCTAAAGAAGCAATTGATCTTCTCACCAGAACAAAGGAGATGCTGTCTGTAGCAAACCTTAGACTGCACAAGATTATATCCAACAGCCAGGAACTTATGAATGCCTTTCACTCTGAGGACTATGCCACTAGTCTAAAAAACCTTGACTTAGGTACAGATGTGCCTCCTGTACAGCGAAGTCTGGGTTTGTTGTGGAACATCAAGCAAGACAAATTCACCTTCCAAGTGTCAACTTGTGACAAACCCTTCACTAAGAGAGGAGTCCTGTCCGTGGTGAATAGCATCTATGACCCACTGGGTTTCCTTGCTCCAGTTACCATTTAAGGTAAGATTTTACTAAGACAGTTGTCTACTGAGAACATAGACTGGGATACTCCCTTGCCTAGTGAGAATCAACACAAGTGGGAAAGGTGGAGATATTCTTTGAAGTCACTAGAAAAACTTCAGATTCCCCGTTGCTATGTTCCAGGTTCCACTTCACCTGCTAACCGGAGAGAGATTCATATTTTCTCTGATGCATCAGTTGAAGCTATTGCTACAGTAGCCTATTTGAAGACCTCTGAACTGAATGGAGAATCACACTGTAGTTTTGTCTTAGGCAAGGCAAAACTCACTCCCAAGTCTGCACATACCATACCAAGACTTGAACTTTGTGCAGCCGTGCTAGCAGTAGAAATTGCAGAGGTCATACGAAGTGAAATGGACACTACAATTAATTCTTTCACCTTCTATACAGACAGTAAGGTAGTACTTGGTTACATAAACAACCAAACAAAACAATTTTATGTCTACGTCAGCAACAGGGTTGAACGTATCAAGAGATTCTCTCTACCAAGTCAATGGCATCACGTTCCCACTGAACTCAACCCAGCTGACTGTGGGACCAGAGCCGTGTCACCTGCCGCTCTTCAGGACAGCTTATGGCTGTCACCTCCAAGGTTTCTGTGTGAGGACTCTTACTTACTCCCTATTGACACCACCTATGGGTTAGTAAACCCTGAAGATGATAAGAAAATAAGAACTGTGAACACATCACTCCACACTTCTGTAAGTACAAAACAGAAGCTGCGGTCACACCATTACGAGCATCAATGGAAGCAGGTGCAGCATCTAGCCAATGTGTTCTGGCATCGCTGGAAGAAAAAGTATCTTCACCACCTTCAAGGTCGTAACAAATGGCAAGCATCTAAGCCGAATCTTAAGGTTGGAGACCTCATCCTTCTAAAAGACAAGGAAGTTTGTCGGAATGAGTGGCCTACGGGTCTTATTACTAAAGTTATGCCCAGTGACGATAACAAAGTCCGGAAGGTAGGAGTCAAAGTAACCAAGGGAGGATCGACACGAACCCTTAGTCGACCAATCACAGAGTTAGTACTCCTTTTGCCACGTGAGTGACTTGTGCAAGGACTAGCCATGCTTTTGGCACGGCGGGGAGTACATTGCTGCCATCTACAGGTTCTACACAGAACTTTGGAATTCTTGAAGACATCATACTGTGACTTTATGTTCTTCATCCTGTTGAACTTACGTTTGTTATTTGCTTGTTGCATGTTTTTCATTACAGGTTCCAGGACATTTATCAGTATTGGACTTATTGAAAATATATATATTAGTTTAAGGTTATGAAATCTAAAGATTTCAGACGGGGAGTGTTGTGTTGCACTATGTGATTATTCTTGCTCTGTGTCTTTAAGATCTGTCCCCTTCTTTCTAGCTGAACTCTCTCTCTCACCGTAGTTCTTTATATATCTCCTCCACTTCCTGATTCTGGTCATTACTCCTGTATATCTTCCATGCTAAACATCTTACATGTGGCTTACAACTGCAATGTTTTTCTACCTATGAATATCCATCATTAAACGGAACATTCGAAAGGATTCATTGTCTGTCGTCCTAACTGTGAGTTTATTCATTGAGTTAAACTGCCTGTTTCGATGCAAGGGATAATAGCAAACCAGCTTGAGTAAGGCCTACTTAAACCTGGAGATGAACTTTATCGCTTTGTAGTTGAGACAGAACAAGCCTACTTTTATCAGTATATAGAAATTGGCCAGAAGTTTGCTCTCCCTTTTTTCTTGATGCAAAACTGTCCTAATATTAACCAACTTCTATCAAAATCTCTAACATACAGTGAGGAGAACAAGTATTTGTTACACTGCCGATTTTGCAGGTTTTTCTACTTACAAAGCATGTAGAGGTCTGTAATTTTTATCATAGGTACCCTTCAACTGTGAGAGATGGAATTTAAAACAGAAAAATCCAGAAAATCACATTGTATGATTTTTAAATAATTAATTTGCATTTTATTGCATGACATAAGTATTTGATCACCTACCAACCAGTAAGAATTCTGTCTCTCACAGACCTGTTATTTTTTCTTTAAGAAGCCCTCCTGTTCTCCACTCATTACCTGTATTAACTGCACCTGTTTGAACTTGTTACCTGTATAGAAGACACCTGTCCACACACTCAAACAGACTCCAACCTCTCCACAATGGCCAAGGCCAGAGAGCTGTGTAAGGACATCAGGGATAAAATTGTAGACCTGCACAAGGCTGGGATGGGCTACAGGACAATAGGCAAGCAGCTTGGAGAGAAGGCAACAACTGTTGGCGCAATTATTAGAAAATGGAATAAGTTCAATATGACGGTCAATCTCCCTCGGTCTGGGGCTCCATGCAAGATCTCACCTCGAGGGGCATCAATGATCATGAGGAAGGTGAGGGATCAGCCCAGAACTACACGGCAGGACCTGGTCAATGACCTGAAGAGAGCTGGGACCACAGTCTCAAAGAAAAGCATTAGTAACACACTACACCGTCATGAATTAAAATCCTGCAGCGAACGCAAGGTCCCCCTGCTCAAGCCAGCGCATGTCCAGGCCCGTCTGAAGTTTGCCAATGACCAATTGGATAATCAAGAGGAGGAATGGGAGAAGGTCATGTGGTCTGATGAGACAAAAATAGATCTTTTTGGTGTAAACTCCACTCGCCGTGTTTGGAGGAAGAAGAAGGATGAGTACAACCCCAAGAACACCATCCCAACCGTGAAGCATGGAGGTGGAAACATCATTCTTTGGGGATGCTTTTCTGCAAAGGGGACAGGACCTACTGCACCGTATTGAGGGGAGGCTGGATGGGGCCATGTATCGTGAGATCTTGGCCAACAACCTCCTTCCCTCAGTAAGAGCATTGAAGATGGGTCGTGGCTTTGTCTTCCAGCATGACAACGACTCAAAACACATAGCCAGGGCAACTAAGGAGTGGCACTGTAAGAAGCATCTCAAGGTCCTGGAGTGGCCTAGCCAGTCTCCAGACCTGAACCCAAAAGAAAATCTTTGGAGGGAGCTGAAAGTCCATATTGCCCAGCGACAGCCTCGAAACCTGAAGGATCTGGAGAAGCTCTGTATGGAGGAGTGGGCCAAAATCCCTGCTGCAGTGTGTGCAAACCTGGTCAAGAACTACAGGAAACATATGATCTCTGTAATTGCAAACAAAGGTTTCTGTACCAAATATTAAGTTCTGCCTTTCTGATGTATCAAATACGTATGTCATGCAATAAAATGCAAATTAATTACGGTACTTAAAAATCATACAATTTGATTTTCTGGATTTTTGTTTTAGATTCCGTCTCTCACAGTTGAAGAGTACCTATGATAAAAATTACAGACCTCTACATGTTTGGTAGGTAGGAAAACCTGCAAAATCGGCAGTGTATCAAATATTTGTTCTCCCCACTGTAGCTGCATAAAAACTGGCAAGTGGCAGGATAGCATAAGGCCTCATTCCCATGGACGTACCGATCTGTACACAGTCTGATACCTCATATTTGCACAGATGTATACTATGAGATGCACATGGAGATCCATTCAGGTTAGTGCAGCCAGCCACTTGTCATTGATTTAAGCAGGCTGCCTGCATGCGTTTGCACAGAACACCTGTACATCCCACACGGGTGAAGACAGCCCCTCACGCAGGTCGGTACACCTAAATGAATAAGGCCTTATTCAGCAGAAATAGGCCAAAATGTAGAGACACAAGGCACAGTCAGGTGTTTTCTTACAAGTGTAGCGCACTCACCCCCCTTTCACCTGCCTTTGGCTCCTCGCAGGAAGAGAGGGCACACCACGCTATATGTCCGTACCCTCCTGTGTGAAGAGGTTGAGCGGTGTTATGAAACAGGTCTGCGCAGCAAGGTTCTCCAGAGAATGGTTCCCATCTCTATGCTCACTAAAGACAAGGACAAGTCTCTATTTCCCCCAATAACTCCAAGGTCCACACCAGTTGTAACTCCAACGTTGAGTTTATTTCTCTTAAAGCACAGTCTCTAGACAGAAAGGTTGGAGGGAGAACAGGACAGCATAAGGTGTGTGAGAGAGGTCCAGGCACAAACGAAATACACTTCACTGCTCGGCTTCTCAAGCAGACTCAGCCCATTTGGATAGTCTCCCTAGAGAGGGGACTAGCAGCCAGAATGGCACTCTAACTAGATATACAGTCTCTGCACAAACTGATGAACTTGGTCTCTGCCATAGACCTGGTGAACTTGGTCTCTAATCTTGACCTCTTTTAAGGAGAAGACATCCCTCCAGAGAGTTACCGGGCCCCTTCCTTCACCGTGACTTCTCACCAGTCCCTCGGAACGGTCCTCCCCCGGCCTCCTCGTCTAAGATACGGGTCCCCTCGCAAGACGGCACCCTGAGATTCCTCGATCCTTGGTAGGCCCCAGCCAAAAGCGCTGGGCCCAAGGCTTTTCTGTTGCAGCCCCAGGGCTAAAGGTGCCTGGGACTGATTCACCGACCACCACCCCTGGGCTAAAGGTGCCCAGGGCAGACAGAGAGCGCCCACCCCCCCCGGGAGTAGGACCCCCCGGGAAGCGAACTGGAACCCCAATCCTGGGGTGGAAAAACGAACCAATGACCCCCTACAGGCAGCGTCTGCCCCTTTCATATCCTCTCCCGGCATGCACAGCAGGCTAACCACTCCAAGCAGCACTGTACCAGCGGTTCAACCCTGGCCCACTATGGCAGCGCCACCCGCAGGCTACAGGGAACTGTACACTGATACTCCACCTGCGGACAAAATGGTGGATATGTCCTAACAATTAAGGTGTTTGAGCATAAATACCACTCAAACACTACCCCTAAATTTAGGACCCTGCTACACAAGAATTGAGACTGTCAGCCTACAGATGTTTCAGCTGTGTAAAATTGGTAAGACCGTATTAATCAGGGAGAACAGGCCTAACTTGTCCATGTTAACTTTTATTTTTACTATGCGGATATTATCTGAGTAGATTTGGGTGCATGCTGTTTTTGCTTATTATTTATTTCATTCCAAACCATGCTAAGGTGTGCTGTAAACAAAAGGCAGCTCCAAAAACAGATGGTCAGCAGCAAACGAATGCTGAGCTTTGAGCACCTCAAACTTAAATAGGACCTTACATTATAAAATAAATAAAAAATACATCCAAAAGAAATTAATCCCAAAATGCTACCCACCTGAAACTAAGCTTACTTGGTTTTGTTTTTTTTTAATGGAGAGTCTTGCTGTTGACAGGACATCATCTAAAGTAACTGCTGCCCTCAAACTAACCATGAACTAAAATTAAACCACAACCTAAAATTAAAGGGGAAAAAAGCCCCTAATAAAGACAATAAAAGAAGCAAAGTGGATGTTTGTCTATGGGCTAGCACTCAAACTTGCTGAGGACACAGATAGTAAACCTAATAAAGATTTTTGGGGAAAATTAATAACTGTGAACCCAAAGGGGGGGGGGATTTGTAAACAAGACCCACCAATGCAAATCACAAAAGTAGAGCAGAGCTTGCTAACAGACTCTTATTTCTCTCAATGTAGCTTGGCAGCTGTAAATATCCTCTTCCTGCAGCATCTTTAATACACTGGCTGCCCTGAACCCCCCCCCCCCCCCTTTTAAAGTGAGGGTGCTGGCTTATCAAAATCCCCTGTCAATAGGTCCTTCTGAGTCTGCTTGCCATGGTTTAAGGTTTTTAAACTGTCCAGGTGAATTCAGACAATAATTCACTGAGCCCCTCAACCTTGAACCAACTGGACTTTTACGTTATTCTTTTACGTTATTCTTACATTTAAATGTTTATACATAAATTATAATACATACTGCAGAAGACAGTGCTTTAACGGAATAAGTATGAAAGAATAGAAACACAATCTTTTTAAGTCAAGCCATAAAGGTAATGATAATCACTTGCTGCTGGGCCGGGTATATTTATAGCAACATGGCGGTGGGCTTTAATGCCGGGCTGCCAGATATCAGTACAGCCAGCAGTGCATGGTTGTGCTGGTGGCATGCTCATTCGGCGCAGTGTTAATTTTGACGATTAAAACATTTTAGTTGACTAAATGAATACTATTTTAGTAGACTAAAATACGACTAAAATAATTAAGATGACTAAAATACGACTAAAACTAAAATGGTATTTTAGTCAAAAGACTAAAATGGGACTATAACTAAAATGCCATTTTAGTCAAAAGAATAATGCCGCGTACACACGGCCATTTTTAATGTCATTGAAATAAACAACGTTTTTCTCGACGTGATTCTTCTCAGGCCTGCCTTGCCTACACACTATCGTGAAAAAAAATTCTCGAGCAAAGCGTGGTGACGTACATGTACAACGGCACTATAAAAGGGGGAGTTCCATTCGGATGGCGCCACCCTTTGGGCTGCTTTTGCTGATTTCGTGTTACCGCATGTTGGTAAAAGTTTGGTGACAGACGATTCGTGCTTTTCAGTCTTCGTGCTTTAAAGATCATTTTCTGGTGTTCAGTTTTTGCTTGTGGGTTCATATCTGTCTTTCAGTGCTTGTAGTCAGTTCGTATCTGTTTTTGCAGTGCGTTCTTGTCCCGCTCGTTACTGTTTTTCAGGTCGTTCTTCAGAGGCCTTGCTGTTCTTCAGTGCGTTCTTTTAGTTCGTTCTGATTAGACGACCGTTTTCTAGCCATGTTGCAGGTACGTTCTCGTCGCCGAGATTGTGCTGTGCTTGGTGCTGGGATTGTTGCTTTATCCCAGCTTCGGTCCATGAACAGGGCGAGGAGGAGTTCAAGAATTGGTGGCCCCAGTGGGACCCAGGAGGAGGGAGGCCCCAGTGGGACACAGGAGGAAGCACGGCGTAACACCAGGTCCCAGATACCTCCTCTCCGCATTCCACCAAAAAGGGCCAAGAGGCTTATACAGATGGAGGAGGAAACCCAGGCCCTAATTAGGGAGGCTACTGCAGCCCTCAGAGTGCCCACCACCTCTGCAGAGGGATTTGCTGCCCTTATTGGTCACAAACTTCCAACAATGGACATGGGCCAGCGTCTCAGATGCGAAACCATCATTTTGAAGGCGGTCAACATGGGCATGATGGGGAAGCTCACAGATTATACAGACCTTGTGGAGATTGCTCCTGCTCCTGCTCCTGCCACAAGCTTTTCTCCAGGGACACAGCCTCCAAAGACACGGTTATCAAAGGCTGCAGGGAAGACTGCAAAGAAGGCTACAATGAAGACCAAAAAATAATGCTATGATATGTGCTTCTCATGGTCCCAATTTTGTTCTTGACATCCTTGGTTGTTTGCTGTGGTGATCTGTGTCTGCACAAATTCAAGCAGGGTCTCCAGTGCTGCCTTCCTGGCTTCTTTGGTTTTATTACCTGTGTTTTTGGTTTGCCTTCACCCTTAATTTTTTTGAGCCAGAATAAATGGATTTTTGGTTTCCAGTCAAAAATTGACAATGTGTTTTTATTCAAAATAGAGAGTTTGCTAGTGAGTAGGCAGGGACATTTCAAAAAAACATTTTCAAATAACCAAGGGACACTAACCTCCTTGAGGGTAAATAATAATGTTGTTGTGGTAATTTGACACACTCAAAAATATAATGGAAATCAGTCTAAAATATTATCCAATTAATATCCAAAAAATAACATCTTCATTAAAAGATTGTAAAAATTAATAATTTTTTTTTTAGGGAGATCTGGCTTACAAAAAATAAAGATTATTCATGAGATCACGATAAATAATAAAGAAACAAGTTAACAGCTTCAAAAGAATTTGAATATTGTAGCATTATAAAGAAGAAAAGAATGCGCTGCATTAAACGATGCAATAATTTACAGCGTGACAAATGTGCTATCTCCATTACGAACGCTAGTTTTACCAGAACGAGCGCTCCCATCTCATAACTTGCTTCTGAGCATGCGTGTTTTTTTCCCGTCATTAAAGCGTACACACGGCCACTTTTCACGACGAGAAAAACGACGACGTGAAAAACGACGAGAAAAAATAGAGCATGTTCTAAATTTTTAATGCCCATTTTTCTCGTCTAGAAAAATGCTCTGGAGCCTACACACGATCGTTTTTAATGACCAATTTAAAAAATAAAATTTTTCTCGTCATGAAAAACGGTCGTGTGCATAAGACTAAAACTAAATTGAAATTTTACTACAAAATTAACATTGGTCTGTAGTGCATGTTCATACCTCAATACCATAGATAATAACATATAACATTTTTCACTCCAGCAGTATATAATGAGTTTGGAAATTGTAGAGAAATGTTAACTAATGCATTACAATTGAATTACACCCATTCGATTTTAGACGACTAAAATGTACTGGAGATTTTAATCGACTAAAATATAGGACATTTTAGTCGACTAAAATATACTGGAGATTTAGTCGACTAAATAAGACTAAAACTAAAACAATTGCAGAAGACTAAAATGCCATTTTAGTCCTAAGACCAGCGCTAAAACTAAATCCAAATTTGCTGCCAAAATTAACACTGATTCGGCATCCCCAGCACAGTGAGCTCCAACAGCTGCCAGTCATTGTTTACGATTGAGAGCTGTGGACGGGTCCACTCATGTGATCACTGTGACAGCACACGATCGTGAAGCCCACTCCACCTCCCAGCATTAAGAAAAACTTAAAGGGTGGGTGGAAGCAGAAGCAATGGGGTTAAAGTATATCTAAACCCCCAAAAAAAAGATGTAATATTGCAGCCAACACCTCTAAGAACTAAGAACATTTCTGCAAGTACAGAAAATGTCTATCCATCCTGCAAGAAATCTTGTGTCCTTGTAACTTCCAGTGCACTAAACCAAAATCTCAAACAATTTTATCATCCTGCCAAGCAATATTCTTTGAGCTACAAAACACCTCCCTCTATGCAATGAGATGAGGAAAGGGTAAGGGGTTTGTAGTGTTGTGCTGGCAAGATCACAAGGTAAGAAAAAATGAAACAAATGCAGCCACCACATCTAAGGACTGTTTGTCTTTGCAATCACATTTTTGAAAGGATAAATGATGACAGAAGGGTGTTTTGTTACATCTAAGTCCAGCCTGGGGTTGCAAAGGTCAGTAGTGTTCTGGTGTAACTTGTGGATAACATTAAATGTTAAGAAGATTACCCTTTCTTACAGAAGAGAAGGATCAGTGATTAACAGTTCCAGTGTTGAGGGTGCCTGCAGAGTATTCCAAATGTCAAGTTTTTGTATCTTCTAACTTACGTTTATTTCAAATTTTATTTATCATCCAATGCATTAAACAGGTGGATAATAAGGCCAGCATATTAAATCATTGACATTTTTTGGCACTTTTGTTTTTTCTTAATTTGAGATATTTTATTTCACGTACGGCTCTGTAGGATTTGTCTGTGTAAAAAATAAGCTACCGTGTCTGTTTGCAGTGTTCTTTATGGTATTATTTAAATTCCAGCTTACATGTTTTTTTTTTAGTTTGTAGCACCCTGATGTTTAGGCAGGGCTGCTATTAAATTTTGTTGCCAGGCGACAGTTGCCTTTGCCAATTGTTAGGAGATCAATTGATTTCCCCCTAATTCTGGAATTGCTGCACTTCTCTCTTCTGTCACTAGGCGGCCTGGTATCTGGTGACATTGGATAATGTGTCAACATGTAAGGAATGCAAAGAAATAAATCATTGCACAGTATTCACCACACTAAGTCACGTGTCGATGACGCAACGCGTAGGGGGAAACTAGTGACGCTTCCAGCAGCCTGAGGAGGATTACGTCCCACTGAGCTGAGCTAAGCGCTATCTATCCAGGGTTATGTGAGTGCAGCCACAGCTGACAATTAGCTTGTGGTGTGGTGAATACTGCGCAATGATTTATTTCTTTGCATTCCTTACATGTTGACACCTTTGAAACCCGGAGATCTGTGAGAAAAGGGGGGCTTTTTTGGAGCGATCTCACTGCAACCAGCTTAGGAGACTGGCTGATATTTTATATGTGTATTGTTCAGCAGTTGTCTGTGATTATCTGAATGAACTACCTGGGGTCAAGCACTTAAGTGGAAGAAGGGTGATGTGAGTAGGACTGTCGTTTATGCCACATTGGATCCCATCCATGCTGCTCTTTGGTTTACATATTAGCACTGCACTTTATGAATACTGTGAAGTTGGCATTTATATTAGCACAGGGCATCTTTATATTATATATTGTCACGGAGCACTTTATTGATTGGATGTATATATAAGTTCACTGTGCACATACAGCAGGTTGGTGCAAGCGCATCATTTATTTATTATTTACATTCCTATTGGAGGACACAGATTTCTCTTTGTATGATTGCAGCTATCACCATTTGGTTATCTTTTGTTTGTTTTTTACACGGATTTTACATATTAGCTCTTTAGTATTTTTATTTTTATTTTTATTACACTCTTGGCTTCGTCGCCACTCGGTCCCGAGTGGGTGTAGCTCACCCGGATAGTCACTCAATAGCACTAGCAGCCGGCATGAAGCTCGAACAGTGACTTAGTCCCATCCAAGGACAAAGTCAAGGAGATCCCTCCTTTAATAACGACACTCCGCAAGGGCAGTCTGCGAAGAAAGGAATCCTTCCCTCCGACAGGTCACCAGGCCTCTCCCGAGACAGCAATACTGTATTACTCGTCTCCTCTATGGGACCGATCCTCCCCCTGTTTCCTCTATGTCAGAGCGGTCACCCTCACCTGGGCTCCCTGGGTTTCCTCTCTGGCTTTGTAGACCCAGTTGAAGGTACTGGGCCTACCTGGAACTCCGCAGCCTCGGGCCGAAGGTGCCCGAGACTCCTCAGTCAAAGTTGGGCGCGCACCCCCCCTTAGAGGGGCACACACCTCCGGGTACAGGTCCCGGGGTACTCTCTTCTGAACAATGGCGTCTGCCCTTTATATACCCTCTCCCGGCATGCACAGCAGGCCGAAACCACCCACCGTACGGCAGTCGAGAGAGGACATCCAATAGCCAGTACCACCTATACGCCTAAAGGGGAACTGCACGCCAGGTGACACAGCAGCAAGGCAGAGTCCAAATAATTAGAAGACCCAAGCCAACTACCGCTCAGGTCACCCCTAGATTTAGGCATAACAACCCCCTAAGTAGGGACCCCGCTACAATTGCTAAGGGTGTCCTGGTCCTAACCCTCTCTCCCACAGTTCTGTTCAAAAGACAATAAATCTCTTTTTGCACTCTTATGCCGCGTACACACAATCAGACATTTTGACAACAAAACCGTGGATTTTTTTCCGACGGATTTTCGCTCAAACTTGTCTTGCATACACACAGTCAGACAAATGTTGCTCGGAAATTCCGATCGCCAAGAGCGCGGTGACGTACAACACTACAACGAGCCGAGAAAAATGAAGTTCGATGATTCCGAGCATGCGTCAAATTGATTCCGAGCATGCGTAGGATTTTTGTGCGTCGAAATTGGATACACAAGGTCAGAATTTCCGACAAGAACTTTTGTTGTCGGAAAAATTGAGAACCAGCTCTCAATCATCTGTTGTCGGAAATTCCTACAGCAAATGTCCGATGGAGCCTACACACGGTCGGAATATCCGACCAAAAGCTTACATCGAACATTTGTTGTCAGAAATTCCGATCGTGTGTACGCGGCATAAAAGTGTCGGGCGCCCATCGTTTCATCTTGCATTACACCCACCATGCATTGTAACCCACTCTACACAGAAGGATGTCAGCTGTCCCTGACTCTGAAGGTCACCATTAGGCCTAAAGGGGCCCGGAACTTTACTACAAGTTTAAATAGAGTAAGGAAGGTTAATAACTTATGTTAGTTTGCGTTGCTGTTTCCAGCTCCATTTAAAAGATTTCCCCTTACTTTATTTCTGTGAAACTAAAGCCTTGTACACACAGTCGATTATTGGACGAATTTTCGTCAGTTTTTTGTTGGATGCTCGTCTCAAATCGAAAGTGAAGAGGGTACTCACCATCAGAAAATTTTCGGATGACAGAATTCAACATCAGAAGTGACGTAATGTGTTGAATTGTTTTGTATGTGTTATTTCAATTCTGAGCATGCATAGTCTTGCCCTTCAGATTTTCTTGGGCAGAAAACCATACTAATGGCGCGTACACACGGCCGTTTTTCTCGTCGAAAAAAACGTAATTTTTCCCTTTCGACAAGAAAAACGATAGTCTGTGGGCTTTCTGTCGTTTTTTTCGACGAGAAAAACGGCATTAAAAACGACCAGAAAAATTAGAACATGTTCTAATTTTTCTCGTCGTTTTTTTCGACATGCTTTCTGCGGCAGCGTTTCCCATAGGGAAACACTGCCACGGAGCCCACAGACGGTCGTTTTTCTCGACAAGAGAAAAAACGACGTGAAAAACGATCGTGTTTGGGGAACAAGCCGTTCCCTCGTTTTTAATGACATTATTCACTGCGTTTTTTTAACCGCCGTGAATAATGATCGTGTGTACGCGGCATAATGAAAAGAAAATCGGACGTTGTGGTCACATCAGACAAAAAATTTGGAGCCTGCACATCCAGTTTCTTCTGTCTGTCAAAAGCAGCATACTAACAATCAGAACATCGGCAGGTCGTTCATCAGACAAAATTTTACTTCAGATTTTCTGACCGTGTATACAGGCCTTAAGACCATGAGAGCACCAGCAGTCGCCAGAAAAGATGACAATAAACACCTTCCCAACTCTGCTGTTTTTTTGTTGTTGTTTCTCTTTCTCCATTAAAGAGATTTTCCTTAAGGCTACTTTCACACTGAGGCGTTTTTCAGGCACTAAAGGGCTAAAAAGTGCCTGAAAAACGCCTCCCCGGCCACCCCAGTGTGAAAGCTAGAGTGCCTTCAGGACGGGAAAAAAAGTCCTGAAAGCAGTTTCTTTGGGGCATTGCGGGAGCGCTGAATACACCGCTCCTAAAATGCCCCTACCATTGAAATCAAAGGCCAGAGCTGCCCAAGTGCCCACAAAGCGCTTCGGCAGCAGCGCTTTACCGCCGATGCCCCCCCTCGCCCCAGTGTGAAAGTGCCCTGAACCTAAAAACTTTTTTTACCTTAATGCATTGTTTGTATTAAGGTAAAAAAATTTAGTTTCTCTGTGCCCTCCCCCTTCCCTGTGTGAAAATCTTTTCCCCCCTTACTTCCTCTTTACACTGCATTTGAGCAGCAGCAGGAGTCATTGGCTCTTGCTTGCTGCTGTAAATCAGATGCAGTGAGGAGGAAGTGGGGGGAGGGCCTAAGTCCTGCTGTGTAAGTCTATGGAGCGCGGCCCCGTAGATACACAGGTCGGGAGCGTGGGGACTACGCTCACCCCATAGCCAGCGGTTGGCTATGATAGTCCCTCAAAAGAGAAGGAGGAGCCAAGATCGCCACCAGGAACCCCAATAGAGAAGGATCGGGACCACTCTGTGCAATACCACTGCACAGGAGCAGGTAAGTATTGTATAACATGTTTGTTACTGAACTCAATTTTTTTATTTTATTAAAATAACACTTTCATTTCCTATTCTTTTAACCTCCTGTCACCGTCAGGAAGAATATCCACAATGGAGACAAGGACAACACTAAAACCTGACAGAGGATTTAATCCTTTCTCACTCTAACTAAAATAACAAAAATAAAATGTATACAAGCCATTGAATGAACCTGAACTGCACAAAAATGTCATGAAGTGTAGTAATTTTTGGGGCGCCTGCAGGTACTTGTGATATATTTAAATTTGTCCCTGTGTTCCTATGGATTCTAGGCAAAGGCTGTTCATGGATCCTTCAACTCTTTCCAAGGCGATAATTTTTTTATTTTATTTTTATTATATCTTTATTAGTTTTCATACAAAACATGGCATTAACATATTACAATCCCTTTCATAAATATACCCTTCTCCTCCCCCCCCCAACCCCCCCTCCCCATTTCCCCTGACCTCTCCCTTCTGACGTAACTCCTTCTTCCATTCTCACTCTCTGTTTTAATATTGTCTTTTTATATTATTCACCCATCATCTCAGCGTAGCCCATTGTATACTTATAGATTGTCCACGCCTTCTATTTTTCTTCGAATGCCTCCATTGAATCCCTATCACTAAATCTCAGATATTCCAAACTGTACATTTCGTCTATTTTATTGCACCATCCCTTCAGTTTAGGACCATCCGGGTCTTGCCAATGTATAGGAATTTGGCTCTTAGCTGCATTTAGTAACTGTGGGATTGAACTTCTAAGATATAATTTGTTAGGCATTCGGATCCCGTGTAGTAGACATCCCCATGGATCATCAGGGACTTCGATGTTAGTTATATCTCTGATTACTCTCCTTATCTCACTCCAGTACTTTTTAATTTTGGGGCATGTCCACCATATGTGGGCCATCGTCCCAATTTCCTGACACCCTCGCCAGCATAACTGTGATTTTACCGTAGAATATTTATGCACCTTATCCGGGGTTAGGTACCATCTGACGAGACATTTATAATTCAGTTTGATTATATAACAATTAACCGACGTTGAGTGAACCCTCTTTATCATTTGTTTAATCTCACTCTCTTGAACTTGTGTTCCTAGTTCCTCTTCCCACTTCTTGATGAATGACAATACTCCCTGCTTTTTTGTGTTATTTAAGATCTTATACATTTTTGAAATTACTCCCTTCTTTCCATTTTCCTCGCACATTTTCTCAAAGGGCCATAAATTTTCTTTAGCTCTGATAGGTTTAGGTAATTTTTCAAAAAAGTGTTTTAGCTGGGCGTACCGCCACTCATCAATCAGTCTCCATTCCGTATTTTTTTTTAATTCCTGAAATGTGATTAATTTATTTTGAACCATAACGTCTTTTAGTTGTGCATTTTCTTTAAACATCCATTTTCCCAAAAAAAAATCCCTTCCAAGGCTATAATAATCCTTGCCCCTTCCCTGTGCTAAACTCCAACCCTGCACTTCAGTGTCAATTGCCAGAACTTTTACTCCTTAAAATCATTTTATTTTGCTAGAAAATTACTTAGAACCCCCAAACATTATATATATATTTTTCTAACACCTTGGAGAATAAAATGACGGTCGTTGCAATACTTTCTGTCACACCGTATTTGCGCAGCGGTCTTACAAGCACACTTTTTTTGGAAAAAAAATACACTTTTTTGAATTAAAAAAATAAGGTAACAGTAAAGTTATCCCAATTTTTTTTTTATATTGTGAAAGATAATGTTACGCTGGGTAAATTAATACCCAACATTTTATGCTTCAAAATTGCACCTGCTCATGGAATGGCGACAAACTTTTACCCTTAAAAATCTCAATAGGCAATGTTTAAAACTTTCTACAGGTTACCAGTTTTAAGTTACAGAGGATAGCTAGAATTATTGCTCTGGCTCTAATGATCGCGGCGATACCTCACATGTGTGGTTTGAACACAGTTTTCATATGCGGGCGTTACTCACGTATGTGTTCACTTCTGCGCACTAGCTCGTCGGGACAGGGCGCTTTAAAAAAATAAATAAAAATGTATTATTATGTATTATTATTTATTTTACGTTTTGAAAAGGATTAAAAACTTTTGGGACTTTATTTGAGGTGTAGGACATGATAGTTCATAACCTGCATCCCTAAATTGCTAGCTCAAAAAAGGAAAATTTGGGACTTTATATGAACAAACACAAGAAGAGAGGCGCCTCTAAGAGTAGACGTTTTAGAACACTTTTAATTAGCATATACAATATGCACTCACATTTAGATGTATAAAAGCGAGCAGCATATACAATATGCACTCACATTTAGATGTATAAAAGCGAGCATGTAAGTTGACGCCATCTCCCTGCAGCCATCCCTGCTTGCTTCTCAAGCCTCGGTCTGACGCCGAAGTTCCTTACAGACGCCGGCTTCATCTGACAGAGTGATACCACCATAGCGCAGTGGACCCAGGAAGCAGGTCGCAGAAGAGGTCACCCTGACTACATTTGGAAACTTACATGCTCGCTTTTAAACATCTAAATGTGAGTGCATATTGTATATGCTAATTAAAAGTGTTATAAAACGTCTACTCTTAGAGGCGCCTTGTTTGCAGTCTGGAATCAGGTTTCTGTTCCCCTATTACGGCAGCCTCTAGAGCCCTTGGACTTTTTGCTCCCATCCCCTCCATACTATAAACTATTTTATATGGACTCTCAGAGACTATCCCCTGCACAAATACCAAATGCTGGCAAAGGACAGGAGCATTAGCTTTTTGCGCATATACCTGTCTATATTTGGACTTTATATGAAGCATGCGATAACATGGATAGCAAGTATGTCTGACAAGTAGCTTATAATCTTATAACCGCTATATAGCAAGGTAAACAAAGCATGATTTGTGTATAAAACAAATAGATTTATTCCATACATGTAATACATAAAAGCATCATAGCATAATAAATAGTAATACATGATAATAGCAGACTCATTTGATCCATGTGAGTAAAAAGTAAAGCCATACATCATATTATCAACATAATACAATATGAGTTTGTAAGATGTTCATGCGGTGTTACCATCCAGTTTCTCTACGTGTTTCGTTGAATAACTCCACTCATCAGGAGCAGATGCATTGTAAAAATCTAAAGAAGGTAATAAATAAAGGTAGTTATCAATGGGTCTCAGCATGGGAGAGGGGGTACAAAGAAAAGAATGTAGTGGAAAGAAACACACCCAGCTATGGATCAAGTCAAAGTCTGGATAAGTAGTGACGAGGGCCGAAGTCCAACCAGGGTACTCATCAGTCTCAGGAGCTGAGGTGGTATATCCCAAGGCATATGATGACAAACAATCAGGGAACTTTGCTTTTGCCTGGTCTGAAGTTCGTAAAGAGCAATGTAAATAACTGGCACATAGTCTACAGCTTGGGTCACTAAAACATATTGGGGTATGAAGACATTAGTATAAGGAATTCATACAGTGTGAAGACACAAGTGGTTACCAAAGATGACAAAGGTTTCTCTATTAGCCTGTCGTTAAGCGTGTACATATGGCAGGTGAGATAGCCTCTTGCAGCGAGAAAGATGTTGTCGGCACTCCTTCGATCCATCTCCCATAGCAATGGGAGCAAATCTGCACCACCAGGGCGCTCACCCTGTGCACAGGTACGGAGGAGAGAGTTAAGTGAAGTGAAGTGCTAGTCAGCGCTAGGTGCATGGCTTGACCCCAGAGAGTTTACTAGAGTTTGTTGTCTTCTGCTGGATCGGGGGGGGGGGGGGCAGTGTATGGCAGTGACCTTGTACAAAGTGCCTACCATAACCCAGAAAAACCCACTCTGGTTAGGCCTCCTATCTGACCCACACTTAGTGCCCAATGAGGATGGAAACATGGAGAGAGTTTTGCCCTACACACATCAATGGGCTAGGATTGTTCCCAATTATCTATATAAACTACAGACCCCCCCCCCCCCCACCACTATGTTATGGAGATAGGTAGATGTTTCTTTCCTAGGGTGACAACACTACTCCTCCATAGATACTGTACAGTGAGTGAATGTTGTCATTCTTGCACACTGTTATAGGCACGGCAGGATCACCAATTGAAAATAAAGATGTCTAAAATATTTTTTGTCATTAGATTTATATTTACTTTAAGATTCATTACATTCTCCTTTGTGTTTTAGTACCATTTTTGCTGACTGGTTTGGTTGGATGGTTCATCCACAGAAGGCTGGAGAAACGTCCAGAATGAGGGAGACCATGGAAATGAATCCTGGCTGCCTTCAAGAGAATGGTAAGATGCTGAAAAGCATGCAAAGAGCTAAGGAAAAAGAGATGCAGATAAAGGCAAAGGAAGCAAAATAATGATAGTTATTGGTTGTCATTATAGTATCATTTTTTAGGGGGTTAAGTATGGTTTGCTGAGCAAAGACGTTTTGCTGAGTATCACTTTCTAGCACTTTCACAACTAAATAAATATAATTTTGATCATAGCAATTGCTGTATTTATTCTAGGTTGGACTGAGTAGGGTTGCAGTATCATTGGAAACACCCCTTTAGCGAGATGTGACAATAAATTCAAATGTAGACTGCTTAGTACAAGGACTTTTATTTTATTTTATTTAAAACATTTTTATTGAACTGTATGTACATACAGGATAGTTATGCATGGTACAAGGGCAATACATTGTCAATCGTAAATAAAAAGTGTACATGAAAACAGTAACAAACATATTCCAGGGTAAACATTGGAGTTCAAACATCCTATCTAACCGTGCGTATTCCAGGGGTACAATCAAGACATGTGTGACATCACTAATTACTCTAGGGTTCATCAAGCAAGGGTTGCCGTGTTATTCAACCATCGGTCCCAGACCTTGTTGTATTTAGAGGGGAAACCCCTATTAATGTACAGAATTTTTTTATATGGAAGGCTACTATTGACTTCAGATTTCCATTCTTCAAATGTAGAGGGTGACATCCTCATCCATTTCCTGGCAATAACTCTCCTAGCCAAAAATACAATTTCATGCAGGAAATATTTAGCAAATTTGTCTATATCAGGTTCGGGAAATATCCCCAATATACATGGTTTTGGGTTCAGAGTGAGAGGTGACCCCATAGTATCATGGATAAAGTCAACAGTTTGTTTCCAAAAACCCTGAATTTTTGTGCATGTCCAGAGTAAATAAAAGAGCGTGCCCATTTCGCTCATGCACATCGGGCAAGAGTTGGGGTGACCTTTTTTAAATCTGAAGACTCGGAGAGGAGTGAGGTATGACCGATGCAGAATGTACAATTGCGTCAGTTTATCAGACCATTTGGGGGACACCGCCTTACAAGTGTCCAGGGCCTCACTCCACTCCTCATCATCCACATCTCCCACCTCCCTCTCCCAGCGTGGTTTAATGTCGTATGCTAGTTTCGTTGAGGATGAAGTGATTAGCATAGAATAAAACGAAGATATACTTTTTGGGGAGTCTGTAATCTTAACTATAGCTATGATAGAATTGGGAGAGGACTCCGGAGGTGGCATGACGTACCTGAAGGAACCTATAAAACATAGTGTTTGGGAGTGCAAATTCCCCCTGAAGGGCGTGGAAGGTCTTGAGCTCCCCATCTGAGAGAAGGTGGTGTAGGTAGTTATTCCCGTGTGTGCTCCAAAGTCTGAAATTTGGGATAATTCTGGCTGGAGTTTGTTGTGCCATAGTGGGGTCTAGTCATTAAGTGGGGTGATCCCCAACTTATCCATGGCAATATCCCAGATGCAACGGTAATGGTATAAGAGGGTGGTTCTCCCGGTCGACTCAGTACCCCGTAGGCCCACCGCTATCACACTGATCGGGTCTGTTGAGGGCTGTGTCAAGGTGTGGCAGCTGAGGGTGGTAAATCTTTGTCTGTTTTATCTATGTGGAATAGTTGGGATAGTTGAGACGCTACGTAATATAAGTTGAGGTCTGGCGTGGCTGTTCCAACGAAGTCAGTGGGGTTTTTGAGAGACCGCCAGGTTAGCTTATGTCTGTTACTGCCCCAAACAAAAGGTTTAAGTAGTACCTCAAAACATTTAAACTGCTTAAGGGGGGTGTATACTGGGGAGTGCCAAATTACATATAGTATTTTGAGGAGTAGAACCATTTTTATTAAGTTAATGCGTCCCCACACTCCTAATGGTAGCCGAGACCATATTTGTATTTTATATTTAATTAATCCGTACAGGGGTTCAATATTAAGGGCAATGTAGTCTGCTGGGGATCTGGGGATAAGAATCCCTAAATATTTGATAGTACTTGCTCTGATAAGGGGGAGCTGAGCCTGTGTCCTTGAAGGTGGGAAATTTTCAATTGGAAGGATCTGGGATTCATCCCAGTTGATCCTGAGTCCCGAGAATGATCCAAAGTGCTCAATTGTATCTAGAGCAAGTTGTAGAGAGGGGCCCGAGTCTGCCAGGTACAGCAGAGTATTGTCAGCATACATGCTGATTTTTTCCGTTAAAGTTCATTTGGTCAGACCCTGTATTCCCGGATTTCCTCGGATGGATATGGCCAGGGGTTCTGCCGCCAGGGCATATAATAACGGGGAGAGTGGTCAACCCTGTTGGGTGCCTCTAGTTTGGCTAAACGCCTCAGACGGCCATCCATTGGCTACCACTCTAGCCAACAGGTTCTGGTAGAGGAGTTGAATCCATTTAATGAACTTGCCTCCAAAGCCATATCCCTCCAAGCATCTCCAAAGATGCCCCCACTCCACGGAATCAAACGCTTTGGCCACATCTAGTGTCACCACTACCCATTCACCTACATTGGCATGTGTGGCTTGGAGATTAATATATAGTTTTCTAAGGTTAAAGGAGGTGTTACGACCAGGCATAAAACCTGCCTGGTCTTTATGTATGAGGGATAAAATTACGTGGTTGAGGACCTTCGCTAGGACCTTCGCTAGGATTTTGATATCTACTTGAAGTAGAGATATGGGCTTATATGATTCTGGGTATCCCGGGTCTTTGCCTGCTTTTGGGATGAGTACAATAATTGCTTCTCTCATTGAAGGGGGTAGACCAAAATTTTCGAACAAATAATTGTATAGGGCCAGTAATTTGGTGGTCAGTAGTTCACAGTATTGTGCATAGAACTCAATGGGTAAACCATCGGAGCCCGGGGCCTTGGATCTAGCAAAACTCACTATGGCCTGTGTTATCTCGTCTGTGGTAAGAGGTGCCTCAAGCAGAGACTCCTGCTCCCCTGACAATTGAGGGAGCGAAATGCCCGCAAGAAAGTCCTGCATCGGTTTCTCGTCTGGAGGCGCCCTAGACGTGTAGAGCTCAGTAAAAAAGCTCCTGAACTGAGAAGTGACCTCAGGGGGATCTGTGATGCGTCCACCCCCCTGCCCGTGCAGGGAGATGACCACTGGCGGAAGATCCTCACTGTTAACCATGTACGCTAGTAGCTTGCCAGCTTTATCTCCGTGTTCAAAGAACTTTTGTCGGGAGAAGAAAATTTTGCGTCTGGCTTTCTCATAGTGTAATTGGTTAACCACCCTTGTTTGCAATTTGAGGAGATCTGCTTGGGCAAGAGAAGGGTCTAATGTATATTGTTGTTCTGTGGAGGTTAAAAGGGAGTTCCATCCTTTTTTTATGTTTATTAAAAGTCAGCAGCTACAAAAAGTGTACCTGCTGGCTTTTAATAAACAGACACTTACCTGCTCCACTGTCCAGCGACGCGGCCGAACGGAGCTTCGCTCCTCTCCCCCCCTTCTCCACCGGCGCCTCCATTCCTACTGTGGGCACCCGGCCGTGACAGCTTTCGGCTTCACAGCCGGGCACTCACTGCGCATGCGCGAGCGGCGCTGCGCAATCTGAGTGGACAGGCGATCGCCTGGGACCTGTCAAGTGTCCCAGGTGATCGCCTACAGGGAGCCTTAGGCGATATGACGAGTCGCCTAAGCAGGCCCTGGGCGGAAGGAGGAAGTGGGACAGGAAGTCCCACTCCTACTGAAGCACCCACTCCCCCCCCAAAAAAATGACATGCCAAATGTGGCATGTAAGGGGGCGAGGAGTGGATTAAGCGGAAGTTCCAATTTTGGATGGAACTCCGCTTTAAGTCGGCTACGGCCTTCTCAAAGGCAGCAGCAGAATCACCCTGGATCTTATTAATTGCCGTTTTAAGGGAGGACCGTGCATGCAATTTAAAGGAGTCCCATACTGCTGCTGGTGATGCTGAGGGGTCATTGTCTATAAAATATTGTTTCAGCTCATCTAGGAGACTGTCATCTTCCGGTAGCAGAGAGAGCCAAAAGGGGTTAAGGCTCCATGCTCTGGGTGGTTTGGTAATGTGAACTGTAAGGGTGATGATCAGATAGACCGCATCTCTCAGTCTAGGCAGAAGGGGCCGGGATAGTAGAATGAGATCAATGTGGGACATAGTGTTGTGTGTGGCCGAAAAGCACGAGTATTGCTTGACAAGTGGATTTAGATGCCTCCAGGTATCTACCAGATTAAAGCTAGATAGGAGCCTGGAAAATCTAGTATCACGTGTGGGTACTGTGTGTGGATCACAAGGACACATTTTTAAATAAAACCAGTATACCCATATACTCCATTTCCTAAAACAGTCCACATCTCTTCTACTAACATTTTTGGTGTAACTTCAGTCAACCAGCTAAATAAAGTGGAAATACACACATATGAACTATTTTAACTGTCAAAGAATTTCTAATTTTGTGTGACCAGTCTTGTGATCTAAGCAACCATGCTAGACAGAACAGCCCACTCACTGCAGCAGTTCAGCTTAAGTCAGGAACATTGAGGAAAGCACTGTCCTAGCCTATTGTTGTACATTCCTGCAGATCAGTGTGAGGGGGAATTATCTGGGTACCGGGAGGGTGAGTTTTTCAGGGAGGTTTACTATCAAGGGGGTCTTGGTGTAAGCCACCCATGACTCTCGGTGTCCGGAGTCCATTAGCTAACATTGAATCCTGCTGATTGGACAATGAAGAGCAGTAGCACTTGATGAGGTCATTCCTGCCCTATTCTGCCCTCTGCCCTTTTCTCATGTCAGCATGTATATTGTCAGTAGGGATGAGCTCGGTGTTCGAGTCGAACATAGGTTCGACTCGAACATCGGCTGTTCGCGCGTTCGGCGAACAACGAACGATTTGGGCCGTTCGCGCCAAATTCGAGTGACGCGAATGGCCCACAATACACTGCGCCATCGCAGTGTAATCCCGGCGCTGTGATTGGCCAAGCATGCACTGTGACCCTGCATGCTTGGCCAATCACAGCGCCGGCAGCGAGGAGAGCAATGATTGGCCACAGGCAGGATGCCTGTGGCCAATTATAGCTGAGGGGGTTTAGTACACGCCCCACACTATAAAAGGCCGCCAGCGTGGCGGCCTCGTGTAGTGTGTTCCGGAGCAGGGAAAGTGAAGGATAGGCAGGGACAGTGTCAAATCTTGTCAAATCTATTCTTTGCTAAACCTTGTGTGTAGGGACAGAGAAGGATAGGCAGGGAGAGTGTCAGTGTCATATTCTTTGCTAAACCTTGTGTGTAGGGAGAGAGAAGGATAGGCAGGGAGAGTGTCAGTGTCATATACTTTGATAAACCTTGTGTGCACGGAGAGAGAAGGATAGGCAGGGGACATTGTCAGTGTCATATTCTTTGCTAAACCTTGCGTGCAGGGAGAGAGAAGGATAGGCAGGGAGAGTGTCAGTGTCATATACTTTGATAAACCTTGTGTGCAGGGAGAGAGAAGGATAGGCAGGGGACAGTGTCAGTGTCATTGTTGCTAAGCCTCCTGCACAATATACACCTGAAGTTAGCCCGTATTGCTGCTTTTTCCTGGTGTGTTACACCAACAGGATTTTGCGGCACTTACAGCGGGCGGAGTGTGCCTCCTGACCATATTACACCTTAACTTAGCCTGTATTGCTGCTTTTTCCTGGTGTGTTACACCAACAGGATTTTGCGGCACTTACAGCAGGCGGAGTGTGCCTCCTGACCATATTACACCTGAACTTAGCCTGTATTGCTGCTTTTTACTGGTGTGTTACACCAACAGGATTTTGCGGCACTTACAGCGGGCGGAGTGTGCCTCCTGACCATATTACACCTTAACTTAGCCTGTATTGCTGCTTTTTCCTGGTGTGTTACACCAACAGGATTTTGCGGCACTTACAGCGGGCGGAGTGTACCTCCTGACCATATTACACCTTAACTTAGCCTGTATTGCTGCTTTTTCCTGGTGTGTTACACCAACAGGATTTTGCGGCACTTACAGCGGGTGGAGTGTGCCTCCTGACCATATTACACCTGAACTTAGCCTGTATTGCTGCTTTTTTCCTGGTGTGTTACACCAACAGGATTTTGCGGCACTTACAGCGGGCGGAGTGTGCCTCCTGACCATATTACACCTTAACTTAGCCTGTATTGCTGCTTTTCCCATTTCCCTGCAGGCCATTAGAATGCCTGGAAGGCAAACAAGGAGAGGCAGACAGTCAGGAGCCAATAAAAGAGGGCAAGCAAGCTCTGTGTCTAGAGACAACAGTGCTGGTCGTGGACGCGGTGCATCGCCATCAGCACGTGGCCATGGGACACGCTTGTCCTTCTTTTCGGCAGCTGGACGTGTTGAGCCGCATCATGCCAAAGACTTGGTAGAGTGGATGACCAAGCCCTCCTCATCCTCCTCATCCTCTCTCACCCAGGCTCAGGGTACTGGCAAAGCAGCCGCCAAAGCGTCCTCTTCCCTGGTATCAATGTCATCATCAGTCACTCCTTCCCTAGACCAACCATGTCCTCCTGAGGAGTCCCCCGAACTGTTTGAGCACAGTGTTGGGTACATGCTCCAGGAGGATGCCCAGCGTTTCGAAGGGTCTGATGATGATACCCAGCTAGAGGAAGGCAGTAGCGTGAGAGCAGAGAGAGGGGATGCTCAAGAAGGACACCAATCTGGCAGTCATGTTCCAGCAGCTGCAGCATACTGCCAGATTGGCTCCAGTGATGAGGAGGGAGGGGATGATGAGGTCACTGACTCCACGTGGGTGCCTAATAGGAGAGAGGAGGAGGAGGAGGAGGATGAGGAGGAGGCACATCTCCAACGAGGCAGGATGCCCTCGGGGGGCCAGCGTAAGGGCAGCACACCGACGGAATCACACCGCAGAGCTCCGCCTGTGCAGGGCGCTGCCTCTGCCCGTTATTCAAAAAGTTCTTTGGTGTGGGCCTTTTTTGAGTCGAGTGCATCAGATCGCACAGCTGCTGTTTGCAACATATGTCTCAAGCGTATATCGCGTGGCCAAAACATCACCCGCTTGGGCACCACATGCTTGACCAGACATATGTTGACCTGCCATGCAGCTCATTGGCAAGCCTACCTTAAAGACCCACACCAAAGAACAAAGCTGACCTCTTCTTGCACCGCATCAGCTGGGATCTCCAACCCCACTATTGTCACGCCGTGTCTGGGATTTGATCCCAGGGCCTGGTGTTCAGAGACTGTTTTCCTATGTCCTGAGCCACCAGTGAACTGGTTTTATGTTAGCATCGTAGTTGTTCTTTTTCACTAGTGGGGATGTTTGCTCCACCCTGGGACCAGCTGTCAGCAGTCTTCTCATTAGTGTCCCTATATATTCCCACTTCCCCTTCCTGTCCGTGCCTTAGGATAGGTTCCTGTTTATGGATGCTCTTGCTTTTTGGTTTTCTACTTGGCTCGTCTTGACTACGATTCCTGGATTATCCCTTGAACCTGGTTAACCTTGCTGCCGACCCTCCCTGGCTTGTTCTGACTACGTTACCCGGATTGTCCTTTTCCCTCCTGGGATCCTGTCTTCTGCCTACTAACCGTGAGTTGTTGCTGGGGGTTGTGGTTAGGCTATCTGCACCTTCCTTTGTGGTTCCTTATTTCCTGTCTGTGGGAGATCTCAGCCGTCCCTCCACCTGACACCGGGATAACAAGACTACCGGTCAGGAAAGCGGAGGGACGGTTGTAGTTTCCTGGCAGACCTGACAACTATACCTTCAGTCCTCTCTGAAACCTGCTCTGAGAGGAATGAAGGTGTAGAATTAGGTGTGTCACAGCCAAGTACTTGCGGGCACTCTGCTAGCAGTATACCGACGTCCGATTCTAGCAGGCAAATTTCCCTGCCCCAGCTGCTGGACCGTCGAAAGAAGTTCACTCCCAGCCATCCACATGCCCAGCGGTTGAATGCTAGCTTGGCTAAATTGCTAGCGCTTCAACTGCTGCCTTTTCAGTTGGTAGACTCGGCCCCCTTCCGTGAGTTTGTGCAATGTGCGGTTCCTCAGTGGCAGGTTCCCTAACGCCACTTTTTCTCACGGAAGGCGATTCCGGCTCTCTACCGGCATGTGGAAGGCAATGTCTTGGCCTCGCTGGACAGGGCGGTCAGCGGTAAGGTGCATATTACCGCTGACTCATGGTCCAGCAGGCATGGACAGGGACGTTACCTTTCTTTCACGGCCCATTGGGTCACTCTTTTGGCAGCTGGGAAGGATGCAGGACAAGGTGCAGTAGTGTTGGAGGTTGTTCCACCGCCATGCCTCCAAAATGCTACTACTGGTTGTGACACACCTCTGTCCTCCACCCCCTCCTCTTCTTCTTCCTCCGTGGCCTCTTCCTGTGCTTTGTCCTCGAAACCAGCGGTGCTCCGTAGGCGTTCAAGGGGCTACGCAAGTACGCAGCCAAAAAGATGCCATGCCGTGCTTGCGCTGGTGTGTTTGGGGGACAGGAGCCACACTGGGGCAGAGGTTCTGTCTGCTCTGCAGGGGCAGGCCGAGAGGTGGTTGACGCCACGCCAGCTTAAGCCAGGAATGGTAGTTTGCGACAATGGCACCAACCTCCTCTCCGCTCTCCGACAGGGACAACTGACCCATGTGCCCTGTGTGGCTCACGTCCTTAACCTGGTGGTGCAGCGGTTCTTGGGCAGGTACCCGGGCTTACAGGATGTCCTGAGGCAGGCCAGGAAAGTCTGTGTGCATTTCCGCAGATCTTATAATGCCAGTGCTCGCCTGGCTGAGCTGCAAAAGGAGTTAAACCTGCCCAAGAACCGCCTTATATGTGACATGCCCACCAGGTGAAACTCAACGTTGGCCATGCTGCAGCGGCTGCACACGCAGCAGAGGGCCATCAATGAGTACCTGTGCAACTACGGCACCAGGACAGGGTCAGGGGAGCTCGGTTTTTTTTCACCACGCCAGTGGGGCATGATCAGGGATGCATGCACTGTCCTGGCACCATTTGAGGAGGCCACGAGGATGGTGAGCAGTGACAGTGCATGCATCAGTGACACTGTACCTTTTGTCCACCTGTTGGAACATACGCTGCGTGGAATAATGGACAGGGCACTTGAGGCAGAACAGAGGCAGGAAGAGGAGGACTTCCTTGCCTCTCAAGGCCCCCTTTACCCAGACAGTGTTCCTTCTGTCCCACCCATCGCACAGGAAGAAGAGGAGGAGGAGGAGGAGGAGGATTGTGTCAGCATGGAGGTGGAGCCTGGCACTCAGCATCATCAGCAGCAGTCTTTTAGGGATGATTTACAGTCCCAAGAAACCAGTGGACTTGTACGTGGCTGGGAGGAGGTGGCTGCGGATCATGTCGCCCTTAGTGACCCAGAGGACTCCGGACCGAATGCCTCAGCTAACCTACGCTGCATGGCCTCCCTGATCCTGCAAAGTCTGCGGAAGGATCCTTGTATTGTTCGGATCAAGGAGAGGGACCATTACTGGCTGGCCACTCTCCTTGATCCACGGTAAAAGGGTAAGGTTGCGGACCTTATCTTACCGTCGCAGAGGGAGCAGAGGATGAGACAACTCCGGGAGGCCTTGCAGAAAGGTCTGTGCAACGCGTTCCCAGAGACTGGGAGGTTACAAACTCCTGGTCCTGGACAACGAGTTGCTGAGGCTTCGGTCAGTCAAAGAAGGAGCGGTGGGGAAGGTGGCCGTCTGACCGATGCGTTCAGACAATTCTTTAGTCCGCAGCCCCAAGGTATGATCGGTTCCAGCAACCATCGCCAGCGTCTAATATACATGGTGCAGGAATACCAAGGGGCAAGGTCAGACTTGGACACCTTCCCCACCGAAAATCCTCTGGCTTACTGGGTATTGAGGATGGATCACTAGCCAGAGCTTGCACAGTATGCAATTGAGCTACTGGCCTGTCCTGCATCCAGCGTTCTTTCAGAACGCACATTCAGTGCTGCTGGAGGATTTGTCACGGATCACAGGGTGCGCCTGTCCACCAACTCTGTTGATCGACTGACCTTCATAAAGATGAACCAGTCTTGGATCACCACCAGCTACCAAACACCTGAAGCTGATATAACAGACTAATTAATTTATTTTCAAATGTCACATCCCTTCAAGACTGATGCTGATGCTGAGAGACTGTCCTGTTATGTTGACTGACTATCCTCCTCCTCCTCAATGATCCGATTGATGATGATAGCTTGGAAGAACATTTTTGTTTCTGGGTGCCGCCACCAGTGGCTAAGGCCCAATTTTTCAGCCCCTGTTTAACAGGGGTGTGTTATTACAATTTTTTATGCAATGCTTTGCAGCAGGGCTCATTCCTGCACTCCAACTAGAGTATCTGGGAGAGGTTGCAGTGTCGTGGCACCAGCACCAGTGGCTAAGGCCCAATTTTTCAGCCCCTGTTTAACAGGGGCGTGTAATTACAATTTTTGATGCAATACTTTGCAACAGGGCTCATTGCTGTGCTCCAAGTACAGTATCTGTGAGGGGTTGCAGTGTTGTGGCACCAGTGCCTAAGGCCCAATTTTTATGCCCCTGTTTAACAGGGGCATGTAATTACAATTCTTGATCTAATAATTCACAGCAGGGCCCATTCCTGCGCCCACCAAGACTAACTGTGAGGCCTTACAGTGTTGTGTCAACACCACCACCACCACCACCACCAAAGGCCCAATTTTTCAGCCCCTGTTCAACAGGGGCATGCAATTACAATTCTTGATCTAATAATTCACAGCAGGGCCCATTCCTGCGCCCACCAAGACTAACTGTGAGGCCTTACAGTGTTGTGTCAACACCACCACCACCACCACCACCAAAGGCCCAATTTTTCAGCCCCTGTTCAACAGGGGCATGCAATTACAATTCTTGATCTAACAATTCACAGCAGGGCCCATTCATGCGCCCACCAAGAGTAACTGTGGGGGCTCACAGTGTTGTGGCAACACCAACATGTAAGGGGCAAATTTCAGCTGAGTATATACGGCAGGCCCCTACTTTCAAACATCCAACTTACAAACGACTCCTCCTTGCAAACGGAAGGATACAACAGGAAGTGAGAGGAAATCTACCCCTAGGAAGGCAAATTCTCTCCTGTAAGAGTTAATATGGGAAAAAAAGTGTCTCCTCTCCACTGATGCTTTATCACCAATCCTTGTTTAAATAAAAACCCCACTTTTCAAAAACATTTGTCATTGGGACGGAAAGTGAGGTGAAATGTTCTGAACAGGGGCACAGACAGCAAAACAAATGTTACAGGGGTGCAGAGGCGTTGCTAGGGGGGTGCGGGGGGTGCGGTCCGCACCCGGGTGACACCCGCTAGAGGGGTGACACCCTTCCGACGGTGAGAAAAAAAATTTTTTTTTTTTTTTTCTTTTTACAGCTGACACTTTAATTCAGCAACTTCACCCCGCTGGGCTGGAACAACACTTCCAGCGCAGCCGCGCCTGGTGTGTGTGTGTGCTCCGGTTCCTTATTCTTCTTCCTCCTCCCTCCCTACCCTACAGAGCGTCAGCCTGTCACATCATCACACTGCACTGTGATGATGTGACGTCACACACAACTTTCTCCGGCTGCACGCTGTGAGGGTCGCTGCCCAGCCCTCCTCCTCTCCAGTCAAGACTCCAGAACAGGTGGGGGGGGGGTCTCCACCGCCGGCCCGACTCCCGAGCACAAGCACAAGATGAGGTAGGTGTGTGTGTGTGTGGGGAGCGGGGGGGCGGTTGCCATTGTAAGAGGCAGAGCTACTAGCTAGTGTGGGAGGAGGACTCAGTCTGTCTGGCGCCCTGACCTGTATTGTATGATAATGAAGGGGGGGGTGCAAGGTGGCCTGCTGCGACACAGCTATAGATTATATATAGATATTATGTAATATAGCTGGTCCATCCGCCCCTCCCCCCACCAGTCCAGCTAACTCAACTACTGTGCCTATTATATGTAATATAATATATCTATATCCAGCATCACCCCCCCCCCCCCCCGCCCATTATCAGACAGACAACACTGACTATATAATTTATATTAGCTGACTGAGACACCCCCACCCTGAGCTGGTCTGATGATGATAATGGGGGGGGGGGGGTGATGCTGGACACAGATATATTATATTACATATAATAGGCACAGTAGTTGAGTTAGCTGGACTGGTGGGGGGAGGGGCGGATGGACCAGCTATATTACATAATATCTATATATAATCTATAGCTTTGTCTAGCAGCAGCAGACCACCTTGCACCCCATGATGGAGTCCTAACCTGGCACCATACCACCCCAGCCTGCCTTATGCCACCGCAACCTGCCTTATGACACCCAAACCTTCCCTATGCCACTGCAACCTGCCCTATGCCACCCCAGCCTACCCTATACCACCCCAGCCTGCCCTATGCCACCCCAGCCTGCCCTATACCACCGCACCCTGCCCTATGCCACCCCAACCTTCCCTATACCACCGCAACCTGCCCTATGTCACCCCAGCCTGCCCTATGCCACTGCAACCTGCTGTATGCCACGCAAACTGCTCTATACCACCCCACCCTGCCCTATGCCACCGCACCCTGCCCTATGCCACCCCAGCCTTCTCTATACCACTGCACCCTGCCCTATGCCACCCCAGCTTTCCCTATACCACCCCAACCTGCCCTATGCCACCACAACCTGCTCTATGCCATCACACCCTGCCCTATATAACCCCAACCTGCCCAATGCCACCCAGCCTGCCATATACCACCCCAACCTGCTCTATACCACCCCAACCTGTCCTATGCCACTGCAACCTGCTCTATGCCATCACACCCTGCCCTATATAACCCCAACCTGCCCAATGCCACCCAGCCTGCCATATACCACCCCAACCTGCTCTATACCACCCCAGCCTTCCCTATACAACCCCAACCTGCCCTATGCCACCCCAGACTGCACTATACCACTGCAACCTGCCCTATATTACCCCAACCTGCCCTATATCGCTCCAGCCAGCCCAATACCACCCTATACTTTAATTTACAGGGGTCATTTGGGGGTGTGCCTCGTGACTGTGCGCTGCCTGGAGGGCGCTGGGCAGGATAGACAGGAGGGGGGGGTGACACCATGTTTTGCCGCACCAGGTGACACCAACCCTAGTGACGCCACTGCAGGGGTGATAACCCTTCCCTATGTTTTCCAAAAAGCTTAAAAATATTTTTTTTTGCTGGAGCTACACTTAAACAATGTACCTGTTCAAAATTACAAACAGATTCTTCATAAGAACAAACCTACAGTCCCTGTCTTGTATGCACCGCCTGTATACGGCTGTTCAGAGTATATGGGGCCTTTTTTATTTTGTGTGCGGGGTTCCCCTTAATATCCATACAAGACCCAAAGGGGCTGGTAATGGGCTGGGGTAGGGGGGGTGTGTGATGGGGTAGCTATGCCATTTTTCTTAAAGATTTTCATCCATATTACCGGGACCAGACATTACATTAAAGCCGCAAGGAGTTTTAAATAGCTTTTTTTCCTTTAGAAATGTAATTTTGTGCAGGGACAGTTCTAAACACGGGAAACACGTGGCACTTCACAGGCATACTTTAGACACCCCCCAGGTACGGTATTTAAAGGAATATTTGACTTTTTTTTTTCACTTTATGCATCATTAAAATGACTGCTCCAGAAAAACGGCCGTTTTTAAAACTTCTTTTTGCATTGATACATGTCCCCTGGTGCAGAACCCGGGTTCCCAAACCCTTTTTAGGACAATAACATGCATAATAGTCGTTATAATTAGCACTTTAGATTTCGAACGTTCGCATCCATTGTATTTAATAGGGTTCTAAAGTTCGTGCGAACTTTCGGTCCGTTTGCAGGTTCTGGTGCGAACCGAACCCGGGGGTGTTCGGCTCATCACTAATTGTCAGCGTAGGTGCATTGCAGCAGACCTTGATTGGCTCCTAATGCGGTCCTTCCAGTCTGCTGTACAGAGGATAAAGAAAGCTGATAAATTGAAAAAGAGATCAGGTACTTACAGTTAACACATTTAAAATATTAAAGCGGAGTTTCAGACTTTTTATGTTTAATAAAAGTCAGCAGCTACAAAAAGTGTAGCTGCTGACTTTTAATAAACAGACACTTACCTGTTCCACGGTCCAGTGATGCGGCCACCCGGAGCGTCGCTCCTCTCCCCCTCCTCTGCGACCGCGCCTCCATTACCACTCTGCGCAACCGGCCGTGACAGCTTTCGGCTTCATGGCCAGGCATGCACTGCACATGGGCGAGTTGCGCTGCGCTCCCGGAGTGGACAGGCGATCTCCTGGGAACTGTCACGTGTCCCAGGAGATCGCCTAGAGGGAGGGGCTGCCTAGGCGGAGAGGAGGAGTCGCCTAGGCAGCCCCTGGGTGGAAGGAGGAAGTGGGATAGGAAGTCTCACTCCTAACGAAGCCCCCACTCCCCCCCCCAAATAAATAACAACATGCTAAATGTGGCATGTAAGGGGGCGAGCAGTGCTTACAGTGGAAGTTCCACTTTTGGGTGGAATTCCACTTTAATTTATGAATACATAATTGGATTTATTGATGTCTTTATATTTGCCTGGAGTTCAGCTTTAATATATCAAAGAAGCTTAAAGTGAAACTATATGTAACTAGAGGCTCCAGAGTTCTTGCCAATGAATTCTTAATGTGCATAACATAATAGAACATTATGACAGATTTGCTTTTTAGTGCACCCTCCTGCGGGAATGCAAAGTCTGTGCTCCACCCTCATTTCTCCTTTGCCACCAATGAAAACTCGATCTTCTTTCTAGTCTAGCGTCTTCTGTCTTCAGCCACTGGTGGGCCATGGATGGTGTCACCCATGCTCAAGGGATTTGCATCGCTCCTGCAACTGGTTCTTACTTCCATCATCCTTCAGATGCCAGGATTTTACTCTGAACTATGCAGCCACTGCAGTCAATGTATAATTCAAAAACAGTGTTAGCAGCAAAGGCTAAAGGTTTGAAGGCAGAAGAAACATGAAAGTCTCTTCTGCTGTAAAACTATACCTGCTAACATGTTTTCAAATAAATTTTTAGTTCTGCTTTCAAGATTTTAAATGTTTCTTTAATAAAACGTACTATGCCTATGTAGCGGCCTCACCCCTCTACTTGTTTATCTGTCATTCGATGGCTCTCGTCTAGGGGTACCTGGGTTTCGAGAGTGAGGTGCGCCACGGCCCATGTCCTCCCCATGGCTGTGGTTGAGGTGAAGGCCAATTTCAATATCTTCCTCGGGCCAAATGTGCATTGGGTTGCGGAACTTAGCCCTGCTATGCTGGAATCTCCCTTTGCTCCCATTAACAGAGTCCACACACCGATCACAGTCCAACTCTGTTTTATTTCGTAGCTCCACAACAACAGGGTAATGGCAGGATATGGTGGGATGAGCAGGCCGAGGCACTATCCTGATTGTAGTCCCTACACCCCCTGTGCTATGACCAAGAGTTGCAGGAGTCTTGATTAGAACAACTTCGCTGCGCTGGGGCCTCTATCGGTGGAAGATGACCCTCCAAGGGAGTTACCGGAGGCCCGTCCGTCACCGGGTTGACGCTGCTCCGGAATCTTCAGACGGGTGACCTCCCCGGCCTCCTCACCTCAGATGCGGGTCCCCTCACAAGGGGCACCCTGGAATCACTTCACCCTCGCGGGACCCAGTCGAAGTCACCGGGTCCCAGGCCCACGACATAGTACCTCACCCCAGGCTGAAGGTGCCTGGGATGGACTCTAACTCCATTCCGGCCAAGCCTAGGGGCCTGGGCCGGAACCCCGAACCACCCGCACCCAGGCCTAAGGTGCCTGGGTGCGTGAAGAGATGATCCCCGAAGACCTCGTGGTGAGGGCGTCTCCCCCCTTTTTTTTCCTCCCATCGACACCACGGCGGGTTCCCCGCCCCGGCCGTACCATCTCCGGAAAGGGACAAAAAAGGGTAGCACTGCGGTAGTGATTCTGCCTGGAGCCTGTAGGTACCTCGCCACCCACCCACAGGCCAAGGAGAATATTACACCACCCAATCCTCCACGAATAACAAAAAGGGGTCCAAACTCTGTCATAATTACACACCTGGGTCACACTACCCCCAGGTGTATCCCACTAAATCTGAAGACCCCGCTACACCTAAAATCACCAAGGTCCTATCTGTACAGCATTATTAATATTAGTTGTAATTCTGCCAATGGAGATTAGAATAACTAGACATGTGGTCTAATTTAGCAGCTACAATCAGATAAATACCTGAGAATGGCATTTTACATTTATAATTTGAGGTCTAGATGTAGGGGTATTATTAAATTGCATAGATACGTGAAATATTAAGACTGTTTGTGCTATTGGTAAAATATACTAAACACTTGCGTTCTTTTCTCAAGGACTGTCACAGATCCTCACGCTGGTTCTTGATGAGTTGGGTCTGTTCTACCACAGAGATGTCAATGGAATTGGAGTACTGTACAGTTTACTACAGGCTCCATGGCTGCAGTCTTTACTAAAGGTATTAGCCATTGTAAGCTCTCTTTTTAACAGATATATACAGATGCATTTAAAATATTAAAAATATCCAAGCCATGGACAAGGGTTGCGTGAAGCATTGTGGTTACTTTTACTAGAAAAGGGCTGATTTTAGATGAAACATTTTGTGTCCACCCATATTTAAACCCAACCTTTTTTGAAGGAAAAAAAACAATCCTCTCTTGCTCTGTTATATACTCTGCAAGGATTTTGGGGTTTCCCATTGCAGCATCCTACCTCTTACCTTTTATGTATAGACATACAATTGGATTCCACTCACAATCTACTTCCTGAGTGCAGATTGGATAGGTTTTTAGGCCATAGTGACATGATCAGTGCCAAAGTAGTAATCAAAAACGGGAATGGGATAAGCAGATGAGCAGGGAATGACATTTCCTATGGAAGTTCTAAACGTAAACAATATACCAAATTCACCCGTTATTCTGGCTGCCAAAGCAACAAGAAAGCCATGTTAACATTTTAGTAAATCATAGCTATATACAGATTGATGTGGAAAGGTCATTGGTATAGCCCATCTCAAAGTGTCTTTTTGTCCTAAACCTTACTCCCTCTAAAGAATTCCCATTATTTTGTCTTTTAATTACGTAGCTCCTGTAGGACAAAATCTTCTTTTAAGTCTAAGTGAAGTCATCTCCCTGCTTCAAGAGTCTCTTTTTCTTGCAGACCAGAGAGAAGGAGTCAGTAGGGCATTCTACATCACATAGGCACACCTCTGCAGATCATAGATAGTTAGGGGAGGTTGAAGGGGTGCCGTCACCAAGGACACAGATAGCCAGCTAGGTTGACTGGTCAACCTAGAAGCCATGAAACAGAATGGGCCTTAGAAGCTAGTGGAGGTCACTGGGGTATCTGTGTCTACTACAGTGATTTCCAGCTTCCAGGGGAATCCCACAGGTATAATATATGTGGCTGGGCCAATGTAACTATGTATAAAATGCCATACCTGGATTTTGTTTTAGTGCATTTTAAAAATGTGTACATTCACAAAACTGTTTCAAAGTTAATTTAAAGGTGTGACGGTATGCGAGGTGAGATAATTGATAATCGGTATATTTCACCTCACATGCATTCTATTGTAAGACACTAAACCAGAATCCGGCCCGGGTTTTTCCAGCCTCTGTGGCAGGCTTGGTTCCAGTCCGAATGTTGTGGTCCACTTGAGTCCACGCTCAGGTGGCCTTTGAATGAGCAGGAAGAGAGCACAGCAGAGCTCTGGCCTGAGACTCAGAATGGAATCTGAGAGAGAAGAGCTCTGTTTGGATATGAAAAGAAGGTTTGCTTTACCACGTTTTGTTAGTGAAGGGACCAGCGCCACACCGTATAGAGAGGAGTCTACTGTTTAGTTTAGCGCTGGACGGCAAGGATTACTTTACTGTTTTTTTTTGTTTGTTTTCATGACTTTGCAAACCTCTTCTAAATAAAGCTGGTAATCCGCCAGATTTTTTTTTAAAACTGCCTGCACGCTGACCTTAATTTCCAGAAAAGGTGATCCCCATGAGCTAATCTCCCACAAAGGCCATAGATTTGTAACTGGTGGCAGAATTTTTTTTTTGATGGAAACCTAATACTCGCCAATGGCCATGTTACAAATCGCAATAGGTTCCACATTACAAAGCTTGCTGTATAACATTCAACAAGTTTATATCTTTTATCCTTTTTTGCTGAGTTTTACTGTGTATACAGTGCATAATGTCACTTGTTCTTTCCTGCAGGTTCATGACTGCCTACATCAATACATAAGAAAAAGGCCTATGCCTGTTGTACCCAAAGCCCGAACCCTGTCCAGTGAGGTTAGTTGAACAATTCAACAAACGTCTGTTATCCAAACCAAAAAATTTTCCAGTGTTTTTTGCCTTTTCATTTTATTCAGTTATTCAAGTGCACAAGTAAAACATTATTAGATGTGCCATAAGACTACAAAACTGATTTACGCCATACTTGTCAAGACAGGTTAATTCTATCATTTTGTAACCTGGGGCCGAGCTCTGCAGTGTTGACCGGAAAGGAGGTATTTTGAAATGTTTATATATTGTATGTATGCCACTGCTGGTTATCTCTAGTGGGTCTTAGACTTCCTACGGTAATTAATTTACAGCACAGTAGATTTAGGACTACTGTATTACAGTATCTTCACAAGTCAACAATATACAGTTGCAGGTTCCAGTGTTTGTCATAGCACAAAAACATATTCAATACATCTTTGCAGTACCTGAACATTTTCCCATGTTTTATCCCTTTAAAGCAAAACTATACTGCATCTGATTACCACAAATCAAAAATACTATTTAAAGCGGAACTCCCCCCAAAAGTGGAAGCTCCGTTTGTTTGCTTCCTCCCCTCTCCTGCTACATTTGGCACCTTTCGGGGGGGGGAGCGGGTACCTGTTTTGACAGGTACCCATCCCCACTTCCGGGAGACCTCGCGACGAGGTTCCCCGGAAGTTTGGCCCCCCTTCTCCTACCCATGCTGCCGGGCTTTTCACAAAGTGCAGCGTGCTTCGCGCATGCGCAGTAGCGAACCGGCTGTAAAGTCGCAAGGCTTCACTTCCGGTTTCCCTTACAAGTTATGGCAGTGAAAGGACATGAGAGCGGATTGAAAAATCGCGGGATCCCTGGAAAGGTAGGTGTCCTAATATTAACCTCCCTGGCAGTAATCCCGAGTGTGACTCGGGGGTTAATTTTCAATACCAAAAGCGGTAACTCCTAGCCACACTCGGGATTATACCGTAGTATTCCTGTATTGTCACTTACCTTGTCCCTACAATCCCCCGATGTCCTCCCACTGTGTCCTCCGGCCGATGCATCTGTCTTCTGGGTTCCCTTCCCCGCAAGCGCTGCGATGCATACACACAATACATTGTAATCTGTTCGGATTACAATACTGTATCAAACCATTTCACCTCAGTTTTGTCCCTAGTGCTTTGTCCAGTGCCCTGCTGGCACTTTTACCATTCTTTCTGCCTTGAAACTTGAGATTGTCCATAGCATCCAAAAAGTGTCCCTTTAGGTCAGGGATATGCAATTAGCGGACCTCCAGCTGTTGCCAAACTACAAGTCCCATGAGGCATAGCGAGACTCTGACAGCAGCAAGCATGACACCCAGAGGCAGAGGCATGATGGGACTTGTAGTTTTGCAACAGCTGGAGGTCTGCTAATTGCATATCTATGCTTTAGGTCAAAAGCAGTTTTAGACCAGCTAGAAAACAGCGATAGTGAATTAGAATCACTTGCAGAATTGAGCGATTTTTGGCGATTCATGGGGAAATTCGTCATCAGACACTGAAAGTGACGACAGCGACGATTCTGCGACTGAGCTCAGTGATGTGCGAACTTGGTGCTCTATTGACTGTGGTACTGATCAGGCAGCGCCCCTAAGATTCCCATTTACTGGAGCATCTGGTATGAAAGTAGACATTTAAACACGACAACCCCTTGGCATACTTACAATTATTTCTGACCGATGAGGTTATTAAAAAAAATAGTTACTGAGACAAACCGATACAGTACAAAGAGCAACAATTAGCTACTACGCATCGGAAGTTTCCAAGAAGCAGAAAGTGGGAACCAGTGACCAAATATGACATTTGGAAATTCCTGGGCCTAATAATACTTCAGGGAATGGTGGGAAAACCCCTGCAGAAGTGGCATTGGACAACTAATAAATTACTTGCCACTCCATTCTTTGGCACGGTCATGTCAGAGTACAGATTTTCCCTGATCATGAAATATTTTTGTGGTTGGGTTTCTGCACCCATTCTCTGAGGTACAAAAAACACTGGATACATTTATATAGTCTTACAGATACAACTGGCCCTTTGAGGGCAACCATAATGCTGATGTGGCCCGTGATGAAGTTGAGTTTGACAGCAGCATAAGGATTAAACATAGTCAATGTTGATTGAAAGATTGAAGTTCCACTTTAACCACCCTGCGTGTACAGAAAAATACTTGTTGATCTACCAGAAATACATTCAGCATTTAAGCCCTGTTGTGGGTGACAACACATGGCATTTTTGTGAACGCTGGTGTTAGCCCTGCCCAGTATCTTTTGCTAAACTACTCAACCACTCCCACTCTCAGATCTCTAAAATATAAAGGTTAGTCCAATTTAATAACTAGGAGAGCTAGGCAAAATAGGAGAGCTTTTTAAAATAACACAGGAAGTGTGCAGAGGACACCAGAAGATCTAAAAAGATCAACAGGTTACATAACAATAACAGCCCATCTAGTTCAAACAACAGAAAAAAAAAAAATAGAAAACCTCCACATACAGAATAGTATACCTGCAGTTAATCCAGATCAAGACAAAAAAATATATATATATATATATATATAAAGTACAGGTGTCAAACACAAGGCTCATGGGCCGAATCCGGCCCTCCAGGCCATTTCATGTGGCCCTCACACCTCTCCTGCAGGAGAGCTCCAGCCCTCCTCTGGTCCTCCTCCAGACCCCCACTTTCTGCTTTCAGGCAATGCATCCAGCTTCTTCCCAGCAGCAGCATAAGGAAAGGGGGTGCACTGTGATCTGAGGGAGAGTGGGGGACACAACTTCTGATGGTGGGGTGGCTCTTGACATCTAATGTAAGGGGAGGGGATGCGCTGGACATCTAATCTTACAGATACAACCGGCCCTTTTGAGGACAATCATAATGCTGATGCGGCCCATAGTGAAATTGAGTTTGACACCCCTGCTAAAGTATGGCCCAATTTGCTCCAGCAGGGAAATCAAATTCCCCGAAAGAGAGAAAATAAGAGATGTTCATACTAAGGCTTTACATACACTTTGTAGAAAATCCTTATAGCTGCCTACTCTGATCTGCTTTTTTTAAGGTAAATAATAAAAAACTGCAATACTCCACAGTTTTTGCCTTGTAGTGGATAAACATTGTAGACAATAAATTTGCACACAGTGTAACTTTACTTAAAGTGGCCCTTATCCATAGTACACAAAACTTTGCCTCAAAACCTAATTGTTGCTGTTGGGAACTGAAGTGTAGCCATCAGTAAAAATACAGCTGCAACTCAGTCAGAGAGGTATCTCCAAGTATACACGACCTTGAAGTTTACTAATTGTTATCTTCAATGATTATTCTTAGGCTCCATGTACACAGAAGCTGATAAACTGCAGTTAATGGGCGTTTTGGCGTTTTTTTTAAAAGCCCATTAACTGCACTCTATGTTAGCCTATGTGTTCATGTACACATAACGTTTTTTAGCTTTAATGAGCAGTGGAGTTAATGGGCTTTTTTCTGAACGCAGGAAATTTGCGTTCAAAGTGCCGTTTTTCGGCAGAAAAAAACGCAAAAAAACGCAAAACGCCGAAAAACGCTCATAAACGCTCAAAAACGCTGGCCTCGAGCGTTTTTTGGTCCATTGAAATTTTTTTTTTATTTATTTATTTTTTTTTAAAGCTAAAAAAAGCTACACTGAAAAACGCTAATAAAAGCTAGTAAAAAAAACGCTGATAAAAGCTAGCTTTTTCTGCTGCTTTAAAAACGGCCGTTTTTGAGCTTCTGTGTACATGGAGCCTTTGTAAACTCTGCTTTCTTCTTTTTTTATATATTGTCATTGAACAAAGTGTTTTTATGCCTTACACATTGTCACATTATTAGAAAACATTTCGTAATTACCTTTTCGTAGTTTTCTAAATGATGTCCTCTTCCGGGAATTGGCTGCGCCATCTTTGGTGTTGGTTTTTTGTGTTTTGTTTTGGTGACGTAATAAAAGACTACAGAACAGATTATAGGAAGATTATACAAGTAAATCAAGTTTTACAAGCAGCGATCAACAGCATTAGTAATGTAGGTTAGAATGACCTAAAGTTTGACTGGAGAGTTTACAACCACTTTAATACACATCTTTATTTTACATTCTCTTCAAAACCAGTAACAATGTATCCTGCTTTCCTGATTTAGAAACATTGGATGCCTAAAAGGTCCTTAACCACCTCAATACCGCACGCCGTCATATGATGTCCTGGTATTGAGGTGGGGACATCTGAATGATGACTGCAGCTACAGGCATCATTCAGATATCCTTCTTTTCAGCCAGCGATTCTGCGCACCATAAGAACAATCATAGCGGCAGTTCCACCGCTTGATCGTTCTTATAGGCGACGGGAGGGGACGCCCCCCCTCCCGCCGCCATCTGGTGCTTCTCCGGGGGCCCGGAGAACGAATAGGCCGGTGCCAGCTCACAACGACAGAGATTTCCGGTGACCAGATGGTCACCGGCCATCTCTATGACCGTCGGAGGCCCGGGCGCGACGTTGTGACGTCACGCCTGGATACCCGGAAGTAAACAAAGCCGCAGTCGCGGCTGTCGGCATGAGATCGGTGAATTTTTTTCACGATCTCATGCTTCCAAGCCTAGAGGAGAGATGTTGGGTCTTATTGACCGCGCATCCCTCCATAAAGAGGACCTGTCACACACCATTTCTATTACAAGGGATGTTTACATTCCTTATAATAGGAAAAAAAGTGATAAAAACAAATGTAAAAAAGACTGTAAAAATAAAAAAAATTAAGTGAAAAAAAACAAAAAACGCCCCTGTCCCCGGTAGCTTGCGCTCATAAGCGAACACACACCTAAGTCCCGCCCACATATGTAAACGCCGTCCAAACCACACATGTGAGGTATTGCTGCGTGCGTTAGAGCGTGTGCAACAATTCTAGCACTAGACCTCCTCTGTAACTCTAAACTGGTAACCTGTAAAAAAAATTTAAGTGTCACCTATAGAGATTTTTAAGTACCGAAGTTTGGCGCTATTCCATGAGTGTGCACAATTTTAAAGTGTGACAAGTTAGGTATCTATTTACTCAGCGTAACATCCTATTTCACATTATACAAAAAAATTGGGCTAACTTTACTGTTTTGTTATTTTTCAATTCATGAAACCGTTTTTTTTTCCCCCAAAAAAAGGCGTTTAAAAAATTATTGCGCAAATACCGTGCAAGATAACCAATTGCAATGACAGCCACTTTATTTCCTAGGGTGTCTGCTAAAAAAATATATATAATGTTCAGGGGTACTGAGTAATTTTCTAGCAAAAAAATTATGATTTTTACATGAAGGAGAGAAGTGCCAGAATAGGCCCGGTAGGGAAGTGGTTAAAGTGTATGAAAAATTGGTGTGGAGGGGACAAGGAGGTCCCCAGAAAGCAAATTATAGGCGGGTCAACAACGGCTTGTGGTACATATACATTAAATTTAGGAGGTCCCACGTTGGCATACATGTGGCTTATATAAGGATGAGTATCCAATTGAATCGGCAAGCGCCAAAAATGATTATTATGCCATCTTGCAGTCATGTTTGGTAATGCAGTCAATAAACTAATGATACTCATCCTTATATAAGCAACATGTATGCCAAAGCTAATTTGTTCTGAAGAAGTGCATGGAGATTCACGAAACGTCAACGTAGCCCGTGCAGAGCCAAACAACAGGCTCTGACTATGATCTCCAATCCAGTAATGCAAAGGACTTTTCATCTGTAATTGATCAAACTTGGGGCACTGCTATTCACAGTCCAGTTCCGTCCATACTGTTTCAGAACTGCATTCCAGACTTCCTACCTACACACCTGACCGGTCATGTGACTACACATCACGTGGGACCTCCTCCTGGAGCACTCACTGGAGAGTTCAGCGGCGCGCTGCCACTCTGAAGACTGCCTGGAGCCGCCACACAGCCGTCCATGGCCGAGCAGAGACCGGACAGAAACTGTCCCTGGGAAGAAGTGTACCCTGCAACGGATCTGGTGAGAGCCCAACTGGGCAACCTACCGCTATTCCTTATTGCATTACTTCTTTCCCAAATGCCTGCTCTTTCCTCTATATAATGGAGGCTTGGTGGAATTGTGCAGCCCCACTACAAGGTGTTATTAGTCCATTTGTTCCGGTCAGTGTAAAAGACTCAGTGACATGACTCCTAGTCTATCTAGGAGTCATGCATGCTCTATGAGTGAGAAACACACGTTGGATGTGCATGTGTGTCCTGTTTCAATCTCAAAACTACCAGACCCCACATCTATTCAACAGCTTACCCTAGACTGTTTTTGTAGTGCCATTTTCTCTCCCTGGATAAATGGAGTTTGCAATTTTTGGAGCCTGTCAGAGCGCTCTGCATTTTTAATGTCTATTTGCTGCAGCATATTTTTTACTTAAATGGTTAGATATAGTGAGCTAAACTGTGTTGATTCAGACACACTGTATTCCTCACATATGCCTTAAATTTAATGTATATGTATCCCCACCCCTAATAAAGCCTTTTATATTTTTGTACCACAAGCCGTTGTTGACCCGCCTATAATTTGCTTTCTGGGGACCTCCTTGTCCCCTCCACACCAATTTTTCATATAGTTCTCTTTGCTTTACCTGGCAGGTATCCCGTCCAGCATTGACGATTCGGCTGGTACACTAATTATTTAGACCTTTCCTAGTGGAAGCGTGGATTCAAGGATTCTTTTATCCCATTTTAAGTGGTTAAAGTGGGACTTCACTCTATCAATCAACATCAACAATCAACTATTTTTAATCCTTATGCTGCTACCATTAGTATATAGATAGAAAGTTATATTTACTTGTTTCAAACTTTTTTGTTTTCTACATTTCTTCACTTACTTTCTGGTTGCAAAGCCTAAGGAGGGGAAGTGGGTTCTCAGCTAAGCACATCCTCCTGCATGCATGGTTGAGTTAAGGGCAGATGGATCCCAGGAAGTAAATGCTACATAAATCATCTGCCCCTACTCAAGATGGACATGGCCACGCCTAATGCTAGAGGGCGTTTTTAAAGTGATTTCTTAGCAAAATAAAGCATGAAGACATGGGTAAATTGGTGAGTTTGCTTTGAATATTAAAATGGATTAAATTGCGTTTTTTGGTTTGTGATGCTCAGATGCAGTTTAGTGCTTTAATAACTAACAAAGCTTACATAGCTCACTAGGAATATAGCAACAGTGTTTTTAGTATACGCCCCTGGGTTTACAGAAAATTAAAACTAGATTTTTTAGCCCTACTCTTCTGGATTCATTTTGATATGGTAAGACTTTCTTAATATGTCAAGAAAGTCAATGCTATAAAAACATAATTGTTTTAGGTATTGTTATTTTGGATTATACTCTATCTTGATTTCTATACTACATGTACTTTTTATGATTCTACTTAATAGTTAGTAATTTTTATTTGGCAGGTAGTAGATGTATTGCGCGAGGCTCCACCTTCTTCTGATTCTCGTGAATTAAGACGTCTTCTGCGAGGCCCACACTTTAAGGCAAGCCATATTCTAGAGAATTTTTTTTTACAGAATGCATATAGCAAAGCAAATATATACTACTGTATATGACATTTTATACTGCACTCTAGGAACTTGCAATTTACTCCTTTTATTCCTCAGGCTCTCTTGTCTGCACATGATATTGTGGCACAGAAAGATTTTGAACCCATTCTTCCACCACTGCCAGATAACATTCCTGAAAATGAGGAGGCTATGCGGATTGTTTGCCTGGTGAAAAACAAGCAACCGTTGGTAAGATGTTATAGTTCTGAATTTTGATGGTCATTTTGTTTGGAGTGAGCCTTTAAAACATGTAGTTAAGGTATAGAAAAACACTCATATGTCATATTGTATAGAAGAACTTAAAGTGTATGTTAACCCCCCAAAAAAATGCAGATCCTGGTCCTTTAAAAGCACAGTGCTTGTGCTGTGTAATCTTCCCCCCTCTAAACTGTAAAAAACCTCCCTGATCCCTCCACTTCCTGTATCCTCCTCTCTGCGCTGACAACAAAAATCAGGGCTGCTGAGCCCTGACCATCGTTGTCAGCGTACATCCCTTCATCATCCGCAGCCCTGCTCTGCTCTCATCTCTCTCCCTAACCCCCTCCTCCCTGCCTGTCAGCTCTGCATCTGTGTCTCTGTCCCCCCCCGCCACTATTAGTAAATCTAAAACTTTGAAATGGTCACAGCCAGCCCCTCTATTAGAACCTGGCATAGCACACTGTATTATTCTTTTATAGAAACAAGGCTTGCAAATACCTCTTTAGAGCGATCTTTAGGCTGGTCACATGACTCTTGGCCAATTTCTAGTGCTCCTGTAGAAGCCATTCATCGGAGCTGTACAGCGGCTGCAAATCATGTGACCAGCCTAAAGACAGCTCTAAACAGGTATTTACAAGCCTCATTTTTATAGAAGACTTGCACAGTGTGCTATGCCAGGCTCTAATAGAGGGGCTGGCATCCACTTACTTATATGGGTTAACAACCACTTTAAACTACAGAAGCTGACATAAAGCACAAGTACCCTTAAATATGTTTCTTGGTAGAGTATCCTTAAAAGACCCCAAAGTCTACATGTCATAATTAACATATATAGCTTGAGGTGTAAGTAGAGATCACAGGGCCCACTCAGTATCCGTTGCCCTATAATGCTGCCCTATTTTGCAACCTCTTAAAATATCCCTGTCCATAAACTGATAGTTAGAGGATTGTCCACGGTGTACATGTTACCGTCAGAGTCAGCAAATAGACTGCAGGTACAGGCAAGACTACTGAGAGACTCCATTTCCTCTTCATTACACCCTGCTGTGCTGAGCCTGTACTGTGTACTTAAGAGTAACGTTTCCTGTGATTAATGAAACACCAATAATATCCCAATATCCCCAAAAAAGCTCTGAATTTTGCCACATTCTTTGGGGGCCTCAATTTCTGTATGGCCTTTACTTTCTCAGGATTCAGGAGTAAGCCTTTTCTAGAGATAAGGTTCTAGGAACTAAATCTCATGCTGAAACAGATAACACATACTGGGTTTGTCCTCTGGAAGAGGAGCATTGTTCAGCCCGAAAACTGGCACAACCAAATGGGAATATTAAAAGCAGTCTACAGCCAGTCTGCTATGGTGACATGAATCTGCCAGTCCCCACCTTGGCCTGTCCTACGACGGCAAAGGAGTCCTCAGTCTGTGGAAGAGGATAGGAGTCCCTCAGGTTTACACATTCAGGTGCCTATAGTCCACACAAAAGAGAAGGGTATCATCCAGGCTGTGTAATCATTACAATGATCAGACCGATAACTGTAAACTGCAGTTCACAAAACAGTTGCAAAGTTAATATCAATAATGCAAAACGGGATCAGAATGACAGACTATCCATGCACTGCAGAATAATAAAAAACAGATTATGAAAGCTGCACAAACATGGACTCCTTACAGCAATGTCTCTGTGTCTCGGGCATAGGAACATGTGACTGTATAGCATTGTTTTTAAAACACTCTAATACAACAGAGAGTCTAGCTGAGAATCACTATTTCAGTAAAACAGTTAAGAGCACAAACAGCTACTTGCGCTTATCCTCAAACAGTATCCCTCTAAGTGAAGTCTAGGGTAACTCTAGTAACACAGGCAACCAGCTGAAGTGATCCAAGGCCTGAGGACATAGAGCCACCCTATTGGAACTGGAGCATTCAGGTAACAACTGGAGAGATACTCCCCCACAGTAACCTGATTTTCTGTAGAAAGCTGCATGCTATTAAAGTGATTCTAAAGGAAAGAATTAAAAAACAAACCAAAAAAACAAACATGTTATGACAGGGGTCACTTTGGGCACAGGGGGAATGAGAACCCCACCATGATCTGTGATAGTCATATTCAATGCTGTATATACATGGTATATATTGGGTGTATATTGGGTGTGGGCTGTTGTGTCCTAATTGCTGTGATGAGGTGGGGGGTGATTACATTCTACTGTCAAGTGTGGCTTGTGGTAATTAAGTCTGTAATTATAGGTATTGTACTCTAGCAGACAGACTGGGTGGGGAACACAAAGGGTCATGCATAATCATTTAAACTGAAAAAGGATTAGCTAACGAACTCACCTATTGTCTCTTAAGAGATGTCCAAATAATGTGCATAGTAGGAGACATTCCGGCTAGCCTAAATGTCCTGTGTCCGAATCATCAGCTGTAGCTAATTAGCTTGTGTAAATTGGGTCTGGTCAAAGGTGTATTATGAGAGGAAAATCAGAAGCTTCTCTCTGTGTGTATAAAAGTTGTAGTGTTTTGCAATAAAGAGTCAGTCTAGTTGGAAAGATACAGAGCGTTCGTCTCGTATGTTTGGAAGGATTAATCCTATGGGAAGCGGTCGCCTGACTGTGGAGGATCGGCAGTGGATGTGTGTCCAGAGAGGGAATATCCTAAACGGCGTTAACCCCTTTCATACTTGGGGTGCCGTTACACTTACCTGCTCTGTGCAATGATTTTGCACAGAGCAGCCCTTATCCTCTTCTTTTTGGGTCCCCCGCCGGTGGTCCTGGCTCCTCCCAGCTGCTGCTTTCTATGGGGGCACTCAAGCAGGGTTGCTCTCGAGCCATTCCCTGTGTGCCCATACACACACACAGCGCAGCTTGGCCCCACCCCCACTCTCTCCTCATTGGCTCACTGGCTGAGATTGACAGTAACAGGAGCCAATGGTTTCTGCTGCTGTGTGAGCCAATGAGGAGAGAGACCTGGGAGAGCCACTTCTCTCATTCATTCATATCGCTGGATTGGGATGGGGCTCAGGTAAGTATAAGGGGGTTTGGGGGCATCTGCATCCAGGTTTTTTACCTTAATGCATAGAATGTATTACAGTAAAAAAAAAAAAAACACTTGCAACTCTTTCCCAGGTGCCTGCATCTGACAGTGGAGTGCCTCTAACCTGGCTGCAGATCTTTTGCCCAGCTACCTCTAGGCAAATGATTTGTAGCCGGGTTACCCAGCTACCTCATCAAGTGTGGCCTATCTGAGCTGGTAATAAAGGATAGCAGAGACATTTACCTTACCAAGGAACCCTGGGAGTTATGGAAAATGAGTTAAAGGCGCCTACGCCTGCATCTAAGCATGGTGAATAAATGGGCACTCTGCTGCATAGGTGCCTGAATCTACCTTCATGTCAGCTTTCTGTGACCCTCTACACAGCTTTTTTTTCATTTCTTACTCAGCTGTCCCTCAAACTACTAGCATAACACTACTAAGCTCTCCAAGAGAAAGGCTGTGTAAATGAGAAAAATCTTATTTTTTTTTATTTTTTAAGGGAGCTACAATTAAACGTCATGAAATAACTGGAGACATAATTGTTGCCAGAGTGATCCATGGTGGCCTTGCTGATAGAAGTGGTAAGAAATGTCTTTATAGATCTACATATTTATGTATTTGAATGCATATAGCTATGATATTTGTACCCTATAATCTATGCATTTTGAGCAGCAACACTATTTAAAAAAATAAAAAAATTATTTAGTACTGGCTTAAACTGGCTAAAATAATTATAGTCTTTTTGTAAGACATGTTTTATTGCTAAAAAAACTAAAACAAAAAAAAACCTGTATCACCTTGTCAAGCAAAATATAAGATATATAGAGATATAATAATGTTTATTACTTTTTTCACAAATGATACCCCAATTTCAGGTTTATTGTATGCTGGAGATAAACTGGTGGAAGTAAATGGTGTCCCTGTGGAAGGGTTGGAACCAGAACAAGTAATTCAGATTTTGGTAAGGTTCTAACCTCTTTTGTATCATGCAGAAATGTCAAAATCTAATTGTGTGACTTTTTTGTAATTTAATTGATGACCAGTGCAAATACAGTTCCCAATTTATTAGCATAACTTTTAGGCTGGGTTCACACTATTACGAATTGTATGCGGGTTTCCCCGCGTCCAATTCGCATAGCAGGAGATTGTGAACGGCTCTATGGAGCCGGTTACACACATCTTAGCAGTGGCTCCGGTGTGATTTGCACAGGAGCCCTGTGCGTCTTTTGGTCTGTTTCAGGTCTGAATTCAGCCCAATATTCGGGCTGAAATCAGACCTGAAACGGTGCACCAAACTCCTGCTGTGAGCCACTGCGTTCTCCAGTGTGAACCCAGCCTCAAAGGCTGACTGTAGCCAGAATGTTTAGCACAAAGTGCGGAGTAGTTAAAGAACCAACACCCAGCTGTCTGAAGCTGACCATACATGGATCAAAATTCCTCTGTTTCAGCAGGAACTGGATGAATTTTGTTCCATCTTTGGCCATTTCTGTTCATGAAAAGTCAATCTATCGATCGACTTTTCATGAACGGCGCTACTGTAAAATTACCATTCAATTAGCTGCAGTGCTGATCGGTGTTTTCTAACAGCCGGTGGGACAAACCCGGAAGGATTCCCGCATCCACATTGAATGTGTGAATGGGGGAATCGGTACAGTTTTTTTCATTTAGCCCAAGGGTGTCAAACTCAATTTTATCGTGGGCCGCATTAGCATTTATTGCCATCAAAAGGGCCGGTTTTATCTGTAAGATTAGATTTCCAGCGCATTCCCTCCCCTTGCATTGGATGTCAAGAGCCACCCCACCATCAGAAGTTGAGTCCCCCACTCTCCCTTACATCACAGTGCACCCCCTTACTTTATGCTGCTTCTGGGAAGAAGCTGGATGCATTGGTTGAAAGCAGAAATTAAGGGTCTGGAGGAGGAGCAGAGGAGGGCTGGAGCTCTCCTGCAACTGCAGGAGAGGTGCGAGGGCCACATGAAATGGCCTGGAGGGCCGGATTCGGCCCGCGGGCCTTATGTTCGACACCTGTGATTTAGCCCTTTGGCTGAAAAAACAAACAAAAAAACTGCCATTTATGGCCAGCTTAAGGATAATCATTCTCTCTGCACTGCCTAAGACCTGACTGAAGACACCTTCTGCTTTTGGAAAACCAGTGTCCCATACCTTTATTGTACTTTTTGAGTTCTAAAAACCTGATCTAGCCATTCCTATCTTAGCCCTGGTTCACACTGGTGCATTTTGACATGCGATTTGGCATGTCAAATCGCATGTCAAAATGGCGGTATTTGCAGCAAATTGCTGGCAATGGCACCGTCCTAATCGGTGCGACGCTGCATCTGCGCCGCTGCACCGATTTCAAAAAGTAGTTTCTGTACCTGCGATTTACATTGACATCTGTGCAGAAACCTGCACAGATGTCTCTGTAATCGCCGCCGAAATCGGGACTGACCAGCGGGAGTGAAATCGTGCGAGTTCAGCGGATCTCGCATGGCTTCACTCATAAAGCTGAAAAAATAGGGAGAATATGGAGGCTGATTTTGTTTAGCTACCTATCTCTCTTAGTATGTTAGTTGTCTAGATCAGGGCTCGACAAATCCCAGGTGCCAGGTCCCCATGGCGACTAGAAATTTTGTCCTGGCACATGGGCTGTGGAGTCTTGGCTGGGAAGGTGGAGATGGCTCGGGCCTTCCAGACACAGAGTACTGCCCGGCACTGTCATCATTAGGGAACGCGATTAGCGGCAGCAGCGGGGATGGAGCAGTAAGAGAGCAGTGCGGCAGCCACTGACATGGCTGGAGAAGCAAGCGGCCATCAGAGTGCAATCCAACTGGGGATCCCTGGCGGCTCGTCATCCCCACTGCTGTCGCTCTCACCCAGGGTATTACTGGAGCAGGCCCCGCTGAGGGAGGCGGCGACCGGGCTCAAGGACATGGGGGGCTCCGGAGTCGGTGGTTTCCCGGCACAAGAGCACCCTGCTCCTCTGGGTGGAAGAGAAGTTGAGCCGGGGAGAAGAGGTGCTGAGCCAAGAGAAGTTCATTGAAATGCTGGAGAGCCGCGCCAGCGGCTGGGAGGAGTGTGAGAAGGTAATCCCCTGCCTGCCGGCATGTCGGGCACACACTGCACATACTAGATGCAGAATTTATAAATCTGTTTTTTTTTTTATATATATATATATATATTTTCCTTTTTTTTTTTTTTTTTTTTTAATTGCTTTATCATATTCTATATTTTCACATAGTAGGCTTGCTGAGCCTAGTAGTCCTTAAAACTTTTTATTGCATATTTCATTTGTTCATTTTCCTTGTGCAGCATTGAAGTGGATACTGTCAATGTAATATGAGCCCTGTGTATGAGAGCATGACGCGCAGCCCTCTGCATTAATTGTTCAATACTTGAGAAAACAGGTGACACGCCCCCCCCCCCTGAAATGCATCACCGCCCCCCCCCCCCCCCCCCTATGTGCAGCCTTCTTAACAAGGACAATATATGACGCAGACGTTGAATCTGACAATTCCCCCATTTACTCATTGCAGAGTAAGGCTGCTTTCACACAGGGGCTCTTTGCAGGCGCTATTGCGCTAAAAATAGCGTCTGAAAAGCGCCCTGAAACAGCCGCAGCTGTCTCTCCAGTGTGAAAGCCCCAGGGCTTTCACACTGGAGCGGTGCGCTGGCAGGACGGTAAAAAAAAGTTCTGCCAGCCGCATCTTTAATGCACTGTAGGAGCGGTGAATACACCGCTCCTAAAGCGCCCCTGCCCATTGAAATCAATGGGGCAGTGCGGCCGTACCGCCTGCAAAGCGCCGCTGCAGAGGCGCTTTGCGAGCGGTTTTAACCCTTTTTCGGCCACTAGCAGGGGTTAAAAGCACCCCGCTAGCGGCCACAAATCGTGGCAAAAACTACGGTAAAGCACCGCTAAAAATAGCGGCACTTTACCGCCAACGCCTGCGATGCCCCAGTGTGAAAGTACCCTAATACCGAAAAAAAAAAAAGGCTCTTAACTTTTTTAGCTGGCTCCTAGATTCAAACAAATTTTGTCAAACCCTGGTCTAGTTGCTGATCCAAGGGCTTTAATATTTTTTTAGGCATTGATCATTGACTTTGTAATCATCAAGAGACAGCCAGACAACTAGTATTTTTAGAAAGAGGCCAGAAATGACAGCCTCCATGGTTCTCTCTGTACAAGTTTTTTAAAGCTGAACTTCAGGCAAAAAAAACTAAATTAAATATATTTGGCAATGGCCCAAAGGATATAAATCTACTTTGTGTGCACCAAATGCATCTACAAACCCATGTATTACCGTGTTAAAGTAGAGGTAGCATTACCACTGGACTGCACATAACCTGTGTAGAAAGTACCATTGTGGGAGGGACCCAGCAGGTCCTCCCACTACAAGCTTCCTGAAGAAGACTACAAGGCGGTGGATGTAAGACCAGTTACCCTGTAAAGCAGTGGTTCTCAACCTTTCAAGTGCCGTGACCCCTTGATAAAATTTCCCAAGATGTGGGGACCCCTAACAGTAAAATTATTTTCGTAGCGTGGGTTAACTTGTCAGCATCCAAGGCAAGACAAGTAATTTGCACCCCTAACCCACGGACTTTTAGCGCTCCCCGAGTCCTTTCCACTCGTACAGTATTAAAGCCCCTAAGGGCTCTTTCACGCGGGCGGATCCCGTCATGATCCGCCCCGTGAATATCCGCTTGCTCAGCGGAGATCGCTCCGTTGATCCCCGCTGAGCCGGCAGATGACTTGTCCGTCTCTGCACACTGTGCAGAAACGAACCGGTCGGATCGCCGCTTTCCTCTATGGGGGGGATCGGATGAAAATGGACCGTCTGTCCGTTTTCATCTGATCCGCAGACGGATGGAAAAGTAGGATTTTCCTCTGTCATGCTAAACGGACCATAGTGGAGACTGATGTCGTCGGATGTCAGCGGATATTCATCCGCTGACATCCGCTATCCCATAGGGATACATGTATGTCCGTTTTTCATCCGAAAGCGGATAGATGAAAAACGGACATACGGAACGTCCGTGTGAAAGAGCCCTTATGGTATATTTTAGGGTTTAAAAGGAATGGTAAACAGTAAAACAATCTGGATCATTCATTTACACAAAACAGCGCTAAAAATTAAGACAATGATAAACCCGTGGTAAAAACCACTGAATAAAGTCCAGAACGTAGTAGTGTGATATAACCAGTTCAGAGTAATATAGGTGAGTATCAACAATTGTCCAAGTGAGCACCTTCCACCACCAAAGACATTGATTGCAATCCACCGCGTGATGAATAATCCCCTTAGGGGTTCACACTCACCAGAGGCACGATAAAAATAAGCCTTAAGTAAGATGATACATCAGCTACTCTGTCATGGAACGTCACCTCTCAGCAGGGTCCACCAGTGTATTGGGCTCCAAAACAGGTCATAAAATAACAAGAAATAGCAACACAATAATGTAATCATGTTTATTTCAACACTGTTTCCCATACAGCGGGAGACCCCTTTAACCTAACTACGTACATTTAAAAACAGTAAAATGAGCAAATAATGACCCAAGAGGGCGCTATCACCATTATCCAGCTGTCACATGGAGAGTGTGTGTATCCTCGCAGATCCTGCAGACACTTCCGGGTGGGAGCAATGGATGGTGGAGCGCAGACTTGGAGCGCAAACGTCACTTCCGGGTCGCGGATTGTCATGGTTACGCCCTGGCGCGTTTCGTCTTCTGACTTCAACAGAGGGCGTAACGTCACGACGTTCCCGCAGATCTTAAATCCCTATGCCCATAGAGCAGCAACCAATCAGCGTCCTCGGCAACAGTTGACAGGCGCTACACTCTGTCGCCTGATTGGACGCTGGCAGTGCATTGCTAAAGTGAAGAGCACAGGGATTGTGTAAACAGCATTAACACATACAAAGCTTTGAAAGAATAACGGCACTTAGGTAAAAATTAATAAAACCATATGAGCAAGGTAGGTATTCTGTCTAGAATAAAGAACAATACATAGACGAAAAATACTGATAATTAATTTCAACAATCGTAAACGAGTGTACCATAGCGCCCTGATCTGCAACCATATGGGAGCTAACTGACTATTGTCAGATGTAGGAATGGATAAGTGCACCAGATATGGAACAAGATCTACCTATTGTGACAGCAGGAAGGTAAAGTCACCTGGTTGCATCCAGGGGGGTAGATATATTTCGCCCAGATTCAGGCTTTACGCCGACTTATACAACTAGGTGGAGAGTTGTATAAGCCCAGCTGAGGCTAGTGGGCTCATGGATGACTCATACCTCTAGGGAGAGTGTGGGGCGTCGTGCAGACAGGGAGTTGATGAGACCAGCTGAAGCTTGTCAGCTCATTTAGGCCTCTATAAGAACTCCCAGATTCATTAGGTGTTTGCTCATGCCTGGAACCAGACCTGTGTGGACTGTCTAGGGAGAGTGAACCCCTGTGCGGTGAGACAAAGCCTGTGTGGCTATTTGCTTGGACATTTAAAACCAGGGACTTAGGGACTAGGACAGCACTAGGCTGATCCCAGTTGTTAGTTAGGAAACCTGTATGTTTAGTCAGAGGTCAAGTTGACCAGGATTTATTTTATTTATGTTTCTTTTGCTTTGCTGTGTTTTGTCACTGTAAATAGAAAATAAACCGCACCTTTTTGATTTTGAAAACCACAACCTCCGTTTGCTGGGCCTGTTTTTGTGTGGGGAGCCCATCCCGGGGGTCACACACACCCGCTGCCGAGCTAACCCCCTCACACTATGAATAAATACAGATAGGGATGCCTGGAGATATATTGTTGTAAGAGAATGTGTTGTCAAGTGTCAACACAATAGTGTAATCAACAGCCTGGACTGTGTAACTAACAGTGTCTATTTGAATGGGTATGAGAACAAATAATGTATGTTGAAAACGCACGTAAAATTTAAACTGTATAAAAACATACAGTAAAATACATGAAGTCCATGAGAAATATATGGAATAATAAGAAGTGATATAAAATATTGATATAATAAAAATATATATATATATCTAAAATATATATATATATATATATATATATATATATATATATATATATATTATATAAAATCGATATTAATAAATACATATGAATACAAATAGGAGGAAGCACATATAAGAAGAGGAACTTGAATTAAGATAATAAAACTCAGAAAATTACTAAAAAAGTCGGTAAAACTACGTGTAAAAGACGTAATATATTTAAAATGAATAAATATATGTCTTAAAATAAGTGGTATACACATAGTATCTGATGGTGGAGGATCCATAATGGAGGAGGAAATTTGGTTTGTAAGTAAGACGTAATGTTGATTGATATCATAGTGGAATATATGGATCAGTAATCACTAATGAAACAGTTTATATCTAGATCAACATTTAACCCTTTAGGTGATAAAGTGTCAATCAAGAAAATCCTTTGGGTCTCACGTTTGGAGAGTTCTCTTACTAAGTTTGATCCTCTCCAAAAGGGCTTGAGGTGGTCAATACCCCAAAATTTTAACCCTATAGGATCCTGGTTGTGGTGGAGCTTAAAGTGTAGTGACACATTATGATCTTTAAAGCCTATTTTGATATTGGCAATATGTTCAGCAATACGGATCCTCAGAAGTCTCTTGGTACGGCCAATGTAGATTAAACCACATGGACATTGGAGAGCATATACTACATATGCCGTATTGCATGTAATGAATTATTTTATTCTGAATTCCTTTTGATTTGAGGTAGATGGAAATTTATCCAATGCTCTTATCGGTACTCTCACTTCTCTACATGCCCGACACTTCCTGCATGCGTAGAAGCCATCCTGATCCCAGAAGGAGGGGGGTCTGGACGGAGGATCAATAACTTTTTTTACAATTCTGTCAGCATTATTGGGTGATCTTCTATATATAAACCCAGGAGGATTACTAGGTAATGAAAGTTTAAGTACCCTGTCCATCAGTAGGACATGCCAGTGGTTGGTGAAAATCTCTTCCACTTCCTTGTACTGGGAATGGAAGCTAGAAACAAAGCTCCATTCTTGGTTGTTTGTGCTAGGTGTATGGTTGGATTCAGTCAAAAGATCATCTCTTGGTACTGTAGCAATCTCATCGATGATCCGGTCTAGGATTTCTACACGATACCCTTTTTCCACAATTTTTTTCTTGATCACCATGGCCTGTGACTGGTAGTCCTCATTTTCTGTACAGTTTCTTCTTATCCTGGTCAGCTGACCCATAGGGATGTTTCTTAGCCATAAAGGGTGGTGTCCACTTTGCATAGGGAGATAGCTGTTGGAATCTGTGGGTTTAAAATATACTGAAGTACCCAATTTATCTCCGCGTCTGTATATGTTGACATCAAGGAAATGGATACTAGTATCACTGATTTCACAGGTATGTTTGATGTTGTTGGTATTGTTATTAAGTTCTTCCAGAAATGTTTGTAAAGATGATAATGAGCCCGACCAGATGAAGAAGAGGTCATCAATATACCTTCTGTATAATAGAAGTGAGTCTCTCTTCATCGCGAAAATAGTATTGTTCTCCCATTTGCCCATAAAGATGTTCGCAATGCTTGGGGCGAACTTAGCACCCATAGCAACACCACGTTTCTGTAAATAAAAATTACCGTTATACCAAAAGTAATTGTGCCCCAGACAGAAGTCTAGGGCATTTCTTAAGAAAACCTTATGGTTATGTGTGATGTCGTTCCTCTGACATAGGGCCCAATTTAAAGCTAGCAGGGCATCATCATGCTGAAAAATTGTATACAGGGAAGAGACATCTGCCGTTATCAAATATACTTCCGTTCTTCCTGTCAGGTCAATTGTTTGCAGAAGTTGTAATAGGATTTTTGTATCCCGTAGACAGGCTTTAGTCATAACCACACTTTTCTGAAGGAACACATCTAGGTATTGTCCAACCCGTGCTAAAATAGACCCTATCCCATTCACGATAGGTCTTCCGGGAGGACAATGCACGTCCTTATGAATTTTGTGTAAAGTGTAAATTGTCGGTATCCTACTACTGCTTGGGATCAAGAATTTCCTTTCTTTATCTGTAAGGACCCACTTTGAGTATCCAGATTCGACCAGTATGTTAGTTACACAGTCCATGTTGTTGATTACACTATTTTGTTGACAACACATTCGCTTACAACAATATATCTCCAGGCACCCCTATCTGTATTTATTCATAGGTAGATCTTGTTCCATATCTGGTGCACTTATCCATTCCTACATCTGACAATAGTCAGTTAGCTCCCATATGATCAGGGCGCTATGATACACTCGTTTGCGATTGTTGAAATTAATTATCAGTATTTTTTCGTCTATGTATTGTTCTTTATTCTAGACAGAATACCTACCTTGCTCATATGGTTTTATTAATTTTTACCTCAGTGCTGTTATTCTTTTAAAGCTTTGTATGTGTTACTGCTGTTTACACAATCCCCGTGCTCTTCACTTTAGCAATGCACTGTAAGCGTCCAATCAGGCGACAGAGTGTAGCGCCTGTCAACTGTTGCCAAGGACGCTGATTGGTTGTTGCTCTATGGGCATAGGGATTTAAGATCTGCGGGAACGTCGTGATGTTACGCCCTCTGTTGAAGTCAGATGACGAAACACGTCAGGGCGTAACCACGACAACCCGCGACCCGGAAGTGACATTTGCGCTCCAAGTCTGCGCTCCACCATCCATTGCTCCCACCCGGAAGTGTCTGCAGGATCTGCGAGGATACACGCACTCTCCATGTGACGGCTGGATAATGGTGATAGCGCCCTCTTGGGCCATTCTTTGCTCATTTTACTGCTTTTAAATGTACATAGTTAGCTTAAATGGGTCTCCCGCTGTATGGGAAACAGTGTTGAAATAAACAGGATTACACTATTGTGTTGCTATTTCTTGTTATTTTATGACCTGCTTTGGAGCCCAATACACTGGTGGACCCTGCTGAGAGGTGACGTTCCATGACAGAGTAGCTGAGGCTTATTTTTATCGTGCCTCTGGTGAGTGTGAACCCCTTAAGGGGATTATTCATCACGCGGTGGATTGCAATCAATATCTTTGGTGGTGGAAGGTGCTCTTGGACAATTGTTGATACTTACCTATATTACTCTGAACTGGTTATATCACACTACTACGTTCTGGACTTTATTCAGTGGTTTTTACCACGGGTTTATCATTGTCTTAATTTTTAGCGCTGTTTTGTGTAAATGAATGATCCAGATTATTGAACTGTTTTATTGTTTACCATTCCTTTTTATATTTTACCTTTTTAAACAGCTGCTTAGTATTTTAAAATATTTTGTGAAAGATATTTTATTACTCCTATATGGTGTATATGCTGCTTAAGGTTCTGTCGGTTTGATCTGGCGATAAGTGTGTGTTTTGTTAGGCCTTTTTAAACACACCTCTTACCCATATTTTAGGATGTATCACTCTCTTTGTTCTCCTTTCTTTCCCTTTTATCTCTCTCTATCCTAATTTCTAGTTTTTTTCCCCCCATCCCTCTCACTAGCCATCTTTCTTGTTCTTTCTCTTCCTTTTTATTTGTTCCTTCCCCTCTTTTCCTCTCCCTTCCATGAATTCTCTATTTTTATTCCTTCTCTTACTAATTGGGGGGGGGGGGGGTGGCAGTGTTTGCAGGGAGTTGGGATGAGTGGCAATGCTGGGGTGAGTTCTGATCAGCCAACTTAGGTGCTCTTGATCAAGGTCATCTGCTGATCTGAGAACTGTAGTGGGGACTTTTAATGGGAACTATAATCACAGGTAGTGTTACTCACTGTGTCCCTGTCTTCACTGTGTCTCTGTCTTTGTGGTGTCTCGTAGCACTGACACCTCTACCCAATGCTGTATCCTGGCCTAGGCCAACAAGGCCCAGGCCTAGGGCAGCACTTTGCAGGGGGGCAGCACGGAAAGAGTCCCCAACGGCTTGCGCTACACTGTTAGTGTAGCGCCAGTCTTATTGGGTGGACTGGGCTGAAAGGCAAATTAGTCTAGCGCCCCCATAAAGTTGCCGCACTGCTTTTGGTATGCGGGCGGCCAGCATTCCGCAACTGTGGGGGGGGGGCGCTGCTTCTTATTTTGACTGTCCTATCATCCTGGACCACAAACCTTCCTCACTGTGCTATATGTTTTCTGCTGCACCATTGGCATGGTCCTCTCCATAAAATTATCAGAAATTTGTACTTAAAGTAGAACAATAGGCACAACTTTTTTTTTCATTTTGGATAGAGTAAGGGAGGGTTTTTTACCATCACTGTCCCATTGCAGAGATTTCCCTTTACTTCCTGCCCCATAGCTAAACAGGAAGTGAGAGGAAATCTATGCAACTTAAGGGAATTCATTGACACCCCCCCCCCCCCCCACAGGACCTCAGAACTAGTGTCCCACTCGAAAATTTCAGGGGGGTGGCCTTGACAAAAAGGTTTGGGTCATATTTAAATTAGGGGGTGCATGAGTTGAGAACCACTGGTCTAGGGGTTGTCTTTTTAGTATTTATTGCTGAAGAACTTCAACAGGAGAGGGGTTTAGGTTTCACAGGATATGTAAAACCGATCAGTAGCAACAATAGGAGGACACACTTCTCTCTAATCAGATAGCAATGAAAACCTTCTCCACTCTATCCAAACAAAACAAATACATTTTGGCTGGTGATGAGCTTTAAATTATTGACCCAGTAAACCTAAATAAAATCAGGTAAGTCATAAACGTACATGATATTCCTACTTCAACATCCGAGTAAAAGTGTTACGGGCCCACAAGCTTCACCTTTCAGTTGAGTCCATATTCAAGTAAACCTGTGCTTTGTCCATGCACAACAAGTTATGTGCATCACATACTAGCACATTATGTGAAACTTACCTTACAACAAAGCCCACTGTCACTGCTGACAGGGCGTCCATCTTCACCCGGTCTTTCTTCAGGGTTGGTGGGCTCTGCTCCTTTGCTTGGCCCGAGCCACTGTTCACGGCACAGGGCTTTGAAAGAACAGCTCAGTATGCCATTCCTTCAGAGCGCATGCGCCAGTGACGTCACTGATGGTTTCACGTAAATATCTCCTAAACAGTGCACGTTTATGAGATATTTACTGTACCCATAGGTAAACCTTATTACAGGCATACCCCGCTTTACGGACACTCACTTTACATACACTCGCGAGTACGGGCATACCCGCAAGTGTACATAAAGTGCCTCACAAGTACAAATATTCCCATGCCATGCACCCGCACTAGACGGAACTGAAGCTCTGAGCACGTAGCCTGCCCTGTTCCAGTGTGCTCTTCCTGTGTCCTGGCCGCCTCCCCACCTCCGATGACATCACATCCACTCGGTGGTTCTTCCGGCTTCCCTGTCAGCCACAAAATGCTATCTAGCCTCTCCACAGCACTGTCCCCTGTGCACAGCACGATGTCTGGGGGATGGATTGGAGCAGCCCCCCCTTGCATCAGATGAGCTTATTTACATGTGAGTGTTCCCCTGACACCCCCACTTCAGCCCCTGACGCCCACACTACAGCCCCTGGCACCCTTACTACAGCCTAGAAGTGAAAAAATGTATTGCTTCGCTTTAAGTACATTTTCGTTTTACATACATACTCTGGTCCCATTGTGTACTTAAAAGCGGGGTATGCCTGTATAAGCTTACCGATAGATAAAAATCATTCCTGGGAGTTTACTTCCACTTTAAAGAGAAACAGTCAAAATAGGCATTTGTAACAACCCATCTCTCCTTAATTCATTATATAAATGTATTGTAGCAATTTAACATAATCAGTAATAATATGTTTAATTTATTAGAATGGCCCTGGCTCTCAGAGATGGATGTGTGTTCTGATATTTAGTTGTATTCTCTACCTGGGGCGGGGCTGAGCGGAGACAGACAGAGAGAGGGAGCTGAGAGGCAGGAAGGAGGGGGTGAGGGGGAGAGAGGAGAACTAAGCGCAGGGCAATTTATGACAGCGGGACGCACTCTGACCACGGTGGTCATGGCTCAGCAGCCATGATTTCTTTTTCGTACATCACGGGACACAGAGCGACTTAGTCATTACTAATGGGTTATATAGATTACCTTCAGGTGTTGGCACTGGCCAATTCCAAACCGGAAGTACCCTCCCCTATATAAGCCCCTCCCATCCGGGAGCACCTCAGTTTTTTGCCAGTGTCTAAGGTGTTGGCCAAAGAGTAACATGTGTTTTCACTGGGCTTGCGTACAGGTTCTTTTGGGCCTTAGTAAGCTGTTTCGGATCCCACCAAAAAAGCTTCATAGCTAAACGGTCGGTACCCGGGCCTTGCAGCAGAAGAGCAAGGTTTTGCCTGTAATGCCTCTCTTAGGAGGGCTGGATCCTGGGATCCAGAGCTCTGGTCATACCCACGACCAAGATGTTGTCTGTGCAGGGTGCTATACAGGTCCAGGGGAGTGGAATCCTTGGGAACCCGGTCCCTGAAGGTTTAATTACAATGCCTGCCGTGATAGGTGAAGTTTGGACTTCTGTGGACCAAACAAAGTCCTGCGGCGGGGATCAGGTAAGTGGGGGCCCCCAGGAACTTGGTTCTATTGGGGGACCCCCAAGCCTAATTTGTCTTTCTGTCTGTTACCTAACGGTATTCCCGCTAATATCTGTGTTTGCCTGTAACTACTGAAAATGTAAAATTTTAATAGTAGTCAAGAAAAAAAAAAAAAAGGGACCGCGGTACCTGTGTTAAACCACTAGAGGCCGCTGTAGTCCATTTTTCTTGTCATGTGGATCTTTGGTTTTCTCAAGTCAAAAGATCCAGGCAGTTGGTAAGTTTCTCTGTGGGAATCCACTTCCTCTGCCCTGTTGCTGCGCTCATCCACCGCACAGGCCCTCCGGCAAAAAGGGCCCTGGCTCCTAGTCCCTGTTTGATTTCGAAAAGGGCGCCAATGGCGCACGGGCGCGCGCGCGGGCGCGTGCACGCGCCTCCTATGAAAAAAAAGGGGCGGGGCGGGTGGATGACGCTCGATGCGCGCCGCGGCGCTTCTGCGCATGTGCAGGCGTCCCAGCATGGTTAAAAGACACAGTACAAGTGTCAGCTGGATGCAAACAGAGCTAGCAACAAACAGTGGCACACAGAGGCGGTTGATGCAGGCATCCCCATAGAAAGGCACTTTAGTGGACACCAGCTGGTATATAGCAGCAACTGTGTTAGACTATTACCAGCAAAAATTGGTGTATGACGACGGGAATACCTCAGCTTTGTGCTTAAAGGATATGTCGTCCAGACGCTCCGGAAATAGGTCTTCCAGGAAGCCAAAGGGGTCTCCATCGGGCTCTGAGGATATTGGGCATGCTTGTACTGCACCAATCTCCCCTGAGAATTCAGAGGTCAGTAGCCGTAGAAACTCCGCAGGAGTGCCTGGTGCTGCGGCTGTCCCCAGTCCACCTGCTCCTGTATATATAACAGAGGAGGTTTTATCCTCAACTCTGGGAGGATTGGAAGAGAGATTAACAGCATTGATCGCTGCTTCCCTGTCACAGGAAAAGCGCGTCCGATCTCCGTCTCCTCCTTCAGAGTGCCTGTTAGTGGAGGAACAGCCCCACACAGAGATCGACCTACCTGAAGGGGATCAGGATGAGGTTGATTCAGTTATGGAGGAATCAACAGTGGAAGAACCTTTCTCAGCATCTCAGGCTGAAAGATTATGGCTTCAGTCTCTGACTAACATGGTCCGATCAGCATTTAAAATGCCTCTGGCGGAACCACCATCCACTACGGTTTCCTCGCTGGGGTCGCTAAAAGCTCCCCAGGCTGTCTGTTCCTTCCCAATCCACCCTTTATTAGAAGGGCTTATTTACCAGGATTGGGAGCATCCTGATAAAATATTTGCTCCCCCCAAGAGATTTCCGGTGATCTATCCCATGGAGGATAAGTTCATAAAAAAATGGAGGGTCCCTACAGTGGACGCAGCCATCTCTTCTGTTAACAAATCACTGACATGTCCAGTAGATAATGTTCCAATGTTCAAAGACCCAATAGATAAAAAATTGGAGTCTTTACTAAAATCTGCTTTCTCTACAGCAAGCATGGTGACACAACCTGCGGTAGCAGCGATTGGAGTCTGCCAAGCAGTGAAAGATCAGTTGAAACAAGTCTTAAGGGACTTACCAGATCAGCAGGCTCTTGCCCTAGCTGACCTGCCTAGAGCCTTGTGTTTTGCGGTGGACGCCATAAAGGATACAATCCAACAGGCCTCCCGCTTTACGCTGTCTATAGTACATATGCGTAGGCTTCTGTGGCTCAAAAACTGGTCTGCTGAAGCTCCCTGTAAAAAACTGCTGGTTAGCTTCCCATTTCATGGAGAACGCTTATTTGGAGAAGATCTGGACAAATATATCCAGAAAATTTCTGCCGGTAAAAGTTCACTCTTACCGGTTAAGAACAAGGGTAGAAGTCCTTCTTTTAAGAGGCCTACTTCTCCAGTCCCTGGCACATCGGCTGTGAAACAGTTCCGACGGCCTCCGCGGTCAAATCCAGGGGGCAGAAATCAGGGACAATCACAGGGTAACAAGAAACCCTGGGTCAAGAGAGGTACAAAACCTCCCCCTAAGTCATGAAGGGTTGCCCCCACTCAGTCGGGTGAGGGGAAGACTTCAGTTGTTCACAGAGACCTGGCGGGACACCATCAGACATGGGTGATCTCCGCAGTAAGTCTGGGATACAGGCTGGAGTTAAAAGACATTCCTCCTGCCCATTTTATAAGGTCAAACTTGCCAAGCGATCCCCAGAAGAGTGGATCCCTCCTTCTGGCACTAGAGCAACTATTGCCCCAAGGGTAATCATGAAGGTTCCCTTGAAAGAAAACGAGTTCGGGTTTTACTCGAACCTTGTCACAGTCCCCAAACCAAATGGGGACATGAGGCCCATATTAAATATAAAAGGGCTAAACAAGTTCCTACATATCAGGACTTTTTCGGATGGAGTCGATCCGATCGGTGGCCACCGCCCTACAAGGGCAGGAATGGTTAGCCTCAATCGACATAAGGGATGCTTATTTGCATATTCCCATCTGTCCGGCCCACCAGAAATTTCTACGCCTTGCAGTAGAAGGGCGCCATTTTCAGTTCAGAGCCTTACCTTTCGGTCTGGCCACGGCACCACGAGTGTTCACAAAAATTCTGGCCCTACGGTTGGCCAAACTAGGAACACAAGGTGTAACGATAATGGCATATCTAGACGACTTGTTGCTGATAGACCACTCAGTGAAAAAAACTAGAAGTGGTCGTTCACAAGATAATCAAGTATCTGGAATCTCACGGTTGCATTATCAACCGAGACAAGTCAGCCCTAAAACCAGTCAAAAGCCTGGAATACTTGGGGGCTAAGACTGGATTCAAATCAGAGAAAGATTTTCTTACCTCCAGAGAAGGTGTCGTCTTTGAAAGATTTGACCCACTTAGTGGGTACAAAAAAGAAAAACCATCCATATGCCTGTGTATAAGGCTGCTGGGAAAAATGGTGGCTTCATTCGAAGCGGTACCCTACGGTCAATTCCATTCAAGGAACTTGCAGAGGGCCATACTGTCAGCCTGGAACAAAAAAGTTCAGGCTTTAGACTTACCAATGTCCCTGTCCCCTTCCGTTCGCAAGAGCCTCCATTGGTGGTTGGTGCCCCAGAATCTGGAAAGGGAAACCCTTCAGTCCGGTTTCTTGGAAGGTGGTCACTACAGTTGCCAGCCTCATAGGCTGGGGGGCAGTACTGGAGCAATGGTCTCTCCAGGGCAAGTGGTCAGAAGCAGAGAAGGCCCTGCCCACCAATCTCTTAGAGATACGAGCAGCCCGGTATGCCCTAGTAGCATGGACATCCAAACTCCAAGGGTCACCTGTCAGAATTCAATCAGACAATGCCACAGCAGTGGCATATATCAATCTCCAGGGTGGCACCAGGAGTCGTGCAGCCCAGAGGGAAGCGAATTGCATCCTGGAATGGGCAGAAAGGTATGTCACAGCCATATCCGCGGTTTTCATCCCAGGAGTGGAAAATTGGAGAGCGGACTTTTTAAGTCGCCAGCAATTATGCCCGGGGGAATGGTCTCTTCACCCCGAGGTTTTCCAGGCAATATGCCAGCGGTGGGGAACTCCGGATGTAGATCTGCTAGCATCCAGATTCAACGCAAAGGTGGACAGATTTGTGTCTCGCACAAAGGATCCCCTAGCTTGCGGTTCAGATGCCCTAGTGTTCCCTTGGGATCAGTTCAAGCTGATATATGCATTCCCACCGCGATTAATCCGCAGAATCAGGGTAGAAAAGAAACCAGTGATTCTGGTGGCTCCAGCGTGGCCCCGAAGGGCATGGTACGCGGAGATTGTAAAAATGTCAGTGGGAAGTCCTTGGACCCTCCCACATCGTCCGGACCTGCTTTCGCAAGGACCGATATACTACCCTTCCTTACCAGCCCTAGGTTTGACGGCCTGGCTATTGAAGCCCACATTCTAAAAAAGAGAGGGCTCTCTAATCCTGTGGTATCTACCATGATCAATGCCAGGAAGCCGGTATCCAGGCAGATCTATTATAGGATCTAGAAGGCGTACATCACGTGGTGTGAGGCCAGGAAATGGCATCCACGTAAGTACGTAATAGGTAGGATTCTGGACTTCCTACAGTGGGCTGTACATAGGAAGCTTACCTTGAGTACTATCAAGGGTCAGATGGCCTTGTCAATATTTTTTTCAAAGGCCCTTGGCTTTGCATTCATTAGTCAAAGCTTTCATACAAGGAGTGATGCGTATTAGCCCTCCGGTTAGTATTCCCATATGTCCATGGGACTTAAACCTGGTTCTGTCGGTTCTACAGAAACAACCATTTGAACCATTGCGGCACATTTTCTTGGTTCTTCTCACCAGGAAATTGATTTTCTTAGTAGCCATTTGTTCGGCTAAAAGAGTATCGGAATTAGCCGCCTTGTCCTGTAAGGAGCCATATCTGGTTATCCATAAGGACAGAGTAGTGTTACGTCCTCATCCAGCCTTCTTCCTAAGGTGGTATCGAGGTTCCGTTTGAACCAAGATGTGGTTCTTCCTTCCTTTTTCCCCAAACCTAGTTCGGTAGAGGAAAAGTTATTGCATTCTTTGGATGTAGTAAGAGCAGTTAAAGCTTATCTTAAAGCCACTGCTCAGATTCGTAGAACGGATACTTTGTTTGTTCTGCCGGAAGGCCCCAGAAAGGGTCAGGCAGCATCAAAAATCTACTTTAGCCAAGTGGATTCGACAGGTCATAATACAAGCCTATGGCTTGAAAAGGAGACCGCCTCCGTTCAAAGTTAGGGCGCACTCCACAAGAGCAGTTGGAACTTCATGGGCAGTGCATCACCAAGCCTCCCTGGCTCAAGTCTGTAAGGCCACAACATGGTCCTTAGTACACACGTTTACTAGATTCTACCAGGTAGACGTCAGAAGTCAGGAGGATGTCGCCTTTGGGCGCAGTGTGTTGCAGGCCGCAAAAGAGCCTCATGCCTGATGGCGCCCAGCTTATGTATCCCTCCCCTCATTTGGCATTGCTTTGGGACGTCCCATTAGTAATGACTAAGTCGCTCTGTGTCCCGTGATGTACGAAAAAGAAAAAGGGATTTTTATAACAGCTTACCTGTAAAATCCTTTTCTTGGAGTACATCACGGGACACAGAGCTCCCACCCCTCTTTTTGGGACACTTATTGCTTGGCTACAAAACTGAGGTGCTCCCGGATGGGAGGGGCTTATATAGGGGAGGGTACTTCCGGTTTGGAATTGGCCAGTGCCAACACCTGAAGGTAATCTATATAACCCATTAGTAATGACTAAGTCGCTCTGTGTCCCGTGATGTACTCCAAGAAAAGGATTTTACAGGTAAGCTGTTATAAAAATCCCTTTTTTCGTGGTCAGCACAGAGAGGGCATACAGGAAGTGCCAGGTTCAGGGAGGTTGTTTTTTTTGTTTTTTTAATACAGTTTAGAGGACTGTGCTGTTTAATCTGCTCTAAGGGACCAGGACATGTTTTTTTTTTTTGGGTTAACAAACGCTTTAAATGCCTTTTGTTATATGACAGTTTTTGAAGTGTTTGTTGTCAGCATTGAGGTCAGGTTGTAGATAGTATGGTTTTACATCTTGACAGTCAGTCTGGCCCTATGACAGGGAGAGGATACAAGTAAATAAAAATTAAGCAACTTCTGAAATGTAAGGCTGCATTATAATAACAATTATGGGATGGAGATCTTAGCTCAGTGACCTATTTGTCACCAGTTTTCTTTAAACGCTTGTTATTGTGTTTTTATGTCTGTTTGATAAACTGTAACTGCAATAAATATTGTGTGTCGTTTACAGGTGCATTCTGAAGGAACAATTGTATTTAAACTCATTCCTGTTGGTGATCGTACTGTGAGCAGTCACACAATGGTAAGACTGACATTTCAACTTCCTTTGGTGTAAATGTAATACAGTATATGTAATAAAGCAGTGTTACCAGAAGTACTACGAGCAGATACATTTAGTTTTTTTGATAATACAACATAATGGCATTTAATACCGTGTTTCCCCCGAAAATAAGACACTGTCTTATATTTATTTTTCCTCAAGAAGACACACTATGGCTTATTTTCAGGAGATGTCTTATTTTTAAGTATGGTACAACAATCTACATTTATTCAAATACAGTTAAGTCGTCTTCTTCTGAAATATCGTCATAACTCTCCAAACTCGGAATTCCATCCTGAATTTCTTGCGACTCCATTTTTTTTAGAACCATTGGCCCCAATCTTTCATGTCGAGCAATAGAGCTCTCATTCACTGAGGAGACTTTTACTTTCACAGAACGACCGGGACCTGACAGGCGGAGCCGACCTTATTGATGGGGCTGCCCGCACCTCTCCGGTCACCTCCGAGATAGCAGCTGTCATGATGGGGCAGATGAGAAGGGCTGCCCGACTTCTTTACCACTCCGCACCAGTACGCTACATAGCCACGCCTATCACTATGTCTTACATCTTCTTTACCGCTCCGGTACACAAATTTCCACGCCTATCGCTATGTCGTCTTTTCGGGGTATGGCTTATATTGCGCAAATGCTTAGAAATCCTGCTACGGCTTATTTTATGGGTATGTCTTATTTTCGGGGAAACACAGTAATTAGAATAAATTAGAAAAACTAAATTAAAAATGTGTAGCGGTGCCCTCGTAGGAGCCGCTAAGTGTTGTGGTCCACCTGTCACTCTGCCCAGCCCGGCATTCACTCCTCAGTCACTTCAAGGCAATGAACAGTCTATATGCTTGTTTTTGTTTATTTAATTTGGGGAATTTAGCTTGGATGAGATGAGAGAAATATGGGATGCTCGGAGAATTGTGTATCAATTAATTGGTGGATTGTATATCAATCAATTGGCAGATTGTATATCAATCAATTGGGACAACTATATACACTTCTCTGTACAAAATACCACTTCAGTCTCCTCCAGCACTTTCCTTGCTTGCAGACTATTCCTCTTCATTCCTCCTGCACAACTCTTAATCCTCAGGACCAGCTAGCACATGTAAGGTTAGGCCTGACATTGGCTCAGCCAGGCCTCAGCAATTGCCCTTTGCAGGCAGGGACCGCGGGCCCCTATAGTGTAGCATAAGTAGAAAGTCTTTAGTGCTAGCTGTCCTATTGATGGACTACCGCTCCCAGTCAGCCCTCTTTAGGCCCTGCAAGCCTTCCTGGCTGCAGCTGCCCGACTCTACTGCCCATTACATTGCAGTCCTCACTACTGGCTCTGCATCCATCTTTGACTGTTTCCTCTTAGTCCTTTCAGGCATGCCTCCCCAGTCCTCCTGACTGCACATGTCACTCACCAGCCCTCCTAGCTGCAACCAGTGGTTCCCTCCTGAAGACTTGCCTGGCAGTACTAGCTCCTGTGCCTCCTGTCCAGAACCTTCATGCTTTCTTGAAGGGCTCCGTCCTGCACCCGAGCATCAGGCCCAAGGTCACCCCCCTCCACCAGACTGGGGAGCTCCATCAAAGGCCCCTGACAGCATTGTACTCCATCTCCAGTTCTTCAACCCGACAACTCCTCCCCAGCTGGGCTGATTCTAGGTATTTAAGGAGGCCTGCCCCCTGCCAATCCAGGTTGGGGATTGGTCAGGGCTCCTTAGAACACCCCAGGCAGCTCCACCTCTCCTCTACTTCTAGAATCCTCTAGAAGAAAGAGGGAGGTCTCAGTGATGCTGCCTGTAAGCCATCAGCTGCTAAACACTGAGCCACTCCCAGCCCACACAAACTAAAACAAACAGGCCTAGCTGCCAGCCGGCCTGCCTAAATGTACCTATACTCACAAAAAAGGGGTTTACAGTTGAGGCTTACCTTGTCATATACTTTCAGGATATAATATATTTTGGAATTACACTAAGGGCATTTTTAGACACAACAAAGAACAGAAATGTGTAGGAAATAATGTCAACCAATCACAAGTCAGATTAAAACAATTTATCTACAAATAAACTGAAAACATTTTATTTCTGATACCATTACCCTGTGCTTCTAATGTTTTTATATAAAATTAGCTGATGGTGCATCACTACAGATTATTCTAAATTTAAATGATATGCTATGCCTGGATTATTGACCTGTAAGTGTTAATGGGCAGATAAAGGATGGAACAGCTGCTTTGAGGGTAGAACATTTTATATGTTTGCTTCATTCAATATTTGTACACCAGCTAGATTAATACAGAATGCTTATATTCTATCAGGATTAAAATAAAACTCAATTCAACCCTGGAGGGACTTTTTTATGCTGAGGTACCCTTTTAATATTTTTATTTTCTTGTTTTCCTGTAGATCCCTTTTATTTTTTTTAAGCCTCTAGAGACTGTTGATACATCCAGACCTATGGAAGGAGGAGTGTATGGGATGCAGAGAGTAGTTACATTATAAGACATCTGTACTTCAGTTAATTTATATTTATTTGGTCATCTCTTTCTCTGCTGGCTCTTATTTGGTGGACTGTATAGGCAAGTGGTCCATTTACAACAAGTATGAAAACTGCCTTCAGAATAGCTTTCTAGTTTAGTTTTTGGAGTAATATCTGACAGGGGTGGTGACAAAAGTTACTTGTACAGAAGGGTGTCATTATTTCCATGTGTCTAGGTCAGGGGCCCCCAAACTTTATCAACGTTCACTAAATAAACTCTTCCACAGCTCAGTAACCCCCAAACCCAGCCAAATACTTATGATAGTTCCAGATCCAAGGCCTTCCTCCTTTGTTTACAGTATGTTCTAACAAGAAACCTTGCAATGCTGACTGGTCAATATCATGACTGTAGATCTTTGGTACATGGCTCTACTGAAGTCAAGGGAAGGTCTGCGTGCAGGCTTGGTCAGCACCACAGAGACTTTCGCCACAAAAGGCTGCACACCAGAGGAGGCCTCAGATCTGGAGCCAAAGTAAGTAAGCAGCTGGGAAGGTAGGGAAAGGGGGCAAGAGGGAAGATTTTGTAAAAGTTGATATGAAGGTACAGCCATAGTCTTATGCCCCATACACACGATCGTTTTTCATGCCGTTAAAAATGGCATTTTTTAAAATGGGCATTAAAACCGATTGTGTGTATGCTCCAGAGCATTTTTAACGGCGTGAAAAACGGGCATTAAAAATTTCAAACATGCTCTATTTTTTCACGTCGTTTTTCATGTTTTTTTTTTAACGACGTGAAAAACGGCTGTGTGTATGCTTTTACGAGGTGAAAAAAAACGCGTATGCTCAGAATCAAGTATGAGACGGGAGCGCTCGTTCTGGTAAAACTAGCGTTTGTAATGGAGATAGCACATTCGTCACGCTGTAACGGACTGAAAAGCACGAGGCTGAAAAGCGCGAATCGTCGCTCAACAAACTTTACTAACATGAAGGGTGGCGCCATCCGAATGGAACTTCCCCTTTATAGTGCCGTCGTACGTGTTGTACGTCACTGCGCTTTGCTTGAACGTTTTTTTTAATGATCGTGTGTACGCAAGACAGGCTTGAGAGGAAACATGAAAAAAAACGACAAGAAAAACGTCGGTTTAAAAAATGGCATGAAAAACTATCGTGTGTACGCCGCATTAGAAAAAAAAAAAAAAAAGATGTCATTATAATTTTTAGATTTATGTTTTACTTGTATTGCCTTTTCTTGATTTCAGCTATTTGTCCGAGCCATGGCAGATTACTGGCCTCAGCAGGACCCAGCTATTCCCTGTGCTGATGCTGGTTTACCTTTCAAAAGAGGGGAAATCTTGCAAATAGTTGACCAGAGTGACTCCATGTGGTGGCAAGCTAGAAAATCTTCAGATCTCAGTAGGTGTGCAGGCCTCATCCCATCTAACCACCTTCTCAAAAGGTAATTGTTGCCATGTTTACTGCTAGAAAAGAATAAAATATCTGTCACTGCATTACATTTTTCTTGAAGGATTATTGAATAGTATTTAAATAGTAGGGATGAGCTTCGAGTTCGAGTCGAACTCATGTTCGACTCGAACATTGCCTGTTCGCACGTTCGCAGAACAGCGAACAATTTGGGGTGTTCGCGGCAAATTCGAAAAGCCGCGGAACACCCTGTAAAAGTCTATGGGAGAAATCTAAAGTGCTAATTTTAAAGGCTTATATGCAAGTTATTGTCATAAAAAGTGTTTGGGGACCTGGGTCCTACCCCAGGGGACATGTATCAATGCAAAAAAAAGTTTTAAAAACGCCCGCTTTTTCGGGAGCAGTGATTTTAATAATGCTTAAAGTGAAACAATAAAAGTGAAATATTCCTTGTAATTTCGTACCTGGGGGGGGGGGGGGGGGGGTGTATAGTATGCCTGTAAAGCAGCGCTTGTTTCCCGTGCTTAGAACTGTCCCTGCACAAAATGTAATTTCTGAAGGAAAAAATGTCATTTAAAAGCACTCGCGGCTATAATGAATTTTCGGCTCCCGCCCATGTGAATTGGTACCCCTACCATTTCACAAAGAAAATGTTAAAAAAACACACAGACACTGTTGGGAAAAGTCCTTTATTAAAAATAAAAAAATACAAAAACCCATTCCAGCGATGTAATCCAGTGTCCCGCGGTGATCCGATGTCCAGCGCTGCAGTCTCCACTCCACACAAAATGTCATTGGCTGAGCGGACCTGATGGGGAACTTCCTCCACAGTGTAACAAATGAATAGACCCCGCCCCTTCTCACATTCCCCATCAGGTCCGCTCAGCCAATGACGTAGGTGTAAGGCTGAGTGGACCTGATGGGGAACGTGAGAAGGGGCGGGTCTATTCATTTATTACACTGCGGAGGAAGTTCCCCATCAGGCCTGCTCAGCCAATGACGTAGGCGGGGGAGCAGGTTGCGTGCTCGGATAAAGGGTCTGGTATGGATTTTTGCCGTGAACTCCACGCCATTTTTTTTAAAATTTGGGGTGGAGTTCCCCTTAAAATCCATACCAGACCTGAAGGGCCTGGTAATTGAATTTGGGGGGACCCCCACACATTTTATTTATTTTTTTATCAATGACTTTTCTCTGTATTGCCGGGAGCCGACAATTCACTATAGCCGCGAGTGCTTTTAAATGACTTTTTTTCCTTCAGAAATGACATTTTGTGCTGGGACAGTTCTAAGCACGGGAAACAAGCGCTACTTTACAGGCATACTATACACCCCCCCCAGGTACAAAATTTAAAGGGATATTTCACTTTTATTATTTCACTTTAAGCATTATTAAAATCACTGCTCCCGAAAAAACTGCAGTTTTTAAAACTTTATTTTGCATTGATACATGTCCCCTGGGGCCGGACCCAGGTCCCCAAACCCTTTTTAGGACAATAACTTGCATATTAGCCTTGATAATTAGCACTTTTTTGATTTTGAACGTTCTAGTTCATTGTATTTAATAAGGTTCTAAAGTTTGCGCAAACTTTAGGTCTGTTCGCAGGTTCTGGTGCGAACCGAACAGGGGGGTGTTTGGCTCATCCCTATTAAATAGTATAATAAGGAAGGTTACAGTGCAGCCATTTTGAGTATTTAAAATATACTTTATTCATGTTCCAGGAAACAACGAGAATTTTGGTGGTCTCAGCCCTTCATGTCTCACACTTGTCTTAAAGCATCACAATGTGAGTATCTCCCTTTCTCTTGGCTGACACTTTCCCACATATATAAATTCTTGCAACAATCAAAGGTAGAGCTGCCTGGGGCCCCAGATTATGGGTATGCTAAAATGTTCTGCAATTTAATGCTCAATAAAGTACTTCAATTTTAGATTTGCAACCCTTTAGGCTGGGTTCACACTATTGCGAATTGGATACAAGTTTCTCTATGGAGCCGGTTCACACATTTCTACAGCGGCTCCGGTGCAAATTGCACAGGAGCCCTGTGCATCTTTTGATCTGTTTTAGGTCTGAGTTAAGCCCAAAATTAGGGCTGAAATCGGACCTGAAACAGTGCATGCAGACGCACCAGACTGCTGTGAACTGAATCATGCTGCAGTGTGAACCCAACCTCAGACTTTTATTTTAAAGCAGTTTTCCTTTAATATTATCAGTTTATACATATATAGTACATACTCCCTGTATCTGGAAGCATTGTTTTATTTTATTTTACTATTTGAAAAGGGTATTTGAATCACTTCAGAGTGCACGCGCCATTGATGTCATCGACTGCATATACAGTTTAGGAGATACTGTATTTATAGTTCCTATAGGTAAGCCTTATTATAGGCTTACCTATAAGTACAAGTAAGAGATGGGAGTTTACTCACACTTCAAGTAAACCTGTGCTTTCTCCATGCACAACAAGCTAAAGCAGCCAAAGGTTGTTCTAATAGTACTGTGACTGACATGGAGCATTAGAACATTGAAAATTCCAGGTCAGAACATCTACCTCTTTCATGCATGAGGATCAGCCTGCACGTGCCATAGTTTGAAACTATAAATAACCATTTATAGGTCTGTTTGCCCTTATTGATGAAGATTGAAGCCAGCTGGTTTCTGTGGGCTAATAAATTATTTCTCCTTGCTATCTCACATTTAACCTTTTAGGTTGCTTTGAAGAGGAAGGTAATGCAATTTTTTTTTTGATCTGTATTAGTTCTTAACTTTATTCTATGTATTAATAAAACATAAAAGAGAAATTGCGCTGAAAAAGCATTACAATCAGCTGGCACACCAAACAAATATAAAAAGTGCAGCGCTATTTAGAACAATATACTTCAATTGACATAAAATAAGATATACGTGAGTCCTTGCTCAAGTGCACAAATAATATAAATAATAGTCCCAAAAAGTGTAAGTAACATAAACAGTCCCAAATAATGAATAAATGACTGGATGAAGGTCTTCATCTGCAAAATTTGTTGGTTCTCCAAACACAAGCAAAATAGGTGAGTTGGAAGCTTTGGTGCATGCAGAGAACTATGATTTAATTCGTATTGCTGAATCTTGACTTCATTCTTCACATGGCTGGGCTAGTACTATTCCTGGCTATGCCCTCTTCCTGGGTAAAAATTAAAGGTGGTGATGTTTGTCTGTATGTGAGAAGTGATCTCAAAGCAAGTGTGAAAGATAAAAAGGGCTGGGACAGTGATAATGGGGATTTTAACTACTCTGGAATTGTCTGGAGTAATGACACTGCAGGAACAATTGAAGGGCAAACATTTATAAACCTATTACAAGACAATTTTATGGTACAGTTCATAGGGGCCCTGACTAGAAATGATGCTCTGCTGGACCTGGTAATCCCAAACCATGCAGAGCTTATTTTTATAGTTCATATAAAAGAAAATGGGGTAGCAGTGACCATGACATGATTTCATTTATTGTTAGCTGTAAACAAGCACATACTGGAAAGATAAAAACACTTAACTGCTCTCCAAGACTTAAGCCCTGTACACATGGCCGAGAATCCTGTCTTTCTTGCAAAGCTGTGCATACAGATGGCCATTCAAAAGAACCTCCGTTCTTTTAAATGGCAAGAACGCAGTGACGTCATCGACTACGACGAGCATGCGCTCATCACATTCAATGCCGTCGCCGCCATCTTGCTTCACCCAACACTACCCTTGTAAGCTACCGTGCATGCGTCAAAGTCTCATCGAGCATGCGCAGGCTTACCGGAGGACAGGTAAGCTTGTAGCATCATACACACACGCAGTTTTTACGTTGGGAAACAGGCCGATGAGAATCCCGACGAGAAAAACGAGAATCCTGACGAGAAAATAGAGAGCAGGTTCTCTATTTTTCTCGTCGAGATTCCCGGCAGTTTTCTCAACAAGAAAGCATACACACGAACAGTTTTCTCGGCAAAAAGCTCTGCCAGCAGTTTTCTTGCTGAGAAAACCAGTCGTGTGTACGAGGCTTTAGACTGGGAGGGAATATTGGCATGATGAACACAGACTGCATGTGAACTCACTGCAAAGTATATTCCCATGGGCGATAGGTTTTATTTTTAGTCTTTTAAACTTATGTGGCTCATGGCCAAAGTTAAAAAAGCTATAAAAAATAAAAGAAAAAAAATCTTAAAAATATAAACACGAATGAACACTTAAGCCTCGTTTGTATACACGGTTGGACTTCAAACAAACTTTTCCGTGGATTTTTGTCCGAAGGGAGTTGGCCGGGCACACCCATAGCATACACACGGCAGGACTTTTCTGCAAACTTTCCCAACATCACGTGGTTTTTCTGCTCTTTTCCGCCACCCTTTGGACAATTTCTGCTATTGTTGGTTGATTTTAACAGGTTCTGGGCATGCGTATTTGCACTTCGGACAAAGGTCCGATGGATGTCTGTACACACGGTTGGACTTTGCACCATCGGACTTTTGTTGCCGAAAAGTTTGTCCGTTTGCAGAGCGAACTTCTGTCCGATGAAAACCGAAAAAGTTTGTCCGATGGAGCGTACACACGGTAGGATTTTTTGGAAAACATGCTCATTTTGAAGTTTGTTGGCAAAAAGTCTGACCGTGTGTACGGGCCTTTACATTGTTTAAATGTTACAAAGAGTATAACAGAATATGTAAAAAGGAAATCAAAGCCACAATATTTCAAAATGAATGACAGATTGCAAAAGAAAGTAGGACAAACCCCCAAAAATTCTTCAAATATAATAGTAAAAAAGTCAGGTCTGAGCATGTAGGCCCTTTACAAAACAATATAGAGTGGGTGACTGGGGACAAAGAGAAGGCAAATTTATTAAATACCTTCTTCAGCTCTATGTATACAAAGGAGAATGGGGGAGCTCATGACCATAATGGGGATGATATTGACACAGCCCCAAATGATACACAATGGCTCAAAATGAACAGGTCCAAAAATATTTAGATAGAATAAAGGTGAATAAAGCACCTGGACTAGATAGATGGCATGCACCCACAGATCCTAAAATAATTGAGCTCTGTCATTTCAAAGCCATTCTTTCTAATTTTTAGGGATTCTTTAATGACTGGAATAGTAGCACTGGATTGGCGTTAGGCCAATGTCGTGCCTATATTTAAAAAGGGATCAAAGTCTTAACTAAGTAACCATAGACCTGTTAGTTTAACTTGTATAGTTGGGAAGATGCTGGAGAGTTAAATAAAAGACCACATAGATACATTTTTGCTGGAACAAAATATTTTAAGCAACAGACAGCATGGATTCATGAAAGACAGGAGTTGTCACAGAAATTTTGTTTTAGGTGGAGGTAAGTAAAACCTTAGACAAAGGAGTACAAAGTAAAACAGACCAGTCCAGTGGACAACAAGTTCCAGCCTTCAATGGCCTTAACAGAGATATCCACAGGATGCAGATGTAGACCAATGGCCGTGCCATGCTGCAGCTCTCAGCAAAAAATCCCGGAAGATTCAAAGAGCTCAAACAACAAAAAGAACAGCAGGTTAAATTTAAAAGTAATTTATTGCACAAACAAAAATAGCATACTTACACGTTAGGTTCTTGACAATCAGCACGGGATTAGGTTGAAACACCATAGGAAAGCTTGCAAATGTCAGCAGTTGTGGTGTCATGCCGGTTCAGATACCACAGCTGCTGACATTCGCAAGCTTTCCTATGGTGTTTCCCCCTAATCCCATGTTTATGGTCAAGAACCTAACATGTAAGTGTGCTATTTTTGTTTGTTCAATAAATTACCTTTAACCTGCTAACGAGGATCCCGCACTGCTGTTCCTTTTTGTTAGACAAAGGAACGGCTGTGGACATAGTATACTTGGATTTTACAAAAGCGGTTGACACAGTTGCCCGCACATGTCTAATGTGTAAGGTAAAGTCTAAAGGCTTGAAAAAATCAGTTTGTAAACGGATAGAAAACTGGCTAAAAGACCGAATTCAGAGAGCAGTGGTTAATGATTCATACTCTAAATGGTCTAGGGTTGTTAGTGGTGTACCCCAAGGTTCAGTGTTGGGACCCTTACTTTTTAATATAGTTATAAACGATTTAGTGTCTGGGATTAAAAGTACAATTTCAGTCTTTGCAGATGACACTAAGCTATGCAGTTGAATAACATCCTTACAGGATGTCTCCAATTTACAAGCCGACCTCAATGCTCTTGTCACGTACCTGACGGTGACGAGCCCGGATCTGCAGAGGGAGGCCTCTCTTACGGCTTCCACCGGCAGCCCCTGGTACTGAAGACAGGAGGCACGGAGGTAGAAGGGGTACGAGTGCCTGGCAGGATGGATCAAGGTAGAGTAGAGTCTGAAGACTGGGACGGATCCAGGCACCCAGGAAGTATGGCAGGCTGAACCGGAACCAGGAACGCAGCAACTGGACTGGAACTGATGAGACTGGCTGGACTGGAACCAGGATACAGCAACTGGAGAGATTGGTCGGACAAGCCGGGTCGGTAGTATTGGCTGGCGGCAAGGTACTGGAGGATCAGGCAGAAGATTGGTCAAACAAAGCCGGGGGTCAGAGGCAGGCAGGAAACTGGAAGGGTCAAGGTAAGCCGGGTCGGATGCAGGTAAATACACGAATCAGGTCTCTTTGGGTACTACACGCTGTAGAGCAGACAGCAGGGACTGTCTGTCACAGGCATGTTTAAATAGCTCTTCTGGCGCGCTTTGTGGAGCGTGCGCGCGCCCCCGCTCGCCATCACGCGCGCGCGTGGACGTGCCCGAGATTCGGAATCAGGAAGTCCAGGAATCCTGTAGCTGACAGGATTTCTATGACATTGCCCCCCCCCAAGGGGCAGCCTCCGGATGCCCAGCCGGGTGAACCTTCCAGGGTGAGTCCTTTTGAAAGCCTGTATCAAACTCCTGGCATGGATATTCTCCTCGGGTTCCCATGAGTTTTCCTCGGGTCCGTAGCCCTTCCATTTAATTAGGAATTGGTTCTGATTATTTCTTCTCCTGAAGTCCATGATAGCTTCTACTTCGAATTCCTGCTCACCGTCAATAATGATCGGATCAGGGTGATCCGGCTTCCGATCTGGAAACGGATTAGAGACTGTGGGTTTTAGGAGAGAGACATGAAAAACTGGATGGATTCTAAGAGAGTCAGGAAGTTCCAATTCATAAGCTACTTCATTAATTTTCCTCTTAACAGGGAATGGACCTAAAAATTTGGGGCCCAGTTTTTTAGAAGGGCATGCCATTCTTAGGTTTGTGGTAGATAGCCATACTTGGTCGCCGGGTACCAACACTAATTCACCCCGTCTCTTCTTGTCATAGATTGTCTTGTTGCGTTCTTGAGTCTTGGTCATGGTCTCTTGTAGAAGCTGGTTATTGACCGAGAAAAAATTTAACTTTTCCTGGACTGCAGGTACAGGACACTCAGGAAGGGAGTTAGGCAGAAAAGTAGGATGAAAACCATAGTTTGCAAAGAAAGGAGTCTGGCAGGTAGCGGAGTGGATGGAATTGTTATACGCAAACTCGGCCAACGGAAGTAGGGAAACCCAGTTGTCCTGAGCAAAAGAGGAGAAGCATCGGAGGTATTGCTTGAGCGTCTGATTCGTTCTCTCCGTCTGTCCGTTGGTCTGTGGATGGTAAGCAGAGGAAAACGATAATTCGATTTTCAAGGTTTTGCAAAGGGATCTCCAGAATCGAGAGGTAAATTGAACCCCGCGATCGGAAACAATATTGGCTGGTACCCCGTGGAGTCTGACTATTTCTCTGATGAATACCTGTGCGGTTTCAGGAGCGGAGGGAGTCTGGGTGTTTCAAGATAGAGGCTGAGGTAAATAGGGCCTTCAGGCGTTCAAAAGCTTCTTGGGCTTCAGGAGACCAGTGAAAACATGTTCCTTGCTTGGTGAGTTGAGTAATGGGTGCGATAATAGCTGAAAAACCCCTGATGAACTTGCGGTAGAAGTTGGCGAATCCAACGAAACGTTGGATTCCCTTCTTGTCCACCGGTTCTGGCCAGTCCAGGATTGCGGTAATCTTTTGAGGATCCATCTTGATGCCCTCGCTGGAAATGATTAACCCCAGAAATGATATACTCTCTTGCTCGAACTCGCATTTTTCGGCCTTCGCATACAGGCCATGCTGGCGGAGCCGACCCAACACATTTTTGACATGTCTGCGATGAGAATCAAGGGAGGAAGAAAAAATTAAGATATCATCAAGATAAACAATAACAAAGAGGTCTAGGAAGTCCCGTAGAACATCGTTGATAAAATACTGGAAAGTGGCAGGGGCGTTACACAACCCGAATGGCATTACCAAGTACTCAAAATGTCCATACCGGGTACGGAAGGCGGTCTTCCATTCGTCACCTTCTTTGATACGGATCAAGTTGTAGGCTCCGCGGAGGTCAAGTTTGGTAAAGATAGTGGCAGTTCCTAGTCTCTGAAATAACTCTGGTACCAGGGGGAGAGGGTAGCGATTTTTTACCGTAATTTTATTCAATTCCCGGTAATCCACACAAGGTCGAAGGGTGTGGTCCTTTTTCTCTACAAAAAAGATGCCTGCGCCTGCTGGGGATGTGGAAGGGCGGATGAACCCCTTTTGCAAGTTCTCATCAACATAATTTTTTAAAGCCCCTTGTTCCACCTCCGTTAAAGGGAAGACTCTACCGAACGGAATCTTTGCTCCAGGAAGTAGGTCGATGGGGCAATCGTAGGCCCGATGGGGCGGTAGAGTCTCTGCCTTTTGTTTACTAAATACGTCAAGAAAGTCGTGGTAAACTTCTGGGATGGATTGACGGGTGCCATCTTCGGTGTCAATGCATAGTAACGAGGCCGGCCCAGGAGGTTTATATGAGCCACAGGACTGTTGGCAATAGGAAGAAGGAAAGGCAACTATTCCCGTAGTCCAGTTGATAGTGGGATTGTGGGCTTGTAACCAAGGCATACCAAGGATCAAGGGAAACAACGGGGAAGAGATGATGTCCAGACACAAGCATTCTTGGTGGGTTCCAGAGGTGGTAAAGATGGTAGCGGGTATAGGAGTGGTCTCCTGGGTCACAGGTCCGGACTTAATGACGGAACCATCAGCCAGATGGACACGAAGTCCGTGGGTCTTGGTACGAAGGGGAATTTGGTGTTTAATGGCAAAGGTTGAGTCCATAAAGCAGCTGCATGCTCCGGAATCAATAATGGCGGGTACTTGCAAAGTCCTTCCTGGGAGCTGTAATGAAACAGAGAGGGCAAGGTGAGATGTGGTTTTGGCTTGTAGGTTAGTCATGTTAGAAGAAACTGAAAGAAACTTACGAAGCTTCAGGGGACAGGTTCTAACGAAATGTCCGGGGTCCCCGCAGTACAGGCACAGATTATTTATTCGGCGGCACTGGCGTTCCTCAGGAGCGAGGGATGGACGAAGGAGCCCGAGCTGCATTGGTTCAGGCGTGTCAGATGTGGGAGTTGGAGGTGTAGCAGGAGCCGAGTACAGGTGACTAGGAGCCCGAGGAAGCATCCAGGTTGGGCGGGAGAAGCCAGTGGTCCTCTCAGCCCTCCGTTCCCTCAGACGTCGGTCAATCTGGATGGTTAGATCAATCAACAGGTTGAGTGTCTGTGGTACACCAACTCTAGCTAGCTCGTCCTTCAAGGAATCGGAAAGTCCTAAGCGAAACTGATGGCGGAGGGCGGCATCATTCCAATTGGTATCCGCACTCCACCGCCTGAATTCTGCCACATAGTCCTCCGCTGGTCTGCGTCCTTGTTGAAGGGAACGCAAGGCGGCTTCTGCGGTTACTGAGAGTTGGGGATCTTCGTATAGCTGGGCCAGGGCATCGAAAAAAGCAGCGAGGTTGTTTAGTGATACATCCTTCTGTTCAAAGAGACGGTGGGCCCAGCTCTGAGGGTCTCCAGCGAGCAAAGAGACCACAAAGCCCACCTTGGTGGCCTCTAGAGAAAAGGTACGGGGCTGTAGGGCAAAATACAGTTCACATGAATTCCGGAAGGCCCTAAACTTGCTCCGATCCCCGGAAAATCTTTTGGGTGTAGGAACCTTAGGTTCAGGAGGAAGCATGACCACTGTGGGTGAGGAACTTGTTCCGGCTGTGGAAGCAGAGGCGTGGGGCCCCTCTTGGATGGCAGAAGGATTGGAGAGGACCCGCACTTGTTCTTCCAAGCGGGTGTATCCTTGTTGAAGACTCTTGACTGCTTCAGACAAACCTGCCAGGTGCCGACAGAGTTCCTCCATAGGTGAGGCTCCCTGCCCGGGCTCAGACATGGCTGTCTGCTACTGTCACGTACCTGACGGTGACGAGCCCGGATCTGCAGAGGGAGGCCTCTCTTACGGCTTCCACCGGCGGCCCCTGGTACTGAAGACAGGAGGCACGGAGGTAGAAGGGGTACGAGTGCCTGGCAGGATGGATCAAGGTAGAGTAGAGTCTGAAGACTGGGACGGATCCAGGCACCCAGGAAGTATGGCAGGCTGAACCGGAACCAGGAACGCAGCAACTGGACTGGAACTGATGAGACTGGCTGGACTGGAACCAGGATACAGCAACTGGACTGGAACCAGGAACAAGCAACTGGACTGGAACTGATGAGACTGGCTGGACTGGAACCAGGAGACAGCAACTGGAGAGATTGGTCGGACAAGCCGGGTCGGTAGTATTGGCTGGCGGCAAGGTACTGGAGCATCAGGCAGAAGATTGGTCAAACAAAGCCGGGGGTCAGAGGCAGGCAGGAAACTGGAAGGGTCAAGGTAAGCCGGGTCGGATGCAGGTAAATACACGAATCAGGTCTCTTTGGGTACTACACGCTGTAGAGCAGACAGCAGGGACTGTCTGTCACAGGCATGTTTAAATAGCTCTTCTGGCGCGCTTTGTGGAGCGTGCGTGCGCCCCCGCACGTGCTCGCCATCGCGCGCACGCGTGCCCGCGCGCGTGGACGTGCCCGAGATTCGGAATCAGGAAGTCCAGGAATCCTGTAGCTGACAGGATTTCTATGACAGCTCTGTTTAATTAGGCAACTATTTGGCAAATGAGGTTTAATGTTGATAAATGTAAAGTTATGCACTTGGGGGCTAAGAATATACAACTGGGTAGAGCTGCACGATTAATCGTTAAAGCAGCAATTTCGTTTCTACAACCCTCCTGATCTTAACCACTTAAGCCCCGGACCATTTGGCTGGCCAAAGACCAGGCCACTTTTTGCTATTCAGCACTGCGTCGCTTTAACTGACAAATGCGCGGTCGTGCGACGTGGCTCCCAAACAAAATTGACAACCTTTTTTTTCCCCACAAATAGAGATTTCTTTTGGTGGTATTTAATTACCTCTGTAGGTTTTTACGTCTACAAAATAGGGGATAGTTTTATAGCATTTTTATTAATATTTTATTTTTTACTAGTAATGGCAGCGATCAGTGATTTTTATCATGACTGCAACATTATGGCGGACACATCGGACACTTTTGACACCATTTTGGAACCATTGTCATTTTTACAGCGAAAAGTGCTATAAATATGCACTGATTACTGTAAAAATTACACTGGCAGTGAAGGGGTTAACCACTAGGGGGCGCTGAAGGGGTTAAGTGTGTCCTAGGGAGTGCTTCTAACTGTAGGGGGGATGGGCTGTGTGTGATATGACACTGATCACCGCTCCCGATTACAGGGAGCTGTGATCAGTGTCCTGTCACTAGGAAGACTGGGGAAATTATTGTTTACATCAGCATTTCCCCGTTCTTCCTCTCCGTGAGACGATCGCGGGTATCCCCGCGGACATCGAGTCTGCGGGACCCGCGGTTGGACTCACGGAGCTCGCGGCGGGCGCGCGCGTCCACAATGCCACTTCTTAAAGGGGACGTATATATACACAGTACGTCCATCTGTCTGCCCGTGCCATCCTGCCGACGTATATCGGTTAAGCGGGCAAGCGGTTAATAAAGCATTTCCCCGATTCTATGTAACAAATGCAGAGTTCTCTGCTCACTTCTGACGGCTGACAAAAATAAATAAAAAATCTTGGCAGCCTGCCAAGTTTATCTCAACATCGGAGCTAAGGAGGAACATTGTAACACTCTGTACTTTTAAGTAAGCTACACACTATAAGAAAACCGGGCGAATGTTCGTACAATTTTTATTCATGTTTCACAGCAAATCGGAACCGATGAAAGAAAATTTGTACGAATATTTTCGTACGACATCGGCTTTTTTTGTTTTCGACCATGCGCAGTCTTTCTTTTCTATATTTTTCTTGTACGAAAATGGTACACATTAAACGAAAATCGTTTGTTCTGTTCCCGTACGAGGAAAATTTTGGAGTTTTTCCTTCCGGAAACTTTTATCCGAAAATTCGGAATCGGCTGTCAAAAGTTGTGCACACACCATACGAAAATCGTACGAAAATTCTTTGGACGAAAAATGTTCACCTGATTTTCCTATAGTGTGTTCGAGCCTTTAGATCAAAGGAATTAACTTCGGTCTGTAAATGAGGTCAGTTTAACCACTTTTTTGCTAGAAAATTACTTAGAACCCCCAAACATTCTATATATTTTTTTAGCAGAGACCCTAGAGAATAAAATTGCGGTTCTTGCAATATTTTATGTCACACTGTATTTGCGCAGCTGTCTTTCAAACGCAATTTTTTGGGGAAAAATACACTTTAATTAATAATAAAATAAACAGTAAAGTTAGCCCAATTGTTTTGTGTAATGTGAAAGATGATGTTACGCAGCGAGAATAATGAGAGAATCTTGATCTTTATGCTAAGCAAAAAAATAGTGATTCTTATTTTAGCCACAATCGTGCAGCTCTACAACTGGGGGAATCAATGGTGGGGAAGGATCTGGGTGTTATGGTAGATCATAAGTTTGATAATGGCATGCAATGCCAAGCTGCATTCTCCAAAGCGAGCAAAATCCTTTCTTGTATTGAGAGAGGTATAGACTCTATATAGAGTATAGAGAGAGATATATCATTTTACCCCTGTACAAATCATTAAGACTTCATCTGGAATATGCAGTTCAGTTTTGGGCACCAGTTCACAAAAAAGGATATTGGGGAACTGGAGAAAGTGCAGAGAAGGACAACCAAACTGATAAGAGTCATGGAGGAGCTCAGCTATGAGGAAAGATTAGAGGAACTGAATTTATTCTCTCTTGAGAAGAGGAGATTAAGGGGGGGATATGATCAATAAGTATTAATACATAAGTGGTCCATAGAGTGAACTTGGTGTTGAGTTATTCACTTTACGGTCAGCACAGAGGACAAGGGGGCACTCTATGTCTGGAGAAAAAGAGATTTAATCTCAAAATACGGAAAAGTTTCTTCACAGTAAGAGCTGTAAAAATGTGAAATAGACTCCCTCAAGAGCTGGTTCTGTCCAGCTTAGTAGATTGCTTTTAAAAGGGTCTGGATTCTTTCCTAAATGTACTGTACATAATATAACTGGATACTAACATTTATAGGTAAAGTTGCTTTAGGGCCCAGGTGCTCAACCTGCGGCCCTCCAGCTGACACGGAACTACAAGTCCCAGGAGGCATTGCAAGGCTGACAGTTATAAACATGACTCCCAAAGGCTGAGGCATGATGGGACTTGTAGTTCCACAACAGCTGGGGGGCCACAGGTTGAGCACCCATGCTCTAGGGAATATCCGATTGCCTCTTGAGGGGTTAAGGAAGGAATTTTTTCACCGCTGGAGCAAATTGGTACATGCTCTGCTGGTTTTTTTTTCCTTTTTATTTCCCTTTTATTGGTTGAATTAGATGGACTTGTGTCTTTTTTTTCAACCAGACTAACTATGTAACCACGACACCTAAAGTGCTCCACCACCTTGTGCACAATGAAACTCTTACCGTAGCAAGTGGACTCTAACAAAAAAGAGTGCACTTGTGTATACGTATGGTCCCCGCTTGAGATAGTGTGCCTCCTCTGGGTTCCACTACATCCTCATGGGTGCCTCATCCACCGAGGTATTCAACTATAACATAGGAAGAGAGCCTGACCATGTTTGTGTGAAGACTTGCAGCAGTACAATCCATAATGCACAGTCTCACACAGAACATAGAATACAGTCCTCAAACTAACTAACTCAGGCTGCCCAGATTCATACCTTGTCCAAAGGAAAGTCCATTTAGCTCAAGTCCAGTAATGGTAGGTTCCTAGTTCCAGGGAAAATCCCAGCAGGGTGACCAGAAGGGGACCATGTGCTCCAGCAAGACTACATGGTGCAGCAGTCCTTCCTCTGTAATCCCATGTGGAAGAGAACCCAGACCACGAGTCCTCCCCTTGTATTTATGTGGCTTACAATAGAGGGCAGGACCCAAGAAAACCCAGGAAAGATCTGAGACACAGTTAACCCCTTCCCATCCCGGGCAGCCTGAACTAACTATATACACCTGCACAGTGCAATTATTACAACAGCAGCAATGGTACCCCATATGCACCTGCTTACAAATCCATCCGTAGATATTTTAACTGCTTCCCGACCACCACACGACTATATACGTCGACACAATGGCACTCCTGGGCAAAAGGACGTATATATACATCCCCTTTATGTAAGCGTCATTGTGCACGCGTGCCGCAAGCTCCGTGAACCCGACCGCGAGTCCCGTGGACTCGATCGCCGCGGGGGTACCCACGATCGTCTTACAGTGAGTTAGAACGGGAGATGCTGATGTAAACACGCATCTCCCCGCTCTACCTAGTGAATATGTTCATCTTTAAATCACAGCACAGAAGTGAAAGTTATCTGTATTTTTAACTCAAAGTTGGCTTACCATAGTAACTGAGAAGCTGAATTACTGTATTTATTGGCGTATAACACTCACTTTTACACCCTGCAAATCGGTTGCAAGTAGTGTGTGCGTGTTATACGCCGATACTGCAATTTGGGCTGCCTCGGAGAGAACGGGGGGGGGGGGGGGGCGAGACGAGCGTCGTCAGATTACATACAGCAAGAATCTCCTGTTTACTCAGCGGCCTCTGTAATACGAAGTCCCGTCTCCTGGGCTGGCATTGGACCAGTGTTCTGTCTATTATAGAAGCCGGTCCAGGAGGCGGGACTTTATATTAAAGAGGCCGCCGAGTAAACAGGAGATTCTCGCTGTATGTAATCTGTCGGCGCTCATCCCGCCCCCCTCCCTGAGATGGGCATTGATCAGGCTGCATTCATGGCAATAGGGAGGCTGCAGATGGGAATTAATCAAGCTGCATTGATGGGCAATTGTGAAGCTACATATGGGCATTGATTAAGCTGCAATGATGGGCAATGGTGAAGCTGCAGATGGGCATTGATCAAGCTGCATTGATGGGCAATTTTGAGGCTGCAGATGGGCATTGATCAGGCTGCATTGATGGGCACTGAGACTATTTTTGCTTCAAAGTTCTTCATTTAAAATTTTAGTTTTTTTCCTGAAACTTTTCTCTTAAAATGAAGGTGCGTGTTATACGCCTGTGCTGTTATATGCCGATAAATGCAGTATATTATTTGTTATCTTGTACATTTTTTAAATAAAATAAAATAAAATAATCCAGTAAGTTAAATCAATTACTGGTAATATCACATTATATGTCAAGAATCATATTCCCTCTGCACACTGAGATTTAGAGCTTTAAAGTGGAAATCCAGGAATTACAGCCCTTTTAAAATAATGCTGGTCTATAAGGGGTTAAGTCCAAAAAGCTGCAGGCTACCTCTTGAACTTATCTGTTTTATTTATTATTTACGTGTAGCGGCCTCCACTCTCTCCCTCTTTGTATCAGTTCTTCTGGCTCTGGCTTTTTGTCTAGGGGTACTCTGAAGGAGAGAGTGCGGGGTCACCACGCCAAGTCCCCCTGCAGATGTATGTGCAGTGAGAGACAATCCTATTTTACCTTTGGGTCGGTGTTCTGCATCTGAAATGAGCCCCACACCAATAAAGTCCAACACTCCTTTATTCTTCCGATTTATTCTTCCGATAAAAGAGTAATGCACAGACAGTTGGACTCCCTCAACGAGTAGAACAGACAGAGGGGTGTGGTTACGAGTAGGCCCAGACACAATGAACTCTCCACTTTCCTTCCTGAAAGTGGGTTGCGGTCTCCAATCGAGGGGAAATATCCTTCCAGGCGGTCTCCGGTGGAGGCTCACACGTCACTGGCGATATGCTGCACCAGGTCTTCAAGCAAGTACCCCCTCCCGGTCCATTACGCCTCTGGATTCGGGTACCCACTCCCGGGGTCCCCTAGGATCTCCTTCCCTCGCGGAACTCAGTGGTGGGCACTGAGCTCCAGACCTCCATCCGAGTACCTCACCCCAGGCCAAAGGTGCCTGGGATGGAACACGACCTCCGAACGTCATCCAGGCCTAGGCCGCCTAGAGGACCGACACGAACCACCGCCCTCAGGCTGAAGGTGCCTGGGACTCCGCCCTGTGACAAAGATGGCCCACCCCTTTATACCCTCTCCCAGCAAGCACGGCGGGTTCCCCGCCCCACCATACCACTGCCGAGGGAGGACAAAAAGGGGTACGGCACACAGCAATGGTTCAACCCCAGCCCAAGGCGACAGCGCTACCCGCTGAGCTGCAGGGAACTGCACATTACTGGTGTCGCTGCCAGTTTTAAATACACTGGGAAAGTGCATGCCCGCTACATACATTTTTATGAAGCACTGGAAGTCAAGTTATCAATATACTCCTGGAGCTCTGACAGGCGAGATGTACTTTGCTACACAGCAGCCTCACTGTCCACCCCTTACCTCCACTGTTTATTTACAGAAGGGATATGCAATTAGCAGACCTCCAGCTGTTGCAAAACTACAAGTCCCATCATGCCTCTTCCTCTGGGTGTCATGCTTGCGGCTGTCAGAGTCTTGCTATGTCTCATGGGACTAGTAGTTCTGCAACAGCTGGAGGTCCACTAATTGCATATCCCTGATTTACAGTATACTTTGGATGGTTTCACATTATACAAAGTCTTTCATGAGAGGAGGGGAGGGGTAGGTAGAGGAGCTGCAAATGACTCTGCATCTGCAGGATGGGGGATCCGAAGGTCCAGCATTGGAAGTTTAGCTATAGCTATAGCTATAGCTGTACTTCCTGCGCTCAGTAAAATGTAATTAGTGAATAAAAGTGACATGTCAACGTGGTGGACTACACCTCATTGAACTTAACCCCTTATAAAAGAGTGCATTTTTTAAAAATGCTGTAAATTCCTGGAGTTCTACCTTAAAGTTTGACTGTTGGAAAAAAAATAACATATACAGTAAAGTCTGTCACTAGTATTAACAGCAGTTTTTGTTTTTCTGAGCCTTGCCTGCAACTTAGGTTTATCGGCTGTTGACTCTGCCAGTAGATGTTATTTTTCCACTTTCAATAACAAGTCAAGCTGTCCAGCAAAAGTGTCAGTTACAGGACTGGAACGAACAAAAAAACAAAGGGTGCTTACATTGGTCAGCTTTTATTCCTATGGTTTTAACCTTGTATCCAATAGAAAAAAAAAAGCCTGTCACTGTAACTGCTAAGCGCTACCTGAAATTGGGCTTTAATTTTGTTTTTCTATCTGTGACTGCCCAGTGCTTAGGGTGACAACACTGCTTTGGGATTTCACTGATGAGTAAACTGCATTTGTCACCCTGTTACAGGAAGTGGAAAAATACAGATTTAATGGCTGAACGGGTAATAAAACTAGGTTACATAGGGGTGTCAGAAAAAATGAATCCTTCTGTGTGTGAACCCAAATGACAGACTGCATCATACATGTTACTTCTGATTTTGCCACTTTAACAATATACAATATCCACTTATGTATGGAAATTTATATAGCCTTCTTTTTCTGCTTGTACATATAATTCAGCTTCTTCAATCATAACACTCTTCCGCTTCTCTTTTTACTATTTCTTTGCTTGAAAAGTGAGCACTATAGGGGAAGGTAAGGGAATGAAAGATTTTATTTATCTGTTTTTGTTTAAATTACAATAATAGTTTAGAGTGCTTTATTTTAATTTATACCTTATTGTATTTACATCTTTTGCTGCTTTCAATTATAGAGGAAGATATGAGGATAGATGAGAAGTTTGTTGAAGCTGGTAAGGACAAAACTAGTATAACCCATGTTTTGTATAATATGCCTACATGCTTTTACATGAGAGAGCACAGTGGGAGATTTTTCCCCAAAAAAATTAGCAAATGTAGCGCTCACCCCTGTAGGGAGCGCTGATATGCCTCAGGTTTCCAACAGCCAGGCACACAGCAACATCCTCTCTTCTGGCTCAATGAACAGTCTATGGGTTGCCTTTTATTACTAAATAACTTGGGTAGGGTCTAGGGAGCTGTGGGATACTCCAGGAACAGAGAACAGTAATCAGAGGACACTCTCCACTTTATCACTACTGCTTAGGACAGTCCCAGAAGTAATGGACAACCTCAGAAATGTCCCAGGCCAGGCAAGCACTAGTTTGGGTGCACAAGGGATAGCAGCTGCAACAGTCACCAGGATTCTACACTTAGGTCTGTACTCATAATGTCCCTGGATACTTGGATACCTCCTTCCAATACCAGCCAGAAATGTATCCAGTGAACTCTCCAGACTGGATCCTCATTGAAATCCCTTTCTCAGCTTCAGGAATTCTTAGCAGAACAGGCCTCCCAGCTATGCCAAAGCTGGGACCTCAATAAATGCATTAAAAACTTCAGCTGGGGCTGTCTAGAAGGACAGCAGCCCTTTAGGCTGGGAACTTCTCCTCCTGGACAAAAACCAGGCTGTCTAAGACCCCAGACTATTTGTGCACTCCCCAGCCACCTACTAGGATTGGCTACGACCGCATAAATATTAAAGCTGATTATTTGCCTCCTCCCAGCCTATATTCTAGAATCTTCCAGAAGACGGGAAAACAATCAAACCCGCAGCCTGCAGAGCCTAAAATAACCCAAAGCAATCACAAACTTCACTACTGATTACAGCGAAGCCAAAAAGCTTTGCTAGCAACCTATCTAGGAGAGTGCTACACTAAGAAAAGAATATATATATATATATATATATATATATATATATTGTGAGGGGGTTAGCTCGGCAGCGGGTGTGTGTGACCCCCGGGATGGGCTCCCCACACAAAACAGGCCCAGCAAACGGAGGTTGTGGTTTTCAAAATCAAAAAGGTGCGGTTTATTTTCTATTTACAGTGACAAAACACAGCAAAGCAAAAGAAACATAAACAAAATAAATCCTGGTCAACTTGACCTCTGACTAAACATACAGGTTTCCTAACTAACAACTGGGATCAGCCTAGTGCTGTCCTAGTCCCTAAGTCCCTGGTTTTAAATGTCCAAGCAAATAGCCACACAGGCTTTGTCTCACCGCACAGGGGTTCACTCTCCCTAGACAGTCCACACAGGTCTGGTTCCAGGCATGAGCAAACACCTAATGAATCTGGGAGTTCTTATAGAGGCCTAAATGAGCTGACAAGCTTCAGCTGGTCTCATCAACTCCCTGTCTGCACGACGCCCCACACTCTCCCTAGAGGTATGAGTCATCCATGAGCCCACTAGCCTCAGCTGGGCTTATACAACTCTCCACCTAGTTGTATAAGTCGGCGTAAAGCCTGAATCTGGGCGAAATATATCTACCCCCCTGGATGCAACCAGGTGACTTTACCTTCCTGCTGTCACATACCCCCCCCCTCTTGTTTTAACCTCGGGGTTGGAACACCAGCAATCAGGCATTCATGTACTCGAGACAAAGCATCCACATTCCCCATTTGAACGCCAGGGCGATGCTTTACTGTGAAGTTGAATTCCTGGAGGGCCAGGAACCACCTATTCACTCTTCTATTTGTTTCCTTGTTTTGAGCCATCCACTTTAACGGAGCGTGATCCGTAACCATGTCAAAGTGCCTACCTAGCAGGTAGTACCGAAGGGAATCTAGAGCCCACTTCACCGCTAAACACTCCTTTTCAACGGTGGCGTAATTTACCTCATGGGACTTCAACTTCCTGCTGAGGTAAATGACTGGGTGCTCTTCCCCGTTCCAGACCTGGGACAATACTGCTCCTAACCCCACATCTGATGCATCACTTTGTACGACAAAGTCTTTAGAGAAGTCGGGTGAGTACAACACTGGCTGGCTACATAAGGCTTGTTTCAAGAATTGGAATGCTGCCTCAGCCTCGGGGGTCCATTTAATCATGACCAACCCTTTCCCCTTCGTCAGGTTGGTTAGGGGCACAGCCTTAGAAGCAAAGTGGGGAATGAATCGCCGATAATACCCAGCGATTCCCAGAAAGGCTCGTACCTGCTTCTTGCTGTTGGGACGTGGCCAACTCTGGATGGCCTCGACTTTGTTGAGTTGGGGTTTTATTACTCCCCTCCCAATGGTGTACCCAAGATATTTGGCCTCCTCCTGCCCAATGGTACACTTCTTGGGGTTAGCCGTAAACCCCGCTTCCCGAACAGAGTCCAGGACTGCTTGCACTTTTGGCAGATGTGAGGCCCAATCTGTGCTATGGACAATTACGTCATCCAGGTAAGCCGCAGCATACTTCCGATGGGGCCTCAACATCTGGTCCATTTTCCGCTGGAATGTGGCCGGCGCATTCTGTAACCCGAACGGCATTCTTTTATATTGGAACGCCCCGTCTGGGGTTACAAATGCGGTTTTCTCTTTGGCCGACTTGGCCAGGGGGATTTGCCAATACCCTTTTGTGAGGTCAAGAGTCGTCATGTATCGGGCTGTTCCCAGCCGGTCGATCAACTCATCTATACGTGGCATGGGGTAGGTGTCAAATTTTGTAACTTTGTTCAACTGACGAAAATCGTTACAAAATCGCCAGCTCCCATCCGGTTTAGGCACCAACACAATGGGACTAGACCAATCACTTTGGGACTCCTCTATCACCCCTAAGTTCAGCATTTTCTGTACTTCCTCCCGTATTGCCTCCCGTCGGGCCTCTGGGATCCGATAGGGTTTTAACTTCACCCTTTCACCGGGCGGGGTAATGATGTCATGCTCTACCCCAGATGTTTGTCCCGGCAGCTCAGAGAATACCTCCTTGTTGCGAAGCACAAACTCCTTAACCTCCTGTTGTTGGGGTTGTGACAAGGTGGCTGCTATTCCAACCTCAGGAATCACGCAACCAGTTTGAGCTGGTGACCAAGTGTCTGCGACTAGGGACTCTCTATCCCTCCAGGCTTTCAACAGATTAACGTGATAGATCTGTTCAGGCTTTCGCCTTCCTGGTTGTCTGACCTTGTAATTCACTTCGCTCACTTTTTCCATTATCTCATAGGGGCCTTGCCATTTGGCAAGGAATTTACTTTCAACCGTAGGGACAAGTACCAGTATCCTATCCCCCGGGGAAAAGGTACGGGTCTTGGCTCCACGGTTGTACACTCTCTGCTGTGCTAACTGCGCTTGGGCCAAATGTTCCTTCACGATGGGCATTACCTGTGCAATTCGGTCTTGCATCAGGGCGACATGCTCAATCACACTCCTGTGGGGAGAACTCTCACTTTCCCAAGTTTCCTTGGCAATATCCAACAGCCCTCTTGGGTGTCTCCCATACAGTAACTCAAAGGGGGAGAATCCCGTAGAGGATTGGGGCACCTCCCTAATAGCAAACATCAAATAAGGAAGTAGACAGTCCCAATCCTTTCCATCTCTATCCACCACTTTCTTCAACATTTGTTTTAGGGTTTTGTTGAATCTTTCAACCAGCCCATCGGTTTGGGGGTGATACACAGATGTACGCAATTGCGTCACTTTGAACAATTTACACAGCTCTTTCATAACCCGGGACATAAAGGGTGTACCTTGGTCCGTAAGCAGTTCTTTACAAATACCCACCCGGCTAAAAACAAGAGATAGCTCTTTGGCTATGGTTTTGGCCGAGGTATTTCTGAGAGGGATCGCTTCTGGATAACGGGTGGCATAGTCCATTATAACCAATATGTACTGGTGCCCCCTAGCGGACTTGATTATAGGACCTACCAAATCCATTGCGATTCTCTCAAACGGGACCTCAATGATGGGTAGAGGGACCAGCGGGCTACGGAAATGTGGCATCGGGGCCGACCTCTGACACACAGGGCAGGAGGAACAATAATTTTCTATGTCCTTCATCACCCCAGGCCAATAGAATCTCTGTAATACCCTCTCTCGGGTTTTCTCTGTCCCCAGATGACCTCCAAGAATGTGCCCATGGGCCAACTCCAACACCAACTTCCTGTAAGGTTTGGGCACCACAAGCTGCTCAACGGTTTCTTCTGCCCTTTTTGCCACCCGATACAGTAGGTCCTTCTCTACGCTGAAGTATGGGTAAGTGCAGGTATTATCTGGGTTCACTAACTCGCCATCTATTTCTTTCTCGTACATCACGGGACACAGAGCGACATAGTCATTACTAATGGGTTATATAGATACCGTCAGGTGCTGGCACTGGCAACTTCCAAAACCGGAAGTACCCTCCCCTATATAAGCCCCTCCCATCCGGGAGCACCTCAGTTTTTTGCCAGTGTCTAAGGTGTTGGCCAAGAAGAAACATGTGTTTTTCACTGAGCTTGCGTACAGGTTCTTTTGGGCCTCAGTAAGCTATTCCGGATCCGACCAAAAAAGCTTCATAGCTAAACGGTCGGTACCCGGGCCTTGCAGAGAAGAGCAAGGTTTTGCCTGTAATGCTTCTCTTAGGAGAGCTGGACCCTGGGATCCAGAGCTCTGGTCATACCCACGACCAAGATGTTTTCTGTGCAGGGTGCTATACAGGTCCAGGGGAGTGGAATCCTTGGGAACCCGGTCCCTGAAGGTTTGATTACAATGCCTGCCGTGATAGGTGAAGTTTGGGCTTCTGTGGACCAAACAAAGTCCTGCGGCGAGGAAAAGGTAAGTGGGGGCCCTCAGGAACTTGGTTCTATTGAGGGACCCCCAAGCCTATTTTGTCTTTCTGCCTGTTACCTAAGGTATTCCCGCTAATATTCTGTGTATGCCTGTTACTACTGAGAAAATGTAAAAATTTTAATAGTAGGCAAGAAAAAATAAATAAAAAAAATGTAAGACCGCGGTACCTGTGTTAGACACTAGAGGCCGCTATGGTTCTTTTTCTTGTAATGTGGATTTTTTTCTTCCAGAATCAAATCCAGGCAGTTGGTATGTTCTCTGCTGGGAAGCTGTCTCCTCTGCCCTGTTGCTGCGCTCATCCATCCCCGGGCCCTGCGGCAAAGGGGGCCCTGGCTCCCGTCTAGCTCCTTATTGTTTTTAAAAAAGGGCGCCGAAGGCGCACGTGCCCGCCCGCGCGCGAGCGCGTGCACGCGCCTCTATTCATAGAGGCGATCTGAAAAAAGGGGCGGAGCGGGTGGTTGACGCTCAGGTGTGCGCCGCGGCGCTACTGCGCATGTGCGGGCGTCCAGCATGTTTTAAAGCACATTATAGCTGGCTATTGAATGCACAGACAGAGCTAGCAACAGATAAAGGCACACAGAGGCGGTTGATGCAGGCATCCCCTAGAAAGGCACTTTAGTAGACACCAACTGTGATATAGCAGCAATTGTGCTAGACTATTCTCAGTAAAAGTGGTGTATTACGGCTGGAATACCTCAGCTTTAGGCTTAAGAATATGCCGTCCAGAAGCTCCGGAACTGAATCTTCCAGGAAGCGAAGGGGGTCTCATCGGGCTCTGAGGTGGGCATGCTTCTGCTGCACCAGTCTCCCCTGAAGTTCAGAGGTAAGTGACCATAGAGACCCCGCAGGGGTACTTGGTACTGTGGCTGTCCTCAGTCACCTGCTCCTGTGTATGTAACAGAGGAGGTTTTTTCCTCAGCTCTGGGAGGATTAGAGAGAGATTGTCAACATTGATCGCTGCCTCCCTGTCAGGGAAAGCACGCCGATCTCCGTCTCCTCCTTCAGAGTGCCTGTTAGCAGAGCAACAGTCCCATACAGGGATCGACCTGCCTGAAGGGGATCAGGATGAGGTTGATTCTGTTATAGAGGAATCAACAGTGGGGGAACCTTTTCTCAGCATCTCAAGCTGAAAGATTATGGGTTCAGTCTCTGACTAACATGGTCCGATCGGCATTAAAAATGCACCTTGCGGAACCATCAACCACTACTGTATCCTCGTTGGGGTCGCTAGAAGCCCCCAGACTGTCTGTTCTTTTCCACTTCACCCTTTTACTGAAAGGGCTTATTTACCAGGATTGGGAACGTCCTGAGAAAATATTATTCCCCCAAGAGATTTCCGGTGGTCTATCCCATGGAGGATAAGTTCATCAAAAAAAAAAATGGAAGGTCCCTACAGTGGACGCAGCCATCTCTTGTATGTATAAATCACTGACATGTCCAGTGGATAATGTCCAAATGTTCAAGAACCCAATAGATAAAAGATTGGAGTCCTTATGAAAGTCTGCTTCTTTCTACAGCAAGCTTGGTGACACAACCAGCAGTAGCAGCTATTGGGGTCTGCTAAGCAGTGAAGGATCAGTTAAAACAGGTCTTGAGGGACTTGACAGATCAGCAGGCCTTGCCCTAGCTGATCTACCTAGAGCCTTAGGCTTTGCGGCTGACGCCATAAAGGATTCAGTCCATCAGGCCTCCCGCCTTACGCTGTCTAGAGTACATATGCGTAGGCTTCTATGGCTCAAAAACTGGTCTGCTGAAGCTCCCTGTAAGGAATGGCTGGTTAGCGTCCCATTTCATGGTGAACGCTTATTCAGGGAAAACCTGGACAAATATATCCAGAAAATTTCCAGCGGTAAAAATACGCTCTTGCCGGTTAAAAACAGAGTTAGAGGTCCCTCTTTAAGAGGCCTGCTTCTCCAGTCCCTGGGGCATTGGCTGTGTAACAGTTCCGACGGCCTCCTCGGTCAATTCCCGGGGGTAAAAAACAGGGACAATAGCAGGGTAATGAGAAACCCTGGGTCAGGGGAGGTACAAAACCTCCCCCAAAGTTAAATTCATTGAAGGGTTGCCCCCACTCAGTCGGGTGGGGGGAGGACTCCAGTTGTTCACAAGAGACCTGGCGGGACGCGATCAAGACAGATAGGTGCTCTCCGCAGTATGTTGGGGATACAGATTGGAGTTAAGAGACTCTCCTCCTTCCCATTTTTGAGGTCAAACGTGCCAAGGGATCCCCGGAAGAGAGGATCCCTCCTGTTGGCACTAGAACAACTATTGCTCCAAGGAGTAATTATGGAGGTTCCCCTGGAAGAATGAGGGTTCGGGTTTTACTCAAACCTCTCTACAGTCCCGAAGCAAACGCGGACGGGAGGCCCATATTAATTCTAAAAGGGCTATACAAATTCCTGTATATCAGGACTTTCCGATGAAGTCGATCCGATCGGTGGCCACTGCCCTACAAGGGGAGGATTGGTTAGCCGCGATCGACATCAAAGATGCTTATCTGCACATTCCCATCTTTCCAGTCTACCAAAAGTTTCTACGCTTTGCAGTAGAAGGGCGCCATTTTCAGTTCAGAGCCTTACCCTTCGGTTTGGCCACAGCACCACGAGTGTTTACAAAAATTCTGGCCCTTTATTGGCCAATCTAAGAACACAAGGTGTAATGATAATGGCATATCTAGATGACTTGTTGCTGATAGACCACTCAGTGAAAAAACTAGAAGTGGTCGTTCACAAGACAATCAAGTATCTGGAATCTCACGGTTGGATTATCAACCGAGAAAAGTCAGCCCTAAAAACCAGTCAAAAGTCTGGAATACTTGGGGCTAAGGTTGGATTCAGGCCAGAGAAAAATATTCTTGCCTCGAGGAAAGGTGTTGTCTTTGAAAGATTTGATACACTTAGTGGGTACAAAAAAGACAGCCGTCCATACGCCTGTGCATAAGGCTGCTGGGAAAAATGGTGGCATCATTCGAAGCAGTACCCTACGGTCAATTCCATTCAAGGAATTTGCAGGGGGCCATACTGTCAGCCTGGAACAAAAAAGTTCAGGCCCTAGACTTACAATGTCCTTGTCCCCTTCCGTTCGCAAGAGCCTCCGTTAGTGGTTGGTTCCCCAGAATCTGGAAAAAGGGAAATCCTTCAGTCTGATTTCTTGGAAGGTGGTCACTACAGATGCCAGCCTTATAGGCTGGGGAGCAGTACTGGAGCAATAGTCTCTCCAGGGCAGATGGTCGGATGCAGAAAAGGCCCTGCCCATCAATCTCTTAGAGATACGAGCAGCCCGGTATGCCCTAGTAGCATGGACATCCAAACTCCAAGGGTCCCACAGCAGTGGCATATATCAATCATCAGGGGGGCACCAGGAGTCGTGCAGCCCAGAGGGAAGTAAATTACATCCTGAAATGGGCAGAAAAATATGTCCCAGCCATATCTGCGGTATTCATTCCAGGAGTGGAGAATTGGAAGGCGGACTTTCTAAGTCGCCAGCAATTAGGCCCAGAGGAAGGGTCCCTTCACCCCGAGGTTTTCTGGACAATATGTCAGCGGTGGGGAACATCGGATGTAGATCTTCTAGCATCCAGATTCAACGCAAAGGGGGACAGGTTTGTCTCTCGGACAAGGGATCCCCTAGCTTGCGGCTCGGATGCCCTAGTGTTCCCTTGGGATCAGTTCAAGCTGATATATGCATTCACACCGCCACAATGGTTACCTCGATTACTCCGCAGAATCAGGGTAGAAAAGAAACCAGTGATTCCGGTGGCTCCAGCGTGGCCCCGAAGAGCGTGGTACGCGGAGATTGTAAAATTTCAGTGGGGAGTCCTTGGACTCTCCCACGTCGTCCGGACCTGCTTTCGCAAGGACCGATATACCACCCTTCCTTACCAGCCCTAGGTTTGACGACCTGGCTATGGAAGCCCACATTCTAAAAAAGAGAGGGCTCTCTAATCCTGTGGTATCTACCATGATCAATGCCAGGAAGCCGGTATCCAGGCAGATCTAATATAGAATCTGGAAGGCGTACATCGCGTGGTGTTAGGCCAAGAAATGGCATCCACATAAGTACGTAATAGGTAGGATTCTGGACTTCCTACAATGAGCTGTAGATAGGAAGCTTGCCTTGAGTACTATCAAGGGTCAGATTTCGGCCTTGTCAATATTTTTTCAAAGGCCCTTGGCTTCGCATTCACTAGTCAAAGCCTTTATACAAGGAGTGATGCGTATTAGTCCTCCGGTTAATATTCCCATATGTCCATGGGATCTAAACTTGGTTCTGTCGGTTCTACAGAAACAACCATTTGAACCATTACAGCATATTTCTTTGGTGCTTCTCACCAGGAAATTGATTTTTCTAGTAGCCATTTGTTCGGCTAAAAGAGTGTCGGAATTAGCAGCTATGTCCTGTAAGGAGCCATATCTGGTTATCCATAAGGATAGAGTAGTGTTACGTCCTCATCCAGCCTTTCTTCCTAGGGTGGTATCGAGGTTTCATTTGAACCAAGATGTGGTTCTTCCTTCTTTTTTCCCCAAACCTACTTCGGTAGAGGAAAAGTTATTGCATTCTTTGGATGTAGTAAGAGCAGTTAAAGCTTATCTAAAGGCCACTGCTCAGATTCGCAGAACGGATACTTTGGTTATTCTGCCGGAAGGCCCCAGAAAGGGTCAGGCAGCGTCAAAATCTACTTTAGCCAAGTGGATTCGACAGGTCATAATACAAGCCTATGGCTTGAGAAGGAGACCGCCTCCGTTCAAAGTTAGAGCGCACTCCACGAGAGCAGTTGGAACTTCATGGGCAGTGCATCACCAGGCCTCCCTGGCTCAAATCTGTAAGGCCGCAACATGGTCTTCAGTACACACGTTTACTAGGTTCTACCAGGTGGACGTTAGAAGTCAGGAGGATGTCGCCTTTTGGGCGCAGTGTGTTGCAGGCCGCAAAAGATCCTCATGTCTGATAGCGCTCAGCTTATATATGGTGTATCCCCCCCCTCATTGGGCATTGCTTTAGGACATCCCATTAGTAATGACTATGTCGCTCTGTGTCCCGTGATGTACGAGAAAGAAAATAGGATTTTTATAACAGCTTACCTGTAAAATCCTTTTCTTGGAGTACATCACGGGACACAGAGCTCCCGCCCCTCTTTAGGGACACTTATTGCTTTGCTACAAAACTGAGGTGCTCCCGGATGGGAGGGGCTTATATAGGGGAGGGTACTTCCGGTTTTGGAAGTTGCCAGTGCCAGCACCTGACGGTATCTATATAACCCATTAGTAATGACTATGTCGCTCTGTGTCCCGTGATGTACTCCAAGAAAAGGATTTTACAGGTAAGCTGTTATAAAAATCCTATTTTCCACTACGTTTTCCTGTGCCTTTATTAGGGCGGGGTCTTTTAACAGTTCTGTGGCAAAATTTTCCCTGTGAACCTCCAGATCAGAAAACTCCACAGACGGTAGGTTTTCGTCTGAGGAGGTGGGCTCCTCTCCAGTTTCTTGAGTCTCCCCTGCCAATACTGACAAGGGAAATTCTGGAGAGTCCTCACCACTCTCAGAGGAGTTCTGGCTATCACATTCCTGGTACATAGGGGCACCAGTGGGGGGCTCAGGATCATCCCACAGTTCCCAGAACTTCGGAAAATCCCTTCCCACAATGGCATCATGCGGTAATTGAGATACTAACCCCACTGGATGAGAGAGGGTACCTTTGGGGGTCTCGAAACACACTGTAGTCACTGGATACTCTCGGGTGTCCCCATGCACACAAATAACAGCTACCTTGCTATTCCCAGAGACCTCTGTTTTAACTAATTCAGCCTTTATCAGGGTCACAAGGCTACCTGAATCCAGCAATACCACAACATTTCTACCATTAACACACATTTTGCATAAATGTTTCTCAGTTCCTCGAATGGCAGTGCATGCGACTGTCGCACACAGCTAATGACGTCTGCCCGTCAGAAAGTCACACTGCATGGGTTCCTCCACAACCGGGCAATTGGCTGCAATATGTCCCGCTTGCCGGCAGCGGTAGCAAACGATCCTTCTTGCCGCCTCTTGAGCCGCTGATTTCCCAGGCTGTTCTCGCCAAACTTGGGGTAGAGCTCCCACCCTCTCACTCTCTCCACCCTCACCCCTTGGAATCCTCTTATCCGCCCCTGGGGATGGTCTGGTCTTAGGGTGGAAAGTCCGAGTGTCTCTGGAAGAGGCCGTCAGGTTCTCTGTAGCCAAGTATTTCTCCACACGATCCACAAGACCATCGGCCGTCTCTGGGTCTCCATGGCTTACCCACTTTTGGATGGCAGTAGGAAGAGCTCTCAAAAACCGATCCATTACAACACGTTCCACAATCTTTGGTGCGGACAAAGTCTCTGGCTGTAGCCACTTTCTGCTCAGGTGAATGAGATCATACATTTGAGACCTGGGGGGTTTTCCAAGCTGGAAAGTCCAGTTATGCACACGCTGAGCCCGGAAAGCCTGGGTGACACCCAGCCTTGCCAAAATTTCAGCTTTTAGCATCACATAGTCTTTTGCTTGGTTAGGCTCTAGGTCATAGTAAGCTTTCTGCGATTCACCAGTTAACAGAGGAGCCACCAGTCCAGCCCACTGCTCCTCAGGCCACTTTTCTCTTTCAGCGGTCCTTTCAAATGTGGTCAAAAATACCTCTGGATCATCCTCTCCAGTCATTTTTGTCAATAAACGACTCACCCCAAAGGACGCGGTATTAGTGGGACGGCTTTCCTCACTGGTCTGCGAACGTTGCTGCATTACTGCTTCCATTTGTTGTAGTCTCTGCTCTTGCTTCTGTAACAGGTCTATGAAGCGGGCCTCAGATTGCTGCTGGGCTTGTTGCTGAGCTTCCAGACTCTGTTGGTGAGCTTGCTGCTGGGCTGCAAGGCTCCTTTGCAAACCTGCATTTGTCTGCTGTTGATTGGCATTTGCTAGAGCCAGCTGTTTCAGTATCTCCTCCATGCTGGCTTAAAAAAAACTGCCACTGGTTCTCCACCAACTGTGAGGGGGTTAGCTCGGCAGCGGGTGTGTGTGACCCCCGGGATGGGCTCCCCACACAAAACAGGCCCAGCAAACGGAGGTTGTGGTTTTCAAAATCAAAAAGGTGCGGTTTATTTTCTGTTTACAGTGACAAAACACAGCAAAGCAAAAGAAACATAAACAAAATAAATCCTGGTCAACTTGACCTCTGACTAAACATACAGGTTTCCTAACTAACAACTGGGATCAGCCTAGTGCTGTCCTAGTCCCTAAGTCCCTGGTTTTAAATGTCCAAGCAAATAGCCACACAGGCTTTGTCTCACCGCACAGGGGTTCACTCTCCCTAGACAGTCCACACAGGTCTGGTTCCAGGCATGAGCAAACACCTAATGAATCTGGGAGTTCTTATAGAGGCCTAAATGAGCTGACAAGCTTCAGCTGGTCTCATCAACTCCCTGTCTGCACGACGCCCCACACTCTCCCTAGAGGTATGAGTCATCCATGAGCCCACTAGCCTCAGCTGGGCTTATACAACTCTCCACCTAGTTGTATAAGTCGGCGTAAAGCCTGAATCTGGGCGAAATATATCTACCCCCCTGGATGCAACCAGGTGACTTTACCTTCCTGCTGTCACAATATATATATATATATATATATATATATATATAAAATTATAATGTAGCAATACCCCCGCAGGGGCCGCTGGTTTAAGATTTTGAGCCTGCCGTTGGCTTACTGTTCACCACGTTCGTCTTAGGGGTCTTCCTGCACCAAACACTTATGCCGCGTACACACGACCATTTTCAATGACGAGAAAAATGCCATTTTTTAAAATGGTCATTAAAATTGATCGTGTGTGGGCTTCAGAGCATTTTTCACGACGTGAAAAATGGCCATGAAAAAATTGGAACATGCTCTAATTTTTCTCGTCGTTTTTCACCTCGTCGTCTTTCTCGTCATGAAAAACGGCCATGTGTAGGCTTTAACGACGTGAAAAAAAATGCGCATGCTCAGAATCAAGTATGAGATGGGAGCGCTCGTTCTGGTAAAACTAGCGTTCGTAATGGAGATAGCACATTCGTCACGCTGTAACGGACTGAAAAGCACGAGGCTGAAAAGCGCGAATCGTCTCTCAACAAACTTTACTAACATGAAGGGTGGCGCCATCCGAATGGAACTTCCCCTTTATAGTGCCGTCGTACGTGTTGTACGTCACCGCGCTTTACTCAAGCATTTTTTTCCACGATAGTGTGTAGGCAAGGCAGGCTTGAGAAGAATCAAGTCGAGAAAAACGCCTTTTTTTTCAATGACATTAAAAACGGTTGTGTGTATGCGGCATTAGTCTCTTTTTCTCAAGGGTTTTATTAAAGAACTCCAGACAGGGATGGAGGGTTAGGGGAGATTCAGGTACCTTACTTTTGTGGATCACGGGTACTTCCTTTAATCCAGAGGACAAACAGCTTCCACACTGGATCTAGCAATCACCGGATAGGCCTCCTTCACTGACCTAGCAGCCGGTGCAAGCTCGTTAAAATGTCTCTGTCACAGACTTGGGTAACCACACACTTGGTAAAGTTCTGAAAATATAAAACAGTACTAGGATCTTTCAGCCAGCCGGCAGCACTGTGAGGTAGATTTTTATCCGGATGCATCCCCCAATTGAGTCCTCAATTGTTCGGTCTCTTCCCGCAGGCAAGGCGACACAGGACCATCCCTGGATCAGTAGGCCCCAGAAACTCCTGGGCCTACTCTCAGTAACAGAGCCTCGGGTCTGCAGGCCCCGAGGCAGAAAAAAACTGCTAACACATCCCTGAGGCCAGGAGGGCCGTCAGGTCAGGATCGGAAGACCCCGGAAAACGGTGTCTATCCCTTCAGTACCCTCTCCCAGAATGCACAGCGGGATGACCAATCCCACTGAGCTGCTTCTGGGCAAGAGGTACCGAATACTTCCAAATAGAGGAAAAAAGAGAAGGCGCACCGACCTTGTGCATTACCAATGGCTGGTTTATTGAAAATAAATTAAAAGATCATGGATACTCACAAACAAAGGCAAATAATAGGCATATATCATTCCATCCAAAGAGGTAGCCTCTTCCTGGAACCGCATGAGCAGATGACCAAAGAGTGACGGTGACAAATGTTTGCAGCTACGGCTGACGCGCTGCGGGGGCGAGCCCCCTTCTTCAGAGCCTAAAAGTAATAGTAACTGGCTAATACTTCCAGCCTGCTGCATTTCCGACCCTAACCTGTGGTGACAGCGACACCCACAGTCAGGTGGAAAATGTGCAACCCAGCTGAACTGGAACAGAGACCAATATTTTGGTACAATTATTCTGAGCTAAACTACAGCTCAGACAACTAAATTTACCACTAGCGCATACCCAATAGGAGCAGGGCGCTATATATATATATATATATATATATATATATATATATATTGTGACAGCATGCAGGTAAAATCACCAGGTTGCATCTAGGATGGAAGGTATATATGTCCTAGATTCAGGCTTTATGCCGATTTATACCACTAGGGGGAGTGCGGGGAGTCTTGCAGGGGAAGAGTTAATGAGCCCAGCTGAAGTAAGTGGGCTCGTTAGGGCCTCTACAAGAACTCCCAGCATACTAAGGGAGATGCTCCAACCTGGAACCAGATCTGTGTGGATAGTCTGGGGAGTGTGACCTCTGTGCGGTGAGCCAAAGCCTGTGTGGTTATTGCTAAGAACTTCAAAAAAGCAGGGAGCTAGGGACTGGGACAGCACAAGACTGTACCCAGTTGTTAGTTAGGGACACCAACGTGTGTAGTGAGCGGTCAACTTGACCAGGATTTCTTTTCATGTTTCTTTTGTTTTTGCTGTATTTTTTGTCTGTATATAGTTCAAATAAAACCACACCCTTTTGTTTTCTCCTACCACTGTCTGCTGTGCCTGTTTTTGTGTGGTGAACCCATCCAGGGGGTCACACACACCCGTGCTGAGCTAACCCCCACCACAGTTGGTGGAGAACCAGTGGCAGTCTTTTTAAGGCCAGCATGGAGGAGATACTGAAACAGCTGGCTCTAGCAAATGCCAATCAGCAGCAGACAAATGCAGGTTTGCAAAAGAGCCTTGTAGCCCAGCAGAAAGCTCATCAACAGAGCCTTGCAGCCCAGCAGCAAGCTCATCAACAGAGCCTTACAGCCCAGCAGCAGACAAATGCAACTTTGCAACTGGGTCTGGAAGCTCAACAACAAGCCCAGCAGCAATCTGAGGCCCGCTTCATAGACCTGTTACAGAAGCAAGAACAGAGACTACAGCAACAAATGGAAACGTTAATGCAGCAACGTCCGCAGACCAGTGAGGCAAGTAGTTCCGCTAATACTGCGTCCTTTGGGGTGAGTCGTTTATTGACAAAAATGACTGGAGAGGATGATCCAGAGGTGTTTTTGACCACATTTGAAAGGACTGCTGAAAGAGAAAAGTGGCCTAAGGAGCAGTGGGCTGGACTGGTGGCTCCTCTGTTAACTGGTGAATCGCAGAAAGCTTATTATGACCTAGAGCCTGACCAAGCAAAAGACTATGTGATGCTAGAAACTGAAATAATGGCACAGCTGAGTGTCACCCTGGCTGTCCGGGCTCAGCGTGTGCATAACTGGACTTTCCGGCTTGGAAAACCCCCCAGGTCTCAAATGTATGATCTCATTCACCTGAGCAGGAAGTGGCTACAGCCAGAGACTTTGTCCGCACCAAAGATTGTGGAACGTGTTGTGATGGAGCGTTTCTTGAGAGCTCTTCCTACTGCCATCCAAAAGTGGGTAAGCCATGGAGACCCAGAAACGGACGATAATCTTGTGGATCGTGTAGAGAAGTACTTGGCTACAGAGAACCTGACTGCCTCTTCCAGAGACTCACGGACTTTCCACCCTAAGACCAGACCATCCCCAGTGGCGGGTAAGATGATTCCAAGGGGTGAGGGTGGAGAGAGTGAGAGGGTGGGAGTTCTACCCAAGGTTTGGCGAGAACAGCCTGGGAAGTCAGGGGTTCAAGAGGCAGCAAGAAGGATTGTTTGTTACCGCTGCCGACAAGAGGGACATATTGCAGCAAATTGCCCGGTTGTGGATGAACCCATGCAATGTGACTTTCTAACGGACAGACGTCAGTCGCTGTTTGCAACAGTCGCATGCACTGCCATGCGGGGAACTGAGAAACATTTATGCAAAATGTGTGTTAATGGTAGAAATGTTGTTGTATTGCTGGATTCAGGTAGCCTCGTGACACTGATAAAGGCTGAATTAGTTACTACAGAGGTCTCTGGGAATAACAAGGTAGCTGTTATTTGTGTGCATGGGGACACCCGAGAGTATCCGGTGACTACAGTGTGTTTTGAGACCCCCAAAGGTACCCTCTCTCATCGGGTGGGATTAGTGTCTCACTTGCCTCATGATGCCATTGTGGGAAGGGATTTTCCAAAGTTCTGGGAACTATGGGAGTGTCCTGAGCCCCCCACTGGTTACCCTATATACCAGGAATGTGATAGCCAGAATTCCTCGGAGAGTGGTGAGGACTCTCCAGAATTTCCCTTGTCGGTATTGGCAGGGGAGACTCGAGAAACTGGGGAGGAGCCAACATCCTCAGACGAAAACATGCCGTCTGTGGAGTTTTCTGATCTCGAGGTTCACAAGGAAAATTTTGCCACAGAACAGTTAAAAGACCCCACCCTAATAAAGGCACGGGAAAACGTAGTGGAAATAGATGGCGAGTTAGTGAACCCAGATGAGACCGGCACTTACCCATACTTCATTGTGGAAAAGGACCTACTGTATCGGGTGGCTAAAAGGGCAGAAGAAACCATTGAGCAGCTTGTGGTGCCCAAACCTTACAGGAAGTTGGTATTAGAGTTAGCCTATGGGCACATTCTTGGAGGTCATCTGGGGACAGAGAAAACCAGAGAGAGAGTATTGCAGAGATTCTATTGGCCTGGGGTCATGAAGGAAACAGAAAATTATTGTTCCTCCTGCCCTGTGTGTCAGAGGTCGGCACCGATGCCACATTACCTCTTCCCATCATTGAGGTCCCCTTTTGAGAGGATCGCAATGGATTTGGTAGGTCCGATAATGAAGTCCGCTAGGGGGCACCAGTACATCTTGGTTATAATGGACTATGCCACCCATTATCTGGAAGCGATTCCTCTCCGAAATACCTTGGCCAAAACCATAGCCAAAGAGCTATCTCTTGTTTTTAGCCGTGCGGGTATTTGTAAGGAACTGCTTACGGACCAAGGTACACCCTTTATGTCCCGGGTTATGAAAGAGCTGTGCAAGTTGTTCAAAGTGACACAATTGCGTACATCTGTGTATCACCCGCAAACAGATGGGTTGGTTGAAAGATTCAACAAAACTCTAAAACAAATGTTAAAGAAGGTGGTGGATAAAGATGGAAAGGATTGGGACTGTCTAATTCCCTATTTAATGTTTGCTATTAGGGAGGTACCCCAATCCTCTACGGGTTTCTCACCCTTTGAGTTACTCTATGGGAGACACCCAAGAGGGCTGTTGGATATCGCCAAGGAAACTTGGGAAAGTGAGAGTTCTCCCCACAGGAGTGTGATTGAGCATGTCGCCCTGATGCAAGAAAGAATTGCACAGGTAATGCCAATCGTAAAGGAACATTTGGCCCAAACGCAGTTGGCACAGCAGAGAGTGTACAACCGTGGAGCCAAGACCCAGACCTTTTCCCCGGGGGATAAGATGTACTTGTCCCTACGGTTGAAAGCAAGTTCCTCGCCAAATGGCAAGGCCCCTACGAGATAATGGAATAAGTGAGCAAAGTGAATTACAAGGTCAGACAACCAGGAAGGCGAAAGCCCGAACAGATCTATCACATTAATCTGTTGAAAGCCTGGAGGGATAGGGAATCCCTAGTCGCAGAAACGTTGTCACCAGCTCAGTCTGATTGCGTGATTCCTGAGGTTGGAATAGCAGTCACCTTGTCAAACCCCCAACAACAGGAGGTTAAGGAGTTTGTGCTTCGCAACAAGGAGGTTTTCTCTGAGCTGCCGGGACAAACGTATGGGGTAGAGCATGATATTATTACCCCGCCCGGTGAAAGGGTGAAGCTAAAACCCTATCGGATCCCAGAGGCCCGACGGGAGGCAATACGTGAGGAAGTACAGAAAATGCTTACGTTAGGGGTGATAGAGGAATCCCAAAGTGATTGGTCAAGTCCCATAGTGTTAGTGCCTAAACCGGATGGGAGCTGGCGATTTTGTAACGATTTCCGACAACTGAACAAAGTTACAAAATTTGACACCTACCCCATGCCACGTATAGATGAGTTGGTTGACCGGTTGGGAACAGCCCGATACATGACAACTCTTGATCTCACCAAAGGGTATTGGCAAATTCTCCTGGCCAAGTCGGCCAAGGAGAAAACCGCATTTGTAACCCCAGACGGGGCGTTCCAATATAAAAGAATGCCGTTTGGTTTACAGAATGCGCCGGCAACATTCCAGCGGAAAATGGACCAGATACTGAGGCCCCATCAGAAGTATGCTGCAGCTTACCTAGATGATGTAATTATCTATAGCACATATTGGGCCTCACATCTGCCAAAAGTGCAAGCAGTCCTAGACTCTATCCGGGAAGCTGGGTTTACGGCCAACCCCAAGAAGTGTACCATTGGACAGGAGGAGGCCAAGTATCTTGGGTACACCATTGGGAGGGGAGTAATAAAACCCCAAGTCAATAAAGTCGTGGCCATACAGAATTGGCCACGTCCCAACAGCAAGAAGCAGGTACGAGCCTTTCTGGGAATCGCTGGTTATTATCGGCGATTCATTCCCCACTTTGCTTCCCAAGCTGTGCCCCTAACCAACCTGACAAAAGGGAAAGAGTCTGTCATGGTTAAATGGACCCCAGAGGCTGAGGCAGCATTCCAATTCTTAAAAAAAGCCTTATGTAGCCAGCCAGTGTTGCACTCACCAGACTTCTCTAGGGACTTTGTCGTACAAAGTGATGCATCCGACGTTGGGTTAGGAGCAGTATTGTCCCAGGTCTGGAACGGGGAAGAGCACCCAGTCATTTTACCTCAGCAGGAAATTGAAGTCCCATGAGGTAAATTATGCCACGATTGAGAAGGAGTGTTTAGCGGTGAAGTGGGCTCTAGATTCCCTTTGGTACTATCTGCTAAGTAGGCAATTTGACATGATTACTGATCACGCTCCTTTAAAGTGGATGGCTCAAAACAAAGAGACAAATAGAAGAGTAAGTAGGTGGTTCCTGGCCCTACAGGAATTCAACTTTACGGTAAAACATCCCCCATGGAGTTCAAATGGGGAATGTGGATGCTTTGTCTCGAGTACATGCATGCCTGATTGCTTGTGTTCCAACCCCAAGGTTAAAACAAGAGGGGGGGGTATGTGACAGCATGCAGGTAAAATCACCAGGTTGCATCCAGGATGGAAGGTATATATGTCCTAGATTCAGGCTTTTTTGCCGATTTATACCACTAGGGGGAGTGCGGGGAGTCTTGCAGGGGAAGAGTTAATGAGCCCAGCTGAAGTAAGTGGGCTCGTTAGGGCCTCTACAAGAACTCCCAGCATACTAAGGGAGATGCTCCAACCTGGAACCAGATCTGTGTGGATAGTCTGGGGAGTGTGACCTCTGTGCGGTGAGCCAAAGCCTGTGTGGTTATTGCTAAGAACTTCAAAAAAGCAGGGAGCTAGGGACTGGGACAGCACAAGGCTGTACCCAGTTGTTAGTTAGGGACACCAACGTGTGTAGTGAGCGGTCAACTTGACCAGGATTTCTTTTCATGTTTCTTTTGTTTTTGCTGTATTTTTTTGTCTGTATATAGTTCAAATAAAACCACACCCTTTTGTTTTCTCCTACCACTGTCTGCTGTGCCTGTTTTTGTGTGGTGAACCCATCCAGGGGGTCACACACACCCCCTGCTGAGCTAACCCCCTCACAATATATATATATATATATATATATATATATATATATATATATATATATATATATATACACACACACACACACACACACACACACACACACACACACACACACACACACACACACACACACACACACACACACACACACACACACACACACACGATATGAAAAGTCTACTCATCCCTGTTTCTGTGATGTAAAAAAATTATTTCAGACCTTTTTCCACTTTTAATGTGACCTATAAACTGTACTCAATTGAAAATAAAAAAACTGAATTTTTTTTTGGGGGGGGGGGGTAAAAATAAAATACTATAATAATGTGGTTGCATAAGTGTGCACACCCTTCTATAACTGGGGATGTAGCTGTGTTAAGAATTAAGCAATCAAATTTAAACTCATGTTAAATAGGAGTCGGTACACACCTGTCATCATTTAAAGTGCCTCTGATAAACCCCAAATAAAATTCAACTCTTCTAGTAGGTCTTTCCTGACATTTTCTTAGTCGCTTCCTACAGCAAAAGCTGTGGTCCGCACCCTGAAGAGAGCTTCCAAAGAATCAGAGTGATCTCATTGTTAAAAGGTATCCATCAGGAGAAGGGTACAAAAGAATTTCCAAGGCATTAGATATACCATGGAACACAGTGAAGACAGTCATCATCAAGTGGAGAAAATATGGCAACAATAGTGACATTACCAAGAACTGGACGTCCCTCAAAAATTGATAAGGTGCTACAGGAATATCTGGTGGTACATGTGACAACAATCTCCCGTATTCTTCCTTTGTCTGGGCTATGAAGTAGAGTGGCAAGACGGAAGCCTTTTCTTACAAAGAAAAACATCCAAGCCCTGCTAAATTTTGCAAAAACACATTTGAAGTCTCCCAAAAGCATGTGGAAAAATGTGTTATGGTCTGATGAAGGTTGAACTTTTTGGCCATAATTCCAAAAGATATGTTTGGCGCAAAAACAACACTGCACATCACCAAAAGAACACCATACCCACCATGAAGCATGGTGGTGGCAGCATCATGCTTTGGGGCTGTTTTTCTTCAGCTGGAAATGGAGCCATGGTCAAGGTAGAGGGAATTATGAACGGTTCCAATTACCAGTCAATATTGGCACAAAACCTTAAGGCTTCTGATAGAAAGCTGAACATGAAGAGGAACTTCATCTTTCAGCATGACAACGACCCAAAGCATACATCAAAATCAAAAAGGAATAGCTTCACCAGAAGAAGATTAAAGTTTTGGAATGGCCCATTCAGAGCCCAGACCTTGTTGAGTTGAGTTGAGAGGTATCTTAATATAGCGCAGTCTTGCCCCAAAGGGTCCCGAAGCGCATAGCAGAGTTCCTGGGAAAAGAGGACCCAAGAACCAGAAGCAGCACTGAGCGGCAGAAAGGGTGGAATAGAGAGGCTACGCAGGAAAGGCTTGCGTAAAAAGCCAAGTCTTCAGAAACCCGTGAAAGCCTGGAATAGTAGGGGCCTCCTGGAGCTTGACAGGGAGGCTATTCCATAGTACGGCACCCGGGTGGGAGAAGGCCCGACCACCACGCCGGATCTTCTTGGGCACCGAGATGTAGAGGAGATCTCTGCCGGTAGATCTGAGTGACCTGGCAAGAGCTTGTTTATGAAAACGAGAGCAAAGATAGCTTGGGGCCAGGCCTCTCATAATCTTAAACATAATACATCCTGCCTTAAATAAGGTGCGATAGTGGACCGGCAGCCAGTGCAAGGCGCAGAGGACAGGGGTGATATGATCCCTCAATAGGACATCCATGAGTAACCTTGCCGCAGCATTTTGAATAAGTTGAAGCTTCTGCACTAACATCTTTGGCAATCCCAGATTGAAAATCTGTGGGGTGATCTGAAGAGGGTGGTGCACAGGAGATGCTCTCGCAATCTGACAGATTTGCAGTAGTTTTGCAAAGAAGTGTGGGCAAATAATGCCAAGTCAAGATTGTCATGCTGACAGACTCCTACCCAAAAAGACTAAAGCCCTGTACACACGATTGGATTTCCTATGTTTTTTAACCGATGGATTTTTCCATCGGAAAACCGATGAAGCTGACTTTGATTTACCATTTAATTTTTCAAAAATCTTCAAGGTTTCAAAATGCTAGCAATTTTAAATATTTTTCAAAACTCCCAGTGCACACCTCCAAATCTCACTGCCACGACACACATTTTGAGAATCACTGATCTCGTTCAATCAATAAAAGAGAAAAAAAAAAGAGAAAAAAAAATCATACAATTCCATTTACACGGTCCTATACCCACAGTTGATCCAGAGGAAGGTGAAAACCCCCAGCAAAGCATGATCCAATTAGCTACAGAAGGGGAAAAAAATCCTTCCTCCGATAGCCAGATATTCCCTGGATCAACTTTACCTATAAATGTTAGTACCCAGTTATTTTATGCACATTTAGGAAAGAATCCAGACCCTTTTGAAGCAATCTACTGTGCTGGCCAGAACCAGCTCTTGAGGAAGTATATTACACATTTTCACAGCTCTGAAGCCCTGTACACACGATCGGATTTCCTATGGTTTTTAAACCGATGGATTTTTCCATCGGAAAACCGATGAAGCTGACTTCCATCAGTCTTGCCTACACACCATCAGTCAAAAAACCGACCGTTCCAAACGCGGTGACGTAAAACACTCCAATGACCCGAGAAAAATGAAGTTCAATGCTTCTGAGCATGCGTCGACTTGATTCTGAGCATGCGTGGGATAAATTTAAAACATGTTCTATTTTTCAACGCCGATGGAAAAAAGACCGATGGGGCCCATACACGATCGGTTTGTCCGATGAAAAAAGTCCATCGGACTGTTTTCATCGGTAAAACCTATCGTGTGTACACGGCTTTAGTGCTGTAATAAAATAAGTATTAGTTCAAAGGTGTGCAGACTTATGCAACCATATTATTTTTATTTTTTTTTACTTCCCTCCACCTAAAAGATTTTAGTTTGTTGTTCAACTGAGTTGTACAGTTTATAGGTCACATTAAAGTGACAACACTGAAGAAATGACACTTTGCTACACTGTAAAGTAGTGAGTGTACAGCTTGTATAACGGTGTAAATTTGCTGTCCCCTCAAAATAACTCAACACACAGCCATTAATGTATAAACCGCTGCCAACAAAAGTGAGTACACCCCTAAGTGAAAATTTACAAATTGGGCTCAATAAGCCATTTTCCTTCCCCGGTATCATGTGACTCGTTAGTGTTACAAGGTCTTAGGTGTGAATGGGGAGCAGGTGTGTTAATCTTGGTGTTATCGCTCTCCCTCTCATACTGGTCACTGGAAGTTTAACATAGCACCTCATGGCAAAGAACTCTACCAGGTATTTTGTCCAGCTTCAGCCAAACCCTTTATTTACTTTAGGGCTTGGTATGTAACATTAAAGTCTCTTTTGCCTTGTCCCTGTTAGGAAGATTTACCCTCCGTTCCTGATAGATTGGAAATCTCTCCAATAAGAATGCGTAATCTACTAAATAGGCTGACGGATACAATTGAAAATCTTTCCCATTCAGGCTAAAAACATTGGATAGAATTACTTTTTTTTAATAGGGATGTAAATTGTGGTATTGTTCATAAATTATTTTTATATTATGGTTAGATTTACAAAATTTTTTAAAATATATATTTTTTTTTCAGGTATAATAATAAATACTTAATATCAATGAATGTTTTGTCTTCTCCTTTTAAGTTTTCAGGTGGTGCTTTAGACTCCTTTTTATATTTTCCATGCTCTACCTTTTGCTTCTTTGATGTAAAAAAAAACTGTTATCTAAAAACTCTTTAGAGAACTCAGTAACTCCAGCTACACTTTCTAAATACACATAAACATGAGTTCCTGTGATTTTAAGTTTAAAATGAGAATTATTAAAGCTGGGGTTTACGTATTTTCTGAATAGTTACATCCATGGACCAATGCAAGTATGCAAATGCCATGCCTGGGCAATCCACATGGAAGCTTGAAATCACTGTAGAAGATGCTGTTACTAAAATGGTTGCCGCTAGCTTCTGGGACCTGTGCCGAGTAGCTGCCCTGCTGATTACTGAAAACAGGGGTTGCTTGCTCGGCATGTACAGGTATGTCATTCAGGTAACACTTTGCAATTTCTCAAGGAATACATTGTGCGATCATCCCCCTGCTTCTCCACCTGCTCAAACAGAAAACACCTCACTTGCATAGAGAAAACTCAAAGTGTTCTCTGAATAGCTCCTGTGCTGAGCAAGCAAACACCTGTGTTCACTAAGCAGCAGGGCAACCACCTGGCACAGGACCTGGAAGCTAGCGGCGAACACTGTGGCACCAGTTCTTACTACAGTGATTTCCAGCTTCTATGGGCATTAGCCAGGTATCACACATGCATACTTACATTGGTCACAGCTGGTCCAATGTAAAAATGCAAAAGTATGCATATCTAAACTTCACCTTTAATGTAAGAAATACGTTATAGCAAATTATAAATTTTTCTCTATACACAAAGCATCACATCTTAAATTTTCCAATTTGGTTGTTAGAGCATCAAGTGACATTAAAGCTTGAAAAATGCTTAAAGGGTAACTCCACTTTCGTGGGGGAAAAAAATAGCAAATAAAGAAAAAATAATATAGCGCATACAATTGATACAAGTCATATTGTAATTGAATGTTATTAGAAATTACCCTTTCAATCTGCAGCTCTGTCATTTTCTGAAACTGGAATGCAATATGGCTACCTGGAGGTGTTCTGTACACAGAATTTATACAGAACGACCCCAGGAACATAATTTCCTGCTTATGTGATTGGCTCACCAATTTTCCCAGAAGTCTGCCCTAAGGTACAAGTCAGATTTCAGGCATCCCCTGCAACAAAAATGTAATTTTTAGTTTAGATACTTCCAATAGGAAATCACATCTAAAGGGATGCAGACCCAGCAGCTTTCCTCATTAGAACCCTGCAGATGTACAGCTGATTAATAATTATGAAATCACTCCCATTAGACTCACTTTCCCACATGGATACAGACAGACACACATGGCTTTCTTCAAAATAACAAAAGGTAGGAAACTGCAACAAAGTTTGTTAAAATCCTTGTAATGTACTACTAGTACATAGATCACTTGTAATGCACAAAATCCTTGTAATGTACATAAGAGAATTATTTTTTTTCTCTCAACAAAAGTGGAGTTACGCTTTAAAAGAACAAAGCAAAAAATTGATAACTGGCAGATGATTGGCCTGTACAGTAACAGCTTACTGGTTTCCTGAAAACTCGCATGAAAAAACACAGCTAAATATGATATGTAAAAAGAAAAAATGCACGTAAAAGCAGGTAAATGCATATGAGTTTTTACCTGTATTTTTTATGCAGACAAGTTTGAACCTGCCCTAAAAAATGAAACAAAATCAGATGGTGTCCGTTCGACTATGAAGAGGAAATGGACTACATTTCTACTTAGAAGGCAGAATAATCATAGGAACATTACACACATAATTGAGGTGTGAGATAAAAGAACTTAATATGGCTAAAGAAATGTTGTTTTTGTCGCGTCGTTTAAGGGTTTATTCACAACAGGTAGGACTGTGTTGGGCAGCTATTCCAGTGCAGCCCCACCGCAAGACAGCATGTAGTGCTTTTTTTCAGTGCAGCACAGTGCGAGGCAATCTACCTCCTCGCACCGTGCTGAGGCCAATTGAACTTAATGAAATGTCACTGTGTAACATTTCAATAAAGTTTGTTTAAGAAAAAAGTATGCGGTGTGATGTGCCACAATCGCTGCATCAACACTGCTGTCATCCAACTGTACAGCAGCAGCTGCGTTCCAACGTAGTGGCTGGTGTGAACTAGCCGAAACCTGTATGTGATGATGTTACATATACCAAATGAAAAGTGAGCATGTTACAATTTTGAGTTTTGGTATGCTGCTATGCTAATGTATTTATTTATTTTGCATACTGCTGAATAAAACATCAGATGAGGAAACATTTGAGTCAGGTAATACTGTATATCTCGCTGTACATATTTAGGTTTTGTGTCAAAAAAATTTAATGCAGCATTTCAATATTCAGTGCCAATATTATTATTATCATTAATAATAATATTATCTGTTTTATAGACCATTCACATGTCCAAGTGAAATTAGGATCTAATGTATATATTGCAGTCACATAAAATCATATGGACGATGGAGCTGATGAACTAAACATTATAAGATTGACTTTCACCCTAGACTCCGTTTGCTTCAAATAACCAGTTGGGTTCAGGTCCAATGCATGTACCCTTGTGACTACCACTATCTTTGAGTACTGTATGTAAAAATCAGTAATTCAGAAAGGAAAGGTTGCATGAACCCTGGGCAGGCCGTGCCGTGAAAAATAGGATATTTGTACTCACCGTAAAATCCATTTCTCTGACGTCCATGGACTGACACAGCTGGATACTGTAAACGTGTGGGTATATGTCCCTGCTCGCAGGAGAAGATCTAGGCAGAATGTTAGATGTTAAAACATTCTAGAACAAACCAGAGCTGAACAGCCCCGCCCAGGGGGGCGGTCCCTCCGGACATTACCCTCCCACCTGCAGCTAGCAGACCTCAGTTCGTAACAAAGCAGTACAAACCTTAAAAGGAAGGGTGGGTGCTGTGTCAGTCCATGGACGTCAGAGAAATGGATTTTACGGTGAGTACAAAAATCCTATTTTCTCTTATCGTCCATGGACTGACACAGCTGGATACTGTAAACGTGTGGGACGTCCCAAAGCAGTATCAGAAGGGTGGGAGCAGTAGTAAAGGAACAACCAAAACTTCACTCCAAACAAGCAGAGCTCCTCAACGGAGGAGTTGCGACATTAAACAGCGGCCTGCAATGCTTTGCGGCCAAAGGGAGCATCCGAAGATGCAGCCACATCAACCTTATAAAATCTTGAAAAGGTATGAACGGATGACCAGGTCGTCGCCTTGCACACTTGTGCAACCGACGCTTGATGTCGGAAGGCCCAGGAAGCACCAATTGCCTTGGTGGAATGCGCCGCAACCGGAAAGGGAGGCGCCCGCCCCTTAAGGGCATAGGCCTGTATGGTGGTCTGCCTGATCCACCTAAAGACGGTGGCAGACGACACCGCTCGGCCCTGTTTTGGACCAGACACAGATTTTCGAATGGAAACAGTAGCAGACAGGTACCCTCGTAAGGCTTGTACCCATCTTAATGTATGAAGCGCAAACTCTCAGGGATGCGATGGGTGAGGACACAAGGACGGAAGAACAATGTCCTTCTTAAGGTGAAAGGCCGAGACCATCCTTAGAAAAGAAGGATGGTCGTGGGCGCAACACCAACATATCCTTATGGAGGACCAAGTAAGGCGACTTGCCGGACAAGGCCGCCAACTCAGACACCCGTCTAACCGAAGCAATGGCCACTAAGAAGGCCAACTTCCGGGACAAGGTCAAGAGAGGAATCTCTCTGATATTCTCAAAGGGATGTTCTTGGAGAACCGAGATGCATCAAAATCAGATCCCAAGTAGGGAGAGGAGGCTTGACAGGGGGGATCACATGGCGAACCCCCTGCATAAAAGGTGCTAATCAAGGAGAGACCCGGTAGCGGTCATTGAAAAAGACAGCCCGGGCCGAAATCCGACCCTCAAAAAAGGTATGCAAGGCCAGCTTTTGGGTCACACCACGTTGTAAGAACAGCAAAATCCTGGGAACGGAATACATCCAAGGATGCCACTCAAGTTCCTCGCACATAGCGATGTAAGCCTTCCAGGTACGGTGAGATATCTTTCTGGAGGAAGATTCCTGTATCAACAACATAGAAGAGATGACCGAATACGAGAGAACTTGGTCCTTCAGCACCTGGCTTTAAACAGCCATGCCATTAAAGCCAAGGACTGTAAAGCAGGATGAAGTATGGGATCATGAGACAGAAGGTCCACCCCAATAGGCCGTCGCCAGGAATGTCTGCGACTAGCCGAAGTAGATCGGCATACCAATGTCGCCGTTCCGGAGCACTGGAATGGCCTCAGCCCCTACTCTGCGAAGCCGGCGAGGCAACAACAGTAGCGGAGGGTAAGCATATATCAGGCGATACTGCCCCCACGGGCTTCCAACGCGTCTGACGCGTCCGCCCAGGGGTCCCAGGAACTGACCACGATCTTGCCACCTTGCAAGTGAGTCGAGAGGCCATAAGGTCCACTTCTGGTGCCCCACCTCTGGTAAAGAAGGTGGAAACACCTCCGGATGCAAGGACCCTTCCCCTGCAATGCACACAGCCGACAGGACCGTCTTGCAGTGAGATGTATGAAAATCCCAAAGAGACTCCGCAATGTATCGGAGAAGGGAGGCCCCAGTGTACAGGGTTCCTCAAATGTTGGCCGATAAAGGCAACTTGACGGAACTTCCCTAGAAACTCGGTCAGAGGACTAGTACCTCAGCCTCCACAGGTGGCGCAAACCCAACCCGGGCACAGAGACCCTAAAGGCTAAAGCAGTTGTAGTGCACCTGCTAAACGACTGATGGATGAAGCAGAGGCTTTTGCCCAGTCATTGAGCTACAAAAAACGCCAGAGACGCAGCCACTAACGGGCGTAATGCTAACCTCAGCCTGGCGAACACAGTCCAAGCCAGCGCTTCTGATCACCACTGAAAGCAGGTGGAAAGTGATACCCCTGAAACCAGGGATCCTTGTGACAATGCTCCATCCAGCAGCTACCCATGGATAAGTGCTGATTGTACAAACACATAGTTTATACTATGTATTGCGTCAAACGCGCAAATAGAGAGTTTGAGAGGAAACCCACCCAGCCACAAAGAGCATAATACCACCACATACGGCGTATGTAGTTTAGTATTTGTAGATAAACCTATTAAACACGTATATACTGTGCCAGCGACAAAGGCGCGCACATCATCGGGGCTTGGACGTAAACAAGCCACGCAGATTGCGTACATAACCGTGTAGGTATGTTAGCCTGCGAATAAACAAATTGCACATGTTTATACTGTGCATAGCGCTGAGAATGCGCACACCATTGGAACGCAGGGGAGAAACCTGAGCACCCGGATGAAACCCATGCAGACTGCATACGCATACCGTGTATGGTATTATAGTATGTGTTATGTCCCTTAGACTCCCAGTTCCACACACCACTCTCACTACTTCCTGGTTCAGCCCCTTTCCCAGCATGCATCAGGAGAAAAAGGTGAAGGGTCACACAGTGCTCCAGCACAAACATCACAGTATGTGTGCTAAACATTTTGCACAAGCCCATGTGTGCATAGCACCGAAGGCGCGCACACTGTTGGCGCGTGGGAGGAACCGAAGTACCCCACACATACTCAGAGAATGCAATACCTACAGCTACTGTAAATGTATTTAGTGTAGTGTATAGACATAATGTGTATGTTTACACCGTGTATTGCACCAAAGGCATGCATGTCATGTAGCATGGGCAGAAACCCACGCAGACTGCATACGCATACCGTGTAGGTATTATAGTGTGTGTGCTAAACATTTTGCACAAGCTCATGTGTGCATAGCACCGAAGGCGCGCACACCGTTGGCGCGTGGGAGGAACCGAAGTACCCCACGCATACTCAGAGAATGCAATACCTACAACTACTGTGAATGTATTTAGTGTAGTGTATAAACATAATGTGTATGTTTACATTGTGTATTGCACCAAAGGCATGCATGTCATGTAGCGTGGGCAGAGACCCACGCAGACTGCAAAGACATACCGGGTAGGTATGTTAGTATGTGGATATCCAATCGCACAAATTTAGACTGTGCATAGCGCCGAAGCGCCCATACCAATGGAGTGTGGGAGGGAACCGGAGTACACGGAGGAAAACCACACAGACTGCCTACACATACCGTGTAGGTATTATAGCATGCGTGATAAACATTGAACATGTTTAACTGTGCAGAAGGCCAAATGCGCACATACCGTCAGCGCGTGGGAGGAAACCGGAACACTCGAAAGAACTCCACGCAGACAGCACACAGATACCGTGTAGGAATGATAGCATGTGAATCAACATATTGCACATGTTTATGCTGTGCATTTCCATTGGAGCGTGGGGGGAAACCGGAGTACCCTGAGGAACCCCACGCAAACAGTATACCCATACTCTAAACATGTATAGTATGTGCAATAAACATATTGAACATGTCTATACTGTGCAGAGAGCCGAAGCGCACATACCATGAGAGTGCGGGAGGACACCGGAGCCCCCGCCGACCCAGAGAGTATAATACATACATATACTGTGAATGTATCTGGAGTCGTGCATAAACATATTTTGTACGTTTATATCATGTATGGCACTGAAACACAGCATTGGAACGTGGGGACAGCCACGCAGACACAGAGACCAATAACACATACATACACTGTGAATGTATGCAGTGTAGAGGTATAGGATGAGTTTAAATTATGGCGCAGAGGCGCATAATCTTCTCTGTATCATTCCAACCTGCTTGACTGTGCTGCTGAAGCAGCATGCAGGTAACAGGTAACCTCTGATCCTCAGACCGTGTGTCTGTCAGAGCTCAAATCATTCCCCAGGAAATGGCGGGAAATGTTGCCTCAGGATATCACACAGAAGGCTCACAGGGATTAGAGACATAAATGAAAAAAGTCCTCCCTCATCCATGCTGCTCTTGAGGCAGCGTGTGAGGAAAACAGTGAGGAAACTGTGTAAAAGAAAGGCTTGTCACAGCAATTCTAGCTTGAGAGTGTTTCTCACATCATCAATGAGATCACTTACAAGCGCCCTGTCATTCACTGACACAGAACTGGAGTCTTCCTCACAAGGGAATGTCCTGTTCATAAACATTAAATATTCAGAGGTAGGGTCCTGAGCACAGTAGCTAGGCCCATATCTGACTCAGAGCACTCCACTAAAGATTTTTGTGGGGGGAGGGGGCTTATAGCTCCTTTTGCTCGCACACCGCTTCCATTCTGACAGGAATGATTCCAGGACTGCTGACAACTGGTCCATAAGGACCGCAGGTGCAAGAAACATATGAACATGTTTAACTGTGCAGCACTGCCAGTTGCCCCAGGCAAGTGTGGAGAGCAGGTGTATCAGACTCCATAACGCCACCCTCTGAGACCTTATACACTATACAGTGAATATACAGTCCACCCACTGGCTACGCTGAGGCTGAGGAGGGGATACCCGGGAGGACCCACCAACCCTTAAGGACCGCTCAGTCTGCGAGGAGATTTGAGGGGATTCGTGCCGCCGCCAGAAATGCGTGGCGGCCACAAGAAAATGACCGCCGGCCGCAGCTATAACTGCGCCACTGAACGCCAAGATGGCCGCCAAGCGCAAAATTCAAGCTCTAATGTGCGCCAATGGCGCACGCAATAACCACCTCAAACAGCGCCAATGGCGCACGCAATAATCACCTTACACACCAGAAAAAACTGCAGACATGAGCGCCCAGCCAGGCCAGAGTGACCCCCAAGCACCCCACAGCACAGCACCAGTACAGGGTGCAGAGAGCAGCATAACAGGGGGGAGACAGGGAGAAACCCCCACACACAGAAATACAGCCAGCATGTACTCACCTGCAGGAGGAGAGGCTACTTACCCGTCCCTTTCAGGGACCCACTGGCTTGTTTCAGACAGACCTATCACAGAGTCGTACTGCGTAGCTGTCGGCCCGGTCCACCGCGAGAGATACAGTCAGTCAAGTACTGTTCAATCTTGAGAGGACCGCGGGAGCATGAAAGCAACCCGGCCACCCCTGGAGTCATGGGGTATGTCGTGAACTGAGTCTCACGCACGCAAGGTGAGGATCAGCTCGCTCAATGGTCGGACAGGGAAGACTACGAGGATACTAGTGTACCCAACCTGTTGCCCAGCCGACAGTTGATTGAAGGTCTCAAAAATAAAATAATAAAATTCCCAAAGGAATAAAATTTAAAAGTAAATTCTTCCAGGAGACTGGCTC